>CM037881.1:19984165-20584165 GCA_021292165.1 Shinisaurus crocodilurus
ACAGGAGTTCAGCCAACGGGACATGGGCAGGTTCCAGCTGGTGACCACCTCCACCATCGAACGTGGCAGCTCCACACTCAGGGGACGAGAGACAGTCAGGTCCCTAAAAGGAGGAAGGAATAAACATCACATGGGGCAGGATACAGGGAGGGGCTCTCTGGCATCACAGTTCTATTGACTTGGAAGTGGTGGCGTGTCCAGTGGTTAGAACATTAGAGAGACTAGAAGCCAGGCCCTGGGGTGGGGCGGAGCGGGGGGGGGGGGGAGATTTCTCTGCCTCAGCAGGAGCTCCAGAAACAGGCCTGGCTATGATTGCTCCACAGACCTGGCTCCCACACAGCACTTAAGTATCTCCCATAGAATCCTGAGCATTAAAACTTATTAAAACTCATCTCTTATTTTAAGATGAGAGCAAGGTTCTAGTCCCCATGGGCTTATGAAGAGAAAAGAAACCCAAGAACAGGTCGACAGTTTCTGCTGAAAGTTGAGACACTGGGGGCTAGGAGAGCTTTGCCAAGGCGTAAGACTCCCTTCACTTGGCTCAGCTCCCGGACCCATGGCATGACTCCCAAATTCACCTCCCTTCTACCACCACTTCTCTATGGTTCCCAATTTCCTACCCTAGTTACTGTGTTTGAAGAGGGGAACCCCTCCACGGTGCTGCCTCTCGCTCCGCCCCCCCATCCCATCCCCTTGAAATAAGTCTTCAAAACCTACATTTTCCCTGGAGCTTTTGGCTTTAACTCCTCAGTCATCCTCATCCCCAGCCAAAAACTACATCCAAGTAGGCATATCCACTTTTGCTCATGTGTATCCCCTACTTATCCTTGCCTGTTTATTATTGATTCAATTTGTACCCCACCTTTCTACCAAAAATGGCAGTCAAGGCAGCTTCCATGCCATTCTCTCCCCACTGATGGAATTTAGATAGTAAGTTCCTTGGGGCAGGGACCTATCTTATGGCACAATCCCATGCATGTTTAGACGGAGAAAGGTCCTACAACTCCCAGCATTCTCCAGCCAGCGTGGAGGTGTAGGACTTTTTTTTCTGTCTAAACATGCATAGGATTGCTCTCTTACTTATATTAGGCTGCTATCCTTTACACACTTACCTAGGAGTAGGTCTTGCTGAACTCAATGGGACTTACTTCTAAGTAGACATGTATAGGATTGCACTTTTACTCTGAAAAGTACTGTACACGCTGATCGTGTTTTTTCCCTCTCTCTCTCTCTCTCTCTCACATCACCTAACCTACCTGACAGGGTTGTTGTGAATATAAAATATTGCATGAGCAAAAGCCATGAGCTCCTTGGGAGGAAAGGTGGGGATATAAATCAAAATAAATAAACTATTATAATCAACACCAATAATCGGAAAGTGATATAAAATTCCAAAACAAATGGGGGGGGGGAACACACACATATACCATACTAACAAAAGTCCCAACTATTCCAGCAGAACAGGTTATACACATGAGTTATATTAACATAAGTTTCCTGATTTGCTTAATTTATTCCCATTGCAAAATTTGGGGTGTATCTTAGACCAGTACTGTCTACTGGGAACATGTTTGGCCCGAGACCCCAAATACCCACCGCCTTGCACACTGCTCACCATTTCAAATGGTCCTTCTCCTCTGTGAAGCCAGACCCTGCCAACGTGGCTGTCGTTTCAGACAGGAAGCCCACAAAATAGTTGCTGAAGTGGAAAGAGCTGGCACTCTCGTACGCCCGGAGCCACCTGCGTTGCGACAGCGAGATCCTGGCTTAGGAACGGATGGAACCCCTTTGCGCACCCACATCACTAATGAGAAGACAGATACCCCACCAAGACTCACCTCATCATGGTGCTCCTGGCATGCACAGGCAGTGAAAGAAATGGACAGCAGTGAGAAACAGGAAGTAAAGAAGAAACATATCAGTAGATCATGGGGCAGTGGGGTACTATTCCACATAGACTGGGTCACAAAAACAACAAGAAAAGCCATAGAGCTACGACTAGCAGCGTCTGCTCTGAAGTTTTCGGTTGTATTTTGGGCGGCTTTGGTTTATGTTGAATGAAGACAGGACTGCAAGTATTCTGGAACTCTGCATAAGTGCAGGATTTTAAAAGAGGGAGGGGAAGCAAGTTTCTAGTCCTCATGGTTGCAAAAATAGTCTCAAATCGTTTGAATGGCTGGTGAAATTTCATGGGGAGAGGACTCAGGAGGATTTGCAGAAGACAGAGGCCTAATGTTTGTGCCCTGAACCGCTCTTTCATGTGATTCGCAAAAGCAGAAGAAATAGAGCAAGTATATCCAAATTTGTTCATTCCCCCCCTTAATTATACAGGTCACAATTTTTTTTTTTTTTCAGAGTGCAGAATTTTGATTTTAGGAACACAGGAAGCTGCCTTACTACAGGTCAGACGACTGGTCCATTGTGCACTGTCTCCCCTGACTGGCAGCGTCTCTCCAAAACACGCTCTTGCGCATCACTTGCTACCTGAGATCCTGTTAAGTAGATACGCCAGGCAGGGATTGAGCCTGGGGCCTCGTGCACACAATGCATGTGCAATACCATTGAGTTATGGTCACTCCCCATGAATTTGCTTTTATCATATGGAGTGTGCAGTCTTGCTTGAAGCCCATCGGCTTTGCGCCACCTGACCCTTCTTGTGCTCCTGTATCTAAAAGTACGTCTTCTGTGTCTGCATGCGATCGGTTGCGCCATCATCTGTCACCAGCCCAACTTGCCCATATGTGCATGTTTCACAGCTGGCATATACAACCACCCGGTTTCTGGTAGCTCTGTTGTTACCAGGGATGGGGACTCGGACTCCAGGACTCGACTTGTGAGTCGGACTGAGTCCCCCCTCTGACTCGAGTCCCAATATTTTTAATGGGACTCGAGACCAAGGACTCGTGTTCCAAAATCGTGTTCCTCAAATGCAACATGGATAGGTTTTAGGAAGTACAGCAAGTTTATTTTTTAAAATCATTTTCCTAAAATGCAACCTTTCAGACATCTTGGGTTTGGCTGCCTCTGCCTGCCTGCTTTGGGGTTCCCTGCCTCCTCTGCCTGCCTGGTTATTTTGGGTTTGTCTGCCTGGTCTGTTCTTGGCAAAATCAGTGGCAGAGTTTTGAGATAAAAAGGCACACTTGTGCCTAGAATTTATTTAAGCCACACATCTGAAGTAGCCTTATTTTGTTGGGAAAAAAACCCATTGATTTTAATAGGGACTCGTGGAGTCAGCTTTGGGAGTGACTCGTGAGTCACCATTTTGGACCAAGGACTCGGACTCGAGTCCAAAGACTCGTGACTCGACTCGTGACTCGAAACCAAGGACTCTTCAACATCCCTGGTTGTTACCCTCTACCTGTGGTGGCAGACTGATATATTGTGAGGCGCTTCTGTGGCAGAGTAAAGTAGGTATGGGGGGGGGAGGGGGGAGAGCCAAAGGGTTAGGGAAGGAGGGTCAGCCGCTTGAAGCAAGGCTATCTTGGGCAGCGAGCAACACGCCACCAGCGGAATGCTCAGAGTTGGGCCTGACCTGACCCGGAAGGATTTGTGCACGGCTCCCAGCCAATCAGGGCTGGGAGTTCGAACGTTGCCCAGACCTCCCATGCTGGCTGGACAGTTTGAGATGCTGTGGGGCGAGGAGCAGAGAGTGCTGTACAGCCTGCCCCGTGCTCCCTAAAGTAGCCTCCTATCCTCACGTGCGGTGGAGGACACTGCTCTGTTGATGCCGATGAAGTAAGTCTCAACCGCCAGTCTGGGCGGCATTTGTATATGAAACAGGGGAGGCGCCATCTTGCCCTTTTGCCTCAGGAGGCGAAACGTCTTCAGCCAAGCTCTGAGGGGCAGCCCCACCATTCGGCAAAGTGAGGCAGTTGCCTCAGGTGGCGGATGCTGGGAGGCAGCAGCAAGGTGTTGGAAGGCAGAGCTGTGGGCCACGTGGCCTGCCCTGCGCCCCCCAAGTTAGCCTGCTGCCTTCAGGTGTGGTGGAGGTCACTGTCCCGTCATCGGAAAGATTCAACTAGCAGTCCAGTTGGCTTTTGTTGGATTATGATCAAGTTCCTGACCCTAGTGCAGACTAGGCCTAGTCATCAACTGCGTGCCAGTGAGGTAAATCCACACAGAAAGCAATGCAGCAATACAGCCATGGAATAAGCCACACCACACAGACCCAGAGAAAGGACCGGCCCTTCTCCAAAGCCTCTGAACGACACAGATGTAAACGAGGCAGAACTATGCATTCAGCGAAGCACGAAGCGAAGCCACTATGCGAGGCGCCGACCAGGCAAGGTCAGCAGACGCACCGGCCACAGGCCACAAGGCAGGACAGAAAGGCCTCCTCGGCAGACGTACTGTGTGACAGACTGAGCTGCGATGGGAACGTGCCAATGAGCCACAGGACACGGCGGCGGCTGGGCCACAGAGAAAAATGAACCGGGTCAGGAACGCACGGACTGAGGGAGCCACCACGCCACGGTGCTACCAGCCCAGATGGCACTGCAAACGGGCCGTCGCTGCCGAAAGCCACACAAGGGCCATTTGGTGGGGGCAGAGAATGTCGCTGCACAATGAATGAGACAGCGGACCATGGCAGCTGAGCGAGAAACGCTACCTAGGCCTGCGTTACCTGCTTCTGCGCTTCCTGTTGCGAGCGGCGTGATCCCAATGGAGGTGGGTAAGCAAAGGGAGAGGAAAGATTAAAGAAAGTTAAAGGAAGCAAAAGGATACAGAAGAGAGAGAAAATAAACTCATCAGGACATCAGACATTCCAAATAGTATTTAAAAAGACCCGTCCTTAAATGGACTTCCCATGCTAGCCTTCCCTAACCTGGAGCTCTCCAGGTGTGTTGGACTATAGCTCCCATAATCCCCAGCCAGCATGCCCACTGGGATGGGATGATGGGAACTGTAGTCCGACATGTCTGGAGGGTGCCAGGTTAGGGGAAGACTGTCCTATGCGGTTAACTGTGTGACAGGGAGAAGTTTGATCGGCGCAGCCTCTCCTGACACCGACAGAAGATGTCGCAGTTGTCGAACCGCTCCCGGCCTTGCAGCTGCTAAATTCAGGAAGTGAAACCCTTAAGCGTTTCAGTATTCCTCGGGAGACTCTCCTCCTCTGATTGTGGCCTTACAAAACTTCCAGTGAAACAGAAGAATTTGTAAGGACAACTGGAACAAGAAACGTCACAAGCAGAACTCATTAAACAAACGCAGATAGTGTTTCTCAGAGCTAGAGTATGGATTCCGGATGGTTCTCTCAGGGAAAGATTTTATTTATTTATTTATTATATTTATACCCTGCCTTTTTTCCTGCAAGGAACCCAAGACGGCTTACATAGTCCTCCTCCTCCTCCTCCTCTCCATTTTATCCTCACAACAACCCTGTGAGGTAGGTTAGGCTGAGAGTCAGTGACTGGCCCAAAGTCACCCAGTGAGTTTCATGGCCGAGCGGGGACTAGAACCCGGATCTCCCGAGTCCCAGTCCAACACTCTCACCACTACGCTACAGGATCAAAGATGACAAAAAGTAAGGCGGCATCACAATCCTAACAGCAGGAAGTGCCATGTCCTGCTGGACGGAGGAAGTCAGCCAAGGAAAAGGGATAACTACCACCCCTTTATTCCAACGGCAAAGTTTAAAACACCCATTTCAATCATAAGAACATGTTGAGAAGGAGAGATAAACACCTGCATTTTTTAATTCCTTGTTAACCACTCTGACTGCGATTACAACCTGGTGGTTAGTGAGTGTTAAGGCTGGGATAACTGATCTGCATTAAATAACCTGAAGTCTGTGTGCAAGGACACAGCCCATATACCTGATTCCACCTTTCTCACAGGCAGCTGACAGGGTCTGAAGGGCAAAACTGAAGGTCATCTTCAAAGCCAAGGGAATACAGAAGAGGTTTTTTTTTAAAAAAGAAGGAAGTAAATGCAAGATGCCCCTTACGACAATTAACGACTCAGAGTTGTGGCTAGGAAGATGGTTAATGACGGGAATGGCCCAGAACCGTGTACTTTAAAGCAATGATAACTCTCCCACTTTTCTGGAGCCCTCTTCTATAGCATACTTAACATCCAGATTAATTCTGCCTGGTGTGCAGAAATCTCCGTTAACTCCACTGGCCAGCTTCCCTAAATAAACCCAGTGCTGGCTGTGGGAGGTTATGGAGACCACACTCAGGAGTCCTGAGCTACCAACTTACTTGCGGAGTAGCTTGTAGCTGTAGAGGGGTATTAAGTAAGAGAAGAGATATGGGGCCACACACGTGGACATGATGAGGCACACCAGGCAAAGGAAGAAGCTCAGACAGACCTTTTGGAACCAGGAGAAGCTCTATGTGGAAAGAAAGAGGGAAAACAAAGCATTATCTTTTAGAAAGGAAAGAGGGAAAACAAAGCATTATCATTATCCTCTGCACTGTTTTTTTTTTTAGGTCCCGAACTGATTATGAGACCAGACGAGAGACTGCTCTTCATTCATACACACCCAGCCCTTTTGGAGAGGATGCCTTTTGCTAGCGGGAGCACATGGAAGTGCTCCTGCCGTTCAGGAAGAGCGTGGGGCAAAGGGAGGGCCAAGAGTCCAATGCTATGAGACAAGCAAGCAAGAGCCGGGCAACCCTGAAGGAGGCCCAACACATCAAGGGGTTTCATCCAGGGGTGCTGAACCTCCAGCCCATGGGCCAAACCTGGCCCTCCGGGTTCCCCAGAAGGCCCCGCCCCCTTCACCACCTCCATCCTTCCCCTGGCCACTAATTGGTGGTTTCCCAGCTTTTGTGCAGATTTCTCCCTCCAGTCTAAAAGGTTGAAATGCCTCTCCTAAAGTTTAGTTACTGGAAGTAAGAGCTTTGAGCTACAATATCTTTGGGTTTGGGGGGGGGGTACTTTTGGCCCCACCCCTTCTGCTTTTGGCCCCACCCACCGCAGGAATGCCCCCCTCCCCTGCGAGAGCTTTTCCGAAATTGAATTCAGCCCTTGGGCTGAAAAAGGCTCAACGCCTCCGGTTTAATCCAACACGATGCGACCAGACTTCCTCTCACACAATGGGGGTTTCCCTTCCCATCCCCCTGCTCCACAGCCCACCCCCCCCACCCCCAATCTGCTCCATTTCATTTCATTTCCTTTATTATATTTCCATGCCACCCAATAGCCAAAGCTCTCTGGGCGGTTTACAAAGATTAAAACCTTTAAAATACATTATAAAAAACATATACATACAAACATATAAAGAGACAACACTCAGAGAGACACACATATATCTAAAAACTATTCCTCCACCCGCAGCCCTCTGGAGCAGATTGGAGGGGGGGCGCGCTACGGGTGTGTGTGTGGGGAATCCATCCTCCGCCAATGTCTGTTCCGGAAGAACACCAGTGGGTACAACCCAAAGAGACTTGTGGACCTGAGACAGAAGGCAGCTGAACTCAGATGTCCCAAAAGGATGAGGAGAAGGCAGGGCAGCCAATCCAGGACCTTGCTAAGGGGAGAGTGCAGGGCTATAACCGCAGTGTGTACGTAAGTGCTGCAGAGATATTCCACGGATATCCCAGGGCCCTCAGGAATAGTCTAGACTCTAGACCCCATCCGTATATTTGTATTTTTCTTTATTTATTGTATTTCTATATCGCCTTTCTGGAAATCCACCAAGGCGGTTTACAAGTGGTTCAACACATAAAAACCATAATCAAAGGGGGGGGAAAAAAACAAAAAACACAGTTCCAACTTTAAAAAACAATAAACAAGGATTTAAAAAGCCAAGTTAAAAAGACGGTAAAAAGTCAAGTTGAAAACATTCAGCTTTCAGCTAGAACAAAAAAGTAAGTCTCTCCCCTTTATCTCTGTAAGGAGAAAAGCTAAAGCGGGGCAATACTCAAGAAATAGACCTCTTTCTGGTATTCTGGCCAATAAGTGCAAAAGTAATAGGATGATTAATAAACCGTATTAATTTGTTTTTAAAACCTTTAAATTAAATATTTTAGATACCTTGGGTCCCCAGATGTTTTTGGCCTACAACTCCCAGCATGCCCCAGCCAGCTATGCTGGCTGGGGCATGCTGGGAGTTGTAGGCCAAAAACATTGGAGAACACTGCCTTATGGATTTATGATGCCCCCTTTCCTCACCAGCCAATACTTTCTGGTGATGGGCCTGGCTGGCTGTAGGACAGTGATGGGGAAATGAAAGATGTCCCCTGTGGCTTGACCAGCCGCAGGTCCAGGCAGGATGGACAAAGATTTCCAGATTCTAATAACAGCGTGATTTTAGTGGACCACCAAAGAGCCTAAGTTGGGCCCCGCCCTGACAGTAGCCAGAGAGCCTGTCTACCATGCCGTGCCAGGAATAAACACCAGAGGGCGCTCACCATTCTCCTGCTCTCCACGGCCTGTAGGTAGGTGCGGAAGCGGAACCAGGGTCCAAAGATGACGGTTCCGACGAAGTAGATATAACCCATGAACTCAACTGGGGAGGGGATGGCCGGCACCTCGCCCCGGTCCAGATCAAAGCCCAGCGACACCGCCTTCATGGCCACAATCATCTGAGCACCTGGTGGCAGTGGACAGACACGTCGTGACAGAGGTGCAGCGCTGATGTTCCTACAGGTCACTTACAGGATTCACAGTCTCAAGACAGACGGCTACTGGCTTGGATGGCTTGTGTTAAAAGCACTGGACCAATTTGGGGAAGATACTCAAATTCAGAATGTATTATCCACGGGAGATCAATGGGGCCTCCATGTGCAGAGGCAGCATGACTCCTAATAGCAAAGTCAGCTGGTTAGTGCAGACAGGATTGTGGCCAGAACAGAGCCACTGAGAAACAAGAGGTGGGGTATCAGCATGCTTGGGGAAAACCCAAGGCTTGCAGCAGCACGAAACAAATTTAAAAGACAAACAATGTAAGAGGGCAAATATGTGTGTGTGTGTGTGTATAGACACACACACACACACACACACACCAAAAATAAAAATAAAATCAGCCAAATGAGGGCTGAGCCTGCTCAGCGGCCACGGAATGTAGAGTGGCAGTTGTAAAAGGAAAATGTGGGGCAGGGGGAGGGATGGAGTGCCTGCTTGGAGGGAGCGGCTGGTTTCATAGATCATAGAGTTGGACGGGGCCTACAAGGCCATCGAGTCCAACCCCCTGCTCAATGCAGGAAACTAGAGGAGGGGTCTCCCATCCAAGTAAGAACCAGGCCTGACCCTGCTTAGCTTTCCACGCTCAGACAAGCTGAGCCAGTTGGCTAGAGCCCGGAACTCCTGCTAAGGAGGGAGGATACACTGCGACATTTTGTTGCAGGTCCCACACAGTCTTCAAGACCAGACAGTGGGGACAAGCAACCGAGGACGGACGTCACCTTCATGCCCTGTGAGCTTCCCAGAGGCATCCGGTGAGCCAGCTTGCCCCAACCTGGTGCCCTCCAGATGTGTTGAATCGCAACTTCCAGCATCGCCCAGCCAGCTGTGCTGGGAATTGTAGTCCAACACATCTGGACTGGAGCACCAGCTTGGGGGCAGGCTCTTAAGCCACTGCTGGAACCAGGAATGGTGGAGCAGAGAGGCCAGGGCCACTCCTGCACTCCTAAGTTTAAACTCAGTGGTCCTGGCATCCTGCTTGACCCCCTCTAACGAGCCTACTAGAACCCGCTCCCCGCTGAGAGCCGGGGCTGAATCACAGAAGCCCTGACTCACAGTCCCATTTTATCTCCCATCAGTCCCGGCAGCGGTCAGGAATTCTGGGAGTTGTCCTCCAAAATATTGCCCAAGCCAGGCCCCGAATCCTGGGGTCAGTAGCTTTGAGCCCCTGCGCTATTGCCGTATTTGCCCTTTCCCGGCAGTGCAGAAGAAAAGGCGTGAATGCTCCATCGTGAGCAGCACTTTCTGCTTTCGGAGAGAAAGTGTGTTTCCTCCACACACGGATTTCCTAGCCCCAGAGAGCTTCGACGTCTTATCCCGCTGCACCCCAAGGCTTGCTCAGTAGCTAGAATGAGGAGATCTGCCGAACACTCACCTCTCATCTTATGCCAGCTCACAGTGTCCACCATGTGCATCTCCCTGTACAGGGGGACAAGGATGTTTTCATGTATCAGTAATCGACTCCCCCCCCCGACTCCTTTTTCCAACAGAGAGGCCCCTGCAAGGTGTCTTTCCGACTGGGCTTTCAGCTTTTGATGCCAAAGGGCTGGATGGCTGGAATCCACCTGACCCCAGAGAGTTCAGCTGCAGTGTTCTCCAACTTTGGGTCCCCAGATGTTTTTGGCCTACAACTCCCAGCATGCTGGGAGTTGTAGGCCAAAAACATCTGGGGACCCAAGGTTGGAGAACACTGAGCCATCCCATCCTATTGGTCTCCTCTCCCTGGCCACTCTTCCCTGTCACTTAAATAAAGTATCCCATTGGTTAAGTTCCTGACCATTGGTCCACCCACATCTACACTGCTCTCTAACCATTGATCCAGACTCCCTTTACGTTGGCTGACTTCCTTTCTCCATTGGCCAGCCTCCTCTCCCTGGCCACTTGTCAAGTCTCCTTGCCTACCGATATAGCCTCTTTCCATTTTTTCAATGTCATTTGGACTGGTTTAGCCCAGAGGTCCCCTAACCTTTTTGACTTGGTGGGCATAACTGGAATTTTGAGAGAATAATATCATGGGCGTTCTCACAAAATGGCTGCCACGGGGGAGTGGCAGCTTGCCCATTCATAAACTGCCTGCCACGGTTGGCATGGGCTGGTCACAAAACACTCGATTTCCTGGAAGGCAAACTGGCGATACTAAAAGGAAAATAACTTGCCCAAGAACCGAGGTATAAAGCAAAGGAGGGGTCTGAGCTCCAAAACACAAAACCAGTATCGGAGGCAGTAGGCCTACGCACAACAGTTGCTGGGGAACATGGGCGGGAGGGTGCTGTCGCACTCATGCCCTGCTTCTGGGGTCCCGTGGGCAGCTAGTTGGCCACTGTGTGTGAACAGAATGCTGGACTAGATGGACCCTGGGTCTGATCCAGCAGGGCTCTTCTTCTTGTGTTCTTAAAACCGCTCTTTTGAACCCAAATAAATATGGTGCAGCACGTCACTTTGCAGCATGCCAGGCTCCCAGCTAAACTTTTAAAAATCAAAAGAAGGAGGGGGCAGGGAGCCTGGTGGGCTTGGAAATGCCAGGAGACCCCAGCCTCTCCCAATTAGGTCATCCCCAATGGCCTATCGACCACTTGACCTCTAACCATTGATCCAGACCCAACGGCCCAGCCTTCTCTCTCTCCATAATTACCCACACCTCTCCCCTCCTCTGTAGCAAAGCTGCCCTTCTTGTTGACCTAGCTTTCTCCCGCAGCTGCACAGGCCTTCTCCTTACTAGACTCCTCTGTTGCTCTGGCGCCCTGTTCTCCATTAGCTAACCCTCCCACCCCCAGCAGCAGATTACGTATTACCACCACAGCAGCCTGTAGCAACAGCCCCCCCCCCGCTCCTGATCCCCACTCACCCCATAAGCAAATAGATGAGGATGGTGATGGAGAGCAGGACGCCGCGCTGGGCCGAGTGGCGACACAGGAACAGCACCAGGTAGCACAGGAGGCTGAGGAGGACGACCCACACCATCTGCAGCTGGAAGAAGTGGTAGAGGGCGTAGAAGCCGCTCGCCACGGTGCTCAGGTGCTTAGCATAGGATGGCAGAGCTGCAAGGGAAAGGACCGGGAGTCGAAAAGGAGGTTAGATGGGAAAGAGACACAGGGCACATAGGAAGCTGGCTTATACAAGGCTATTCCGTTCATCTAGCCCAGTATTCAAGATCCCCAAGCTTTATGGGTCTGTAGGCACATTTGAAATTTTGAGTGAGTTGTGGGAGCTCTCACAAAATGGCCATCATGGGCGGGGGGGGGGGGTTGCTTGCCCATGCATAAAATGGCTGCCATGCTGGGCGCGGATGGTCACAAAACACTCGTTTCCCAGAAGGCAAAGTGGTGAGACTAAACGATAAGTAACTTGCCCAAGAACCTAATTACAAGGCAGAGGTGGGCTCTGAGCTCCAAAATACAAAACCACTCCATTGAACCCAAATGAAGATAGCGCTGGAGGGCAGCCCTTCGCTTTGCAGTATGCCACCCTCCCAGTTTTATACAGTAATACCTTGGATTGCAAGTAACTTGGTCTGAGAGCGTTTTGCAAGACAAGCAATTTTTTTAAAATAAATTTTGACTTGATAAACAAGCGACGTCTTGCAAGACAAGACTAGGGATGTAACCGCTCGCCTTGAGTGGGCGTAACGGGCCAAAATCGGCCCTGCTCACACCCGCCAGAGACTTGCTTTGATATAAGAGTGTTTTGGATTACAAGCACGGTTCCGGAACGAATTATGCTCTCAATCCAAGGTATTACTGTACATGCATACATACATAGATAAATATACATGCACACACACAAATTAAGAAATAAAATAAATATCAGGAGGGGCAAGGAGCCTGGCAGGTGCCAAGAGTGGTAACAGTGGGCACCACGTTGGGGACCCCAGGTCTGCTCTGACTGACAGTGGTCCTCCGAGATCTCAGGCCTTTCACGTCACCCTGCTACCCGGTGACGTGAAAGGCCAGAGACCTCGGAGAACCACTGTCACCGAGTACTGAACCTGGGGCCTTCTGCATGCAAAGCCGTCCCGCTGAGCTCTGTGCCCTCCCACAAGTTCCCCTCCACATGTTCCCCGGCTCTGAATTTACCTTGTGGGAGAGGGAAGAAACCTGCACAGAACCTCCCAGCCCTGCCCACTCCTTCCTGCGTAGTTTTATGCCACATGTGTGGCGTAGTGGTGAGAGTGTTGGACTGGGACTCGGGAGATCCGGGTTCTAGTCCCCGCTCAGCCATGAAACTCACTGGGTGACTTTGGGCCAGTCACTGACTCTCAGCCTAACCTACCTCGCAGGGTTGTTGGTGTGAGGATAAAATGGAGAGGATTATGTAAGCCGCCTTGGGTTCCTTGCAGGAAAAATGGCGGGGTATAAATATAATAAATAAATATGAAAGAGCAGGTGTAAGAAGGCAGTGTGAGAGCTCTAACGAGATTAAAGGAAAGCTGGGGGCTGTATTAGCAGGAGGAAGCCATTTCAAAGCGGGCGGGGGGGAGATCACTGAAAGCAGCCGCTCCACAACAAATGCAGGGAGATAGCAAACTTTGGGCTGAGGGGATGAGGCTGCGGCTTCTCTTCCCCCATGCATTGATCTTTTGGTCTATCTATGCCCACCATCTCATCCCTGTCTGGGCTTCCTGTCCGGTGGTGCAGCTCAGCATTGACATTTGCAGGCAAACCAGGTGGCCTTTGCAGCAGGAGGTAAAGCAGGTACTGTGTGTGTGTGTGTGTGTAAGCCTACAGTAGTCTAGTGACTCCACCGGAGGCTGAGAGAGAGGCTCATGAACAGGTCGCTATGGCTAAGTTGGGGACCTGAGGCTCGACCTCCTGAATCTCCCATCCACCTTCTGTGGGAGGGTGCAGGCGTATTGCCAAACTAGGGTTTTGCATTACAAGAACAAGCCCCGAGGAACCTCAGGCCCACACGCTCCCTCCTCCCCCGACGTGCAACAGGGAGAAACTTCTAATTCCAGTTTGCAGCAGATCATAGTTTGCTGTTTCGGCCAAGCAGGCAAACTACGGTTTGCAATTCCCTGCAAACCAGGTTTTGCTGTCAAGCAGGATCAGAAGTTACTAGTTGCCATGCATGAAGGGGAGAGAACCCAAGGCTTATTCCTACAAATGAGAAACCCTTCTGTCTCTCTTCACAGCTGTAGTGAAATTGAGCAAGGCAAGAAAACTGGAGGATGATGATTTAGATTTATTTATTTATTCACGACATTTA
Organism: Shinisaurus crocodilurus; assembly: GCA_021292165.1. Taxonomy (NCBI): domain Eukaryota; kingdom Metazoa; phylum Chordata; class Lepidosauria; order Squamata; family Shinisauridae; genus Shinisaurus; species Shinisaurus crocodilurus. The sequence goes on from CM037881.1 coordinate 19,998,002, forward strand.
TATACCACTCCACATCTAAACAGATTCTGGAGTGGTGAACAATAAAAGATAAAAAGAATAAAACACCATATTAAATATTTTGTTTTTAAAAATAGTGCCAATAAAAACAGTGGCTGGTCAGTCAATGAAGGCTTCTTGAAATCAAGATGTTTTCAGGAGGTGCCGAAAACAACACAAGGTTGGTGCCTTGCCAGACCTCCAGAGGAAGGGAGCTCCAGAGAAAGGGGGCCACCACACTAAAGACTCTTCTCTGGGTGGACTCCAGTCGGGCCATGGGTCCATGCGGAACCACCATGAGCATGCCATTTGATGACCTCAGTGACCGGGCAGGTTGGTAAGGGAGAAGGCAATCTCTCAGATATCCTGGTCCCAAGTTGTTTAGGGCTTTGTACACTAGTACCAAAACCTTAAATCTGGCCTGGTAGCGAATAGGCAGCCAGTGCAGTTCCCTCAACAAAGGAGTGGCATGCTGAAAGGGGGCAGCTTCTGGACCAGCTTTAAGGACAGCCCCACATAGAGTGCATTGCGGTAATCCAGTCTTGAGGTTATTAGCTCCTGTACCACTCTGGCCAAGCTATCCCTGTTCAGGAGAAGGCCGTAGCTGGTGAATCAGCCGAAGCTGGTAAAAGGCACTCTGAGAGGGGCAAACCTCGCTCTGAGATGCCCTCAGAGGCATCTTAATCCCTCAGAGTGACTGGAGCTTCAGTGGTGAGTTGTGCTCTGGAAACCACCTAAGTCTTGATTAATAGTGTTGGATGAGGAATATGGTTGCACTAGAGCAGGGGTGGACAACTTGTGGCCCTCCAGACGTTTTGGCCTACAACTCCCATCAGCCATAGGCAACATAGCCAATGCGGAGGGACGATGGGAGCAGTAGGCCAAAAGGTCTGGAGGGCCACAAGTTGCCCAACCCCTGCACTGTGGGATCATGCTTGTGCGCACAGTGGCTTGTACTTACCCAATCTCCAAAGGAGACGGCACCCCAAGCACAAGAGCAGAAGTGTCCAGACCTGTTCAAAACCCTGCTGAGCGGTGGGCAGCACACAACCACTCAGCAGCTGCTGATAGAACTCTTCCCGCGTGAATGTGGCCATGGCCACAGCCTGGAGGAAGTAGCAGAGAAAGGGAGGTCAGGATGAGTGGCTGAGAGATCCCTCCCCATAGCTATTGTTCTGGTCTCCCACATGCGTGGCTGGCTCCCAAGGCAAGGCAAGCGGAGTTTATCCAGCTGCCGAATTCCACACCACGGGCCCAATTCTGAACTTTGTGCTGTATCTCATCGCAGAATTGTGGGATACACACAGAGCTCTGCTCTTAAAGTCTCAAGAATTCCAGTTGAACGCACATCTGCCTGAGCATGTTAAGGATCCGTTTCAGGGCATGCTCACACCCAGCCACAGATGGGCATGCCGAGTCAGCTGAATTTCTGCCAGCCATAAGAAGAGCCCTGCTGGATCAGACCATGGGCCCATCTGGTCCAGCATTCTGTTCACACAGTGGCCAACCAGCTGCCCATGGGAAACCCACAAGCAGAACAGGAGTGCAACAGCACCCTCCCACCCATGTTCCCCAGCAACTGGAGTACATAGGCATACTGCCTCTGATACTGGGGGTAGCACACAGCCATCAGGACTAGTAGCCATGGGGAGCCTTATCTTGCATTAATCCAAACAACAGGAAAGCAATGATTGGCACAGTCCACATGTAGTAATTCTGTACAATCCCCCCTGTATGGTGCAGTACTTGTGCTCCCTTGGGGAGGACTGAACCAGCAGTATGGGAAACTCTCCTCTAGGCATTCTCTTGGCCTGAGGACATATGATACTACCTACCGCCTGCTGAAGCTAAGCAGGTCTGAGTCTGGTCAACGCCAGAATGGGAGACTGCTTGCAAATTAGTTTAATGATAGAAGAAAGGTGGGATCTACTAAAATAAACAAACATGCTTGCATGGAAGTAAGTTTCACTGAAAACTGGAATCCTAGTATTTCTCCAGAATAAATTGAGGATAGGAAATAAAAGCCTACAAAACAAATGTTACTTGTAACTTAACATAAAGCTTCCTCTGCCTGGAAACAATTCTTAACTTGCCACAGGCAATTAGTTCAGTGGTTGTTTACAGGCCTGGTTTAGGAGTAAGAACAGCAGCAAATATTATTCAAAAGGGCAACAGCTCTTTAAAAGAAATAAGCAGAAGATCCTTTATTGAAGAACACTAACAGCACGACTCCAGATTTTACTTTAATTTTAATAATAATAATTTTAATAATAATAATAATAATAATAATGCAATCTCAGAAGATGGATAGAAAGGGAGGGAGGGATTGATGTATACAGTGGAGGCGGAATGGGGGTGAGAAATTTGTAATGGATGAATGAAAAGTTGCATATGGAGTGAGGCTTAAAGGTTACATGACGGGGATCCATGGTTGATTCAGTAGCACCAGGCCAGCTGAAAGACAGAGCAATTGGATTTGCTGGCCGGTGGGGATAGGAATGAAATACAGTACTAGAAAACGGAGAAGAGGAGGAGGAACCTGAATTTTTAGACAAAGGAAATTTCGCCGTCGGAACTGAAACAAAATCAGGTTAAGAACGTCCTGCCGGGCAGGCAACCACTTCCCTTTCCCCCGCCGGAGTATAAAGCTCAGGGAAGCTCTCTTCTCTTCCTCGCTACTACCTCCATGGTATACCAGCCCATTTTCCCAGCAGCATTGAATCTTAATAGGGGGAGGGGTAATGGTGGGAATCCCACTGATCCCGTCGCTCTAGAGATCAACAGAAGGGAATCCCTGGCGTCAAGGGATGCAGATATTTAGGAAAGACAAAAAAAAAAATCAATTGCAGATTAGATGTCCTGTTTACCTCGCTACATTGCGAGAGATGCAACCTTCTCCCCCCCCCCATTATCCTTTCCCAGACCTTGTCTAAGCGCCCCTTATCCCCCTAGCACGCGCCCTCTCCTTTTAGGCCAGCTGTTCCATCAGGTTCCAGCTGTTTTTCTTAAAGAGGCAGACACAGGATTATTGCTAACTCACCTGTGCGCCTTTATCCACCACCCTCCTTTTCCAGTTCTCCGGGGCTGCGTGTCGGCTTTCTCCCTTACCCCCTCCCCCCACAAAAAAGACTGGAAAACTGGAAAAGGAAGGGGAGGTAGGCGGTGGGAAAGGGGTGCAATAATCCCTTTTAAAATTGGAGGTGGGTCGACCTGGGAGACCAATAGGAAGGCTGGAAAAGAATAGTTGCGGCTGTGGAGCGGCCAATCAGAAGGAAGAGATGGGGCGGGCGCAAGAGGGCAGCCAATGAGGAGGAGCAAAGAGAAAGGAATGGATCTCCCACTTCTTATATTCCCGGGTTAGATTCGCATCAGCGTTCTCTTTCTCCGCCCCCAGATTTGGTTGCAAGTTGAAAACCCTACGAAACAATGGAAAAAGAAACCACAGTGGCCAACGAAGCAGCAGCACAGGGTTGGGTTGGGTTGGGAATCTGCTCTCAATGGCGGGGCCTAGCCGCACCCGTACTAAACTACAATTCCCATGAGTGTTTCGGAGAAGACTTGGCAGTCGAGGGCACAATCCTAACATGTTTAGACAGGAAAAAAAGTCCTACAATTCCCAGCATGCCCCAGCCAGCATGGCTGGCTAGAGGGATGCTGGGAGTTGGTGGCCTTTTTTCTGTCTAAACATGCGTAGGATTGCGCCTTAAATTGCTATAAAATCGACAGAGGTTCAGAGACGATGACGCTGATTGGGTGAGAGCCCTAGAGTTTTTTGTTTTTTTTTACAAATAATTTAAAAAACTGTACAATTTTGCCTTTGGGTCTGCAAACCAAATGAACCGCCCCCTCTACTTTTTAGGCTGGCTACCGGCCTGGTGTACAGAGAAAGTAGATTTCTGAGTGATTCTGAGTGATGGGCAATTATTTCTGACTTCCAATTGTTTAGCAATAGCAGTCACAAAATTATGCCCACCCTCATATGATATTACTGAAATCAGACCAAAGGGTAATATAATACTACTGAACACTTGGGGTAACCAGGCATGGATTTTTTTAGTGGAAAGGCTGCGAGCGAGTCTCTACTCAGAAAAATGCCTTGGCTCAGAAGGCAGCCAAGCAGCTGGTTGGCCACTATGGGAACAGAATGCTGGACTAGATGATCTGATCCAGTACGGCTCTTCTTATTTATTTAATTTATGAATCGCCCATCTGGCCAGACATCCGGCCACTCTGAGCGATGTACAATGCAATAAAATACAAGGGACACACACACACAGAGAGTATAAAACAATTAAAACAGTACAAAACTTAAAAATCCTAACCCACCCCATATTCCCGCCTGAAAAGCCACGTTTTTAATGCCCGGCGGAAGCTAATCAAGGAAGGGGCATGGCGGAGGTCACTGGGGAGAGAGTTCCATAAATTCTTGCGTCTGTGAATAGGCCTATTACGTGGGTTTGTCTTAAGGTAATACCTGGCCGGTCTTTCCAAAGGAATTTTCATAGCTTACGCCCTAGGATCTTCATGTGATGTCTCTCGATGGCTGCTAATTGTTAAAAGATTACCTCTTGATACATGAGCACTCTGAAATGTTCTGAATAGGGGAAACTGTTCAGAAAAGCGGGTTGGAGGCATACCTCCCCCCACCCACCCGGGGTGTAATCTAGGTCTCTGTGTGAAAAGAAACCGCACAAACTCGCCACTTCCTGGCAAAGGCTGGTCACAATCCCATACGAAACGAATAGGAACTTCAGCACTTGTCAGTCTGCTTAAATCACCCGCTCGGAGCCCAAATCCCGTGTTCACTGGCATACAAACGCGCTTTCGCCCCGAGCAAAGGCTCAAACGAAAACTCAAAAGCAGAAACTACTGAACAGCCCACGAGTCAGCCCTTTCACAAGTCTACCTGTGTAGATTTAGAAAATAAAAAAAAAACCACACATGTAGATTAACATATGAACCCACATCGCCTCAGCTACTCTCCAGCCAATCATTTTGCTGGGATACTCCGTGACATCAGAGCTCACGTTCGCGTTAGAGGCGAGGTAGAAGCAAAAGCTGAGATGGGCGCCCCCGCCCTCTTGGTATAAGCTGATTGGCTGAGATGTCTGCCCATCTACCTACCAAGTAGGAGCTCTATTGGCTGTGGTGGTGAGATTTAGGTAACTGCAGAATTTGGCATGGGTAGAAGCTTCGGTGCAGACTTTTGAGAGCAGGGTTAGCAGGTAAGGATTGAAAATGGATTTCTTATTCAAGTCTAAAGCAAGAGAGGTGCACGGGTGGAAAATGGCCCGATTGCTATGCGTTGTGACGGCGTCTCCTCCCTGATCTTGGATTATGTGGGGGTGGGAAATGCACTCTGTACGTGCTTCGCGGCACACTTCTTTGTTATGACGTTTGCAGAGTGCCTGTCATTGGGATGGATGGTGGGAGAGCCTTAGCGTTGTATGCAAAGTTAGTCCTTCTTAGAATAGACCCATTGAAATGAATGGAGCTGAAGTTAGACTAACATTGGATGTAAACCTTGGGTCCACATTTCTGCTGGCTTGATAACCGGTTCGAAATCCAGGGTCGGCACTCGCTAGTACGGTCGCATTACTGTTCTGGTGGCTCCATCCCAGAAAGAGTATTGTAGAGCGGGAAAAGGTTCAGGAAGCAGCAACCAAAGTAATGAAGGGGCTGGAGAGCTCCTTCCGTATGAAGAAAGGCTAAAGCAACTGGAGCTTTTTAGTTTGCGGAGGGGGAAGGGGACAGAAGCTACCATCCTATATACACTTACCTGGGAGTAAGACCCATTGAACTCAATGGAGCTTACTTCTGAGTAGACATCTTATAGAATTGCACTGTCAATTGCTGTTGCTGGGCGGGAAGGAGAGGACATAGTTGATGTTTGTAAAATCGTGCCGGGCGTGGAAAAATGGATAGAGGCACACACAAAAATAAATTCTTCCCCCACCTCCTCTCTATCATTCTATTGGAACTTGGGGGGGGGGGTGTCACCCAGTGAAACTGATTGGCAGTAGATTGAGGGCGGCAGACCAAAGAAAAGTTCTTCACAAGGAACATAATTAATTTATTGAGTTTGTTTGCTACCACAAGATGTGGTGAAGGAGGCTAAGTTAGGCAGCTTTAAAAAAATGGGTTAGAGCAATAGATGTGGGACGGGTCTGTCAATGGCTGTTACTCAAGCAGTGCGGGGACTCCCGTGTTTGGAGCCTGTCATGCCACTCAGTATTGGGGTGCAAAGGATGGGCGAAGGCCCTGTTGCCGTCATGTGCCGATGGTGGGCTTGGAGGCATCTGGCCCCTCTGGGACACAGGATTGTTGGGCCTTTGGTCTGATCCAGCAAGGGCTCATTCTTAGGGAGGGGAAAGCAAGCCCTGTGTATTCACATCCTGAACCAGTTTTTTTCTCTCAGGCTGGGACTAATGCTTGTGTGAACAAACAAAGAATGGTGAGCAACACAAGTCTGGGAGCTTGCAGCAAGGGGTACAGCAGTGGTGGGGAGCATGTGGCCCTCCAGATGTTGTTGGCCTGCAACTCCCATTATTCCTAGCCTGCACAGCCAAGGATGGGGGAATGATGCAACATCTGGAAGGCCATATGTTCCCCATCCCTGGGATGCAGACTAAGGGCCAGTCTGTACGTTCCCTCAGATGGGCAGAGGAAGCTTCTCTGTGCCGTCATTTTAAGGTGTACTACATAGTCCTCTTTGCCAAGTGGAAGAATCCTGTGATGATTGGCATGCTGCACCTTAAGATGGCAGCATGGAGAAGCGTTCGCCGGGAGGCCCTTTCCTGCTTCCTCTAAGTTACAGAGAGAAATGTGTGGCCCTCTAGATCAAGGCTCTCCAACCTTGGGTCCCCAGAGATGTTGCTGGACTACAGCTCCCAGAATCCCTTGCCATTAGCCATGCTGGCTGGGTATGCTGGGAGCTGTAGGCCAGCAACATCTGGGGATCCAAGGTTGGAGAGCCCTGCTCTAGATGTTGCTGGACTGCAACTTCCATCATCCCTCACCATTAGGTATGCTGGCTAGGCCTGATGGGAGTTGCAATCCAACAATGTCTGGAGGGCCGCATGTTGCCCACCCCTGCCTCTAGTTCAACTCATCCAATGGAGAGGACAAGAAACAAAAGGATCTTAAGAGGAAGATATTCTAGGGTAAGCAAAAGGGCTGTGTGCATAAATATATTTAAAGCAAGTGGCTGGCAAATTGTTAACAAATTGGTTTATTTACTATATTTATATCCCACCTTTTTTCCTGCAAGGAACCCAAAGTGGCTTACATAATCTTCCTCCTCCTCCTGCTTTCCATTTTATCCTCACAACAACCCTGAGGGAGGTTAGGCTGAGAGTCAGTGACTGGTCCAAAGCCACCCAGTGAGCTTCATGGCTGAGTGGGGTCTTCTGAGTCCCAGTCCAACAACCTAGCCACTACGCCACACTGGCTCTCAACACTGGTTTGTTTATATAGTTATCCCCCTTTCCCCCCCTTTTGGCTTATCTTCTGATATGTGTTACGGTTCTGGTATTATTGGTGTGTCGTGTCCCCCCCCCACACATTACTTTAATCCGGGGTGGGTAATGTCAGTTCATGGGGCCAAATCCGGCCAACTGGGGTTCCCCAGATCTTGCCCCCCCCCATCACAAATTGTTTTCTGGTTTCCTGGCTTTTGTGCAGTTTTTTCTCCATTCTAAAAGGTTGAAATGCCTCTCCTCAGGCTTTGTTCCTGGCAGTAAGAGCTTTAGGGCACAATCCTATGCATGTTTAGACAGAAAAAGGTCCTACAACTCCCAGCATGCCCCAGCCAGGATAGCTTTCCCCATAGCATAGCTGGCTGGGGCATGCTGGGAGTTGTAGGACTTTTTTCTGTCTAAACTTGCATAGGATTGCGCCCTTAAACTACAATATGCTGGGGTTTGTTTGTTTTGTTTTAGCCCCACCCCCTTTGCCTTCAGCCCCGCCCACCACTGGAATGCAGCCCCTAAGACAGTGTTCTCCAACCCAGATGTTTTTGGCCTACAACTCCCAGCATGCCCCAGCCAGCGTAGCGTGGCATGCTGGGAGTTGTAGGCCAAAAACATCTGGGGACCCAAGGTTGGAGAACACTGCCCTAAGAGCTTCTTTAAAACGGAAATGGCTTTATCCTGTGTTCTGGCAGCTGTCACTCTCACACTTTCATCCGTTTCACGTGTGCTTTGTGGGGAATGAAGACTCTCCTTGCTACCAACGTGGTTCATTTTCTTGCAGGAGAAGCTGCCCTCGGCAACTTGGTTTCCTCCTCCTCGACCGCCATGGGGCTTGAAGCAAAACCCCTTTCTGTCCCCCACCCCTACTGGCCTCGAAACCTGGAGCTCCAGCACTACGTCCCAAACGACCGTCCCATGTGGCAGATTTTGGCTTTCCTCTTCTCCGTCTCCGGGGCCCTCTTGATACTGACATGGCTAGCAGCCAGGTGGCGGAGCAGGACGGCTGCCCCTCTGGGAACCGGACGCTCCTTGGCTGTCTGCTGGTTTGCCGTCTGCGGCTTTATTCATGGTGTCATCGAAGGCTGGTTCAGCCTGTACCACATGGAAATCCCAGGGGACCAATCCTTTCTCTCACAGCTCTGTAAGGTGTAGTTAGATGTGTTGGGGAAGGGGCGTATGCAGGACATCTGGGGTCTGTCCCGAGCACTGGGAAAGGGTGATGCAGCTGGTTGGCAACTGGGGAGACTGGGAACTGGGGCTCCGCTCCTGTTCTATGCTATTGCTGATTGTTTTCCAAAGTTTGTTGGATGCACCTCTTGGAACGGAGCCCTTACAGGCCGGAAGAGCAGGAGGTGGCACACGGGCAGTGAAAGCTTTGTATTGCAGTCACTCGCTCTTCCCTGAGAGGCTACGGAGCTACTGTCGCTATTTTGCTTCCGGGAGAGTCCTTGCTGGTGCCAGAATAGAACCGTGTGTACAGCCCCCGTAGCACTGCTCCGTGGTTACACGGGGCTGCGGCATGACGACTGCACCCCCGGCCTTCTCTGTCTACCCTTAAAGAGGTACTGGCTCCCTCCTTACAGTGAGACGAGAGACCCATGTGCAGTCTCCTGCTGCAGCTGCCTTTGATGTTATATTAGAGAGGAACAGAGGAAGCACCTTATACGGAGTCAAGACCACTGGTCCCATCTACCTCTGTATTGTCTGTGTCGGACTGGGCAACTTATGGCCCTCCGGAGGTTTTGTTGGACTGCAATCCCCATCAGCCCTAGCCGGCATAGCCAATGGTGAGGGATGATGGGCGTTGCAGTCCGACAATATCCGGAGTGCCACACGGTGCCTATGCTGACTGGCAGGGGCGTTCCAGGCTTTCAGACGGGGGTCATTCCCAGTCCTGCCTGCAGATGCTGGGAATTAAATTTGAGACCCTGCGTGCAAAGCATGTGCTCTACCGCTGAGCAACGCATTGTGTTATGAAGGCTTTGCATGGGTTTTTTCCCCCTCTTTATTGATTTATTTTTCCCTATAGACCAGCCTTCCCCAACCTGGCTGCCCTTCAGATGGGTTGGACTACAACTCCCATGATGGCTGTGGGGTTTTGGGGGTTGTAGTCCAAACCATCTGGAGGGTAACCAGCTTGGGGAAGGCTGAGAAAAGGCCACGCGTGCAGCTTGGATGTGTTTGCATATGCAGCGCTAAAGCTGGCAACTCCCTGTCCTAGCTCTCATCTTGACTTTGAAGGCGAGCATGCTGGGAGAAGGATGTGCACAAACAGCTGGAAGGGGAAATGGGAACCCCAGCACCTGGAGCAGAGTAACTCCCCTGCCCTCCCTTCCCCCCCCCAATAAATAACTACTCAAAGCAAGAGGCTAGGTACACTGCCTTAAGGTAGGAGATTGAACAAACTCTGCAATCTTGTGCATATTTACTCAGAAGTAAATCCCACTGTGTTCAGTGGGATTGACTCCTACGTAAGCATGTATAGGACTGCAGCCTAAATTGTCCACTGGCGAATTGTCAGTCGTGTTTTCCACGGGCAGAGTGGCATGCACGCACCCTTGCATTGACGTAGGCTGCAATCCTAGGCCTGCTCAATGAGGCTTACTGTTGAGTACATCTGTATAGGATTGCACTGCTAGCCCTGTGTTGTTGTTGTTTTTAATTTTTATTTAACTTTATTTCAAACAATGTATAAAACAAGTGAAAAGGAAAAAGAAACATACATAAAAAGGCAGGGTATAAATATAATTAATTAATTAATTAATAAAACTAATGAAGTGCACCCATCACCACGGGGCAAAAAATAAATAAGTTATATCATAATACTCCATTACTATTCAACATTCCAAAAATACATCATATCTAGACATGGCTTACTCCCCTTTCCCTCTACTAAAATATAATCTAGGAATAGTCCCCAAATATCCTTAAAGTTATTTTTCTTTAATTGTCCCTTTTTCCATTTGATACTACAAGTTAATTTAGCCCTGTGTTCTCTTAGCAGCCATTTCCATCTGGATGTGTTCTCCAACCTTGGGTCCCCAGATGTTTTTGGCCTACAACTCCAGCATGCCCCAGCGTAGATGCTGGGAGTTGTAGGCCAAAAACATCTGGGGACCCAAGGTTGGAGAACACTGTTAAAGAGAGGGCTGGGACAAGATGGCCCACTCCACCTGCTTAGCTGGGACCGCTGATATTTCAGCTCTTCCTCACCCAGAACTGTTTCCTTCTGTGGCCAATTCTATCCGTTCTGGAAACATTTATGAAACTTAACAAAGAATTTGTGCCCGCATTTGTTTTTCCTCTCCCCTCCCCATCCCAGAATGTTTGCTGCTTTATTACCATTTCCATTTTTATTCTATGAATTTTATTGTTGTTAGCCACTTTGGGAAGGGCTGCTGGAAGCCCCCTTTTCCGCTTGTATTGTGTCTGTAAGATTGTAAGCCTGTGGTCAAGGTTTGTAGTGTTTTTTTAAAAAACCTTTGCCTGAAGTGCCTAGAAAACTTTAGGTACGTTATAAATTTAATACTAATATTGTATGCTGCTGCTGTCTAGGTGTTGCCATGGCACTGTGGGTCTGTGCTTGTTCTATGCTGCCTTGGCTTATATTAATTATATTGTTTTGTCTGCTGCAAATCTCTGTATGTGACATTTTGCACAAAAGCCTGTCACTTGTTGCAGATTCCTGAGTATCTTAGTTTTCGTTCTTAACAAAAGCAAATTTCTAATGTTTCAATTTGTTTTCTCTCTTCTCGCTATATAATAGGGAAGGAATACGCCAAAGGGGACAGCAGATATGTCATGTGAGTGTCCGCTTTGAGGTGGCGGGTAAAGGATTGCTTTTAATCTGTGTCGTACTGATGGAAAAGGATGCAGTCCTGCAGAGGTCTAGCACTGAAAGATTTTGAACGGACAGGCCTGGGGGGGGAAAAAAAACTTAATGTAAAGGCAACTGAGTTTTTCATAATATCTGCAGTTTACTTATCTCTTGTTTTACCATTTCCTAAAATGAGTGTCTACAGGAGTGGGGTAAAATGCAGTCTTTGTGCCCACCCCCAATGTGCGGACCACTGGTCCTCAACAGAATCTTCAGAATCTCTACATTCATGATTAACGTTTCTAGTCCTCAAAGTTACTAAACATAGGTGTGCAGTTCTGTTCAGAAGACCCAGGAAAGCAAATAATAGCTGGTCAGCCATCTCACTAGAAGACTTGGCTGGTGAGCAAGGACTCATCCACAAGTGAGTGCTGGCTAGAACCACTGGTTTCCTTCCTGGCCTTTTCCCACAGGGGGAAATGGTTGGAAAAGAAAACCTGGAGTGTGCAAAGGAGAACCACCTCTGGCATCCAAGAACCAGCTCTGGATAGCTCCCCTCTTCTCTTCTTCCTGCCCACCCCACCCCCCATTGGCAGTACACTCCATTGGCAGTGCTGCCTGGGAATGATGGGAGTTGCAGTCCAACCCATCTAGAGCGCACCAGGCTGGGGAACGCTCAAGTGAGGACAGGCTTGATCAGAGTGACCTTGAGTCACTTCGCCTCCCTCTCCCCAACAGAACCTGCAGCTCCCCTTGAGGTGTGTTGCTGCACTAAGAACACAGGAAGAGGGTTCAGAGGAGGGCAACAAGGATGATAAAGGGACTGGAAACAAGGCCCTATGAGGAGAGACTGAAAGAACTGGGCATGTTTAGCCTTCAGAAGAGGAGACTGAGGGAGATATGATAGCACTATTCCAGTACTTGAAGCAGTGTTCTCCAACCTTGGGTCCCCAGATGTTTTTGGCCTACAACTCCCAGCATGCCCCAGCCAGCGTAGCTGGGAGTTGTAGGCCAAAAACATCTGGGGACCCAAGGTTGGAGAACACTGACTTAAAGGGTTGTCACACAGAGGAGGGCCAGGATCTCTTCTCGATCATCCCAGTTTGCAGGACACGGAAAAATGGGCTCAAGTTACAGGAACCCAGATTCCTGCCTGGACATCAGGAAATATTCCCTGACTGTCAGAGCAATAAGACAATGGAACCAACTACCTAGGGAGGTGGTGGGCTCTCCCAGTTTGGAGGCATTCAAGGTGCGGCTGGACAGCCATCTGTCGGGGATGCTTTGACCTGGATTCCTGCATTGAGCAGGGGGTTGGACTCGATGGCCTGGTGGGCCCCTTCCAACTCTACTTTTCTATGATTCTATGAAGAGCCCTGCTGGACCATTCCAAGGTCCATCCAGTCCAGCATTCTGTTCACACCGTGGCCAGCCAGCTGCCCGGGGGAGACCCACAAGCAGGCAACAGCACCTTCCCGCCCGTGTTCCCCAACAACTGGAGTACATAGGCACCATTGTTCGCCTTCTCCTCCAGGAATTTGTTCAATCCCCTTTTAAAGCCATCTAAATCGGCGGCCGTCTTGTGGTTGCGAATTCCATAGTTAAGCTATGCGCTGTGTGACCGAGTATTTCCTTTTATTTGTCCTGAAAAGAAGATGAGAGACAGCGCTGTGACTGGGCTGGGGGAAAAGGAGTGTAGGCTGGCAGAGGGCCTGGCTCAAAGTAGAATCTGAGCTTGGGGTAGCAAAGGGACTGCTGAGCTATGGATGAAGGCCTTAAACCAGGGCTCTCCAACCTTGGGTCCCCAGATGCTGCTGGACTACAGCTCCCAGAATCCCTTGCCATTAGCCATGCTGGCTGGGTATGCTGCGAGCTGTAGGCCAGCAACATCTGGGGACCCAAGGTTGGAGAGCCCTGCCTTAAACCAACATTTACCCTTGTTGCCTCCTCCCAACTGGTCAAGTGAATGGGCACACTGTTAATAATAAGCATTTATATAGTGTGAAGAAAATAATGGCTTGTCTAACGCCACCTAGTGCATTCACTTCTGGCGTCTAATTGCTTTCTTTACTAAGTCTGACTGCCTGTAGGATGAAGGACAGACGTTGCTTAGCAACTACTGAGTATGTGTTAAAACAGCCTTCCCCAATGTGGTGCCCTCCATATATTTTGGACTACAGCTCTTATAATCCCTGTCCATTGGCCATGCTGGCTGGGACTGATGGGAGTTGTAGTGCAACACATCTGGAGGGCACCATGTTGAAGGAAGGCTGTGTTAAAAGTTTCCAGAGGGATCCTGTGTTAGTCTCCTGCAGCAAAAACAACAAAGACGTAGACTGACATTTATTATGGCATAATAGATTTCATAGATTTCATAGATCATAGAGTTGGAAGGAGCCTACAAGGCTATCGAGTCCAACCCCCTGCTCAATGCAGGAAACTAGAGGAGGGGTCTCCCATCCAAGTAATAACCAGGCCTGACCCTGCTTAGCTTTCCACACTCAGACAAGCTGAGCCAGCATAAGCCACAGGCCTGATAGCTTTCGTGGACCAGTCCACTTCATCAAATGTGCTGAAATATCCTAAGTTGGCAGGGAGGGGTGTGTGTGTGTATATCTATATGTGTATGTATAGACACACACACACACGGGTGCAGAGGGAAAGAACCTGTGAATGGTGAGGATGGAAGGAAACGAAATACAAAAACATGGGGATGCTTTTGGACTCCCATGTGATTTCCTTCTTGCTTTTGCCTCTGCAGAGCAGACAATTTCACAGTTTGCATGGAGACCATCACAGCCTGCGCCTGGGGCCCCCTCAGTCTCTGGACTGTGCTAGCATTTCTTTCGCACCAACCCCACCGGTTCGTGCTACAGCTGATAGTGTCACTGGGTAAGTATACGAGATGAAACGCAGAGACAAATCCATGTCATATTCTGTGTCAAGAACATATTCTGACCATTAGACATGTGCAGATTAGTTGCCTCTCAGTACAGCGTGCTTTTAAGCATGTGCCCTGCAGTAGCAGAATATCTTAAGATGCTGCACTCTGCCCCATTTGTTTCTGGCAGCCATAATCCACACTCTTTGGCTTCTCCTTGTTTTCCGATCACCTATTTCTGTCCTTTTTCTTCCTTCTCTGTTCCCACCAGAACTCATTTTCTTTTCCCCAAATATGTTCCCCATCAACAATGATATTTAATAACTTCCTCCCCATATCTCCCTCCCAAAGTGTCTGCTTGCTTGCCTCTCTCTTTTGTAGCAGCTTTAGGAATTGTGAAAAAAGGGAGGGATAGGAAGCACAAGTGACTTGTGCTTCCTGTTCTTTAGTTGTTTATAATGTCCAAATTGCACACTGGACATCACAAACAAGTATGAAAAACAAGAAGTGTAGGTCATCTGTGCATCCTGTTTCCAATAATATCCAGTGGCTCTCACTTGTGTCCATTCACACACAGATCATTTCCCATTAATTTTATGGGACATTAGAAGCTGACGGAAGCATATGTTAAGACAACTTAAAAATAAGTTTAGTTATGAGTTTTAAGTTTATTAAGAAATAAAAAACAACATCACGCAAACACTACATACAACAAAAATAAACTAAAATGGACTTCCAATTTTCTCTACAGCAGATGTAAGTAACAATAGTTTCTTGTACTTTATAATTACAAAGAAGTTTCCCTTTTTTCCAGTATATCAAAATTTTCTTCTTATTCAACAAACCCACAAAGAACACACATCATTTTTAATTTCTACCAAAAAAAAGACTATTAGAGGTTTCTATTCAACCCTAAATATTATTCTTTAAATGTTAACGAAAGTGTCAAGATCTTTACTAAGCATTCTTCTATTATAAGCGATAATATGCATCTCACTCACATATATTAATAAAATTCCATAGCTTCTTTTCCACCTATTAACCACTAATCCCAGACCCGACAAATTCTAATTTCAATCTTCTTATCCATCCATCCTTCCTAACTTTGTTACACATCCCAACATAAAATTTACATATCTATCCCTCATCTTGAGAACATTCTCTTTAAAAGTAAAACATAACTTAAATTTCAGGCCTTTTAGTCACACAATTTCCTACTATTTCATTAGAATAACATATCCCCATTTATTAAATTCCTTCCATCTATAATCCATCACGTATTCTCCCCCAATCTCAAATAATCCAGTACACAATAAGCAAAGCTATATTTTCTTTAATCCACAACACATTCAACCATCTCTGCCGGGTCCAGTATTCACCAGGTATTCTTCCATCCTAATTAAGTCCTTCATTTGCTCTTCCTCTGTCGAAAACAAACCTATTCTGCTCCAGATTTATAACACCCAAGGCACAATCCCTCCACCTGCTAGTCAAAACGACCGAAACTTTGTCCTCCAGCCTCACTCCCACAAAAAAAACCTTGCTGAAGGGATTGTTTTATATCTGCTTCATCCAAGCCCATTGCAATATTGGAGTACTGCTGATGAACTTGATCCACTGTATTCTCTCTGACAGAGCAAGCCAACAAATCTTCCGAGCCCAGGACAACTCCAGATCCACTAATCGAATTATCTTTCTCAGGCATAAATTCTGTGTTATCTGTTATTTTAAGATCTTGTAGGGCATCCATCTTATTTCCAGAATCCTCCATCTTAATCAGTTCCTCTGCTTTGGCTTCTGTCATTTCCACTTCAAACCTCTCATTCAATCTTTTTTCAGAGCATCAATCCTGTCTTCAATTTTTTAGCAATCTGTTCCAATAAGTTGTAAATCGAGTCGAGTGTAGCCATTCTGTCTCCTTTAATCCTCAATACAATCCAGCAGTCCCAATCTGTACTTTGTTCTGTTATCTTTTATTTATGTGCATTCCTCCCCACCAGTCAAATCAAAAACAAAAGCCTTCCCACAACAATCTGGTCCGTCTCTACAACACTTTCGCTAAGCAAGAATTAAGAATACAAAGGAAAAAAGAAAATTCAGAGAAGCCTCTTTCCCATTTCAATAAAGAAAAAATCCCTTATATAGAACTTCTCTTTGTGAGGCTGTTCACCCGAATCCTTCCCCTTAATAATCTCAAGAAAAAACAAGATCTTATCGTACGAAATGTCCCAACTCTGCTGTAGAAAAAATCTCTCTATGAACAAATAAAGGCACAACTTAAAAATAAGTTTAGGTGCAATCCTACACACACTTACCTGTAAGTCTCATTATAAACAGTGGGGCTTATTTCTGAGTAGTAGCCATGTATCATCAGGCGATCACTCGTGACCGAGTAAGATTGTCTTCCGGGATAAAAGGAGGAAATTCTAAAGAAGATTGTGTAGACTCTAGCGATGGGTCCGTAAGTGACTGTGGAGGCCAATTCTAGATCCACACAGCTTCCCACAGTGAGGACACAGGTTACCAGATAGAAGATGGTCCTGTAAAGGATTCATTTGACGTGCTTTTCGCTTAGCACGTTTCTCCCTTTCACCTTGCACTCGGGCTTCTTCAAAGTCCATGGAACCTTTGTGAAAGGCCAACCTCCATTTAGATCGTTCATGGGCCAGAGCTTCCCAGTTTTCGATGTTTATATTGCATTTTTTTAGATTAGCCTTATGAACATCTTTAAACCTCTTATATTGACCACCGATATTCCGCTTTCCATTCTTGAGTTGGGAGTAAAGTAACTGCTTTGGGAGACGGCAGTCAGGCATTCGAACAACATGACCGGTCCACTGAAGTTGGCGTTGAAGGATCATTTTTTCAATGCTAGTAGTCTTTGCTTCTTCCAGTACACTGACATTTGTTCGTCTATCTTCCCAAGTAATTCGCAGGATTTTCCGGAGGCAACGTTGATGAAACCTTTCAAGGAGGTGGAAGTGACGTTTATAGATAGTCCATGTTTCGCAGGCATACAATAAAGTTGGTAATACAATGGCTTCATAAACCAGTGTTTTGGTCTTCTTACAAATATCCCGATCCTCGAACACTCTATGTTTCATTCGAGAAAATGCAGCATTTGCGGAGCTCAAACGATGCTGGATTTCACTGTCGATGTTAGCTGTAACAGAAAGATAGCTGCCAAGATAGAGAAAATGATCGACATTTTCCAGTATTGTCCCGCCAAGCTGGATAGATGGCATCACCAAAGGGTTAGCTTGCACTTGCTGATGAAGCACTTTGGTCTTTTTGATGTTAAGTGAGAGACCAAGTTTTTCGTATGCTTCTGCAAAAGCATTTAGGATAGTTTGGAGATCATCCTCTGAATGTGCGGAGACCACATTATCATCAGCATACTGAAGTTCCACAACGGAGGTTGTAATTACCTTACTTTTTGCTTTCAGCCTGCTGAGATTAAAAAGCTTTCCATCTGTTCGATATATAATCCCCACACCAGTGGGAAGTTTCCCCTTGACAAGATGTAAAACCATGGCGATGAAAATGGCAAATAATGTTGGGGCGATAACACATCCCTGTTTAACACCTGATCCCACTTTAAATGGAGCACCATGAGAGCCGTTGTTGTCCAAAACCGTTGCCGTCATGTTGTCATGGAGAAGTCGCAAGATATTCACAAATTTATTGGGGCATCCAATTTTCATAAGGATAGTCCAGAGAGCTGTACGGTCTACAGTATCAAAGGCCTTAGCCAAATCGATAAATGCCATATAAAGGGGTTGATTTTGCTCCCGGCATTTTTCTTGGAGCTGACGTGCAGTAAAAATCATGTCTACTGTCCCTCTAGAGGGGCGGAAACCATATTGAGATATGTATAGAGGTTGTATCTAACGTTAGTCTAACAAGTCCCATTTATTTAATGGGTCTACTTGTAAGTAGGATAACTGACTATATCCTAGGATTGCACTATTTATCTTTAACACAAACCATCTACGTGAGGAGTCACCAAGATGAGCCCACTCAGCATTTGCTCTAACCCTATCACTTTTAATATGGCTGTGCATGTTTGATCCTTTGCTCTTTTCCTGCAAGGGAAACCTCACCTGTGCGTGAATCAATGTGGATCTAGGAAGTTTCATGCCCTCCAACGCTAAATATTCTTGCATTTCTTCTGTTTACCATACCACTTGCTCAGGGAGCTTCCAGGTGGAGGGCTCCTGGAAATGCTACCAATCAAAAGGCACTCTGCAGCTATTCTATCTTTCATTCCTTAACTGTTTTTTGTTTTTCTTTGTGGCAAGAAAAATGATGGAAGAAGTGGTGGGAAAACAAGGGAGGGTTGCAAATGGAAGGCGACATCTGTACGCCTTGTAAAATCTAGTGAATGAGGCAGGGCAATTGCACAATAAAACCACCCTGTGACTTGATAATGAAGGGTGGTATATAAATATTTCAAATAAATAAAATACATAAATAAAACAATTCTGGCACTGTTGAAAAGACGCTGGTATTGGAGGGTTAAGGAAGGTTGGGATTGTACCTCTTCATGTTTTTCCCTCCCATTGATTTCTTCCCCTTGCACTTGTCTTTACCTACCAGAAGCATTTGGATGCTATGCCATCTTTAGATCTTACACAGCACACCATCTCTTGGACACTCATGGATATTGCTTTTTTCTTGCATGTGTATTTGTGCATTACATTTAATTATTGCAATGCTTGTGTTACAATTTGGTGGAAAGGGAGCATGCATGCTGTGGGAGTGAGTTAGGGTTCTTGTATATGTTTACAGAACCTTTAAAAAAAAACAATGGGAAAAACCCAATTTGTTTTTATTCCCAGTTATCCCCACATACACATCTAATGGCATTTCCTTCTTGGCTTGTTCCTGGTGGTTCTAGTGCAGCCTTCCCCAATCTGGTGCCCCCGCCCCAGATAGTTTGAATTTTAACCCCCACAAGCCCCAGTCAGCATGGCCAATGGTCAGGAATGCTGGGAGCTGAGGTCCAAAACATCTGGAGGGCAGCAAGTTGGGGAAGGCTGCTCTAGTGAATTATTTTTGCCCAACTAATTGGTCGTCTTGTCTCTCTACCCTTATCTGTAGGCCAGCTGTATGGAGATATTCTCTACTTCTATACTGAGTACCGCGATGGCTTCAGCCATAGTGAGATGTGGCACCCAATCTACTTCTGGTTTTATTTTGTCTTCATGAATGCTTTGTGGATTGTCATTCCCTTTGTCCTCATCTTAGATGCCTGGAAGCATCTTAGTGCTTCCCAGAGGATCATGGATGCCGGCAAGTTCAAGAAGCACTGATGACCGCACAGTGGACCAGAATAGACTATCATTCTTTTGGGGCAGCATTGTAGCCATTCATGGTTGTAGTCATTCATGGCAGCGATTTCCTGCTCCCTTGTCTAGGTCCTTCTTATCTATCTCCCCCCCCCCCTCCAGCTCCACTAGGTGCTCTCAAAGGATCCCTCCTTCTTCTGACTTTCAATCAAACAAATCATGGGGAAACAACATAACCTATGGTGGCAGTTCTCCACCGTTAAAAATTTATAGCTCTAAGGTTATCTGTGTAAGACAGCCTTCATGGTGTATTAAACTGAGCAGTGCTATGGACCTCTTAGGCTACAAGATGGAACCATGTGCTTAACATTTATAGTGCTGCTTTGTTTGAACACTGAGCTGCACTATGGAGGCTGCACAGGGGGCATTCTGTCTCCCTCCTAGTCTTAGATCAATGTGATCCCAAGGCAGGAGACAGAATGCAGGGCAGCATTGTAGTGGTTAAGCTCATGGCTGTATCCCTATGGCAGTGGAGACTCAGCCGGTCACCGTGTTGCTTTTTCCTTTACTTCAGGTGAGTAGCCAATGACTGGTGTGGGCTGGGGCAAAGGCTATCGAAAAGCTGAATTGAGCAGATGCTATTCAATAATGGAAATGCATTGAGATGGACCAAAAGAGACACACACCTGGGTTGTATTCCCAGGGAATTGCTGGGGATAGGGTGTCAATGGTGTACTGGAGGCATACAGCATGGAAAGGCTTTGATTTCACCACTTGTTTTTTGTGGGCTTCTTTCTTTTTCTCTCCACAATTCCAATTCCCCTTTTCAAGTTCTCCTGGGATGTGCTTAAGACATCCAGCTGTGCCTGCAGCCTAAAATCCACTATGAAGAAAATAACCAGGTCTGTGTCTCTGAATATCTTTGAAGCTGGGATCTGCCTCTGGTCTATAGGACAGATGTTCTTGTAAACAGTCCTCCAGCTCATCCACACAACCCACACATTTCCAAACAAATGACTTGAATACCTTCCATATGCTACCGAGCTCACTTGTTTGTAAATTGAGATATCACAATTTTTTAAATAAATGATATCCAACTGAATATTTGTCTGTCAAAACTTTAATATGTACCGTACATGTTGTGGGGAAACATCTAAGAAGTCAAGGGCCAGCCTCTACTCGGAAAACTTCACACCAAATTCTATAGAATGGTGCGTTTCCCCGGAAATGTGTTAAAAGTTGCCTTAAAATGTGGGTGGGCATCAGATCCCCCCCCAACCCGGTGTTTGGGCCTACATCAGCCCTAGCCAGCATAGCCAATGGTGAGGGATGATGAAAGTTGTAGGCCAAAACATCTGAAGGGTCATAAGTTACCCATCCCTGCCTTAAGATGTGCAACCCTTTGAAAAATGTAACCAGGCTCTTGTTCTGGTTCTATTATTTAAATTCCTACCACTACCACCAGCCTGAGGCTCAACCATACTTCTAGTTTTATATGAAACAGTCACAGGTAATTGCTCTGTACATAAAATTGGTGTACAAATGATATAATTTAAAAAGGAAGCCTTGGCTGCTGTTAACATCTGTTTTAAAGCCAATGTGGGTATATAAAGAACCCTTCCCCCATTCTTTTGTTTTTAAAGTTACATAATTTCAAATAGGAAATGAATGAAAACATTCAAAGATGACCAATATAATGAACTTGACAATGTGGAAATAATCCCAACATAGAACTTCTAAGGGTGGGAGAGGCCTCCCTCCCTCATGATAGCTATTTGTTTAAATTTTTCCCAAACTATGGCTCAGCAGTAGAGCACCTGCTCTGCATGCAGAAAGTCCCTGGTTCAATTCCCAGTATTTCCAAGTAGGGCTAGAAAAACTATCGCCTGAAACCCTGGAGAGCCCATTGCTGCATATCAAGGTGTCTACAGTCCTGATGATGGACCTATCGTTGTGACTCCATGCAGTTTCCTGTGTACTTCCCTGCACTTATTCTCACAGCAACTTTGTGAAATCGTTTAGACAGAGAGGCAGTTATCTGAATATATTAAAAACAATGAAGAGTCTTGTGGCACCTTAATGAGGAACACATTTAAAGTGCAGTCTTATGCCAGACTACTCAGAAGTAAATCACACTGGATAGTATCCAATGTTAGTCCTATATAAAGTAGACCCGTTAGTTGTGACTAACTAAAATCTTCATTTCAATGGGTCTATATTCTATGTAGGACTAACATTGGATACTACCCATTGAGCTCTGGGGCTTACTCCTTGTGAGTATAGAATTGCAGGCTCTCTTGCTTATCACATACACTCCAGATACTTACACTTTACACCAGGGCTCTCCAACCTTGGGTCCCCAGATGTTGCTGGACTGCAGCTCCCAGAATCCCTCGCCATTAGCCATGCTGGGAGCGGTAGGCCAGCAACATCTGGGGACCCAAGGTTGGAGAGCCCTGCTCTACACAGATACTACTCTGGGCATCTGTCCCTGGTATAACACTGCCCCCTTTTTCTCTCTTTTGGGGGGGTGCTTTCTCAACGTTGTATTAATCTGCACATACGCGCACTTGCTTCCCTTCCTTGCCATGACCGCACCCCCTTTTGCTTTGTGATGTCAGAGTCGCCTCAGTCCCGCCGGGCTCCTGAGCCAGTCAGCCAGCTGCCCCAAGCACGCCTTGGTAAACAGGCTATTGTGACGTCACATAGCCTCCCATCCCTATAAATGACTTGGATCCAGGGGGAATGGATCCCATGCAGCTTTAAAACATTTCCGGTTCCCAATTTACAGCAATTGAACGTGAGGGGCAACCTCTCTAAATGGAAATGAGAAAAGGGTACAAGAGACGTTTGGTGGTAGAGCAGCTTCCCCTAGGTGTGCTACGCTCTCGCCCCGCATATGTCAGCGTTCAAATAGAAACCGGAAGTAAAGGCTCTGTGTAGTTGCCTTTTTCTATCTCTATGGCTGGCTCCTCGTCCCCCCATTCACACACACTCTAATAGGGCTCCGGAATGACCTGGATGCTCCGGTTGTTCCAGACAATACAAGTTATGGCAATTTTATTTGCCTGTGATTCTGACAAAGACACGAGTGACGGTTTCTTCGACCTGGGCATCTGTTCACGATGGTCAAGAATATTCATATTCTACCGTTGGTTTCCGTTTAACCCGGATGTTATTTAAGAGAAACACTCATAGCCATTTTCTGATTGGTGGGCCGTTTCGTCATCTTTTTGCCTTTTGTTCCCTCTGTGAGAACCATTTCCGCTTAACCCCAGATGTTGTTTGGAGGTTGTTGTTTTTTCTTCACCCCCTAAGCGAAATATGTTTTAACTAACGTTTTCCGCTCTACAGCTTTAAGACCTGGGTAATGACGTCGGCACCGGAGGCGACGCGGCGAAGAAGGCGGAAGTAGCGGGCGGGGTCACCTGATGGAAGCGGTGCCTTCTCCCCCGCCCTTTCGCACGAGCCCCAGTGAACTAAGGCGGTGACGGCGCGAGGGTGCCCCCCTCCTCCCCCGGGGTGGGTGACGTGGAGGGGGCGGGGGCTGTAACGGCCCTGGCGCGAGGCGCCTCCGCCCCAGAGCAAAGGTGGAGGGGTCGGGATGGCGGCGGTGGCGCCGGGTGGTGGTGGTGGAGGAGGAGGAGGAGGAGGAGGATCAACGCCAGCAACACCGGGAGGGGGCGCGGCCGTGGCTGTACCAGGGACGCAGGAAGAGGAGGAACACGAAGTGGTTCGCGTGCGGGTCAAGGTGAGTGACCTGGAGGTGAAGGGGTCAAAGGTCAGAGGTGTCAGTGTTCTGGGGAAGGAAGAGATCAAAGGTCAAGGGGGTGTCTGGTGTAAGTTCAGAGGGTGGAAGGGTCGAGGGAGTCCCCAGGATGGAAGTGAGCAGGTGATGTCATAGGGACCATAAAGAGACTGAGCTATGCCTCTGTGTTGCTCTAGCTGTACAGAAGGAAGGTGGGTGAAGTGGACATGACAGTGCTTGGCTTGAATTAGGTTAGTGCAGTGGGATGGAGACTCAGAAAGGGCTTTTTCTGTGTCAGGATGAGTAGAGGCAAGTGGTGAACCGATCTGTGCAGCCTCATCTGCCTAGTAAGATGTGCTGCCAGCCTAGTGGCAAGCATCAGTCAATGGTACAATGCTCAGAGTTCATCATGTATTGTAGTCTGAGATAGGTTGTGCTGAGATGACTGCTGCTTGTCATATTCATCTTTGACAGTAACCCATGTCTTGTGAAATGTTTGTGTGAGTTGACCCTCCATCAAGCTGGATTGCAGTCTTATACTAATTTGGTCAGATAGACTCCTGAAAATATGGCAGGATTTTCTGGATCCATTCAGTCGGGGTTCAGGCCTGATTTTGGTACTGAGACTGCCTTGGTTGCCCTGTATGATGACCTGTGTCAGGAGAGAGACAGGGGAAGTGTGTCCCTGTTGAAACTCCTTGATCTCAGCGGTGTTGATACCATTGATCATGGTATCCTTCTGGAGCAGCTGCCCTAGTTGGGAGTTGGGGGCATTGCTTTGCAGTTTTTCTGCTCCTATCTGGATGGTTGTTTCCAGAGGGTGGTACTTGGGGGATATTGGCAATTGCTCAGCTCCATGGCACCTCCAGTGGAGGCAGGGGGGCAGGAGGATGGATGGATGAATGAATGAATACATATGTACATAACAACAGAATTCCTGTCAAAATCTGTTTCAGCAAGTTGCCTTTATCATGTCCATATCTGTAGATTTTAAGTCCTTGGGAGAAAACCTTTTCTGGTTCACTTTAAGTTAGTTGTTGCTGGGCTGCACCTCTCCTTTCTTTTACCTTTTATAAGGTAAAAGAAAATCCTTATAAACCAACCTTGTGGAATGAGATCTTAAATATTTTTTTCCAATTTCAACAATTCACTAAATTATTCATTAAACATAGGAAGCTTACCACAAGTGCGAAAACTGTTTTTACAGCTAACTGAAAAGTTTCTACAACTTCACAATGCCCAAGGGCAAAATGAGCTCAAATCCCAAATTATTCTGACAGTTGTATGCTCCCTTTCAACCTGCTTAGTACTTATTCTTAAAACACTATTCATGGCTGGGGGGAAAAATGCTGTAACTTGTGCTGCTTGTTTACACAAATATAGATCATTTGGAGCTACAGATTTCAAGGTAAAGATCCAAAATGCCTCCTTTTGACACAATAATAAATCTGGTTGTTTGCACCTCTATATGTGTACTTGTTCAATTGCTAAAAATATCAATTCCTTCATTGAATGATTATGTTCCACAAAATGTGGTGTTAACAGAGTCTTAAACACCCTGGTTCTTATCTTGCGTTTATGTTCATTGATTCGTTGTTTTTATGTTCAGGTGACTTGAAAGTTCTGCTTGCTTGTCCTACAGGAGAAAATGACTGGGTTCGCACAACAAAACAACCCATCATGGGTGACAAGCAACGGTGGGTTGTCGTGTCATGCAAACCTGGACTGTTTCCTGCAAGGTGTTTAGTTTGTGGGCAACAAGGCACCCTGACAACACATTGCTTGTTGTTGGGGTTGTTTTACCCACATGGGTTGTCATGTTGTCCAAATGCGGGCAACCACCCCTATCGTGGGTACTGAGAAGTGGGTAGTGAGCCTCTTGGCAAGAGTGGCAAAAATCCCTTGCCGCTCTTGGCAAGGACGCCCAGGCCATCACCAGTGCTAGCTGCCCAAGTGCCTAAGCGGCACTTTGGGGCAACTGTCACTGGCTCCATGCTGCCCACCATGATCATGAGCCCTTTGTGCTCGCCACGACTTCCCCCCTCCATTCCCCCATTTTTTTCTTTTCTTGGAGATCACTTTTCGCAATCTCCAATTTGACATCTAGTGACAGCCCCTTCAAAGTGCCCAAGTGGCACATTGGCGGGGCTGTCACTGGTTCGTCACCCCTTTTTTATTTTTTAATTGCGCCCCAAATGTGTGTACATTTTTTCATATTTGTTTTTAAAAATCGTAGTTGGACTTGCACAAGTGCGCATTTGCATCGGTCCAAAATGGCATGCCTCACCTGGGCAATGCCCTGGGAGGTACCTGCTGTCAAAGTGCAGCAGGCAACCCTTATGGGCATTGACCCGGAGAGACGGCCAAGAGCTTTAGATTTGACTTTGGTTCTTCTTGACAGCTGTCAAAAGGCAAGCTGTCAAGAGAAACCAAAGATGCGAGTGATCTTTGCTCATGGAAATTGCTCATTAGATCACCCCCTTTGCGGAAAAATCCTCAAAGTTTTTCTGTGGGGACCTGTCTCTTGTCAGGTTCCTCTCATTTTTCTACCCTTTCCTAAGACTGTAGGTAGAAAAGTGCACACTTGTGCAAGTCCGACTACAAATAATAATTTTAAGAAATGAAAAAAAATTGCTTGTGTTTGGGGCACAATATATTTTTTAAAAGAAAGGAGTGATAAACCGGTGACAGCCCCTTGAATGTGCCACTTGGGCACTTTGAAGGGGCTGTTACTAGCTGTCAAATTGGAGATTGCAAACAGCAATCTCCGAAAAAAGAGAAAATGGGTAAAAGGGTGGAAAAAGCTGTGGCAAGCGCAAAAGGGCTCGCAATCAAGGCGGGGAGGGCAGACGAGGAGTCCTGCCGTGGGGTTCCCTGGGATACCTATGAGAGGACTGAGGGGGAAGGAGTCGGGGGGAACAACCCATGGTGAGCCCTATCGGCTGTCGATTATCCTAGGAACCCCTACCATACAAAGTAGTTAATGGCAGACGGGACAATGAATATAAAATGTGCCTTGAGAGGGTGTTGCACAGATCAGTGGGTTGCAGATGAACAGAGTGCTTTGCATAACCATTGGTGACAGAAGTTGATAGGCAAAAAATAACATATACGGTAGGAATAGTGTCCCTATCCCACAGGAGACTGTTGTGGTGGATTTTCATTGTTGGGTAGGAAAAGGGCTCATGCAATCTTTGTTTTATTAAATCACCTTTGTTTCAGGAAGTATATGACTGAAAGTATTTCTTTTCCAAATAAGAAATCAATCAGCTCCAACTTAGTGAGAAACTTTGTATAGTGCAGGGATGGACAACTTGTGATCCTGTAGATCAGTGTTCTCCAACCTTGGGTCCCCAGATGTTTTTGGCCTACAACTCCCAGCATGCCTCAGCCAGCACGATGGGAGTTGTAGGCCAAAAACATCTGGGGACCCAAGGTTGGAGAACACTGCTATAGATGTTTTGGCTTACAAATCCCATCAGTCCTCATCATTAGCTATGCTGGCTAGAGCTGATGAGAGTTGTAGAACAAAACATCTGGAGGGCCACAAGTTGCCCACCCCTTTTGAGTCAGTTCTGAACACATTCTTGTTCTAAATGAAACTTAGTTGGCTTGGTTCTTCCCCCTTTTTAAGGAGATCTGAGTGCAATGCCACTTTTCTCAGTTCTAGAGGGTGTTGGCTTCAGTGGAATTGGTGACTACCTATCCTGCTCCCAACAGGGAAGGACCTATTTAAATGCACTGAATATAGTTCAGGCAGACTTGGCGAGCATCATGCATTGAGGTTGTCATGGAATCCTGATTCCTTTCTTCTACCCATGATCAAACATACCTGCCTCTCTTGCCAAGCTTCTTGCTTTGGCAGACAGTAATACATCTGTAGATTATATTGTGGGCAAATATTCCTTCTCCAAGATTTTTTAAATCAGGAATATACAGTAACTAGGACTCAGAAGTATTATTCTGGCAATCTGATCGAAACATATTTGGGAGTAAGTCCAGCTGAGGTCAATGGCGCTTGTTTCCCAATAAAGCATGCCTAGGAAAGCAGCTAGCTGCATTCCTTCCTTACTTGGAAATAGGCCAGTTGACTTGGTGGGATTTCCAAAGAAACATGCTTAAGGCTGTGCTGTTAGTTTTTGAGTTGGGGAACATTGTTCTGATTTATATCAAGGGCCAGGTTCACATGCAACGGTGACCCAGATTTATTTTTTTTAACCCTGGATTACTGTGAACAAACCAGCGTGCTAGTTTATGTGGCTCCATCACTCCTGCTTGGCTCCTCCTGCCAGCGGAAGCAGCTAAACAGCCCAGAGACATTCCATCCCTAGGTTGTTTAGTGTGAAGTCCGAACTCAGAATTCTCTATTGTCTCTCCCCTTACAAGCCAGAGCTGGAACCCAGGGTTTATTCTTTGGTTCCAATTCTGGCTTGTTGGGGGAGATTCAAGCCAGAGTTCTGGGTTCAGACTTCAACCCAGGATGGAGTGTCCCTGGGTTGTTTACCTGCTCACGCCGGCAGGAGGAGCCAAGCAGGAGCAATCAAGTCATGTGAGCTGGCACACTGACTTGTTCACAGTAACCCAGGATTTTAAAGAATTCTGGGTTACTGTTGTGTGCAAACTGGGTCAGTATCTTTTATGTGGCTATAAACCTGCAATAAATGTAATAATCTGGGCCATATTCTAGAGCGCATTAAGATCTGCTGTGTTCTTATGTGAAGAGACCATATTCCAAATTGAAGTAGCAAAAAGCAGTTCTGCATCCTTCAGATTCCATCCTCTGTTGAAGAACTATTGCCAATCTTGTAGCTACCTATGAGGGGGACAGTACCTGAGACTGTTTCATAAGTTTGGCCTCCAATATTCATGGTGTTGAGAAATGCAGAGAGCTGACTCTGCCCATTGATCAATCCTAGCTTTGTTAGTCAGTACAGCTTCCTTCTTATGTACATACTAATAGCTATCCCTCTTCTTCAGAAGGCGCGCGCGTGTGTGTGTAGAAATACCAAACACTTAGCTTGGTGCAACTCGGTTGATGTACCGTAAATGGGATTGCATCAATTTATGGTCATATCCCCTTTGTGTATTAATACAGTGACAAGAGAATCATTAGTTATTCCCTCATCCTAAGTTAAGTAACATGGAATGAATTTTATTTAACTACAAGGAAAACACTTCTGGGGGCAGGATCTTTTCTTTGGTCTGTAAAAAATCAGGCGTGCATCTCTGCTACATAAATAGTATTTAAAAGGCTGTTTTCACTGTGGACAGAATGACCCCTGAGTCTCATTATCCACCATGATAGGAAAGCCGCGTTGGTGGGATATGGGGAGCTTTGAAACTCAGCTACCGCTTTTGGAAATAGAAAAATGAAGAGGCGAGTGTTGGAATAGGTTTTTGTGTCTGTTCTCCCCCCCCCCCCCCAGGATGTGCTGGGTCTCTGCAGTCTCCAGGTTATGGGGACTGTTTGGCTAGGGTTCTTTCTTCGGTCCTGCTCACTTTCTGTAATCTTTGCAGAAATGCGAAGGCTTCTTGCAACCCGAATTCCGTACTTTTGCTGTGGATCCACAGATCACCTCCCTGGACGTGTTGCAGCACATCCTTATCAGGGCCTTTGACCTCAATGGGTGAGTCCTGGGAAGGTAGTGCACTGGGGTGGGTGGGGTGGGGGGAGGATGGGAATGGGCAGTCCTGGCTTTCAGCTGCCATGCTGTTTTTCGACCAAATGAAAGCCAATCCTGCGGCAAGTCAGTGACAGCGGGACTGAAAACTGAGGCTTGCTTCTGTTTTCATATTTGGAAGAGGAGTGACCAGGGATGTGAATAAAAGTGAGATGAGGCTAGGGTACCTCACATTCTTTTCCTATCTGTGGCAGCAAATCTTGTGTTAGCTACGAATTTGATCCCATGTTTAAAGGAGAGCGTCCCATGCCAAGGGATGTACTGCTGTTATCAGTAAGGAGAGGCTTCTGGTGTGGGAGAGTGTAACCTAGATCACCAGCCTTTTGTCACCTTCAAGTAAACTGGAACAGTCTGTTTTCAAATGTATTAACAGCTTTTCCATTCAGTAGCGAGTCAATAAAAAATCACCATTTAAAAAAACCCCAATAAAATTGGACAAATTATGTTGTTGTCTTCCTCTTCTCGTGTGATAAGGACATAGTCTCCTCATGCAGAAAGCAAGGTGGTTACACTGGAGGAAGCACCCAAAATGTTATAGCACAATGATGTACTCAATCTGCCTGGGACTCTATACTGTACTTTTAAGTCCTAGTTGAGGAAGATCTGATTTCCCCACATGCATATCCAGCTATATGGTCTGCTTTCTGTCCAGGCATTAGGAAACTACCACCCTGAGAGCTGCTTCACACATAACAGAACTTGTTTGGGTGTGGAAAATAGCATGCATGCTGCATGTATAGTTGTGTGTGATGAAGGTGATATCTCTTCCACCATGCATACGTGCCACAGGAACTCACTCTCCAAATGTGTACATGTGGTGAAAGCTGCATGTATTGAGCACATGTGGTTGTACCTCTGCCATTTCCTGCACCAAAAGAACATCCATGTAGATTTCATGCAGCAAAAAAAGTGTCCTGTTTAAGTGTCTCTCTCATAAAGTATCTCTTTCTGCCCACTTCAGGAAGAAGAATTTTGCCATCAGCTACCTGGGCCGGGATAAACAAGGCCAAGAAACATACTTGTCATTGATGTCAGACTGGGACCTAGGCATGGCCTTTGCTGGAGCCTCCAAGCCTTACTTGCAGCTCAAAGTAGACATCAAGCCTTCAGAGGATAGTGAGTGATCTGTATTCCTCTACCTTGAACAAGAGAGCTAGGAGTCCTGGTTCCAGCCCTCACACCTCTTGTTCCCCTTGCACACAATTCCCAAATGCTCATCTGGCTTCTGTTGCTGTGGACATGTCCAGGCAATTCAGTTGCCGTATCTCCTCTACCAGTATTGCTTTCTCTTGTGGAGATGTTGGCTGGTTGCTGCTGTAAAAAAACCCAGTGTTGACTTAGATACGGCATAAAGTATAGTCTTACTGGAGCTTTGGAGAGAAAAAAAATCAAAGGCCTGAAGAAGAGCAACTGAGTGTGTGTGTTTTCCCCCATATATCCCATTTCTGGTTGTTTTAAATTACTTGGCTCACTCTGGAGCTGTTTGCTACAGTTACTTTTTCTATAGTGCAGTGTGATTGTGCCTTTGCCTGTGGCATCCAAAAACAGACACACCATTTAGGATTTTGTGGATTTCGTGACTGTAACACACAAGTGCACAGTTTTGGTACTGCGTGTAAAATT
Source organism: Shinisaurus crocodilurus (assembly GCA_021292165.1). Classification (NCBI taxonomy): domain Eukaryota; kingdom Metazoa; phylum Chordata; class Lepidosauria; order Squamata; family Shinisauridae; genus Shinisaurus; species Shinisaurus crocodilurus. Next base: position 20,028,512 of record CM037881.1, read on the forward strand.
CAGCCTCCTGTAACTCAGTGTGCTTTTTAAAGACACATTTCTAGGTCTTTAAGCTGTAAATATAAGCTTGAAAATATCAGTTATGATTTCCAGTGATTGGTCCTCTGCATATCTTTGTCCCTCTTCAGCATAAGCAGAATTCTATAAAATAAGCAAATGGATGTAAAGCTATAATTTGCATGATTTATATAGATCACGGAACTCACCTTCACTTGGTGCCCAAATTATTTTCCTTTTGAAATGGGGGTTAATTGGGGTGTACACAGCCTTGATTCTGTTGTTTATGTCCTTTCTGTAGCCCTTCTCGGTGTGCAGTGGGATTTGGCCTTGTGAAATGGATGCGGGGGGTGAGGGAATGGCAGATCCTGGGCTTGAGGAGTTGGCTTACCTTGCCATATTCTCTTAGGCCCCCTGCTAGAAGACTGGGACATCATCAGCCCCAAGGATGTAATCAGTACCGACCTGCTGCTGGTGGAGAAGCGGTCTCTGGCAGCAGCAGCCCTACCCTTCACCCAATCCATCATCTCCCAGGTATGCCTTAAGGGGGTGAATCAATTCTGCTAGCCTAGCCCTAGACTTTCATGATGTGGCATTCCGTAAACAAACCTCTAATTAAATACTTGGCTCCTAAGATGGAAAGGGGTAGAAGAAAGAAACCAGTGGCTTTGACTACCATTGTCTTCCAGCCTAGCTCTACCCATGAGCCATATAAGATCCCATTTCTCTCCAGGTCATCCCTGTAGATTCATAGCTCCTCTTCCTAAGCTGTTGTTACCAATAGGTAGCCACAGCAGTGACTCTGAAGCCATGATGTGACCATTCAGATAAAATGCAGAACAGTCTGAGGAGGGTCGCTTGATCTCTTACCTTCCTGCTTTACGCCACTGAGTACAGGTTGCTTGCTGACCTCAGCTTTCCTTGTTTCTCATGCCAGGTGGGCAGGACGCTGTCAAAGGTCCAACAGGCACTCAGCTGGTCCTATGGCGAGGATGTCAAACCTTTCAAGCCTCCACTGAGTGACTCTGAGTTCCACACATACCTGAACCATGAAGGACAGCTGACGAGGCCTGCGGAACTGCGTCTCCGGATCTTCCACGGCGGAGTTGAGCCCTCGCTGCGCAAGGTGGGAATGGGCATTCTGGGAGCCAGTATTCTGTCTTTGAGAGATGGGCGTGGGATTTAGTGGGCAAGAGCAAGGCTTCTTTTCCTTTGCTCCCACTCTGAAACTCTTAGCCTTCCTAAATGATGGTGGAGTCATACCAGGCCATAGGGCTGGAGTGTTGAACTTCTCTCAGCCGGCAGGCTGAATTCAATTTCGGAGAAGCTCTTCGGAGCCACATTCCCGTGGTGGGAGGGGCCAAAGGCAAAAGGGGTGGAGCCAAAATACCAGCATATTTTAGCTTATTTAGCTGGCTGAGACATGCTGGGAGTTGTAGGCCAAAAACATCTGGGGACCCAAGGTTGGAGAACACTGCTGTAGCTGATCCTACTGTTGGTATGGACAACTGCTTCTAGGGCTGAGTCATTCTTGTCTCCTGCAGGTGGTTTGGAGATACTTGCTAAATGTCTATCCTGACGGGTTAACTGGTCAGGAGCGCATGGATTACATGAAGCAGAAGACACGCGAGTATGAGCGGCTGAAGGGGGAATGGGCAGCACGGGCCAGCCCTGAGGATCTGGATTTCATCCGCAGCAACGTGCTGAAGGATGTTCTGCGCACAGATCGCACTCACCCCTACTACGCCGGCTCGGATGATAATCCCCACCTGACAGCCCTGCATGACCTGCTGACCACCTATGCCGTGACACACCCGCAGATCTCCTATTGTCAGGGCATGAGCGACATCGCCTCCCCCATTCTGGCCGTAATGGACAACGAGGCTCACGCCTTCATCTGCTTCTGTGGCATCATGAAACGCCTGGAGGGCAATTTCCAGGTGGACGGGGAAGTCATGTCAGTTAAGTTCTCCCACCTCAAGCTGCTCCTCCGCCACTCGGACCCAGAGTTCTACTCCTACCTCCTCTCCCGTGGCGCCGATGACCTCTTCTTCTGCTATCGTTGGCTGCTGCTGGAGCTCAAGCGCGAGTTTGCCTTTGAGGATGCCTTGCGCATGCTGGAGGTCACCTGGAGCTCCTTTCCTCCCGACCCTCCTGAGAAGGAAGTGGAGCTGGTGGGCCCGCCGGCCAGGCCCGGTGACAGCAGCCAGCCTGTCCGAAGGAGACACATGTTACGTCCAGCTTGCAGTTTTGAGGCAGCTGGGGATCAGCCCTGCCAGGGGGCAGTTTCTGAGGAGAAGACACTGATGAAGCAGTCTAGCTTTGGGGAGTTCAAGTATTACAGTACTCATAATGAGGACAGTTCGGAGGATGACCCATCACCCAAATCCCAGCGCTCAGTGGAGGAGGACGGCAGCAGTGAGCAGGATCCATTGATCCAGATGACTAATGTGGCCAAATCCTTCTCTGCTCCATCCCTCCGGGTCTTGACGCCACCCTCTCAAGACTCTGTCTCCTCCTCAACCAACGGCAATGAGGAAAGCCAGTCCGAGGAGGAAAAGGGGGACTCGGCGGTGAACACCCCTTCTTCTCCCACCCATGGGCCTGGTGCTCCTACTCCTCCTGCTGCGGTCAGCCTCCCACCCCCGCAGGAGTTTGGCAGAGGCAACCCCTTTGTGCTCTTCCTGTGCCTCGCCATCCTCCTGGAGCATCGAGATCACATAATCAAGAACAACATGGACTACAATGAGCTGGCCATGCATTTCGATCGCTTGGTCCGCCGACACAACCTGAATAAGATCCTTCACCGCGCCAAGGCCCTCTTTGCCAACTACCTGCAGTCTGAAGTCTGGGACTCTGAGGAGGGGGATGAGGCAGCAGCTGAGTCTCCTGCCACGTCGTGACACCCTTCCTCTTTTGACATGTGGGGACTGGTTCCCTGCTGCCATTATGGTGCAAGCGTCGATGTGGAAGAGTGTACAGTGAGTCATCCAGCTTGGTCTCAGCTCTTCAGTGAAGGTGGCCTGCAGCAGCTAAGTTGGATTGTTGCACTCAATACACCTTCTGTGTCCAACGTACTCTGTTTTTAACTCTCTCTTTGTGCAGCGTACTCCTTGGCACAGACATCCCATCTATCTCCTGTGCCTCCTGCCCTTCCAAGTGCTAATGATTTTCCTAGGAAGATCTGCCCTGGAGCAGCCAGGTTCTGCCCTTTTCCCCTCTCCTAGTCAGTACTTCTCATGCATTTCTCCCTCTATCTATCCACCCACTTTAGTTCTAGTGTCCTCCTAGAATGTTGGTTGCTAAGTGACCAGGATGGGTTTGTGACCCGCCTGGAACCTCCGGAGTCTTCTCTTCTGGGCAGGTTTGCCAAAAGCGTTTTTAATGTTGGATCCTGATGTGGCTTTATTTTCTTCGTAGTGTGGCGGTTTGTGCTCGGTGAAAACCCTGCACATCTGCCCCTTCTCAGAGATGGGCCTTCTATGCTGAGTTGTTCAAATATTTTGGCCCAAGTCTTTTTTAAGCACTTTATTTTCTCTATAGAGTTTTTGTTTTGTTTTGTTCCTCTTCTAGTACTGCCTTTCTGTTTTGGCTTGAAATCATTCTTTTAAAAAACTGAACCCACAGCCTTGAAAAAAAACACGCTGGGTGTGTTTAAAAGCAGACTGGCAGCACCCCATTGCCCTTACCGGCTGATTTTTAAGCCAAGCAGGTTCTCTTTTTAAACTGGGCCGTCTCAAAGGTCCTTTATGAACTATTTAAGGGGAGTCAGCTGTCTAGTAAAGGGTGGTGGGGAAGAGTGAATGGAGTCTTGATGCCACAGTGCCCTTAATAGATCTGCTCTTGGGTAAGTCAAAGCTTGTGTTTGGCTCGCACACTTGGTTCTAACTAGCGATCTCCCCAGTCGATACATTCTTCAAGATTTGCTTGCTGTAGAACAGCCATTGTCTGGTCAGGTGCGATTCATTTCAATCATGTTAGCTGGACCTACCCCATTAGCTGGCCTCCCTACTGAAGCGCAGATGCTTGGTAAGGTTGCCAAACCCTCAACAATGGCTTCTCTGTGCATTAGTAGCTTGCAGGGCAGGATTTTGCTGGAACTCGTAGCAACAACTTCTATATTATGTAGGTGGAGAGAATTCAAGCCATTTCTAGTGTTATCTGTTAATCTAACGCTGAATAATAGCACATGATAGTGTATGGCAACTGGCCTCTTGATAGAAGAGGGGGAAAAGTGTCTCGACTCCTTGAATCTCCATTCTGACTGTTACTGGGTTAAACTGGGAACCAAGCCACTTGTGACCCAGTGTTAGAGCAGTTTGATTGCTTACAATAGATACCTACTTTTACATTTTTTTCCTTGGGACAAACTGGGTGAGAGATGCCATAGAGGAGATAAAAACTAGGCTGTGCTGAATTGCACCACTTCTTTCTAGGCCAGAAGTTGCATTGCTTGGGGACTCACTCTGCTTCAGTTACCACTTTGATCAGATGAGCAGAATGGGCAGATCCTCTGGTATCAGCCAACCACATCCCTTAAGGTCAATATTCTGCTTGGAAGCATTATCTGTTTGTTCAGATCCCAGGGTTTGGGTTCAACTCCCCTGTTAAATGATGTAATTCCTAGTTTCAGTGGTGAATTATTTTGAGACAGTGGGGAAAGGAATTCTCTTCCCACTCCCCTGCATTAATGTTGGGGGTGCCAGTACATGCCCTGATCATTCCGTGTCTCCCCCGTCCCCCCAAATCCTCCGTGAACACACTTTGCTTGTAGCTGACTGCATCTCAAATTCCCAGGCAAGAAGATTTTGGAGGAGGAGGAAAGAAGCTCTGTAACGCATATATTGGAGAGTGCCTGATAAGCTTCATCCCCCAATCACGTCTTTTCCACTGGAGCAACCTTTGCACTAGCCAGTTTTGTTTCTTTTTAGTTTCTGCTGGCCAGCAGCAGAAAGCAGCAGGGACCACTTTGGAAGTCTTCCCATCAGCAGCAAGGTCTTGGGCAGGCAGCTTCCCCTGTTGATTGGCTCCTGGCTTTATTCCATAGTTGTATGAATTCTACAGCCCTGGAAACAGCCAAGCTCAATATAGTTAAGAGAATCGAAGCACAGCAAGTTTAAAATGCCTTCAGACAAAGAGGAATTGCCCCCAAAAGCTTCTTTGCTAAATTTATGGGGTGAGGGGAATAGATCCTACAAAAAAATTTTTAAAAGTGCAACACGTCCTTTTATGGAAACGGCCACTAGAAGGAGCTGCATCTTAGGTTAAGCTAGGTGAATTATCTGGCTTGTGGACACAGAATGAGGGGGTCATAAGAGCTGATCTATATGTTATGGTTGCCGCAGGGACTGGCATCCCCCATGGTGTGTTTCACCACTGTCCCCTCTCGTCTGTACCATTGTACAAGCTGGGGCCTTCATGTAGTACTTATTTATTATATCCCACCTTTCCATAGGGCTCCCAATGGTCTCTCGTGCAAGCGAGCTGACTAGGTCCACGCTTGTGTCAGCTTCTGCAATGCTGCAGCCTCACATACTCCCAAACCATTCACTGCATTTAATCCATGTCACTGTTTGCTGTGGCAAAGGCAGGGAAGCTCACAATATAATGGGTCCAGTTTGTGCAGTTATGATAGCCGAGGTGGGAGGGAGGGAGGGGGTTGGGCGACAGAGGCTTGCCATGTGGGTGTTGATCCAAGTGGCAACCATAACATCAAGACTGGTTCTTACTGTCTCTTCATTCCCCATCAACAAAACTGTTTGCTCACCTACTAGAGAGCCTAGCTGGTAAAGATTATCCTTCCTTTCCCACCCCCCAAGGTTGTGGGGGTGCTCATTTCCCCTGGAGAAGACTCTTGCTGAAGTGCGAGATGGCATTTGTGCAATGGGCTAAATCCAACATTAAGCGAGCAGTCTTCTGCTTGCACATTGGGATCTTCTCTACTCCTCCCTCCGGCAAGCACCTGCAGGCCCCCCAAACCTGCTCTGGAGGATCATCCAGCCCTCTAGAGCAGATTTGGGGTACATGTGGGGGGCCGCAGGGGGGTGGAACTTGATCTGCCAGCTGGTCTGTTCCACTGGCGGAAGGACACCATTGGATGCAACCCAACGCATTGACCTTGATCCCTCTGCTGGCTGTAATACCTACACAGGCCCAATACTAAAGGAGCCAGTGGTCTGCTGTCAGGCAAGCAGAGAGGGCTGCATTATGATGGCTTTGCATGAACACATGCATAGAATGAATGGTAATTGGTTGAGGCTGGGATTTAAACCAGTTTGGTACCCTTGGATATGAGGGCAAGGCTATTTAGCAAGAGTGAATGGAGGGACTCTTAACCAGGACTGATAGATTCGTCTTCTATAACCCACAAGTACTTGGTTGGTCTGGGCTGACTTGAGACCAGGTTTGCAGCCTGCTGCCCCACTGCACTGCTTGACTCAAAGTATCACTGAGAGGTGGCTTACAACTACCCTAAATGACTGGAGCTGTTCCTATGCTACAGGATGCGAAGTCTGTCTTCTTCCTTCATGGCTTGGGGGAGAAAACAAGCAGCCCAACATGGAGTGCAGCATAGGAACCAAGCTCCTTTTCAGCCCCACCTTAAGTTCATTTCCATCCCATTTTTCCTCCTGTGGAATGTTGTGAGACATTGAATGGGGGCAGGAGAAGACCTCTAGGTGGGCAACCAAAGTTTGTAGGTTTGCTCAGATGTCCAAGCCAACCTTCTCCTTTTGGATCCCTAACTTGCGCATGAGGGGCTTACATTGCCTTCCTCATTGGACAGACAGGAAACCCCTTTGCAATATTGCTGACAAGGCTGCCCATGAAGAATAATGACTGGAACTCTGTCTGTTACATAGGTCCTGTGTGTACAACTTTTAACAATAAGCTAATTTCAGGCAAACACTAGAGCCTTCACACTGAGCTTGTGAAGGGTGGATCACAGACCCCCCTTGGTGGTTCACTTCCTTCATGGTGCTATTGGAGTCGCTGTGTCTCAGCCAGGTTCCCTGGGTTGTGTTTCACTTCCTGATAGCTCCTACTTAACAATCAGGGTAGGTTTTTTTAGTAGTTTCCCTTCATATGAGGACAGGATGGGCTTGGACTTCTACCTTCTTCCCCATGCTCAGAAAACTTCCGTACAGGATTAAATCAGGTCTGCCTCTTAGGCGTACAGAGGCGTACAGGTCTGCCTCTTAGGTTGGAGACATAGACAGCAGGTGGCCATACTAGAGTCGTCACTGCCTGAGTATGCACACTCATTTTGCCCCATTGCTGTCTTTGGTCAAACAGATTTTTGCAAAACCTATGTGACCAGTGATGAGAGCGGGCAGAAGAAATGAGTGTCTACACAGCAGACAACAATGCCTCTAGCATATAGCCATTGGCTCCTTATAGAGGTTTAAAGCAGAAATATCTTGGTCCTCCAAATCTGCAGAGACCAAGCCTACATTACTGTAGGCCAGCCTTCCCCAACCTGGGCTGGGGTTTGCTGGGAGTTGTACTCCCACACATCTGGAGGGCACTAGGTTGGGGCAGGCTGCTCTAGGTCGATTGCCTTCCCGTAGCTGCCACATTCTTTGTGATACTGTATATGAGGAACTGAACCAGCTCTGAAGCAAGCAAATAGTGGCTTTGAATGGTATTGCAAAGGTAGCTAGTTTATGAGCAGGGAGAGAGAGAAGATGCCTAATTGGTATTACCTGTAGCATTGGGGCATGCCTGAACATTACTTGCCTTGCGGATACCCCTTGCTACGCTTGCCTGCACCACGGCTCCTCTCTCTTCCCTTACTTCCCCACACTACTATTGGCACCACCAACTACCCTCTCCTGTCCCCCCTGCGTGTTTCGGACATCTTGCTACGCCCCCTTGGAGATGGTCATAATCCATCTGTTGCGGTTCACTGGGAAGTTCTTCTGCACAAGCCTCATTGAGCTCTTTTGTGCAGCTCCTGTTGGTTTCAGTGAGGTTTGTTCAGGAGAACGTCTTGATGGGCGATGGTCTGGAGGCAGTGTACACAGCCGTAGCCTTGCTTCTGGGCATCCACCAGTGGGGAGTTCTGCTCGACATAGGTGAGTGGTACATTACTGGGCTTGGTCTATAACTCTTCCCACTCCCGCGCACATCTAATTTTGATTTTCATTGTGCCTCACGACTTCCTTGATAGCTCTTAGGACTACACTACGACTGGCATCAGAAGCCGAGCAGCAGCCTGTGTTGCTGTAGCTTTTCCACATGTGTGTGACTTAAGCTTCATTTTCCGTGATTCCATCTTTGATGGCCTCCTGCTGACAGCCAAATTCTGTTGGATTTCCCGACTCATCTTCTCTCCCCCATTTCCTGCCCCAAGACCTTTAACTTATCCAAACTTGTTGTTCTGTGTTATATTTATAACTGCATATTTTACTCTGCCTTTGTATTATTTTTGTGCTGCTTATTTATTTTTACAAGCCTTTTTTTTTTTTTTTTTTTTAATGTGGTGCTTTATATTTTCAGGCCGGGACTTGCAGACAACACAAAGACTTTAAAGGAAGCCTGTGTGTGTGGCTTTGGGGACTGGTCGTGCCAGAATCCCAGAGCACACACATTTGGCCCGATTTCTTTTTGTGTGTGTGTAGAATTATTTGCCTCCGCTTCCCATGAGCCCCGTATGAATGGTGCATTTGCTTGGACGTTGCTGAAAATAAGGTTCAAGTTGAAAAGTCAAGATATAGTAGTGTCCAATATTGCGTGTAGCCAGAGGTGCCCATATCATGGCTACCACAGGCAGAGGATTGTTGGGTGCCGTTAGGGGTTACAGAACTGAGGGAACATCGGTCCCATGGGCCACAATGCACAGGGAAATTCTCCTGCTCAAGCCCCATTGAAATGAATAGGAGTACAGCATGGCTTTTGTGTTCCATTCATTTCAATGGGGTTTCCACCAGAAAACATCCCAATGGATTGTGTCACCTGTTAATTAAGGAGAGGAAGGATGCCATTTGCATGTTGGGTTGGTTCTCTGTATAGCCCTGGGGTTTTTTATTAATCTGGAGGCTTAAAAGTCTGTGTTCATCTGCCTCGAAAATGGAAATCTCTGGGCTGCTTTCTCGGGAGTTCAACCCATCTTTTGTAAATCTTGAAGCCTTGGCATTTTGGAGTCCAGCTGGGATCATGCCTCTGGGACATGCTTCTTTGTTCTTCTCCTTGGGGTTCAGTGGCTCAGAAATTAATTAATTTCCAGCTTGCCCATGTAGAAGAGGCACCACAAAGGAGTAGCGATTAGGTGGGATGGCAGGAGCAAGGGTTTCTTCGGCCTTTGGAGTTCAGTCCCCCCCACCCCAAATCCTTCCTCTCGCTGGGCATGGCATTAATAGTGCTGTGTGCTTGAAGGGACCCTTCTCATCGAAACTGTTCTGACTCATGTATGTATGTATGTATGTATGTAACTTCTTTCTAGTCTGACCCCCCTCTTATTGTATTATCATTAAACTGAAACAGCTGTTTTTCTTTCAGGCCTCGGGCACTTTTGTCTATCCTTATTTGAAAGCTAATGTGATAAAGGAATGAAAGACTTAATAAAGCGGTGCTGCTTGTTGATTTGGCTCAAGGCTGCTTTGGTGGCATGGTGAGTTCTTACAGGGGAGTGCCTGGGCCAGCCTTGCTCTCTACCAAGATAGGTAACGGTATCAAACATGGAAGGCAACAAAGCAGAGGTGGAGAACTGGTGGCCCTCCAGATGTTGTTAGATTCCAACTCCCATCATTCCCACCAAGGATGCCAATGGTTAGGGAAGGTAGGAGTTGTAGTCCCATTATCTGGAGTGCTGCAGGTTCCCCACCCTTTATTTTTTATTTTATTTATTTATACACCACCTTTTTTCCTTCAAGGAACCCAAGGCGTCTTACATAATCCTCCTCCTGTCCATTTTATCCTTACAACAGCCCTGTGAGGTAGGTTTTGGGTCCCTTACATGACGTCGTCATCCTCCAGGGCCTCTCCCGTGTTTTCCAGCCGTTTTTGCAGCTTTTTTAAAGTGAGGAAAGTCAGGCATATCCCGGATGCCACCATGATTCACTATCCAGGCCTCGTGTATCTTGGCAATTCCACTCTATACCACTGCGCCACCTTGTGTTGTGTAATGGAACACACAGAAACATAAAGGCAGAGAGGAAAAGCCCCCCCGGGGGGGGGGGAACCTCGAGTAAAAGGACATATTCCTCCCGCAAAGAAAATGAAAGAAGCCCCTGTAAAGCACTGGGTTAAATGCCTCATGTAGAGAAGCCCTATCTCATATTGCATGGAGTGCACAATTGTTAGGGAATTGTCTTATTCCAGAATCCTTTTCCCCCCGAAGCAGGCATCTGTCCAAGCCTCACAGAACAAACATTCTAAGTGCATATCTACACACTTAAATCTCTTTGTCATGGTTTGCTCCTGCAAATCCTTGCACTAGGAGCTGTAAGGAGGTGGGTGAATAGCTAAAAGGCTACACCAATATATACTTAAATGGCACAGATACAGATGTGGACCTGTGGTAAAGTTATAATGGGAATTACTTTGCTTTTAAAACTAAAATAGAATTCTGTGACTCTGCCAAGTCAAGAGCTACCTGTTTGCTTGAAAGAGGTTTCTCCATGTATTTATATAATCAAGCTTTAGGTCACTTGTTGAATTTCAGTACAGTAATACCTTGGATTGCAAGTAATTTGGTCTGTGAGCGTTTTGCAAGACAAGCAATTTTTTAAAATAAATTTTGACTTTATAAACAAGTGATGTCTTGCAATACAAGTCGTAGGGATGTAACCGCTCGCCTCGAGCGGGCGTAGCAAGCCGAAATCGGCCCTGCTCACGCCCGCCAGAGACTCGCTTTGATGTAAGTGTTTTGGATTACAAGCACGGTTCCGGAACGAATTATGGTCGCAATCCAAGGTATTACTGTAGTTGTTTAAAAGTATCAGGGCCAGCCCTGCCTTGCAGTGGAATGAAGCAACCTGCTTCAGGAAGCAGGGGGTGGGCGGGAGAAGGAAGATAAATGACAATGGGAATTAGTGTCTGAACAATACAGCAATACATCTGATTTGCTGGCAGCACCATTTGAGCGCCATGTCCGGCAGCAAAACGTCTTGAGCAAGTACAAGGCTTCTGCCAGGGAAAAACATGGCTTGAAATCTGGGAAGGATTTCAAACACTTGGTATATATTCAAACAAGCTTGGTAAACTGGAGTGCTGAGCTGCTAACAAATGCTATTTGGTGGAGTATTGTCCATATCAATAAAGTACGAGATGGGGAGTACTTCGCTAGACTGGAGGGTTACTGAGCAGCATTTAAAGGCTATGATTGATGATGGACTCTGTCACAGTTATAAGAAACCAAAGGCCAGGTCCATTAAGTATGACATACTCCATGCAGGCTTAATTAATTAACCACCTACAATTATGTAAGGAATCTCGTTTTGGGAAACCATTGTGCTCAATCCATTACTAGCAAAATCTTGTTATGGTTATCCTGTTTGGATTCTCAGTACCATCATTAAATAAGAATGTTGACAATTGGAAAGGATTTAGAGGGAAACTATGAAGAGTAAGTCCTAGAAGGCGCATTCTATACAAGGAAATGAAAAAGTAATTGTGCGTATTCACAGAGGAAGGAAGATTAAAGGTGGTCGGGGCACACACTAGGCACTTTTCAAGTATTTTTAAAAGATTTCAGGAAAAAGATGGAAGTATTTCACTAAAGCTCTGATCCTGACAGTCTGGTCCGCAGATCAGCTATTTCTGTAGCACAAAAATCTTGTCTTAAAAATGCTATACGAAAGATACCAAATTTATATCCAAAGAAGAATCTTTTCTTCCATGCACAAGCTGTTTTGCTTAGCTAATGGTTTCTCACTGCACCTCACGCTACATGACTGGTTGTTCTAACGCTCATGAATCTCTGTGCTGAAAATGACAAAGAATTGATTTTGCTCATGGTTGTCTGGATCGCAGTTCATGCTCTCACAGGATAGAACAAGCTGTCATATCCGTTCTCCAATGAAGGAGGAGCTCATAACAGGAAGAGTTTCAATTGTGCTGAATATTCCTACTATCTTTGGTCATGGCTCTAGGTTCCATCTCCCCACCCCCTTTTTTAAAAATCCAACAAACATCACAGAATTGCAGATGTCCTGCTTTCAGCATAACATCATTTTTGTGTATCCAGTAATTAAGACAAAAACATCTATGAAGCTACTTGAGCCAGCAGAGATGTGGAGACTATCCAATGACTTGCGCTGAGCAGCCTCGTTTGCACGATTGCCACAGCCCGCTGTGGCTTATTTAAGCCACGATGGGTTGCAGTGCATGCTGGCAGTCATTTTTCAAATGTGCGGTTGCCATGGCTTATTGTGATGTGCGAACCCAGCACAGGGTGTGTTGCTTTGGTTAAGAAACCAAAGCAACAACCCACCCTCGCCAGCTTCGCACATCATGATGAACCATGTTGAATATTCAAAATGGCCATTGGCACACACCACATCCCATCATGGCTTAAATAAGCCATGGTGGGCTGCGGCAATTGTGCGAACCAGCCCACTGTCTCATAACTGTCTGCTGGGCAGCAACTGTGTGCATGTGCTGGTCCAATGAGTTCCTTGCTGTTCATAAATAAATTCATTAAAGTCTTCTGATCTGGGGAAACAGGAGTACATGGATGAGACCTTCAGGGAAAGAGGGAAATTATCCTTTAGAAGGAACAATTACTTGGGAGTCAACTGGTTTCCATTCATGATTAGGCTATACCTCCAGGGTGGGGGTTTGTGATGGCTGTGTTGGCTACATGATGACATGCCTGCCTGATGCAAAACTTGCAATGATCATGTAGACTGATAGGTAGGCTCCTTCCAACTCTATCTATGAAACTATAATGCGGGTGAGGAGTTTGCAGTGGTTGTACATGTCGGAACCAATGATACTGAGAAACACAAGCCTCAGAGCCCAGTTTGGTCCTCAAAGCCCAATTTAGGTTGCTAGGAAAAATGTTGAAATCCATGAACTCTTGAGGTAGCATTTTCAGAAATGCTGCTACCTGTTTCGTGCACATGGGCAGCTAGATAGGGAGAGCTGCGGGGGTCTCAATGTGTGGATGAAACTGGTGCTGGAAGGAAGGGTGTAGCTGTACCAGCCCTGGATTAACTATTAAGCAATATAAGCACGTGCTTAGGGCACCAAGGGAAGGGGGGGGACACCCCAGAGTACCACAAATTTTTGCATTTGCATTTTTTCCTTTATAACAGTTTTATTTTTTTAAATGCATAAAACAGTGATGAAAATTTGTATTTCTGTTGCCCTAATTATAAGTTAGTAATTGGCTTATATTGCTTGCTGCTATTTAGTGTTAAATATAAACAGTTTATATTTAATATAGTTGTGTGTTCTGGCGTGGGGGATGGCCTTGAAGAAAACTGAGTTTTTAATGTCTTACTTCACCTTCAGCACTTATTGAGTCTTAATGTCTTGCCAGCTAAGCAATGGAAGGGCCAAGGGGGCACCATTATTGGGCTGTACTTAAGGCATCAGCTGGCCTTAATCCGACCCTGAGGTGTACCTTAGGTACCAGGGAATATTTTGGCATAAGCAAAGCCTATACAAAAGAGATGGGATCTACTTGAACGGCAGTGGAACCAGACTGCTAAATCTGATCCTTAATGTACAAAAAAGGTCACAGAGCAACTTTAAACTGACACTTTAAGGGGAAAGCCAACAGGAGCTGGGGAAAATTTGATTCAGGAAGATGACTCATCCCTTAACAAGGATTGGTGTAAATGTTTCAGGTTCTTGGAGTGGGGTTATGGTAGAACCTGGCAACAAACATGCAAAAACAACACAGATTTAAAGAGATCAAAGACATGAACCAGACATTTGGAGAGGGACGCACTTGGTACATGCTTATATGCTAATGTGACGTAGAGAGCATAATGTGTAGTCTGACTGTTACAGCAATATCTTGCGTCATTCACAGGGCACTGTTTCTCTGTGGAACTGAATTCCTCTAAAAGTTTCCATGCCCAGGCTCCCAATCTTACAGGATCCTTTTTTCGAGAGGCCTGAGCTTGACAGAGCTTAGCAACTCTCTTTCAGCTCTATTCTACCTCTGATTTGTATCCTGAAAGTGTAAACTGTCGGGGAATTTGGTCCTTATGAGACTTTCCAGTCCCCTACTTTGATGTAGAACAATTTCAAGAGCCTGTAGCAAAATGCCATCACCTATATGATTGCTGAAGACTGTAACCGTTAAGCTTATGCCGTGGGGTTTGCTGTAATAAAAGGATCTCACGCCCCCGCCCCCCCATAAACAAATGAGAAGTGAGTTCAAACATCCTTCCATGAAAACTTATGTCAACTGGACTGTGTGGGTTTTTGATGGCACCACATTCTCTCATTCCTCCTCATTACCATGCCGACCACAAGATGGAGCCAAAACACTCAGAAGGATGACATGATTTTACAAGGACAAGACAGGCTAGGGGTCCCAGAATTGTAACAGTAGCCTTATCTCCGCTGACATCAGGGCAATGTTGTTCTGACTGCTGTCCAAAATAAACCTGGGCTCCTGACTCATCTCCAGCCTCTGTTCCAATTTACGCATCTCCATTCCATCAAACATGAAGGAGTAGGCCCTAATCTATGCCAGGATTCATTCCTGTTACGAATTACATGGGTAGGCCACATAATATATGCGAGGTTTGCCAGGATTAGGCTTACAATATGGATATCCAAAGTGGTCAGTGTCTCATTTAGGGGCAGGATCGTTCTGGCGGTCCTGAAGGTGGCAGTGGTAGAACCACTGTTGGGGAAGCGAGGTCTAGATTCCTCGGCTTTGGGAAAATTCTCACCGGGTTTCAAATCTACCATTTCTGAGCAAGGTGGTGTCAAGTCAGCTCCGGGCTAGGTATGCTGTTTTAGGCATGCTCCTGTGCACTCAGCACTGTCTATAGAGGCACAGGTGGAGTCAGCTGCCAGAAGTGCTTTTTACCAGTTTAGGCTGCTTTGGCAGCTGTGCCCCTATCTAGAGAAAGCTGACCTAGCCACAGTGACACATGCCTTGGTTAAATCCAGGTTTGATTACTGTAATGCACTCTGTGCATGGCTGCCATTGAATTCAGAAACTGCAACTGGTACAGAATGCAGCAGCTAGAACACTTGTGGGACCTAGTTGCTCAGATCATATGACTCCTATTTTGTATCATTTACATTGGCTGCCTGTTATGTTCTGGGCTCCATTCAAGGTGCTGGTTTTCGCCTGAACCTTGTTTGAAGTTACTGAAGCCCCTACATTTATGCAGGGCTTTTTTTGTGGACTCACGGAATGAGTCCATTTTTTCTATAATGTTACACTTAATCGCATCGGAGGAATGATCCAGAGTTCCGACCTTTTTCTCAGAAAAAGCTTTGTATGAGCCAGCCCAAGCATTAAGATCACTGTCAGAGGCCCTACTCTCTGGTCGACCCAGCAAAACCATAGGCTGGTAGTATATGGGGAAGGGCTTTCTCGGTGGTGGCCCCACACTTTTTGGAATCCACCCAGGGGGAGACATGTTTGGCCTCAGCAGTGCTGTCTTTAAAAAAAACCTTGAAGACACATTTATTCCAGTCTGCATTTGGCGCTTAAAAATCAGCTGTGGCTCTTACTGTGTGTGTGTGTGTGTGTAACTGTAATTGTATGTTCATGTTTTTGTAATATTGTAAGCTGCCCTGTGTGGACAGTGTGCCCTGAAAGGCAGGTTAAGGGAACAATCCAGTGCATGTTTAGACAGAAAAAAAGCATGGCTGGCTGGGGAATGCTGGGAGTTTTAAATCTTTCTGTCTAAACTATGCATAAGATTGTGCTCTAAAAGTCTTTTGAATAAATAAATAGAGCACCTGCAAGGTCTCCTTTCTGCAGTAACCAATTAACCGCAGCCACACTGTGCCCTTTGGGGACTAAGGGCTGGGCTTCCAGCTGAAGAGGGTGTAACTTCCAGGCAAATGTGAGCCGTGGTGCCTCCCTTTTCAGAAGTCCGCCGTTGATAACTGGAATACGTGATATGAGTGTTGCCAAATATAAAAGGGCAGGGACCTCTTCTGTCTCTGACCTGAGGGTTGCTAGACTTAAACAAGCAGAGAGCATTCAAAGAACAGTTAGTGCGAGAAGCTGCAGAGCTGACATTTCTGTCAACAACTCAGATGGTGCTTCTTGGGCTATGAAGCTTCTTGGGCTATGAATTCTTGGGGTGGTGCATTAGGAACAAACAAAAAAACTCTCACAACAAGAACTGTCTCCCCTTGAGTGCAGAGGGAATTACTTGGGATTAATTCATCGATGCTGCAGCAAATGACTAGATTACGTATTGTATTCACGTTTATCACCTCATGTTTATCAGGATGGGTCTTTCCCCCTTCCTCATTTCTTCTCTTTCTGGTTCTCACCCTATTAACTTGACTATCTTCATGTACACGCATTCTTGAAGAAATACACTGCTGGCATGGTCAGCACTAGCAGATGGCAAAATGGAGGCACTTGCCAAGACCCGACACCAGTAAGGGGGTTAACATTTATTTATTTATTTTATTTATACCCCACCTTTTTTCCTGCAAGGAACCCAAGGCGGCTTGCATAATCCTCATCCTCCTCTCCATTTTATCCTCACAACAACCCTGTGAGGTAGGTTAGGCTGAGAGTCCAGTGACTGGCCCAAAGTCACCCAGTGAGTTTCATGGCCAAGCGGGGACTAGAACCCAGATCTCCCGAGTCCCAGTCCAACACTCTCACCACTACGTCACACATGAGCTAAGGAAGCTACCACCATTTTCACAGTATGAATCTCTCTTCCTGTTCTTGACTTTTCTGAATGCTCTGCATGAAGTGAAAAGGTTGTGGCTTCCACGAATCCTCTGCAATTAGTAGAGGATTCTTGGAAGTGTGTGAGAGCGCACTCATGTGCCAAGATAGAGAACAATACGTTGGCTGAAGGCAAGGGCCCATGCAAAGTGAAACTCCATGCCTGAGCATTCTGGTACACTGTTAGGTTACTGTTCCCCTCAGTGGTCAAGAGGGCCCACTGATAGACTGGATTCACATGACACGGCAACCCATCGTGGGTAACTAGCCACGGTGGCTTGCTATGTTGTTTGGGGGCAACAAGCCCCGCTGACAACCTATGGCTTATTCTTTATGGATGCCGTGTCATCTGAACCCAGGAGACCGATCCCATCATGTGTTGCAGGAAGTGGTGAGCGAGCCTCTTGGCAAGAGTGGCAAAAAAAAACCCCTTGCCACTCTTGGCAGTGTTGCCTGTGCCTCCGCCAGTGACAGCCGCTCTACTGATACTCAAGCGGCACTTTGGAGTGACTATCACTGGCTCATTACCCTTTTGGGGCGGGGTGGTGGTGGCACAAATTGCACAATTGAAATCGTAATCCCCCCCCCCCCCCCGGTCCTTTGCAGGTGCACACTTACAGCTGCCGGAAATGTGGAGTCTTGCCTGGCCAATGTCCTGGTTAAGTGTCAAAGTGCATTAGGCAACATCCATGGACATTGACCAAGCGAGGCTGCATATATAGGTTGCTTTCTGCACACTTGACAGCTGTCACTTGGCAAGCTGTCAATTGAAAAGCAAAGTGGCAAAGGGGTTTTTGCCCCTAAAGGGGGTGGCGAGTATATCTCCCCCTTTCAGGTGTGATCCTCTAATTTTATGTATTGCCCTGACAGTTCTCAGTGCCCTTCACCTTTTCCACACTCCTGGTTGGATACCAGCGGGAGGACTGGGGTGGGGAAGGAAGGGGAGAACAGCCCACGGTAAGCCCGATTGTCGAGCGCACCGTGGGTTGTTCCACGCACATCCTGCACTGCACAGCTTATTTGCAGGGTGAGTTGTTGTGTCATGCAAACTCTCCCATAGTCTCTTGTTCTCCCAATCCCTGAGAACCCTGCATGAAATCCAGTGCTGCATTAAACGGTCTAAAATGTCCCTAAAATGTGCCAAGGGAAGGCAAAGCCCCCACGTGCTATGATGATTGTGTCCACCTCAAACCACTCCTTATTTGCTACTGTTACCTGGCTGTGCTCCCCTCTTCTCTAAGTGGTGCCAAGAGGAGCACTATGGGGCTTAGGTCCCTTTGAACTGAGAAAGCAGAAAGAGCACAAAGAGGCACTGGCACTTTGTGGTAGAAAGCAGAACCATAAATTGCTTTGCAGGCAGAACGTAGAGGAAGTGAACAGGCACTCCTATAGACACCGCAGATCACCAGTGAGCAGCACAGGCAGAAGCTCAACAGATGAAGTTTTCCCAGGTCACTGCATGTACAGGTTTGAAGGGAGCTGAAGATGTTCAAGGCATCAGCAGACAACAATTATTTACTTACTTACTGCATTTATATGCCACCCAGTGACAGCGCTCTTTGGGCACCTGACAAACAATAGAACATTAAAATCCCATAACAATCCCTTGTGAGCTCTGTTGAGTTGCTCAGGGTCACCATGTGGATGTTGGGTCCTGGATATGCAAGGAAGTTCTCTAAAATACCTTTAAATGAAAACATACCTGAAATAAATACAATTATGATTTTATTTACTTATTTACTTATTTATTATATTTATACCCCTACCCCGCCTTGTTTTCCCCTGCAAGGAACCCAAGGCGGCTTACATAATCCTCCTCCTCCTCCTCCTCCTCTCCATTTTATCCTCACAACAACCCTGTGAGGTAGGTTAGGCTGCAAGTCAGTGACTGGCCCAAAGTCACCCAGTGAGTTTCATGGCCGAGCGGGGACTAGAACCTGGATCTCCCGAGTCCCAGTGTCCATTTATAACTGCATAGTAAGCTGCACTGGCCAGAACCCTGACAGAGGAGCCTTACTCTGTTCTTTCTAGGGCTGAGTTGGGAATAGAACACAGGAGTTCTAGCTCCCCCCCTGATCCCATTATTTACCAACGCATGTGTTTTCCCTCTCTTTTGCTGCTTTGGAAACTGTCAACCACACTTCCATTGCTGCGGGAGGATGGTTCTCAATGAGGAGGGAAAAAGAAAGTTTGCCTTCTGTGAAACAGGTTTCTGTTTGCACTGAAAACTATGGTTTCTGTGGAGGAAGGGGGGGGGCTGGCTGACCCGCCACAACCCACCCTTTCCTACCCAAAGGACCCAAGATCCCCAGAGATCTCAAGGTACCAGACTGCCAAGCAATCCTACTTGAATCTCTGTTCAGGGACTTGCCTTTATGACTGTAACCTGGATTTACGGTAGTTGCTGGAACCACAGAGCAATCCACAAACACCATGTGGGGTAAAAAACCAAAAGAAGGTTTATTCAGGTAGCATTTTACAACAAGAATAGGGAAATGAGAGAAGCACAAAATAGAGAGACGCTTTGGTACAAAGTAATAGAGCTAAAAAAAAAATAACAAAACCTGATTCCTTATATCTCCCAGGCACACACTCTGTTACCTGGGGGTCAGTTCTCTTCCAGGGTTGGGTCCAGCACAGCCTTGCCGCCCGGGGGGACTACTTCACCTGCCCGAAGGTCCGAGATGGGTAGCCCTCCACAAGGCTTGCCTTTCCAAAGCCCTCATTCAGCTAATTTCACCAGGAGCTACCTGGGGTCGGATCCTGAGGCCACCTGAAGGCTTGGGCCTCTGCCTGGCTTGCCGCCATTGCTCCAACAGCAACCATGCGATGACCCAAAAGACAAAGACAAAACCCACACGTTTGGAAATATACCTTCCCCCCCCTTTCTGTAGCTTTGCTGCTTCTTAGCCAATCAGGATGAACTTCACCTGGCCAGGCAGGGAGGGGAACTCATGACTCATGACATTTGCATCTGAAAAGCTTAGACCGGACTTTCAGGCGCCATGTCCCAACCGATACTTTATGCACATTTCGCCTCCTCCCAGCCCCCAACCGGCCTTACTTGGTTTTCACATGAGGAGGTGTGTGCGTGTGTGCGTGTGCAGGCGTGTGAGTGTGTGTGTAGGAACCCTCAGAGGCTCTTTTTCTCCACACGCTCCCTTTTAAAAAAAATGAAACCTGAGAGGTCAACCCTCTCATTTCATTTTAAACTAACTTAAAAGAAAAAGCCTTTGCTAGCCTTCTACCACTAGCACACTTCTTCTCATTCACACACACACAAAACAAAACAAAACTAAAAGCATCAAAACACAATCAATAGCTTACAGGTTTACATTACATCATTTTGCATACAGTTTCGAAGGAGTTGTTTATTATGTTGGGGCTCAGACCTCCCCCGCACCCTCTGCCTTGTACTCAGTCTTTTGGTCAGGTTACTTGTCTTTGTAACTAGCCATGCCTTCCATGGCAGCCATTTTGTGGTGGTGGTATCGGTGCCCAGGACCGTTCTCTCCAACTGCCAAAGGTGCCCATGGGCCCAAAAAAGGTTGCCTCCCCCTGCCTAAGAGCACAGCCATGCTCGCTTGGCACGGTGCACCCAAGGAGCTCTGAGGCAGCGGGAAGACATTCTCACTTGCGTTCCCTGCGTCTTCCAGGATCACAAGGCCTACTGAGGACGCCTTGCCTCAGGAGGAGCCCAGTGATCCTGGAGCCACTGTGGACAATGATATTCACTGGTTGAATGTCAGGGGATTGGACAGCAGTCCTAAGTGGAACAACGTGACTGTCAACAGGAAAGGAATTAGTTCTAATGGCCTTGGCGTGATGGCTCTCTCTCCAGCTGGAAGAGGCCTCATGACATGCATGAGGAGACTGGGCAATCTAATGCTTCCTTTTACTGGCGCAGTCAGCTCCACAGTAAAGCCACAACGTCAGGGAATCCCTGGGAACCAGGACTCTTGGGTTCCAGACCCAGCATGGTGAGTGGAATTGTTTCTAGTGGGGTTAGAGCAGTCGCAGACTTTTCTTATCCATTAGCTCTCCCAGCTCAATCTCTCTCTCTCTCTTTCTCTCTCCAAAGAAAGGTCGATTCCAAGGGGATCAACAGTGCAATCCTATGCCTGTCTCCTCAGAAGTAAGTTCCACTGAGTTCAATGGGGGTTTACTCCCAGGTGTGTATAGGGTGGCAGCCCAAAAGGCCTGGCTATTACACCTGCCATACACGTCAGCTGTGGAAACGGCCATCTCTCTGGGACAATATGGAACCCAATGTAGAACCTGGTTAAGTGGGCAGATCAAGGCCATTTTTGCTTAAATGTGTTTGCCCAGCTACATGGAATACAAATACGGCCAGCAGCTATTTTTCTGAGACAGCCACTTTGAGAAGGGCAGGATGGAAGAAAGCAGGCTGGCTTCATAGCTGCCCCCAGGGTGAACTGTTGGAAAGCTACAGTTATAGCTGCGGCTCCCATACGGTGGCCACATGCCCTTACTTACAGAGGACCATCTTCTGCTTAAAGGCCTGTAAGATGACAGTCCTTTATCTGAAGGCATCTTCTAGAGCAGGGCTCTCCCACCTTGGGTCCTCAGAGATGTTGCTGCTGGACTGCAGCTCCCAGAACCCCTTGCCATTAGCCATGCCGGCTGGGTATGCTGGGAGCTGTAGGCCAGCAACATCTGGGGACCCAAGGTGGGAGAGCCCTGCTCTACAGTATTTACTCATTTAATTTATTTAATATATGTCTATACCGCTTGCCATATTTTTTATTTTTTTTAAAATATCTCTTAAGATATGAGATGTTTTGGCCTACAACTCCCATGATCCCTCACCATTGGCTATGCTGGCTAGAGCTGATGGGAGTTGTAGGCCAAAGCATCTGGAGGGCCACAAGTTGCCCACCCCTGATTTCGGGTTAGGGTGATTATTCCTTAGGAGCACCTGTATCTCTTGCTACTACAATGTTCTCCAACCTTGGGTCCCCAGATGTTTTTGGCCTACAACTCCCAGCATGCCCCAGCCAGCGTAGCTGGCTGGGGCATGCTGGGAGTTGTAGGCCAAAAACATCTGGGGACCCAAGGTTGGAGAACACTGTGCTACTATGAGATATAAAAGGTCACAGCAGTAAATGCATTTAAAATACGCTGCATTCTTACCATTTAATCTTGACAGCATTAAAAAAAAAAATGCCTTTGAACCTTGCCATGAATCTCCCACTACCACCGCCACCTAGACTCCCTGAAACGGCACTTTTGCCCAGTCCAGGCTAGCTGAACTGGCTCTCCCAGGCTGTTCTCACAGTCCGCCAGCCATCTCCTTGTTGGATCCAGACTTCAGCTGGGTTCAACCCAAGAATGGCAGGCCTCGGTTTCCGTGACAGGCCTCAGGCCAAGAGTATATCGAGAAGTCATATAGCAAGCATCAAGCAGACAGGGCCTCTACGCATGTGCACACACAGTGCTTTCTTCTCAATGCTGCGCAGCCGCAGGCCTGTCCTCAAACATCTGGATTGGGCGGTGGGGGGGGGCGTGGCTGGCTTCCAGGCAGACTTCAGGGTTAGCATTTTCATCTCTTGAAACTGGCCACCGCTTTAGATGCCTTGTATCTTCACGCATTCACGCATGGCAGATGGGAGAAGCTGTGAGTCCATGTTCACCCCGCCCAATTCACTTACCCTTTAGTAGCTCGGGAGAGAATCGAAGAGAAGGTGTTCTTCTCTGAGCCAGCGTTCCTCCAGCCACCTAGGTTTGAATCAAAGTTGTCTGTCTCTGAGCCTGTGCGCTTCCAACCATGAAGCCCCTAGTTCTGAACCAACACCCTGCGGAGAGCTGAGGAAAGAGCAGCCCAGGAGCCTTCCTGCTGCGTCTTTTCTGGCTTTAAAAACACCCGCAGATGTTTGTGATCTGCCTGGAATCCTGGATGTGTGCAAGCTGTCAGAATACTTTCCCTTGAGACTTCCGTCTCACAGTGAACTGTGGAACCTTGGCGGTCCGCTTTCCTGCTGAGGCACAGAGCTGCTCATACCAGCAGAACTATAACAATGACGACGTCTAGTGGGAAAGTCGGCCAGTCGGCCGTGTTCGTGGCAAGGAATGGCAGAGCAGTGAGGCCAGCGTCTGGGGGACTGAAGCACAACACGATCTGCCGTTTGAGCAAAAGAAAAACCAGCATGCAACTCACCTAAGCAACTTGCGGCGTTCTCAAACGTGCCATACACTCTAAATCTCCCCTATTTCCCCGGGGGATATTGCTAAGTTTCTAGTACAGTCTTCCCCAACCTGGCATGGTCCAGATGTATTGGGGTGCAGCAGGAGCTGGCTGGGGTTGCTGGGAGCCGCTGGCCATGCAGGATGGGAATGATGGGAGTTGTAGTCCAACACATCTGGAGGGCGCTGGATTGGGGAAAGCTGTTCAAATACCTCTCTGCTGGCCCCGGTAACCTTTGACCCAGTTTGTGGAGAGATTTTAGGGACTCCTTTGAAGCATCCTGCTAGTGTGAGTCACTGTTGTCCTTTCGGTTTCAGCCTCTTCTACCAGAACTCTAAAAGCTGAGGAGGAACGATGCCTTTTCAGAGCGCATGCATGCACCAATGCGCGCACCACACAAACAAAATGCTGGCGCGCTACTTCCTTCCGTTCCACCTGCCAGCCACAAGGAAACTACCTATTTGGATAGTCAATGTTGTTGAATGTGTTTGAGTTGCGGTTTTTTGGTTTTTTTATAAGTACAACCAGATTCTCCATGAGCAAAACTGTTTTGGACTGTTTGAGTTTACTGACGCAGCCTTTTCTTCAGAAGCCAGTGCAGGCCAGGTTTTCACGGTAGAGCAGTGTTTTCCAACCTTGGGTCCCCAGATGTTTTTGGCCTACAACTCCCAGCATGCCCCAGCCAGCGTAGTTGGCTGGGGCATGCTGGGAGTTGTAGGCCAAAAACATCTGGGGATCCAAGGTTGGAGAACACTGCAGTAGAGGAATGCACCACACACCTGGAGGCCTCTTCTGCACAGCTGCTTGACAGGGCAGAGCTGAGCTTCTAAGCAGGCCTGAGAGACGCACTTGGCACCTCTTCTTTTAGAAATTAAGCAATCTTTTAACCGCCCTTTTGTACAAACAATTGAGTTTCTTAAACATGAGGGGAAAGGGTGGATTTCCCCAACATTGTCTCCATCCATGTGAACAGCTATTTCGCACGCAGCTTCTCTAGCAGTTTGTAATAGTGTGAGTTGCTTTGATCCTGAGGATTGATGAGTTTCGGAGAAGCCGCCTGGGCTGTTTGCCTCGTCACAATCAAAAGTCTCTGTATCCTCACTTAACCCAGAAGGCTGGTGAGGACTGTTGTGCAAGTAATCTGCATTATGACATGTCAGACTGGTTGTGTGAATTTGCGCCTGCGCGCGCATGTGCGCACGCGCGCACACACACACACACACACACACACACACAAACCCCCATCCTTGTACAACCTGTTTACTGATCCAGAATAACTACCCAACTAACTTGGGGACACATACTAACCAGTGTAGATTTGAATTCCCGTCTCACCTACAAGCAAGAATTAAAAGAGTGGGGTGGAGGAATCATATTCCTTTTACAACTCCTTAATATCCCTGATCGTATGAAAATGCGTACATGATAAATATTTTGGATATATCCAAGCATTTATTAATATTTGGACATATCCAAGCACATTTTCAAGAACACACTGCTGATAAATCCATGTGTTCTTGAGAATGTGCTCAGAGTAACTATGGAAATGAGAAAGGAGATATTCTATATATCAGCCTTCCCCAACCTGGTGCGCTCTAGTTTCTAGACTAAACTGGACTGAGAGCCAATGTAGCGTAGTGGTTAGAGTGTTGGACTGGAACTCGGGAGATCCAGGTTCTAGTCCCCACTCGGCCATGGAGCTCACTGGGTGACTTTGGGCCAGTCACTGATTCTCAGCCTAACCTACCTCACAGGGTTGTTGTGAGGGTAAAATGGAGAGGAGGAAGATTATGTAAGCCGCCTTGGGTTCCTTGAAAGAGGAAAAAAAGGCGGGATATCAATGTAATAAATAACTCCCAGCATTCCTGACCATTCGCCATGCTGGCTGGGGCTGATGGGAGTTGAAGATCAAAACATCGAGAGGGCTCCAGGTTAGGGAAGGCTGTTCTGTACTAATTAATCCAAAACAAAAGGGTGTGATCTTGTACATCAGTTATTAATTTGTCAAAATAAAGGTGGTAAAGCTGACACTTGCCTGGAAGCCATACCTCCTGGCCTGCAAGGAAGCCTTTATCCTAGATGTGAAAGTGGTTTGTGTAATTCCTCAGTGTAAGGGGAAATACACCCTGCATTTTTACATTATTCCACCATCACCACCCGTTCCAGTGGCTGAGCCCTGCCGTGGGTTACAGACTCCACAGCAGTGTTCTCCAACCTTGGGTCCCCAGATGTTTTTGGCCTACAACTCCCAGCATGCCCCAGCCAGCGAGTTGTAGGCCAAAAACATCTGGGGACCCAAGGTTGGAGAACACTGCTCCAGAGCTTAGCCCTCTTAAGTTGTAGCTCATATTGACCCCACTTACTTAACACATACACACCATGTTTGGGCAAGAGTCTCAGGATGACCGGCAGGATGGGCGATTAATAAATATAAGAAATAAATAAATAAAATTCTATTTGAGGGGGACTGTCACCGTGAATGAAGATCTTCTCCCTTGGGGTCTTGACGGGGCTGGGATTTCCACTCATGCTACTTTGGGTGTGCATATAGCCACATCAGGCCATTGCTACGTGCAGAGCTGGAGGCAACTGTGTTACCTTCCGTCGCTGGTTTGTACAATGCAAAAGAATCAGCGAGGGATCAGACTTGTCGATCGCAGGGGAACCTGGAATTTTGAATGAGGGAATTGTTATATGTGTGGCAGCGGCGTTGGCAGCAAGAGAGGAAGTGGGAGTGTAGCTCCCGCAGGGTAGGGACATGCCTGTGGTTGGCTGATTTTGTTATCTCCTTTCTATGTTCCTTGGGAAAGGCCCTGTGGGCAGCAGCTGCAAAGGGAACGGAACCTTGGTTTGCCAAATATTAACTGCCTCACAGGCGGGGCTTCATTGGGAGTTGGGTTTACCAGGGTGCAGCCCTGGACTCGGAATGCAGTGAGTGAGGCCTTAGTCTTGAACGACGCACGAATGACCCAGAAGAGAGTGTCCCTGACCGTGTACAGAATGCTGCTTATCCTGTTACAGGGTAAGCTCACTCACCTTCCACACATCTAGGATTAAGGATAATGACATCTGGGCATCCTTGAAGCCTAGCTGGCAAACCTGTCAGTGCTGGCTCCAGGTGTTGAGGGCCCTTGGCCCCCCTCCCTCGGTGAGTCCACCTTCTCACCACCATTGTCACCAGCTGCTCTGGATCCTCATCCCCTTTCTCATCCTCACTACCACTTGCTTGCTTGACAGGCAGAGAGCCAGTGAGGAAGGGGGCAGCAGGCATCTACGGCTCCTCCTCCTCCTCACCACCACCACCACCATTGTCTGGACCAAAGCGAGAGGCAGGTGAACATGCAGGTTGCCATGGTGAAGAGGAGGTGCAACTCCAGGGGGCTCTTGTCAGTGGGCCCCCACCAGGGTGGGGACCCTTGGCAAGTGCCCAACCATGCCTACCCTTGGCGCTGGCCCTGACATCTATATATCTTTTATATAGGTTTGGATAGTGTTACAGAGCAGAGAGACCAATGAAATATCAAGTAAGGCCAGTGTGGCGTAGTGGTGAGAGTGCTGGACTGGGACTTGGGAGATCCAGGTTCTAGTCCCCAATCGGCCACGAAGCTCACTGGGTGACCTTGGGCCAGTCACCGACTCTCAGTCGAACCTACCTCACAGGGTTGTTGTGAGGATAAAATAGAGAGGAGGAGGATTATGTAAGCTGCCTTGGGTTCCTTGCAGGAAAAAAGGCAGGATATAAATCTAATAAATAAAAAAAAGCACAGAGCAAATAAGATAGGGTGCACCTCTCCTCCTCCCGTGCGTAAGCAGAAAGTGTTTCTGCTTTGAGCATGGGCGGGGGCGGGGCAGGGGAGACAAAACATTCCTTCTGACAACAGTCCCTCATGCTTTATGCAGCTCAGCTGCAAGGGGTCCCTAGTCTTGGCAGGCAGCTTTTGGGAGGCACGGGAAGCTGCCATTTAAAAGGGAGAGCTTAACAGCGACTGCTCCACTTGTGCCAGTTTGGATCCTGGCTGTAAATGTGCAGAAGCATAACGTTTTTGCCGATTTACCCACCAAATCCAATGTGCCTAACAAAAGCAAAAATCAGGTAAGCACCAGCTGTGGTCTAACATGACCATGGCGATTTGCTATGAGAGTTCTAGATTTAGTATATTGAAATGAGCTGTCTTTAGCCATTGGCTGAGCTGCTGAGGTGTAATGGAATGTTCATAAACATTCCAACTGCTCAAGTTTTTAAAAGCTGCCAACCGCACAAGCCTAGGAACAGAAGGGGCTATGTGTTGTTGGTAAGAAGGGGTGTGTGGCAGAGAAGGAACAAGCAGCTCTGTCACTGTGTTGGTCAGCTGTTAGACTGGCTGCGATCCTATTTACGCTTACTTGGAAATAAGACTAATTGTACTCAGTGGGATTTATTTCTGAATAAACATGCACCAGGATCTCTGTGTTAATGTGAGTAAGACCTAGTGTGGTGTTGTGAGTAGCATGTCAGACTTTGGGGAGCCCTAGATTCAATTCCCCCTTTAACCCTGAAGCTTGCTGGGTTATCTTCAGCCTGTCAATGTGTGTCTCAAGCCTAGCCAACCTCTAAGAGTTATTGCGAGGACAAAATGTATGCCATGCTGTGCTTGGAAGGAAGGTGGGAAGGAAAGGTAATAATAATATGACTATAATAAGCGTGGTGTGTGAGTGGTGTGTGTATATGTGAATGAGAGCAGGAACAGAACAGAGAGAATTTATTGTATAACCTAAAATGACCTATCCAACTAAATATAGTGCATTACATCATATGATAAACATTATAACCACTATGAACGGGGGGGGGGGAGTGTGTGAGACAGTAAAGAGGAAATGGACAGAATTACTTGCAAAACGATCAATCTGTGAATGTACGCAGGTCTCTACTTCCCCAAATGTATTTCTGAGGAACAGACAGATTAATCTCATAGACATCAGGCGGCCGCCATAATCCATGTTAATGAAATATGAAGCTTGAGAATAAACTGAGTCTAAACTACTTTGGTCTTCTTTCTCCATTGTTACCTTAAATATTAACATGGGGCCAATCATGCTGGAAAATTTCCTTTGGGTAAACTATGGTGGTCCAGTGGGTTCTGCTGTGGTTTCTTCCACATATTGGGTTTTACACTCTCAATTCCAAAGGGAGCAGTGCTGCCTTAATTATACACTTTTTACACTTTTTACACTTTACACGGAGGAGGGCTCCTAGTGCTACCAGTCAGAAAACATTAGGCAGATGTTCCATCTTTTCCACCTTAACAGATTTCTTTTTGGTAAGAAAAAAAAAGATGGAAGAAGCCATGGGGTAAATACAGGACGGGAGGGCCACAAGTGGAAGATGTTGTGCAGACCCCTGTAAAATCCCGTGAATGAGGCAGGGCAACTGCATGGAACAAAGCTTCATCTCGGAAGCATCCTCTGTTGCATTGCTTGTTTGAACAGGATTGCTGCTGTAATTCAGGCTCCAACTGTATGCACACTTTCCTGGGAGTCTCATTGAACTCAAAAGGAGTTACTTCTGAGGAGATATGCAGAGGGTTGCAGTGTAAGGAAATCAATCTTGCCTTATTGAACTCCATAGCACAGGATGTATGCATGTATAGACAAGAGATACAAATCTTTAAAGAAAAATGTACCACACTAGCTTGGGGCACATGCCTCTTACACTTTTCATTGATCATAGAGTCGGAAGGAGCCTACAAGGCTATCGAGTCCAACCAGGTCTCCCATCCAAGTAATAACCAGGCCTGACCCTGCTTAGCTTTCCACACTCAAAACAAGCTGAGCCAGCATGAGCCACAGGCAGGGCTGGTGCAAGGCAGTTCGGTGCCCTAGGCAAGTTCAGATATTTAGCGCCCCCCCTTCCCACTTGAGCCCTCCCTCCCTCCAGCCCTATGCTCCTGGCGCCCCCTTTAGCCCGGCGCCCTAGGCAGCCGCCTAGTTGGCCTAATGGTAGCACCGGCCCTGGCCACAGGCCATGTCTGAAACCTTCTGGAACCTTGTGTTTCAGTGCTTCTGGAACACAAATAATGAGGAAGAATTATTCTGGTGCTAGGGGAACCTCTCTCCTCTGTGCCCCCCTGGTTCTCTATTCTGTTAGAGGACAGGCTACTGCCAGTCTGGTAGAGCTCACCCGGACACCAGCATCTTTTACCAAATCATCAGGAGCACAGTGTGGGTAACTGTTAGGAACTTTAGTCTGGTAATGGAGTGCCCTCATAAGGTAGCAGCTGGGAGGGAGTAACAGAGATGAGATTAAAGCCTTTCCAAAAAGGGGACGAAAGGCAGATTGCTAGATAAATTAGCGAAGGCTGTCTCAGAGGGGAGGAAGAGAGAGGGGAGAGCGAAGTGAGGCAGCACTGAGCCAACGGCATGATACTTCAGCTTGGGGTGGGGGTGGAAGCTGGGATGCTAATGAGAGGGATTGTGATATTATGATACCAATCCTTCCTTTATGACAGTGTTCTCCAGCCTTGGGTCCCCAGATGTTTTTCGCCTACAACTCCCAGCATGCCCCAGCCAGTGGGAGTTGTAGGCCAAAAACATCTGGGGACCCAAGGTTGAAGAACACTGCTTTATGATCTGTCAGAAGCATGTCAGAGGGAGGGAGAGGGGGAAGGATTCACAGTATCAGGGTAAATCCCAAAGCAACGAAGCAAGTGCTCCTGGGCCACAGCAAAGCGGGCAACGTAGGCACCAAAGCCAGGGTTTCCAGGAGCAAGTTAGTCAGAGTAGCAGCTTGCTGAACCACTCTCATGAAGCGAGCAAAAGTCCAGAAAAGGGGGGTGCCACATGTGCCCTACCAGCGAGGAAAAGAAAGGATCATGGGCAGTGTAGGGGCCAGCAGGACCTCTCACTCCCATGGCAGAAGTGGATGAAGGATGGGGAGCATCATACAGGCCTGTGGCTCACGCTGGCTCCGCTTGTCTGAGCGTGGAAAGCTAAGCAGGGTCAGGCCTGGTGATTACTTGGAGGGGAGACCCCTCCTCTAGTTTCCTGCATTGAGCAGGGGGTTGGACTCGATGATCTATGAAATCTATGAAATCTATGTCCTTAAGAACACTGGGTTCAGGGGTCGAAGACCAGTTATAGCCTTAGGCTGCAAGCAGGACCGGTGCAAGGCAGTTTGCTGCCCTAGGCAAGATCAGATATTTAGTGCCCCCCCTTCCCACTTGAGAGCGCTGGTGTTTTTTTTAAGGCGTTTCTGGCGCCCCCTTTAGCCCTGCGCCCTAGGCAGCTGCCTAGTTGGCCTAATGGTAGCACCGGCCCTGGCTGCAAGCCTATGCCCACTTACCTGGGAGGAGTACCGTAAGTCTCATTGAACTGAACAGGACTTACTTCTGAGTAGACACCTCTAAGATTGAACTGTGAGAAAACAAAAAAACAGGGTGGCAACTGAACATATTTTTCTCGGAGAACAAAAAGGGTGATCTGAGCTTTTCCGGATAGTGGGATACTTGACACTGGGGGGGGGGGTATCTTTCAGAGCTGGTTGGAAGTTCACACAGGGACTAGGGGCTCTCAGTGGTGAAGGAATGAGCTGCAGGATGTCATTGTGATTCCACAGGGATGCAAGGGACTTTGGCTTTTGTGCGTCCACCTTCCCCCCACCCCCCAACAGCACAGAGGGCCTGGATGCAATCATGCAGTTGGGTAATTTTAGACTCTGGACTTAATGGTCTTATGCTCCCTCGTCCCCATTTAGCTGGTAACGTGTATTACTTCACTTACTTTAAAATGTGGTAACTGCTGCGTTTGTGGGCCATCCTGCTCATTCAGCTAAGTGGGGGGGCCTAGACCTCTGCCCCAGAGTCCTACCCTGACGGCACCGCTGCCAGGATGCTCTCTTTTCAGTGTCAATAAAGCAGTGTTCTCCAACCTTGGGTCCCCAGATGTTTTTGGCCTACAACTCCCAGCATGCCCCTGGGGACCCAAGGTTGGAGAACACTGCAATAGAGAGTGGCAAAGTGGCTTGCAAACACCCGTCTCCACCTGGATAGCAAGCCCTTGCCAGCTAGCTGTTAATAGACACAACGGGAGACCGAGAGACAAGACGGGAGGCGTGGGAACAAAATGGAGGTGAGCTGGTGCTCCCTGGTAACACCTTTGATCAGACGTTTCAACCCTTGGTGTGAGTCAAAAGTAAACTGCCAAGTCAGGGCACGATACTGTCATCATTAAGCACTTTTAAGCAAGTTTCTATATGGCTGCAAACTTATTCTGGAAGGCATGTGGTGGACAACGCCTGTTGGCACCTCGGAAGCCAGAAGGGTAGCTGCATGCAGTCATCAAGGGCAGGGCATATATACCGTATTTTTCCGTCTATAAGACGCCCCCATGTATAAGACGCCCCCCACTGGGCAGTTTCGCAACTGCGCGGTTCTCTCCTTGGCTTACTTCCGTGTATAAGACGACCCTCAATTTTTAGTCTAACAATTTTAGGAAAAAGTATAGTCTTATACATGGAAAAATACTGTAATCAGAATTCAGATTTTCATGGTGACAGGGTGTGTGTTTTTTTAATTTTAAGTACAGCATTCACATAACTTTGGATATAACTATATGGAATAGGCAACCTGGTGCCCTCCAGATGTTTTGGACAACAGCTCCCATAATCATAGAATCATAGAAAAGTAGAGCCGGAAGGGGCCTACAAGGCCATCGAGTCCAACCCCCTGCTCAGTGCAGGAATCCAGGTCAAAGCATCCCTGACAGATGATTGTCCAGTTGCACCTTGAATGCCTCCAGACTGGGAGAGCCCACCACCTCCATAGGTAGTTGATTCCATTGTCTTATTGCTCTGACAGTCAGGAAATTTTTCCTGATGTTTAGGTGGAATCTAGGTTCCTGTAACTTGAGCCCATTATTCCGTGTCCTGCAAACTGGGATGATCAAGAAGAGATCCTGGCCCTCCTCTGTGTGACATCCCTTCAAGTACTGGAAGAGTGTGATCATATCTCCCCTCAGTCTCCTCTTCTGAAGGCTAAACATGCCCTTTTAGTCTCTCCTCATAGGGCCTTGTTTCCAGTCCCTTTATCATCCTTGTTGCCCTCCTCTGAACCCTCTTCAGTTTGTCTATGTCCTTCTTAAAGTGTGGTGCCCAGAACTGGACACAGTACTCAAGATGAGGCCTAACCAGTGCCGAGTAAAGGGGAATTATCACTTCCCGCTATTTGGAAGTTATACTTCTATTAATGCAAAATAGCATTTGCCTTCTTTGCAGCCACATCGCATTGCTGGCTCATATTCAGTTTGTGATCTACCACAATTCCAAGATCCTTCTCACTTGTAGTATTGTTGAGCCAAGTGTCCCCCATTCTGTAACTCTGCATTTGGTTTCCTCTCCCTAGGTGCAGCACTTGGCATTTATCCCTATTAAATCTCATTCTGTTGTTTACTGCCCAGCGCTCCAGCCTATCGAGGTCACTTTGAATTTTGTTTCTGTCTTCCAGAGTATTAGCTGTTCCACCCAACTTTGTGTCATCTGCAAATCTGATAAGCATTCCCTGT
Organism: Shinisaurus crocodilurus; assembly: GCA_021292165.1. Classification (NCBI taxonomy): domain Eukaryota; kingdom Metazoa; phylum Chordata; class Lepidosauria; order Squamata; family Shinisauridae; genus Shinisaurus; species Shinisaurus crocodilurus. The sequence continues at coordinate 20,061,091 of CM037881.1, forward strand.
ACCTCCCCATGCTGGCTAGGGCTGATAGGTGTTGTAGTCCAAAATGTCTGCAGGGCACTAGATTGCCTACCCCCTCCCTTCATGGCCTGTGGCTCACGCTGGCTCAGCTTGTCTGAGTGTGGAAAGCTAAGCAGGGTCAGGCCTGGTTATTACTTGGATGGGAGACCCCTCCTCTAGTTTCCTGCACTGAGCAGGGGGTTGGACTCGATAGCCTTGTAGGCCCCTCCCAACTCTATGATCTATGAAATCTATGAAAACCTCCCCTGAGTTCCAAACAATTGCCGGGATATGACAGAGCTGGCTTTATCACTTGGTCTGCTGCAGCTATCAACTTCCTCTCCATGTCTGTTCACATGATCATAGATTTCATAGATTATAGAGTTGGGAGGGGCCTACAAGGCTATCGAGTCCAACCCCCTGCTTGATGCAGGAAACTAGAGGAGGGGTCTCCCATCCAAGGAATAACCAGGCCTGACCCTGCTTAGCTTTCCACATTCAGACAAGCGGAGCCAGCGTAAGCCACAGGCCTGTTCACAAGTAGCCCACCATGGCTTATTTAAGCCACAGTGGGCTGCGGCACATGTAGGCGGCCATTTTTAATATTCAAGCCGCAATTGTGGCTTGTCGTGTCGTCCGACCCTAAAACAGCTCATGGGTTCTGGGTGGTTTGTTAACCACGCCAGCAACCCACCCTCGCTATGTTTGGATAACATGACAAGCCACAGGCATGACTTGAAAATTCAAAACATGCGCGGCATGCATCACAACCCACCGTGACTTAAATAAACCACAGTGGACTGCAGTGATCGTGCGAACGGGTCTCCATGTGATTAGAGCCATCTCATGTCACGTTTAGTGGCCTGGAGAGGCAGTGGGATCCAGTGGTTAGAGCTGGGCCTGCGGATTCCCTGTGAGCTCCGGGCATTCAAGTATCTTTTGAAGAGAGCTCCTGGCTCTCTTCATGGGTTATGCTCATAATCCTTCGCCCTTTGGAATCCCAAGCTGCTTTAACAAACAGTTCATAATTACCCCTAATTAGTGAGGAGGCATAATTATATCCATTGTCAGGCACAAGCCTGTTTAAAGGCCCGGTGCCTGGAGGAATATGGAAATCCAAGGGACAGGTTCTTCTGAGGCTCAGCTGCAGCTGAGTGGAGCGGAGAAACAAGCCCTTATACAGACATGGAGGTTCTGGATTTATACACACACTCTGCAGAGAGTATAAACAGCACAGAAAGAAACCGGCTGAACTGACATTCCCTGTTTGAGCACCTTAGTGCTTAGTAAGCACTAAGCACTGACCGCCTTAGTAATGTTCCCTGCTGCTGCTGGGACTGAAGTCACCTGGAGGGTTCTTTGCCCTTCCTTCCTCTTGGCCATCCTGAAGTTCTGGTCCCCGTCTGCACAGTCAGTGCAATCTGCAGGAAGTCAGCAGCTGAGAGCCTTTCTAACAACTAGCACTCATGTGGGGATCCACTGAGCAGGTGTTCCCCAAGGGGGGTATTTGTGAATATGGGAGAAAATAGAGTTGTTGATGGGGCAAGGGGGCAGGCTGAGGGCATGCTGCAACCAGGGCCGGTGCTACCATTAGGCCAACTAGGCAGCTACCTAGTGCACAGGCTAAAGGGGGCGCCAGAAACGCCTTGGGGGAAAAAAAATACAGCACTCTCAAGTGGGAAGGGGGGCGCTAAATATCTGATCTTGCCTAGGGCACCAAACTGCCTTGCACCGGTCCTGGCTGCAACCCTACAAACCTGACTGGACGCACATGGAGAGGGCACATGCGCCAACATACACGACGCAAGGTAGACTTGCCATTGATATCTGGAACTAAAACAACAACAACTAGGACTGTCAGCCCATTTAATATTTCCCCCCCACTGAATAATCATTTGCCTTTTAACCACTTAATCTGGATCTCCCGCCCAGAGGGAGGGCCTTCATGGTGCCCCCCCCACCCACCCCCCCGGCTTCCCGAAGAGGCTTTCATGGCACCATGGCCCTGCCTCATTCATGGAATTTCACGGGGCTCCAGATGATGTCATCTTCCTCTTGTCAACTTCCTGTTTTTTTCCTACAGCTTCTTCCATCTTTTTTTTCTTATAGCATAAAATCCATTAAGGAAGACTAGATGGAATAGCTGCACAATGCGTTTGGATTGTTAGTGCCTCCGTCTGGAAGCACCCTTTCTCTCCCATTAAACCCAGGGCCGGATTAAGATAGGGGCTATTGGAGCTGCAGCTCCAGGCCCCTACCACAAAATAGGCCCACAATATAGGGACGCGCGGCGCCGGGGAAATGAGGACGTCACCTCGCTCATCTGCGCAGCGTTGCCGGAGGCGAGCAGAGGTTGCCACGAGGCGCCGGACGCCGTGAGCTCCGTCCCGCTGGAGCAGTTCCGCGGTGAGCGCCACGCCCACTGGTCCGCCGCCCTGCCAGCCCCCAGTGTGTGTGAAGGGCTCTCCCGGGATCCGTCAAGAGCGGGGCCGGGAGAGCCGCGTGCCTCGCAGCCCGAGGTGCGGCGGTGGTGGTAGGTCCAGGGAGTAGCCCCCACCCCGTGCCGAAAGCGTCAAGGTGGCCCGACCTACGTTGGAAACTCGCGTTTGTGCAGCGGGAAGGGCGGAGCAGCTGCGCGACAAGGGGCGGCCCCTCTGAGCATATGCAGAGTGCCTTTCCCTCCACCCGTTTCATAGGCCCCCCGCCCCCCGCCTCAGATATACAAGCACACAAAGCACGCTCGTGTCGGAAATGACGCGCTGCCGCGCCCCTGCGTTGTGGCGTGCGGGCCTCTGCCGCGGTCCTGGGGTGTGCGCGTGGCGCGCGTTCCCAAACGGGGAAGCGGTCCAGCGGATCTGCCCAGGAGGCGGAAGCAGCAGCGCGTGCAGTGGGCTGGCCTCAGCCGGGGCATCTCTTCTTTGCGAGAGAAGGCAAGGCAGCCCTGCGCGTCTGCAACTGCCGTCCCCAGGCTCGTGTGGAAGAGAGGGAGGACAGCGCAGTGCCCACGGACTCTGCAAGGGGAGGTCTATGCATGCCTGGAAGTAAGCCCATTGAACTCCATGGGGCTTACTGCCTGGTAAACATGTACAGGATCTCGCACGGCCACCTATACAGAACCACACTTCTGCATAATTCCAGATGAATTCACCTACAAAACAAAACATAAACCTCTGTCCCTCTTTGGTTTCCTATTTCTAACATGGATTCAACTACCCGATACCAGCCGTAGCAGAACATTGAAAATGGACCCAAAGACCCTGCTCTCCCCCCTCCACCACCTGCACCGTTTAACCCCTCTGGGTACAAACTGGACAAAGTGGCTCATTTCCAGAAGGGCGGCAGCCTTGTTAGCCTGTTGCAGCAAAAGGGGGGGGGGAGAGTCTTATTTATTTATAATACATTCCGCTTGGTCCCTTTGGCCCAGCACTGTCAACACAGACTGGCGGCAGCGGCTGCCCCCCCCCCAGTTTCAGGCTGGACCCTTTCCTAGCTCCCCCCCCCTGGAGATGCTGCCGGGGAGGGGGGGATTGAACTGGGGGCCTTCTGCATGCAAACCAGGGGCGCCACCACTGAGCCGCACGCAGCCCCTCCATATTGGCATTGATGGATTGCCCCCCCTTCACCCTCACTGCCGTTTCCACGACTGGGTGGCAAAGCAGTGGACAGGAGGACCGGAAGCAGGTGCGTGGCACTTTTCTCTCGGGACAGCAGCAGGAAGAGAGAGATGGAGAGTGCGGCCCTAACTTTGGCGCGGTACTCGGAGTTTTGGCACTTTAATGGTAATTAAAATATTTAATTTGTTTTAATATAAAATTGCGTCTTCATTTTATTTATTTCCATAAAAAGGCTCACCAAAATCCTCAGCACCAGGCCCATAATGCTCTTAATCCGGCCCTGATTAAACCCATCCATTAAACCTTTTGGCTTAACCCCTTCGTCTTCCTCCCCAGCCAAAACAAAACCGAAATTTCTATAAAATTTCTCCCGTCTCCCAAAACCGTCTCCCAAAGCAACTTGCACTTGCTCACATTCATTATCCTTGTTACGCCTCTCCCTTTTGCTCCATTGCTCCCCCTTCCTGCTCTAGTCTAAATTTAAACTGTACACTTCTTGCTTATACTGCTCTCCCTTTTGCTCCCCCTTCTGCTCCTTGCTCAGTTGTGAGATACTTTCCTGCTAGATCGCTTTCCATGGATGCCTAATATTTTGGCTCTGTGGGGGTAGTGGTACTTCCAGGCCACTCCTAGCACTACCAGTCAAAAGGCATTGTACCTTTTATGCCATCCTTTCCTCCTTAATGGATTTTTTTGTGAAAAGAAAAAAAAGAAAAGGCAGAAGGTGGTGAGAAAACACAGGAAGGTTACAAGTGGAAGACATCGTCATCTGGACACACACACACCCCTAAAATTCTGTGAATATGGCAGGGCAATTGCACAATAACATTACCGACTGCAGGTTTTGGAGGGCTGTTGGGGGCAAGACCCCCTCAATCGGCCCCCTCCCTCAGTGAGTCCACCTTCTCACCACCATTGTCACCAGCTGCTGTTGCTCCTCATCCACTTTCTCATCATTGCTACCACTTACTTGCTTGACAGGCAGAGAGCCAGTGAGCAAGTAGGCAGTGGCATCTACTGCTCCTCCTTCTCACCATCGTTGAAACAATGATCCTTCAGCGCCAACTTCAATGGACCGATCATGTTGTTCGAATGTCCGACTGCCGTCTCCCAAAGCAGTTACTTTATTCCCAACTCAAGGATGAAAAGCGGAATATCGGTGGTCAGTATAAGAGGTTTAAAGATGTTCTTAAGGCTAATCTAAAAAAAATGCAATATAAACATCGAGAACTGGGAAGCTCTGGCCCATGAACCATCTAACTGGAGGTTGGCCTTTCACAAAGGTTCCATGGACTTTGAAGAAGCCCTGAGTGCAAGGTGAAAGGGAGAAACGTGCTAAGCGAAAAGCACGTCAAACGAATCCTTGACAGGACCATCTTCCATCTGGTAACCTGTGTCCTCACTGTGGGAAGCTGTGTGGATCTAGAATTGGCCTCCACAGTCACTTACGGACCCATCGCTAGAGTCTACACAATTTTATACAATTTCCTCTTTATATAATTTTCTTTTTGTAAATTTTTATCCTGGAAGACAATCTTACCCGGCCCGAGTGATCGCCTACTACTACTGCCTGGGCTGGAGCGAGAGGCAGGTGAACAAGCAGATTGCAAGGGTGAAGAGGCGGAGCAACTCCAGGGGACTCTTGTCAGTGAACCCCTGCTGGGGGGGTGGGCCCTCGGCAGGTACCCAACCATGCCTACTCTTGATGCCGGCCCTGCACAATAAACACATCATCTGGAAGCACACCTTGTTTATAAGAGTCCTTAGATTTTAGATATTGGTAACCTGAACAGCTTGATACTGTTATCAGCACTGAGAAACTGTAGGATTATCATTGCAATTGTTAATGTTTTCATCTAATCATGTACCACTGTGCAGAGGATTCATATAGATGGTTGAGGGGTTCACTTATAACTTGGCTCCTGATAAAGATTTTTGTGAAAAGTGGGGGAATGAGTTCAGTGACCCATCAGACATCATGGAGATTGGTCTGCATCGAATAAAGTGTATACCGTACATTACAGATCTATTTGTTAGTAGGAAGGAATCAGAGTAGCCGGGGTTTTTCATGTGGACATCTTGTGACTTTGTACTACAACAATTTCCTCTATTTCCGATGAGTTCCCCTGCTTATGTAGCCAAAATGCATCAGAGGGAGATATCAGCAGGTTTTGAAGAAGTACCGTACCTAATTTTTATTTATTTATTTATTTATTTATTTATTATATTTATGCCCCGCCTTTTTCCTGCAAGGAACCCAAGGCGGCTTACATAATCCTCCTCTTCTTCTCCATTTTATCCTCACAACAACCCTGTGAGGTAGGTTAGGCTAAGAGTCAGTGACTGGCCCAAAGTCACCCAGTGAGCTTCATGGCTGAGCGGGGACTAGAACCCTAAAAAGAAAGAAAAGAAAAGAATCTGTAGAGAAAAAGTGTCAGAGTTTCCTGCACCACACACACACACACACCTCAACACGTGTAAACAAGTATAATACCAGCTGGAGGTTGGGAATCCCATGCAAATGTACATAGCTTTCTCTGATGGCGCCTCAGAGTCTCCCATGGCAGTTCTATTTGTATGCAAATATTCTCAAGCCCTCTAGTCATGAGCAAGGAACCACCCCTCTCCCCTGCCTGGCCCAGATGAAGTTCATCCTGATTGGCTAAAGACAGCTAGGCTACTGAAAGGAGGGGGGGGGAGAATCTATACTGCTGCTGTGGCTTCTGGTTTGCGTTGTTGTCTGCATGCTTTCGCGGGAGTAGGGCTTTTTTGCTGAGGCAAACCCTGAAGAAGACCAACCCCCAGGTATAGAGAGTAAGTGCCTAGGTAGTTATATAGTAAAAGAACTAGTTTTGTTGTTTTATAGCTCTACTTGTATGCACCAAAGTGTCTCCCCACCTTTCTCCCTCTTCCCTCATTCCCCACCTTTCATTGTAATCTGATTACCTTGAATAAACTTTCCTGGTTTTACCCCACACAGTGTGTGTGGCTCCTCTGTGGTTCAGTGCTAAATCCAGTGTATAGACCCAGGGCAAAGCCCTGAGAGAATCAAGTCAAGACGGCAGAGCTAAGGCTGGTAGTTTTGCACCTTTGATCTCTGGTCTTGAGTAAAAGTCTGGTTAGCAGTCCTTCACAGAATCCCAAGGGAGGGAGGGTTGGAACTGGTCCAATGGGGACCGAGTGTACTGAGTTGGCATGGAATGCTGGTTGAGTGTCTGAGTGGAGGGAGGGGACTACAAAATTGCAGGCTGCAACTGGATGGAGTGGCTGGCTCGAACTGCACACTTGTTGAAGTGTCCCTTGTATCTGAACATTTATGCAGAGGTGGGCAACCTGTGGCCTCTCTATATTTTTGAAAAGAGAGACTGGTTCTGGATCAAAATCTTTAAAGGAGCCGATTTGCCTGTGATGTGGCCTTCCTCAAGCTGTGATATTCAAATCATTTACTAACATGGTTGGATTTAAGTTATTAGGTATGATTGAATTCACGCCCTGAGTTGAAAATACGGCGAACGCATCAGGTCTTTATAAGATTTTTGACTGGACCTTCTATATGTTTTGGCCTACAATTCCCATAATCCTTCACCATTGGCTATTCCAGCCAGGGCTGATGGGAGTTTTAAGCCAAAAGGTCTACCACAAATTGCCAACTCCTGATCCAGTGCATAAGGTCCCTGTATATTATAGAAATCTGACTAATTTTCTACCTCAGGGGTTCTCAACCAGGGGGGGAATTCCCCCCCCGGGGGGGGATTTTAGGGTTTTTTGGGGGGGGATTGGGACCACAGACTCAAACTGTTGGAATACTGATCTTTCTACAAATTACAATTCGACAGATTGCACATAATCTACAGGACATCACACTTTATTGTATGGCACAGATTAAATTAAAAATAAAGATAAATATTTCACTTGTTATCTGTGGAAATATTCAATTTATAGTTATATATTATATGCATATTATTTGGAATGCAACTTTTGAGTCAGACACTCTTGGAAAGGGGGGAATGACATTCTGACATATGGTGAAAAGGGTGCATGGGGCAAAAATGGTTGAGAACCACTGTTCTATCTTATATCTAGGGTGTAATGCTATGTATGTTTAGACATGCTGGCTGGGGAATGCTGGGAACCTTTTTTCTGCTAAACATGCATAGGATTGCGCCCTTAAATATTTAACTCCATGAAGGTGCAATCCTATGCACGATTAGACAAAAAAGGCCTCTAATTCCCAGCATGCCCCAGCCTGCATTGCTGGCTGGAAGGATGCTGGGAGTTGCAAGACCCTTTTCTGTCTAAATATGCATAGGATTACATCCTTAAATTTCTTTGTGTTTTTCGTCTCCCGGGGTTTCATTTCTGCAGGAAAAGAAGCTCTTGGTTTTTTGGTTTCTTTTAATCACTTGCATATGGTTATTTGTGCACATTGACAATGTCTGTTTTATGATGTGCATGTGAAACCCATTGACAAGGGCAGCTTCCCAACACATGTTGTGTACATGCAGCAGACATGTGCATCATCATGGGACGATGTATAATTTTTCCTTTTATCCACATAGCGAAAGCATCGCAAGCTGGTTCACACATGGATATTCATCACCTGATGAATGCTACCCTCATTTGCTGCATACTACAACGAGTGGCTACTTAATGTGTGAACTGCCCCTATAGAAAAACATTGCAGTTGAGGTGACATAAGCTGACCATGGCATGATTCCCCACCCCCTAGTATTAGACTCATGATGACCCATTTACACATACAAGTCATTACTGAATGCTGCTGTCATCTAGTCATGAAAATGCATGTCCTGAACCCACCTCAATTGTAATCAAATGCAAGGAAATGAAATGTTGCTCATTCATTTGTCATACCAGGCCCAAACGTCAAGTAGACTAATCAAGGGCAGATACTGGAGTGCGTGTGTGGACTATGTGTTGCAAAAACAAAACAAACCACTTATGGAAATCCTTGGTGGTCAGGGCACTGGAATCAACCACACCAATGTTCTTCTTCAGGCACTAGATGCAGGAGGCAGCCAGTATGGTGTAGTGATTAGTGTTAGACTTGGGAGACCCAGGTTCTAGTCCCCCGTCATGAAGCTCACTGGGTGAATTTGGGACAGTCACCGACTCTCAGCCTAACCTACCTCACAGGGTGGTTGTGAGAATAAAATGGGCTCCTTGGAGGAAAAGTTGGGATATAAATGTAACAAAGCCCTCCAGATGTTCTGGACTACAACTCCCATAATTCATTACCATTTGCTATGCTGGCTGGTGGCTGATTGGAGTTGTAGTCCAAGACATCTGGAGGCCATCTTGGTTGCCTATTCCTGCTCTAGAGTTTCTTTTGGATCAGCCTTAGCAGACAAACACCATCGTGGGCGATCAGGAGACAAGTGGGTTCTGCCATCCGCCTGCTGCTCCCATTCCATGCAGGCCGAGCCCGGATTTGCCTTTTCGACTACTTTTCCCAACAGCAGAGATGCTAGGCACTGAAAAGATCCAGGGCTCAGGACCACAGGACCACCACCACAGCTGGCTCAGCTTGTCTGAGTGTGGAAAGCTACCGTAAGCAGGGTCAGGCCTGGTTATTACTTGGACGGGACACCCCTCCTCTAATTTCCTGCATTGAGCAAGGGGTTGGACTCGTAGGCTCCTTCCAACTCTATAATATGAGAACAGATTTGTTCTAAAGTCTGTGTGTGCGTGTTTAAAGGCCCGTCTCCTAAGGCCACCCCTATAAGGGATGTATGGACAGGGGAGAGGAGGGCATTTGATTTCAGAAAAAAGCCTTAGGCAGAAAGATTCGGGGGGGCCGGGGGGGGCAGCAGGCGGTGAAGCTGAAGCACATGTGGGCAAAAAGCCAACTAATCCAGGGGGATCCGATGCAACAGAGATCCATCCTGTATCTTTCTTTCAGCAAGTTCCATCCATGGCCAGCAGGGTGCTAGGGCAGACGGCCTCCCAGAGATTTGGGGCTCCAGCCCGCAGCCCTAGTGGGCCGCCCCCTAACACCGCCTCTGTTTCCCAAGCCTCAAAAACTTACCGGGGTGTGATTGGCTGAGAAGCGCGCGCGCGCGCTCGCGTGTATATTTGCCTTTGCGAGCGCGGAAGGGAACACAGCCTCTCGCCCTGCGCCTCTGCCCGGGGACGCTTCACTGGTTGGGGTGGGGAAAGCCATAAAACTCCGGTTCTTCACCAAGAAGTCTCGCAGAGGGTGAGTGCGGGGTTCAGAAACAGGGGGAAGCCTTGTGTTTGCGTGCGTGAGTGAATGAGTGAAACAAGGCAGGCGTGCGCTTGTTCCCTCCTGCAACTCAAGCGGGCTGTTGCATCAGACTCCTCGCGCTGGACTGGAGAGAGCGGCTCGAAAGGAGACGGAGTGGAGCGGGGGGAGCAAAGCAGGAGGTCCTCTTCTTCTCCCCCTTTCTCTCCAATCCCGCTGCACCCCTTTGGAGAGGTGGGAGAGCCAGATCCGCCATGCATTCCAGAGTCAACTTCAACGGATAGAAGAAAATTGCCCCCCCCCAACAAAACTTCAGGGTGGGGGCCGAGTTGGAGTCAAGATGTGTGAAGACTTGTGTGTGTGTGTGGGGGGGGGGTGTAATGTGGGGTCGTGGTGGCGATGGTATTAACGCTGCGAGGGGGGCTGGGTCCCGAGGTCGATTGATGGTGGGCTTGGCTGGCAACACTAAACCGTGACCCCCTTTTGCGAGGCCTCTGGGGGAAGGGGGGGGGTAGAGCGGGCGGGGTCGTCTGCCTATGCTTGGAAGGAGTGTTGGGGCGGGGGAGACTTTTCGCGTGTCGCTTGCACTCCTGGCAAGCAGTTGTCGTGTAAAAGAGGGGTGGTCTTGTTTGTTTTTGTTTTGCGGCCATATAGGCTGTCATTGCCACGTGGGCTCGCAAAGAATATACAAAATGGGTCCCCGGAGGTGGCAGCATAACCTTCAAACCGATCCCCTTACAAATCCAAGCAAGCACGACAGTCAGCAATAACCTTTATTGGGTATTATTTAGTAGTAGTATATAAAAGAGAATTCCTTCTTGTACCGGTTTTTGTGTGAACAGAACTCCTTATTACAGTGTTCGGTTGTACGGGGTGGAGTGAGAAAGTTTGACTCCTGGCAGACAGCGCCACACGTATGCAAAATCGCACCCGGTGTAGTCTGGTAATTAATCAGGAGGTGCTGCAGCCAAAATTAAGCAATAAAATCACATTGGGACTTCAAAGACGTTAATTTTTGCTGGATCGTATTACAGTACAGCCACGTGTTTAAAGAGCACTAAAATTAACTAGCCCTCACGAAGTGATCTTGATTATGCACCTGAGTTGTTTGGGATATCTTTCAAATGGGGAAATCCACGTCTTGTTGGAGAAGCTGAGAAGAGGTAAGGAGGAGGTGGCAGGGAGATAGCTTTTCACCTGTTCAGTGGGTGTCTTGCACACAAATTACTGGAATAGCATCCTTCAGTCATCTTGTTGATCTTGTTGTGGTAAAAGGGGTGTTTTAACACCTTTTCAGTGCATAAATATGGCAGGGTAAAATGGCCAGCCTCAGATTTTGGCATCAAATTGTCAATTATTTCATTAATTACATTTTTTGTACTTTGCTGCAAGCACCAAATATCTTGGGCTGAGAGCTGATTCTAATCCGGGTGACTGATTGTGAGTACACACCCATTGGGTGGTAGTTATTCTGGACTGGTTAACACATAGTACAACTTGTGTATGTGTGATATTAGAGAGTGCAAGATTATTAGAGAATGCAAGATTACAACATATTATTTCTGAATAGTTCAAATAACTCTCACCTCCTAGTTCTGTACTTACAATTGCTCCACCAATTAGCCTGCATTGAAAGTGGTTACTGCCTTTGCCACCTTGACTGTGGGAATGGCAGGTTGGTGAAAACATATTGAAGGGGACTAACTAATCTATGTTAAGGCTGCAATCCTATACCCACTTACCTGGGAGTAAGCCCCATTGAACTTAATGGGACTCACTTCTGAATAGACCTGATAGGATTGTGCTGCAAGTGATCCAGTGTGTGTATTCAGTTTTACCCATATTCCTTTGCATACCGTATGCAGCTTAATTACCACATCACACAATTCCTTTCTTACTATTACCTGGGTGACAAAAGAGAGGTGGAAGGAGGGGGGGGGACTCTCTCTTTCTTTGCCCCAGTTCTTCAATTGCCTGCTAATTTTGGGACACTTGGACTGCGTTAGGGCTTTATGAAAACCGAACCACTAATGGTAGTTCTGGATTGAGGCATAATAAAAGGATTGGGCTCTATGTCCCCTGTCAGCTGACAACTCCTCCTGAACCCTATCAAATACCAGCAGCTTTATTTGACAGTGACACTCCAGCAGCAAAATTTACGGGGCAAACCTGAGTCCCCTTCTAGAATGACTGGATGAAGTTATTTCCAGAGGGGTATCTGTGTTAGTCTGTTGCAGCAAAAACAACCAAGAGTCTTGTGGCATCTTAAAGGCAAACAAATTTATTTGGGCATAAGCTTTTGCTGTCATGATCTATAGTACACTGAAGCCAGTGTCCTTTGCAAAGGCAGGACCCCAACCATTGGGATCTCTTACCCTTCAAGATGGGTTGACGCACCTTTTCCTTTTGCCTGATAGTTTAGGGATCTGACCTTCCCATGTACTTTGGCAACACTTTTTTATGTCTTTTCATGCCAGGAAAAAGCCATAAAATTTAATTAAACTAAACTGGGGGAAAAGGAATGGTGTGAATTAGTTCCTGCTCTCTCTGCCACTCCCTCCCACCCACTCGGGTTTTTTCCCCACACAAGCAGTGTTGCAGGGCTTTGTTTACCCATTCCCCCAAAATAGCAATGTATGTGTCTTGTTTCACTCTTCTTTCTCCACCCCCTCCCCATTTCCATCTGATTATTCATGCCTGGGTCTCCAGTCTAACAGCATATTTTTAAATTTAGAAGCTTTTCAACCCCTTTTCTAATTCTGAATGAGAGTTGCCAAGGTTCAAGTCTTGCCCGGAATAGTATCTGGCTCACACGTGCGCATACATCAGCTGACTGGCAGCTGAATATGTGAATGACTCCACCAGAGACAGCTTTGTGTTTGAGGGGATGGCGAAAGTTCTGTCCGTGGTTTCATATCTGTGATAGCGTATTCACACATGCAAGTTGTCACTGGATGTTGCAGTCCTGAATGTGTGAACCAGACTTGAGGAACTGGCTTCACTAAAAAGCGTTGTGCATGAGGCAACATGAACATTGTAGCTTTGGTTAAGGCTGGCCAGTTAGGGATGGACAAGCTGGATACTTGACCTCGGCACCCAGCTGAAGAGGGCGCCAAGCCGGACTTGGTGTTTGTTGAGTGTACTGTCTGCAATGGGCTTGGGCAAAAAATAAATCAGTAAGTTTATTTAACCTCCCCCCCCCCCCCAAAGTTGTACATGTTGTTTGGGTACTAACTATGAAAATGCGCTTTCCACCAATTAATTTTAAATTATGTTTCTTTTTCAATTTCCAGATTGATATAATTTGTTCTAGAGAAAAACCGGCGGAACATGGCTTTACTTTGCTAGGCTTTGTAATCGTGTATAAGCCACACAACTTGCTTACACCGCAAAACTGCTGGGGAGGCACTCCCCAGGTGCTATTTATCCTAGGGCGGGCTGGCCCTTTAGTGTTAGATCTTTGGTGGCTCGTTCACATACATTACTAGATGCTCTAGTCATTGAATGATGAGCCTGCATGTGTGAAACAGTCCTGACATGCCGCGTAGGCTTAGAAACACTCTTTCCCTACTGCTGCATGTTACAGCGCTGGGCCCTGGCATTGAAAAGAGCCTTGAGGGCTAAACCCTGTTGATCTGCATCTGGATTAGAGCCAGCGTCCCCTAGAGGCTGTGGATCCCATTCCCCACCTCCTGGAACCAGCCATGGTCAACTTGGAACCACATGGAAATTGTGTGCCTCTTCTCAGCCATTTCCCCCAAATCCCAGCAGGTAGATTGATTTTGTTCGTAAATCAGTGTGCTCGGTCATCTCCTGCCCTTTCCCCTTTGCAATCTTTCCCTGGGCTTGGAACAACCAGAGAGCCACCGTGTTTTATCGCTAGACGCTTTGCATGTCTTCTGAGAGTGAGAAGTGAGGGCTACAGTGAATACTGGGTAGTATGCCAAGGAGTCTATGAATAAGGGAGGGAGAGGTTGTCTACAGCTGGTATTAATGTCTCCCATTTCCTGGAGCTTCAGAGAGGGAGCGGCCGGCTGTGGAGAGGGCAGTGCACGCCTTCTCCCAGGGTCAGCCCCTGCATCTCCAGTTAAAACTCAGGGACAGCTCATAACGGTGCGTGCCCTTCCGGCCACGCACATGCACCCACAGTGGCGTGGGGGAAACGGAAGGATGGACTGGGCTGTATATGGATACAGCTGGAAGTAATTTCAGCACTTTTTCCAGCCGTAGTAATCATGACAAGAATAGCTACAGCTGTCTTCGTGCATTGCCTGGCTCATGCGAGTGTGTTTCTCAGTGCGGTCGGTTGTGGAGACAATCATGGGGGGGGGGGGGGAATAAGCAGGCCCTGCATGTGGGAACCGGCCTTCAGCCAACGAAGATGCTGGTCTTGGATCCCAGAGCTGCTGTCAATTGTTGACAAGAGTCAGAACTGTGTGTATTCTGTGCTCAAGTTGCAAGTGTGTGTGTGTGTGTGTGTGTGTATGCACATGTATAAAAGCTGCCATGAAATGCTTCTCCCAAATTTTCCACCCCATCTAGAAGTGGCAAATTTAGGGGAGCATGTCAGTAATTTCTCTGTGTGTGGAAAGTTTGCAAAATCTTCAGGGGAGAGGCTTGCTTTGGCGGTGGTGGCACTGGTGCTTTAAAAACATTCCCCCCCCCCCCCAACTTCATTTTGCCATGATCACAAATGGCAGCAGAGGCAGAGCTCTTGACAGCCACCTCCTGGTGGTCACCACTTATCCCCCCCCCCCTTTGCCCCATGGAATAACTTACATCATGACATAGATTTTAACTTGATAAACAAGCAACGTCTTGCAATACAAGTACTGTAGTACCGTCAAGAAAAATGAAAACTTTACACATTATCATTCTTTATTGCAGCTTAAATTAAAAATATGTGTACAAATTTCTTATGGGGAATTTCGCTTTGATATACGAGTGCTTTGGATTACAAGCATGTTTCCGGAACGAATTATGCTCGCAATCGTACTGTGATACACAGATTTGTATAATTTACACACTTTGCTTATTTATTATATTTATCAGTCACCCCATAGCCAAAGGTCTAATTAAAAGAGTTTTAATTAGACAATTAAAACAGCTTAAAAACATTGATCCTGTAACAGCACAAAAATCCAGTAAAACAAAACAGCGGTGTCCGAGCAGAGAATAACATGATACCAACCACAGTCATATAATCTAATCGCAAAAGAGAGCCTGCCAAAACCAACTTCAGGGGCTAAAGCCACATCTAAATCACTAATATCAATATTTTAGAATGGTGTTAAGATAATGTTAAAAGGCTCGGGAAGGTGCTTTAAAAATTTTTTTTTGTCTAGCACCAAAAAGCAATTACGGTAACACAATCTGGGGAGCCTCTCTAAGGAGGGCGGAGCCACTGGTGAAAAGGCCTTCTCCATCGTAGCCACCCTCTGTATCTCAGATTCTCTGGGTTCAGACAACATGATAACTCACACTCAAGGGTTGAGTGTGGGTTGTCAGTTGAACTAAGGGACTGTTGTGTTGTCTGAACCCAGCCAAGATATTAAACCATGGTGAACAACCCACGGTTCACAACCCAACAACAAACTATGGGTTCTCTTCATGGGTTGTTTGTGCTTAACAAGGCATGGTGGCTTCTTAGCGCAGCTGGGTTCAGACAACACTATAACCCACATTTGAACAACAACCCATGGTAAAACCTCAATCCATACTCAACCCTTGAGTGTGGGTTATCGTATTGTCTGAACCAGTCATTGTGGGGCATAATTTGTTCTGCTTTTGCTAGTCTTGCGGAGGAGCAAGTAGCTAGGCAGGGCAATGAAGTTCTACTCCTATCCATTGGCACCTTGTCCACACAACATTTCACATTTATGGGAAGTGCCATAGCAGAGAGAAGTCATTAGGGACTTTTTGAACATTTTCCTGTTTCACAGTTGTCAGATAACCCAGCAAGAAGGACTGTCTTGTACACCTGGGGCCGGTTCGCACGACCCAGGCTGTGGGCGGGGGAGGCACCACGGGGCCGTCCGCGACGTCCGGCGGGGCGCCACAGACGACCTTCGCCCTGTGCGCATGGGCGGACCCCGCAGTCCCCACACTGCAGTGCGGGCCTCCCGGCGCTAGGGGGCAGGGTCCCGGGATGCCCAGAGGGGCCGTTTGCCCCTACAGGCTGGAGCGGCGGCAGCTCCAGCCGTTATGGGCTGCCGCCTCTGTGCAGTCCCCGCGGGACAGCCGCCCGCTGTTCGCACGGCACGGTGGCCACACGCGGTAGGGGCTTACCCCTCTACCGACCATGGTCACTTTGCGTGCGTCCCACCCGCGGCTGTCCCGCAGGGGCACCCCCGGTCGGCGTTCACACGACACGGGAACCGCGGGGGACTTGCGGTTCCCGTGTCGTGCGAACAAGCCCCTGGAGTCTTCAGTGTGGTGCCCATGGACACTTCTCTTGGTGTCAGTCAGGCTTCCTGCTTTTGCTGATTTTTATTTTTTAGGACATTTTAAAACTTTTTTTAAAAACCCAAAAACTGGGAGAATGGTGTGCTGCAAAGTGAAGTGTTACACTCCAGTGCCACCTTTATTTGGGTTGAAAAGAGTGGTTTTGTATCTCGTAGCTCAGACTCCCACCTCTGCCTTGTACCTAGGTTCTTGGGCAAGTTACTTTTCTTTTAGTCTCACCCATTTGCCTTGTGGGGAATGAGTGTTTTTTGACCACTCATGCCCACCCACCATGGCAGGCAGAACTAGCAAGTCCCACCCTGGCAGTCTCAAAATTCCAGATGTGCCCACTGACCCAAAAGGGTTGGAGACCTCTGTTGTACACAGATTTGGGGAGAAGTGGATGGTGATAGGTTTGCACTGTAGCCCCTGACTAAATCAGGGGTCATCAGTATGTGGTAGGGGAAGGTCCAGAGGGAAATGTCCTTTTCCCTGAGCAATGGCTTGTTCTTTCCCTCCCATTTTGAGGACCCAGAAGCTGAACAGGCCAGTGGTTTGTCTTGGCATTAATTATCTCCTGCCTCCTTATGTCCATAGGTCAGGCATTGGCTGTCATGATAGATTTCAGTATTTCTTTGAAAATAGGGCTGTACACATTCATCAGTAGATTAACATACTAAAGCAGGGGTGGGCAACTTGTGTCCCTCCAGATGTTTTGGCCTACAATGATTAAAAAGAAAAAGATAGCCTTTTCTTCTAACAATGAATTATAGCTTTTGTTTATTGAGCAGGAAGTTATCTTGTGCATCCTTTAATATCTTCAAAAAGACACCTATATATGTATTTTTTGTCAAATGCAAATTTGTTTACATGAAATTGGTTCATAAATCCAAATGAAAAGATCTTTGCTTCCCTGTTTTGAAAGGACTGAACCATTCCTCATACTAGTAAGGGGAGTATGGTTGAGGTTTTTGTTTTTTTTAGCTAAACTCAAAACTTTTATTTGTTCTTGTGCTTTAGGTAAGAGGTTTTGTGGAGGAGGGCTGAGGGCAAAGCCCTCCTGTGTTTTATTTTTGGCATTAGAAGGAAAGCAAGACTTCTTTGTTTTGTTTTTTGGTTAGGTAAACTCAGCATCAATGAAATACCGGTACCTGTTTCAACGTTCACAATGCAATCCTTTGCATGCTTCCTCAGAAGTAAGTTCTGTTGCGTTCAATGGGGCTTACTCCAAGGTGAGTATGTGTAGGATTTCAGCCTTGTGCTGCAATCCCGTGCGCACTTTCCTAGCAGTAAGTCTCCTTTACACAATGGGACTTACTTCTGAGTAAACATACATAGAATTGCACTGATAGTGTACTATTTTTCCATGTGTACGTCAGAAGCTTGAACGCCATACACTTTTATCGATAGCGCACCTATGTGGAGATTGCCTCATACTTCTGTGTCAGTTCCAGGGAATCTAGGAACATCTTTGCACAGATATGCTGTTTCTTCTGATATTGTTGGGCTGTCATCAGCACACCTGGCTCACCAGCAGCTGCAGGGAATCCAAGGCCATTCCCATCCATGCAGAATGCCACATCAAATCTGACATTTGGAACAGGAGCTGGAGTTTTGACAGTCTTGGCTTTCACTTTAAATTATGCAAGTTTCTGGACCTCATGGTTTTGGGGCTGGGTTTAAAACATGGGTGGCAGCATTCAGGAGTGCAGCTTCTGTGGCTTGCAGTGCTGTCACGAAATAAACTACATCAGCCGTCTCCAACCTGGTACCCTCCAGATGTGTTGGACTGCAACATCCATCATTGGCCATGCTGGCTGGGGATGATAGGAGGTGCTATCCAACAGATCTGGACAGCACCAAGTTGGAAAAGGTTGGTTTGAATGTTATATATAGAGCTGTCATGTAATTTGTGTATATGGGTAAAAAACAGTAGTCCTGAAGCAAGAAACATACCTTTGTTTATAGATAATGCCCAGAGATCATAGCAGGTAATGTTTTAGAAGAAGCATTCTCCTGCATGTGGGAGAACATGGAATCAATGCCTCTTCTAAGGCAATGCTTGCTGTTTTTATAAATGGTTGCATTAAAAATACATTTTAAAAAGTTGGCTGCCTAATTAAGTTGAGACCTTTTTAGTCAATTAAAAGTTTTCAGCTGATTAATCAATTAAGTGATTACAGGTGCAATTCTATATTGGAGTAACGCTGGCTGAGGGGCTTTGGAATTTGGCAGAATCCCATTAAACTCTGCTCTTTTCACACCATAATTGTATAAACCTTTATCATGTCACTTGCTCCTTGGTATGTATGCGTCTGTGGGTCAAATTCTGCAAGAAATCAGGTTGAGATTAAAGCGTGAAAATGTTTGTTGTCTTTCATCGATTTGCATATAATTACTCCCTGTAATACAATTTTTGTTTGGGGTGGGAGCAAACATTAACAGAAAATATAGACAACCCACAGCTTGCCTTCTAGGTGAGCCTTCTCCCAACCTCGTGCCCTCCAGAGGTGTTGGACTACAATTCCCATCATTCCCAGCCCACATGGCCATTGGCTGAGAATGATGGGAGATGTAGTCCAACAATTCTGGAAGGCACGAGGTGGGGGAAGGCTGTTCTAGTCTGACTGCAATCCATCCTATACATGTCTACTCAAATGTAAGTCCCATTGAGCTCAATGGGCCTTACTCTAAGGTCAGTGGGTATAGGATGACAGTCCAAATTCCCTGTCCATTTTTCTGGGTGGGAAACTTGGTTCTGTTCTGTTTTTCCATAGTGTTGGGGCTTTGTATGCAATCCCCTGATTTAGTCCTGCCACAGGACATATATTGTCTTGTTTCCCTAAAGTAGAAAGTTGCCCCTTTTCTCACCCTCTTCTCTGGCCCTGCTCAGGTTGGTTAGTGCAGGCAGCTCAAAGGGGAGAGGTGTGAAGTTTGTAGACCCGCTCAACAAGGTTGTGTAAACATACAAAGTAAATATTCAGGCCTAGCAAGGTTGCAGTGTGACGTGGACATGCTCATGCGTTCCGGCACACAAATCTCTTTTTTCTTTGAGACTTTGCATGGTGATACTACACAGTGTGACAGCCCACCCACCCTGGGAGTATGTGCAGTGTGAAATGGGAAGTCTTTCTCCTAACCTCAGATCTCACTGCGGTAAAGCCACTAGCATGGCTGCCATTACACCCCAACCCCAGTCGCCCGGGCTCCTATGCCTTTCAACACTGCAGAAATGTAACACTTATAGCTGTTGACAGCCTAGAGATGTAAAGATGAGGAAAGTTGCACCTGTTACATTGCGGTCCTGCCACTTGCGCAGTGTTTAAAGGCACAGGAACTCCGTCAGCCTGATCCTCAACCAGACTTTAATTGTGTAGTTTTTCAATTAAAACAGGGTGTTTTAATTGTGTAGTCAATAGTTGTGTCCAAGGCTGCTTCTAGACAGGTGAGCTCCTAGTGCTACCCAAACATTGCATTTCTGTTGTAAGCGACAGGCGGAATTGTAGTGGATTTTCCACCCAATCGGGAGTATTGTGCTTTTTCTACATGTGCCGCCTCCTGCCAGTTTTCGTCCACATGAGTGGGCGGGACATAGCTGTTGTAGGTGGGGCCATTTGAAGCTCAGCATAGATTCACCATAATGCTTGTGGTTTAACAGTTTATCACCCTATTTATTTTTAATCACTTTTTAAATTCACACTAAAATGCTTTTCTGGCTATACCCTTTAAAAAAAATAAAATAAAGATGGGTATAGCGCTCTAGCAGCATAATGGTATTACATTACTTTTTGTATTATGTTATACTGCTATTGCACTATAACACAATTATTATTATTATTTTAAATGATGAAAAACAACTTTCAGGTCACCACCACTTTAGCAGCACAGTTAATGGTGGTGACCAGAAGGATCCCCCACCCCGCCAAACCAATTTAAGAAGAATTAATGTTATATTTATTTTATTTATTTACTATTTGTTATATTTATACCCCGCCTTTTTTCCTGCAAGGAACCCAAGGCGGCTTACATAATCCTCCTCCTCCTCTCCATTTTATCCTCACAACAACAACCTTGTGAGGTAGGTTAGGCTGAGAGTCAGTGACTGGCCCAAAGTCACCCAGTGAGTTTTATGGCCAAGCGGGGACTAGAACCCGGATCTCCCGAGTCCCAGTCCAACACTCTCACCACTACGCCACAATGGCTCCTAGCGTTTACTGGCATTATGGTGTTATTATAATAATAAAAAACTTATCATCAGAAAAGAAATTTAACTCTAATTAGTCTTAACCATAGCTAAAAGTTGCATTGTCCATTATTAACCACGATTAATATGAACCACAGTTTTCTTTTAACCAGGTTTTGCTCCTGTGAAGGCGGATGAAGGCTGCAGCAGAGAATGGTTTTCCACTCGTCAGGGTAACCGTGCCATTGGATCTCTGCCGTACTCTGTCAAGTTTGTGTGGTGATTCGTTGTGCACCGATCTCCCCACATAAAACAGTTTCACGCACAGGCGTCGTCCTTGTTTAAAATCCCCATGTAAGTGGAAGCCCTAGTTAGTGTGAACCATGCTTAGAGGCAGTGCTGACATAACTCTGCAGTCCTGCTCACACTTATCTGGGAGTAAGCCATGTTGGATTGACTTGGGATAGACATACATAGGATTAACCATGGATAATATAAACCACAGTTTGCTTTTAACCAAGTTTCAATGCTTATTTTAAATCCTCATGCCAATCATGGTTAATCCGACTGGGGAGTGCATGTGTGAGAGGGGGGCAGAGATAGTGTAGAATCCTAGCTCATCTCTACTTAATTACAGTTAAGGGATTGGGCCTGTGGCTTATGCTGGCTCAGCTTGTCTACGCGTGGAAAGCTAAGCAGGGCCAAGCCTGGTTATTACTCGAATGGGAGACCCCTCCTCTAGTTTCCTGCATTGAGCAGGGGGTTGGACTCGATAGCCTTGCAGGCTCCTTCCAACTCTATGATCTGTGAAATCTATGAATGTTTTAGAGTGGCCAGATGCAAAAGAGGACTGGGCTTCTCCACCTTTAATAGTTTTGTAGGACAAATGCTATACAACTATTAAAGGTGCAGGGAGCCCTGGCCACCCTAGGGATATTACATCTGCAGAGGTTTCCAGTCATAAAGCTTGGCATACAGGCATGCTTAACCCTGGGCCATGTCTCTCTGTAGAAAGGAAGTGCTGCTGGGCCTGGCTGCAGCAGATGATTGTGGGGGAATTTCAGGGAAGTGGGGAGATAGGGAATTTAAAAGCTTGGATTTTGTTTTTTCCCAGCCATCTTAATTAAGAGTGCCCTGGGAACGGGCTTTCTGTGGGCTGTGTGCAGCTTCCCCGTCCGACCACATCTGCAGCAGACCAGCCTCACCTTTTGCCCAGATTCCAGCTCCTGGATACACACCCTAGATAAGATAATGCCCAGCCAGGTGTTTTTCTGGGAAGAGCAACCGGAGTCACAGATGGCACAGCGAAAATGGAAACTATCAGGCAGAAGATGGGGGAGGGCAAGGGTACTTTTGCTTTGCAAAGGAGATAGCCCAGGACTCCAGCGATGATATCATGACTTCCAACATCTCTTGCTTTGACCATCTGCAGACCTTGTGCACCTTCTAGAGCTTGAAACAGGGACCGAGATGCCCTGGCTGTCAGCCACCTTCGCCGAGCCCAGTGGGCCCCATTCTCCTGCCAGAGCCAGCCTAGAAACCAGGTGTTCTGCATCTTCTGTGGGAACATAACTTTGAGCTAAGGATGCGGTTAAAGATCAAGGCACCAACCAGACATCTCTGTTGCCGCTTCTGCCCCACCCAGCCTCCAGAGTTCTTTCCCAGGTGTAGGCAGCAGGATTAACCCTTGAGTTCCTTGGTTCCAGAGACTCCAGCCGCCTGAATAAATGCAGCTATATTTTCTAGAATTGGAAAAGCTCCCATTGCACTAATGGGAACTTTCCTCCCAATGCAAAAAGCAGCTGGTTGGGATTTTTGTTGAGACCGCTGCAGGGAGGGAAAGGGTTAAATTCCTGGACAAACACCCCCACCCCCCAAATGCCCTCTATTTTGGTGTATAAAAACAAGTCACGTTAAAAATGCAAAGAACCCACCTTTAACATAACATGTAGTTTGGCCCAGAGGTGGAGGATTTTGCCATTGTTTTCGTGGCAGGACCCCCGTTCTTTTTTTTTGGATATGTATTTGTTGCATAGGTTGAAAGCAAAGGGTCTTTGCCAGAAAAAGAAGCTGGCAAGCCTAAGGAGTGTTGAATTTTCCTATATTTTTATTTTTAAAATGTATAAACTGCAACTTCATCCCAAATTAGACATTCAGTAAATAAAAGAAGACATGAAATCTAAACATCAGTACAATAAAAGCCGGACATGATGTTGCTATGTTTAGTTCTTCTTGGCTCAGGGCTTCTCTTGGGGCCTTAACAGTTGCATGACTGAGACATTTTGAAAGGTGAAATATTTCCTCATATGTCGTGGTGGTAATGCTTTGCCTGTTGAATTTATGCCTGTAATGCAGGTAAACTACACTAGAGAGAGGGGGGAGAGAACAACACACACTTTTGTGCACCTCTCTTTCACCTCAGTGGGGCTTGTGGTGGAGAATGCCCTAGTACATTATGCCTGATTTACTATATCTGCTAGTCCTATGTGTTGGCCACTCTTAATGGAGTTCAAAATCTACCACCTTGAAGCATTCACTTTACCTTGTCTCATGGCAGGATGGTCTCTGTTGAACTCCTGCATGCATGTCCACCTTTGGCATGTATTCATGTGATACATGCTCATTAGATGCCCATAATGCAAATGCACCAAAGTCTTTAACCTCGTGCAGATCCCCCCCCCAATATGCACATACGCACTTGGTGGTGATGACAGCAGGACCAGCATGGGTCAATTTGAAACCTGCACAACATACTTCCTGGTGTTATTATAGAGGGTGTCCTGGATAAAATGCCCCTAGCTTTTTCTCAGGACCCTGCCCGCATTTCTGGTTGCACATTTTAGTGCTAAGCTGGAAGGCGATACCAAGCCTGGCCTAACTGCTTAGTTTAGGTTGACAATGACTGATGCCCATCAATTCTACCAAATCTGAACTAGGCGATACCAAGCCTGGCCTAACTGCTTAGTTTAGGTTGACAATGACTGATGCCCATCAATTCTACCAAATCTGAACTATAACATATGTCATTCCACTTTGCATTTGCCTGGTGAGCTTGTGTGTGTGTGAGAGAGAGACAGAGAGAGCACTGAGGGAAGGAAGATGCAAAGGAACTAACCTCTTGCCTCTCTCTACCCCTTCCCATGTTCTCTCATAGGTCCCTTCTGGTAATCTTATATGTTAGTCAGTTCTCAACATTCATTCAGTCCTACTCTCCCAAAACTCCACCCGCCCCTCTGTAATGTGACCAAGAAACAGAACCCAGGGCCAAGCTGTGCAGTCTGCAAATAAGAACTGGCTTGGTTCTATGAAGAGTGGCTCTCCCTTTGTTGGCCTTCCGCCAAGAGACGGACATTTTTATTCAGGCAGACCTTTGGCATGTAAACTGGTCTGTTGCTGAAGGGGTTTTTAATTGGTTGGGCGCTGTTTATTTGTTTTATTGTGTTTTTAATTAGTTTCTATATTAAGAATGTTTTTAACCTGTATTTTACCATTGTTAGCTACCTTGGGCACCATTTTTTTGGTGGAAAGGCGGGATATAAATTAAATTTTAAAAAATAAAGGCTACAACCTTGGGACGCTGTTGAGAGGAAGCGAAACCGGTTTCTCACGGAAGATACTGGAATTGCCAGGTGTGGGCGGGGGACACTTTAGTTCCCATCTTCATGCTTTCCCTGAGGACATGCCGTTACTTTCTCCCATATAATTGAGCCCACACAGATGTCTGGGATATGCTGGGATGTCTGTATCATCCTGCTCAATGGCAAGGAGGATTTTACTTGTGGTAAGATGCTTGCTTGCATGGACTAGTCAACGCAGTGTTCTCCAACCTTGCTGGCTGGGGATGCTGGGAGTTGTAGGCCAAAAACATCTGGGGACCCAAGGCTGGAGAACACTGAGTCAACGGGTGACATTCGTTCCTGTGAGGAAAAGCAGAGCCGCACTTGGAGACAACGTATTGGGGGCAACGTGCTCACTGCTCGTTCCCCATGCCCAACCCAAATGCAGCTTTTGTGCTGTGTGAGGGGCCCAGAGGTGGATGCATTCGTTACCTTCTCCTCAGGGGCTGGAGGCCATGTTTGGTTTGGAAACCAGTGTGGCGTAGTGTTAGGACTGGGACCCCTGGAGATCCGGGTTCTATTCCCCGCTCGGCCATGAAACTCACTGGGTGACTTTGGGCCAGTCACTGACTCTCAGCCTAACCTACCTCACAGGGTTGTTGTGAGGATAAAATGGAGAGGAGGAGGAGGAGGCTTATGTAAGCTGCCTTGGTTCCTTGCAGGAAAAAAGGTGGGGTATAAATATCAATAAATAAGTAAAAACAGGAGGAAGGCCTATATGTGGAAAAACCAGGCCTGGCCTTGTTGTCTTTTGCACCTCGTGAGGCAATGGCCTCAGTTACAGATGGGAGTGGAGGAGGGGAAGGAACTGAACTAGGGTGGCTAGATGCAAAAGAGGACAGGGTTCCTGCACCTTTCATAGTTGTATATGAGTGGGAATTTCAGCAGGTGTGGCTTGCATGACAAGCTACACCTGCTGAAATTCCCTCTTCTGCACAGTTATTAAAAGTTCAGAAGTGTTGGCTGTTTTTGCATCTGGCCACCCTAAGTGAGGTCAGAAAAATAACTGGAACTCTCTATTCTCTCTACTCCACCCCCATCAAATATGGGATTGTCAAATGGGGGGAAAACAAACAAACAGACTGTTCCTGGACCTGCTCTTCTGCTTCTTTACTGCACTTTGATCTGCAGAAATGAGCAAATTCTTGCATGGAGATGAGTGTTATTACCTACTAATGGCTGCACATCAGGCGGCTGTTAAGGCAAAGGCACGGCTACCGGCTGAAAAGTTGGCAAGCTTAGTCAGATTTGACATATGCATAGCTGGGGACACGGGAACATTTTCACCATCCCTGCAGAGCCAGTCCTCCGTTGCCCCCTGTCAGTTTCTGATCCCTATAATGGGGTACGGGGTGTGTGGGGAGGAAATGTTTTGAGCTCCCCAGGAATGTTATACGTCATGCCTTGGATTGAGAGCATAATTCGTTCCGGAAACGTGCTTGTAATCCAAAACACTCTTATATCAAAACGAAATCCCCCCAAAAAAAATTTGTACAGAGATTTTTAATTTAAGCCGTCCTACAGTACTTGTATTGCAAGACGTCGCTTGTATATCAAGTAAAAAATAAATAAATATTTAAAAATTTGCTTGTCTTGCAAAACGCTCTCAAACCAAGTTACTTGCAATCCAAGGTATTACTGTACTGAGTCTGGTCTGCTTGCAGGGGCAAGACCTGCTGTCACCATTCCAGGAGCTTAAATGGCTCCCAGTTTCCTTCTTCTGCCATAATGTATCGCACGCCGCTTTTTTCCCAAGTTAGATATGGAAACCAGTCCCAGAGTACAGAATCCCTACCTTACAAGAACAGATTCCCCTCCCAGGATCAAGAATAAACTGAAGGCATCCAGATGATAAAATTGGGAGGGCAGAATTGGTGGGTGGGGAAAGGGTTATGCCTGCCTTGTTATCCTGCAATTCTCCAAGGGTCGCCATGGGTTCTACTTTATAGAGGACGGTCCTCTATTTGAAGGTATCCCCTATTTGAAGGTATCCCCTATCCCTCTAAGTCCAGTTTAAGGATAAAGAGCCCTAACCAGGGAGAGCAGGGAGGAGCCTTGGAGTTGCCCATCTACAGTGAGCACCTGGACACCAGACTGAGCAAGGCACATTAGGTCATCTGGTAAAAGTCTTCCCCACTCTGGTGAGATGTATTGTAATTCTATTTACAGTCATACCTTGGATTGCAAGTAACTTGGCTTGAGAGCGTTTTGCAAGACAAGCAAAATTTAAAATATTTATTTATTTATTTTTGACTTGATATACAAGCGACGTCTTGCAATTCAAGTACTGTAGTACGGCTTAGATTAAAAATCTCTGTACAAATTTTTTTTGGGGGGATTTCGTTTTGATAGAAGAGTGTTTTGGATGACAAGCATGTTTCTGGAACGA
This sequence comes from Shinisaurus crocodilurus, assembly GCA_021292165.1. NCBI lineage: Eukaryota > Metazoa > Chordata > Lepidosauria > Squamata > Shinisauridae > Shinisaurus > Shinisaurus crocodilurus. Next base: position 20,087,558 of record CM037881.1, read on the forward strand.
ATTATGCTCTCAATCCAAGGCATGACTGTAAATTACAGGAATTATTTCTAAATTTGCATCTATATATATAGGTACATCAGCATGTACACATTTTATGTAAATACATGCCCTCATTTAAGCAGAGGCTGCTGCTTAAATCACACTCTCCATGAAATAATAATAATAATAAAAAAAGGTAGCTGCGTTTTCAGAGTATCTGCTTGGTCACTCCACATGCTTCTGGCTTCGCACTAGCACAATCTCTGTGCCCTTCTTTTCTGTCCCCTTCCCTTTTGCCCTGTGCCATCCAGATCTTGCATTTCGCCTTCCCTTGTTGCAAAGTATTAGCAGAGGAGCTTCTTACAGCAGGTTGTACACCCCAGAGTACATGCCATCCTTCTCAGGTGGCATAAGGATGTGTGAAAATGCGAGACAGGGCGTGCCTGAAGGTGTGGTTGGGAGGGGAAACTGGGTAACATCTTTCCTCTCCCGCCTCCTGTCAGGACAGACTCTTCCCCCAGGCGTGGGGTTGGAATCACTGCATGTTCCTTGGCAAGCGGCAAACTACCGGTAAATGGTAAGGCAGTGGCGATGCATTTACTGGCAGCACCCGCCCACCCCACTCTGTCCACACCCATTTTGCAGCCGGGAAGAGGATAATTTGGTATCTCAGTTCCCAAACCCCCCCCCACCCCACCCCGTTAACTTCCAAGCCCTACAGCCCTCTGCATTATGGTGCATTGCTTGCTGAATTGTTCTCTTCTTCTCTGTGCCCCCAGGTGTGAAGCTGATGCAGGTGCATTGCTGCTGCTGCTGCTGCTGCTGCTGCTGCTGCTGTCCCACTTGGTAATTTGCCCCATTCAGCTACACACACGCACTCGCCAACATACATATACCGCTGTCTGAGGATTATCCGCACATCCAGGATGGAGCTGCAGAAGATGGGAGAAGAGATGGGCACTGAGAGGCTCAATGGGACTGTACCTGATAATGACAAGGCTGCTGTCCTGGAGGATGGGTGAGTCTGTGGGTGATGATAGTGAGGAGCTGCAGGGATGGGCTGCACGGGAGAAATGAGACATAACGACAGCTGAGAGTAAGCCAGAATTGCTGAGAATTCTGGCTTATTGTTTGTGAGCAACATGCTCATGCATGCTGCCCAACCACCCCCACTTGGCTTCTCCCACCAGTGGGAGCAGCTAAACCAGTGTTCTCCAACCTTGGGTCCCCAGATGTTTTTGGCCTACAACTCCCAGCATGCCCCAGCGAGCTATGCTGGCTGGGGCATGCTGGGAGTTGTAGGCCAAAAACATCTGGGGACCCAAGGTTGGAGAACACTGAGCTAAACTAACCAGAAACTAACATGGAAGCAGATGCTTCCCATTGCACCTGAACCTGAACTCCTGGTTTGTCACTCCCCTAACAAACCAGAATCTGAAGCCAAGGTTTGAAGCTGGTTTCCCGTTCCTGATTAGCCACTCCTGCTGCCGAGAGGAGCCAAGCCGGTGTGTGTGATTGGGCAGCACTTCCGGTTTACTGTTATGTCTGAACACAGGCCACATGTGTTTGTACTGCAGGCAAAGTCTGGAAGTGCATCAGAGCCCCCATACGTGTTGTGTGTCAAAATTTTGCAGGAGTCTCAGGATTGTCAAATAACAAGCAGTCAAATATTTTTTAAGTGTTAGAACAAAAATTTGTTCAACAAAAGATAATTTAATCATTAACTGGTTTGATAGTTAAATTAATTAAAAATAAATTAGTGAACTGTTATTATGAAACAATTAAATTACCTTTAGTCTCCCCACTCCGCCCCCATCAAATATGGGATTGTCAAATGACAGGAGAAAAAACAAACCAAACCAACTGATCCTGGCCTGCTCGTGTGCTTCATGAGTGCACTTTGATCTGCAGAAAGTAGCAAATTAGGCTTTTCATTGCGTGGAGATGAGTGTTACACAGTATTACCTGCTAATGGCTGCACATCAGGTTGTGCACACAGCTTCAGCAGCCAGCTGAAAAGTTGGCATTTTAAAAAGACATTTAACAACGTTAGGTAAAGTTTAAGCGTGAATGATTCACTGAACAATTATTTTCTTTGGGTTTGATGCTGGAACGCTGGAACCAGCCTACAGTTACAGAATTAAAGAAAAGAGATTAAAACAGAGATAAAGCAAGGAAACAGTAAATATTAAAAAAAAAAACAAAGGCCAGTTTTTAAAGGCAATTATGTTAAATAGACAGCAGACCAATTCTTCAAGTGTCATTAGCTTCATGGTTATCATGGAATATTGGACAGTATTTGACTGTAGTCGAATAATAGGCAATCAGTTGGCAATATTTGGTGAAGTATGCCTGCCAACCCTAAACGTCATAGAACAGTCTTCGCAAACCTGCTGCCCTCCATATGCGTTTGGCGATAAAACTCTCATCATCCCCAGGCAGCATGGCCAATGGCTGGCTGAGGATAAACCTGGAGGACACCAGGCTGGGAAAGGCTTCTATATAGAGCAACTGTTTCCCTTTTGAAATCTTCCTTCACCTGCCTTTGCTGGTCACTTTCCAGCCATGTGCTAGAAGGCAAGGATCTGGTTGGATCGTGCCAGTGGGATATGTATACTCTTCCTTTGATTTCAGCAGGGCTTGAGAAGGTGACCTCCCCGGTGGATTTCGCCTGTTCCATCACCCTGTGACTCCCATGATGCTATTCTCATGCGGAATGTGGATTCTTGGGAATCCTAAGCCAGTTTTCGGCCTTGTAAAGAGATAATACTTGACATGATGCAGACAGACACTCTATTATCCAGGTGTTGGCGTTTCTGCAGTTGTCACAGCGATCTGTCCTTCCTCCTGTGCCATTTATTTGTGCATCTCTACCACTCCGGCTTCCTCATCTGTTTCCTCCAGTTCAGCTCTTTTTCAGATTCTCCAAAAAATTCACCTATTGGGTTTAGAGAATAGAACACCCAAGCTGATGTAAAACAAGTGCATTTTGTTTGATGGAGCCATTTGGTTGTTTTTTGAGGGTGGGATTCTTGCTGGTTCTGGGTAGGAACAGCGGTGGCTGTGGGGTTACGTTCATCGCATTGATCCCGTTGTCTCCTCCCATTTCAGCTACGAGGAAGAAGAGCGTGTTTTGAATGAGCAAGAGGAGTTCCTGCCCCACATTGCCAGCAAGAAACTGAACCAGTTCACTGACGTAGGTGATCATGACCATGCCCAGATATCCCCATCTCACCCTGGGTAGAATCTGAGAATCTTGACTCCCAAACTTCTGAGAACAGAATGCAGGACGCCCAGTTACTTTGGACTCAAATGCGTAACAGTTCACAGACCTCTTCCTGACCATATATAGGACAGTCCTCTGCACTCCTTAAACTTTATGGGATTGGCAGAGATCAAGAGATATCGGAATCTTTGCGTCTCTGTTTTCTCCTCCTGCCCTCAGTTCTGCCTGATGTACCCTCTGACCGCTTCAGATGATGTTTGACACTAAGAACTGAAGCCACACCCATCAGGAGAATCACATGGAATTGCTTTTCCTGGATTTTACCATTCAGATTGCAGGAGGGGAGATGGCACTGAATGTTCTCCTATTTAAAGTGGTTCCTGTGCATATAAAACGAGCATGTCATAGAGAAGGCTAGATTAGAACCGTTCTCGCTGACATGCCAGCTTAATACGTGGAAGGATTTTGGTATTCAAGGAGGCATTCAAACATTCCCATTTGCCACCCCCACTCTTGGCAGTGTTAAGTGGAACATCCCAACAATGGCTGCACCACATGATTCTCCTGCTTGTGTGTTTCAGCGGTAAGCCATACTGTCACTGTCCTTTCCCCTTCTGGGATTCCTGCTTTGAACATTGTCCACAGCCTTTGTTCCCCATCTTGCTTTTTTTCTTTGTTAACACTTGCCTGTTGCTCTGTGTTCTTTGTTGTTGTCTACTGTGGGCAAGCTCGCATTCATATCCTTAATGAATGTGAAGCTCGAGGAACTGCCACCCACCTAGCTCCTCGCTCACAATCAACAGGCCCTTTTCAGAAATTCAGTTTTTAGCACGATAAATACATAATTGTTGCCCGTTTGTTCATGTACAGTGCAAGCATCAACCGTCCAGCCTGCGCTTCTAAAGCAGGATTGTAACATTCCCCCTGCATGGATTGTGCTTTATTTTGTACATGGGGAAAATGTCATTCTTCCCTCTGCACCCCTTCCTCCCTACACATCTATTCCAATTGCATTTGTGGTGTAGAATATGGTTGCAGGAGTGTTGGAAGCTCCTATTTGATATTCCCTGTGATGTGACAGTTTTCCCTGTTGCCAGGCCTGTGCCATTTTGTGCTCTTTTAAAAGTGTCATTCCATTATCCTTTTAGGGCGCAATCCTATGCATGTTTAGGCAGGAAAAAGGCCTACAACTCCCAGCATGCCACAGCCAGCTATCCTGGCTGGGGCATGCTGGGAGTTGTAGGCCTTTTTTCTGCCTAAACATGCATAGGATTGCACCCGTAGTTCTTTAGAGCAGGGCCATCTAACCCAAATAGTTTAGAGGGCCAAAGTACCCACCCAGCAGGTAACGGAAGGTCACCCTCATACTGTGCCACTGAAGCATGTCGGTGCCACCTGATTTGACGTCATCTGGTCTGCGTCAGTTTAGACTAGCCTTCCTCAAGTGTGATGGGAGTTGTAGTCCCAACACATATGGATGGCACCAGGTTGGGAAAGGCTGATTTAGATACTAAATTAAGGTTCTGGGTCAGAGGGTTTGAACCAGTCTGGTTTGAACTCTGGCACCTCTTTCTCTAGAAGTTAAGCCCGCCAGTCCTACTGTTGTTCCTCATACTCCTCAAAACCTTCCTGCCAGTTTAAACTCTCTCGCGGCCATCCAGTCCTTCTTCCAGTTTGCCACCCTCTTGCCAAGTTCTTTCACCAGTCCCACCTTGCTCCATACGTCCTCAGGCCTGACCAGAGCACCCCCTTTAGCTCCCAGATCCTCACAGTCTAAACCAGGGGTGCAGAATCCCAGGCCCAGGGGCCAAATCCAGCCCTCCAGGGGCCCCAGTCCAGCCCTCTGGGGTTCCCTAAAAGGTCACGCCACCTTCTCCTTTCCTCCAACTACTGATCGTTCGGTGGTTTCCTGGGTTTTGTGGAGCTTTTCCCCATTCTGAAAGGTTGACCTGCCTCTCCTAAGGCTTCGGTACAGGCAGTGAGAGCTTTAAATTACAATAGGCTGGTATTTTTGGCCCTTCCCCCTTTTGCCTTTTGCCCCGCCCACCACTAGAACACGGCCCCCGAAAGCTTCTCCAAAATGGAATTTGGCCCGGGCTAAAAGAGGTTCCCCACCCTGGTCTAAATCCATGTGCTGCTGCTTGCCCTCCAAAATCCTCCCATCTGTCGAAATCAGAACCTCCATCCCACCACCCCATTCCTGATCATGTCAGCCCAAACACTGTGTCTTCCAAGTTCCTTTTCCTTCTGGCTCCTACACATGTAATACATTCCCTTCCTTCATTACATTTGTATACTGCCCAATAGCCGAAGCTCTCTGGGCAGTTTACAAGGATAGCAGACATCAGTGCCAGACCCTTTACCTCATCATCATTTAGTATTAAATATTTAATATTCTGCTTTTCCACAAAGAAAACAAAACTCCCCAACCATGACCTAGTTTTTCTTTACTCCCTGGCTTGTAGTTTGAGGGAAAGACTTCATTTGGGATGTCCGTCTTTAACCTGAGCAACGCCATCATGGGGAGCGGCATTCTGGGCCTCGCCTACGCCATGAGGAACACGGGAATCATCCTCTTTGTGTGAGTGCCACTCCCACAGCACACTGCCCAGGAGAGGTTCACAGCCCTGGGAGGGAGGGGTAGAAACTCACCTGACTCCTCCCGTCAGCATAAACCACGTGCACCAGCAGCATGTCATGGCGACTGGAACTGACAGCGTCCTTTGAGTGGAAGCTCAAGCAGGGCTTGGATAGAACTCTGCGGCTTGCTCTAGGGGGTAGGGGCTTTAGGTTCAAAGGTGACGCATGGGGAGATTCAGATTCTGTGCCTGTTTCTGGGGAAGGAGCTTGGGGCTGACCTCTGTTTTTGTCTTTCTCTTACCAGGGTGCTTTTGATCTGCATCGCTTTGCTCTCCTCCTATTCCATTCACCTGCTGCTGAAATGTGCCGGAGTTGTGGGTATGTTGTGGGCTCCCTTGCTACCCCCAGGGTGCCCGCAGTGGGGCTAGAGTATTCTGGGCATGTGGAGTAGAATCATGGGGAGTTTTATTGCTATGACTAGAGACGGACAATATTTTGTTAAGGGAGTTGAAAGTGGTTCGAGAAAGGTTTCGCTGTCCATGGTGTGTGTGCACACAGAAGTTTATTTTGCCCCAATATCATCTCTGTCCAAATAGGTTTAAGGGGTTTTGAGGCAATACAAAAGCCGGCCAAACCTTATTTACCAAAAATAGAATAGGTGTCCGCACTCAAAGCAGCATCCCAAACTGGGGGTCTTTCCTTTTCTTACATTGGCCCCAACAAATTGCATAGCCAAAGGTCTTGTTCACAGTGGGCTGTGGACCAGCAGAAACTAGTGCAGGCTGTAAAGACCCACATGTGTGGACTGTGGGGATCTGAAATGCTATAACACGCCGCGTGAAATCAGAGACCAACACAGCTAGGAAGAGTGACTCTAGTATAGGGGTGTTGAACCTCTTTCAGCCTGAGGGCCAAATACCATTTCGGAGAAGCTCTCAGAATCCTGATTGCAATGGTGGGCAGGGCTGAGGGCAAAAGGGGCGGGGCCAGAAATACCAGCCTATTGCAGCTTGAAGCTCTTCCTGCCAGTAACTCCGCCTCAGGAGAGGCATTTCAACCTTTTAGAATGGGGGGGGGGGGGGGAACTACACAAAAGCAGAGAAACCGCCGAACAATTGGTGTTTGGGGGGAAGGGGGTGGTGAAAGGGATAGGGGCGGGGCCTTCTGGGGAAGCCCAGCGGGCGGGATTGGGACCCCAGGTGAGCCAAATTTGACCCTCAGGCCTGAGGTTCTGCAATAGAGTCTAGTAAAATATCTACGTCACAGACCTAAACTTAAAGAATCAATTCACCTCCGGGGTAACCTTGGGAATTGTGCTTTCTGTGAGATGGGCCCTAGAGTTTACTACGAGAAAATTCTCACCAAACTTACAATTCTCGGGATTCTTTCAGTGACGCCATGACTGGGAAACTCAGGCTCTGGAATTGTTCTTCAGGCTCTTTTGCACAAGTTGTGCAATATGCAGCTTCCAAGGTGCCAGAAACCTGTTTCTTAAATTGATGGAGGGCAGTGCAGGGAGGTCGGTTGGCATTCATACTTGGACCTTCGTACCCATTTCACGTCCCATGTAAACAGCCAAGCTTTGCCGCCTGCCATTATTACCCTAGAGTTGCATAGTTTCCTAACTAGATGGGTTGCCAACTAGGGAATGCCATCTGCCATAGTTGAGGGTGGTGAGAGAAGCCTCACTTGTGAATAGAGGCAATGCCAGTGGGCCGGAGCAGTGGTGATACCCGCCAAGGGTTATGAATGACAATTAAAGTGATTTCTAAGCCAGTTGTGGAAAAACAACCCCAAATCTCTCTCTCTCTCTCTCTCCCTCTCTCTCTCCCTCTCTCTCTCCCTCATATCTATCTATCTAGGAATTAGAGCTTATGAACAGCTGGGACTCAGGGCATTTGGCCATGGGGGCAAAGTGGTTGCTGCTGTGATAATCTCAATACACAACATAGGAGGTAAGGACTTGTTCTTCCCCATAGCGCATTCCCCCACCAGATCAAAAGGGTTGCACAGGCAGGACTGTGTATACTCTGAGGTTAACAAGGAAACTGCCCTGTTAACACAAATTCTGCACTTTTAAAATGTTCCATTGATTTGGGACTGAATATTGTGCCCGATACCCAGTTTTGTGCTTGTACAATGGTGACAGTGGAATATATATCACCCAGCCTGTTGATTTCTCTCTTCCCCACCAGGCCAATAGGGGAATACAAGGGATCCTGACACAGCTTTCTCTTTTTTCAGCAATGTCCAGTTACTTGTTCATTGTTAAATCTGAGCTGCCACTTGTGATCCAAACCTTCTTAGGGCTGGCAAAGAACAACGGGTAAGCAAAACGATATCCAGTTCAATCCGCCCACTGACCTTGCCTGGTTTTGTTTTAAATTAGAAAGGAGAGATAATTAAGTACACACACACATACACAACCCTACTCAGCGACCACCCAATTAAAAAACAGAGAAAAGGTTCAATTACACTTTTATTTACAAATTTATTCCAAAAATAAATAAAAGGAGACTGTCTCTCTCATAGGATCTTACTATTGCTTATCCCCTGGGAAGTAGTAAAGCAGTGAATTTATCTATTGCTGGTACCCCTAGCACATTCCTCAGCCAATTCCATAGAGCAGCCTTCCCCAATCTGGGGAAATTTTTGTTGTTTTTGCTGCAGGAGACTAACACAGGATCCCTCTGGAAACTTTTAACATAGGCTTCCCCAACATGATGCCCTCCAGATGTGCTGCACTACAACTCCCATCAACCCCAGCCAATATGGCCAATAGTCAGAAATGCTGGGGGTTGTAGTCCAAAACATCTGGAGGGCACCAGGTTGGGTCAAGCTGCCCCAGAGTGTCCAGGGCGATTTCCAGTTCGAAGCCATCAGTGACCAACAGATTTTAAATTCAAGCGGTGTCCTTCCTTTACATTGAGCCAGTGAGAACACCTAATGTTATTACTTCAGGGTCACCTTGGAGGTAACACCCAATCATATCAAAGATTATTTTAAGGATTCGAACTCTCACCGAACCCCCCCTTGTGGAGCCAACTTAGGGTCATTGTGACCTGGAATGAAACTAGAGATGGTATGTATATGCTAGGAGAACACCCCTTTCCCTCCTCCCATGGCCGTCCCTCCAAGCTAGCTCTGCTTTTGGAGCTGTTTTATGGAGGGAAGCAGCTGGTCTTTTTGGCTCCTTTTCCCATCTATAAATGGATCTATCTGGGGCTTGATGCCCTATTCACATGCGTTCCTTGACCAGGAGAATGCTGGGCCCAAGCCACCCATCTCTGCTGCTCTGCAGTGTAATGACTTGGGGGACTCTCCCAGCAAGAATGGGGAGTGGGAAGCAGGGGTTATTCCTTCACAGAAGGAAAATAATCTTCTCCCGACCCACCACCCTGACACTTATACTTGAGTTTCACTTTGAACTTGGTCCAAACTGCATGTCACAGCAAAAGCCACATGATGCAACGTTCTCCCAATGGCCGGTTTCTCCACTCTAAAGTCCGATAAACATGAGGCTGGAACCCAGCCCAGGATGAAAGCGACTGGAGGGGGATTCTCATGGGAAGGGGAATGGCACTCGAGAAGAGGGTTAAGCATTCTTTCCTCCCCCTGCTGCTTCTCCATTGCAAATCCCGTGCTCTCCTGACGAGGATGCTTCCTACGGAGAAGTAGCCATTAGAGCAGCCTTCCCCAATCAGGCGCCCTCCAGATGTGTTGGACTGCAACTCCCATCATCCCCAGCCAGCATAGCCATTGGCCATGCTGGCTGGGGATGGTAGGGCCTGTAGTCCAACATATCTGGAGTGCACCCGGTTGGGGAAAGCTGCATTAGGGTAATGTTTTGCATAGCTGTGTTGTAACATGCTGTTTGGCCCTCTCGTTCCCATCTGTTAAAAAAAGATAATAACCCAGATTTTAAGGCCTTAAGATCTGGAGCAAGAGTGAATCTTGCTCAGCCCCAAGGCTCTGTCACTGGTGGAGAAAGTGTCCCTGAGTCAGATAAAATTATAGGAGGGAGAAGGCCATGATCAGTTGGTGAGTGGATCTGGTCCTAGAAGCTAGTCGAGTCTCTGGCAGCCTGACTGAATTTTAGGCAAGTATATGGTAGTGGTAGAAAGCTTGCCCTCAGCTTCACTCAAAAGGAAAAGAGAGTGTTTTTGAGTCATAAGAGATAAATATAGTCCACAGTTTCATGTTACAGCTCTCTTTGGGTTTAGTATGCATGCAATGGCCTGCCTGAGCGCTCATGCTACAGAACTGGGACGCCCTTGCTGCTTGGTACTGCCAAATTGTTTTTGGAGCCTGACCACTTGTGAAGATTGCGGGTGGGGGGTCAGTTTGTGCAGCAAAATGAAAATCCAACCCCTGCTGTTTAGGGGTAGTCCCTCTGGCATGTAGAAGGCAACTTGTGGCGTTATTTTTTGGTCCCTTCATTTGGACCCACAGTAATCAGGAAGTTGTGTGTGGGGTTTTTAATCTCATTTTTTAAACTGCTAATACTTTATTTATTTATTTATTTATTAGATTTGTATACCACCCAACTGGTAAATGCCCTTTGGTCATAAAACCAAAAGGCAACAACAAAATAACCAAATGAATTAATATAATATAATATAATATAATACAACAATGCAAGTATCAAAATAATAAATAAATAAATAAATTTATTTATTTATAATATTAAATGTATATTAATAACATTGAGGAGCCAGCTGTAAAATGAATATGGCAGCAGATTAGAGGTGAAATGCCTGCTTGAAGAGGAAAGTCTCAGCCTGGCATCTAAGAATATACAGTGAATATACTGTGGCGACCTTATCCACTCAGGCTATTGGTTCATCTAGCCTTGCGCCACCAGCTACTTGCACCAGCTACTGCAGTGACTCTATATCTTCATTGGGTCTTTCCTAGCCCTGGTGGCACCCAAGCCCTTTGTAACTTGACATGCCGTGGACTGAATCTGGGACTTCTTACATGCAAGGCTGAGGCTCCACCACTGAGCAATGGGTCTTCCCCAATTTTATATTGAGTTTTCGTCCCCTTTGTCTTGGGACTTCAGCTCCCGGAAGTCCAGCGTAGCCAACGGTCAGGAATGCTGGGAGTTGAAGTCCAAAAGATTTGTAGATTTACTTTCTGCCCACCCATGCTCTAGAGCAGCCTTCCCCAACCTGTTGCTCTCCCCATGTGTCAGGACTTCAACTCCCATAATTCCCAGCCAGCACAGCCATTGGCCATGCTGACTAGGAATTGTGGGAGTTGACGTCCAACAAACGGGGAAGGCACCAGGCTGGGGAAGGCTGCTCTAGAGCACTGGCGGACGGCTCACTAAGCGTTTAACTCAACAGCGTTAACCCTGTCTTTGGTCATACGCTATTGCTTATACACACGTGCACATATGAACAGTTCCCAGTTTCCACGCTTCCAATATTCCGTCACACTCTGGTGGTGATCAAGAAATAGAACCCCGGGTAGCACGATGCAGATGCTGGGCTGACTGTAAATGGGCTGTAATTTGGGATCCTGCCCTAGGTACTGGGGTCACCGGGGGGCAAGTTTCATCCCCACCCCAGTGTTACTTCTTAGCGCACCCTCTATTTAATCCCCTATAAAGCTGCCCTTAATTCCTTTGGGTGAAAGTAAAACGCTGCCCTCGGGGACAGTGGTGCAGTGGGGCTGACATCTACCTGTTGCCTGTGTTGGGTGGCCATTCACAGGGACCCCTGGTGGAGGTGCAGTGCATCTCTGTGCGTAAGGTACACATGTTTGTAACCGCCAGGGTTCCTCGCTGTGTATGGGCCTTCCCTCTGTATGCAGACAACAAGCATTTTGCTAGTTATTCTGGCTCATTAATATTAATATTAGACTTGGGGTTTGGGAGGGAGGAGATCAAGTGAGCAGATGCAAAAGAGTGCAGTTGGCCTGGGCTTTTCAATCATTGTGAGAGCCAGTGTGGTGTAGCGGTTGGACTGGGGCTCAGGAGATGCGGGTTCTAGTCCCCCACTCAGCCATGAAGGTCACTGGGTGACTTTGGGCCAGTCACTGACTCTCAGCCTAAACTGCCTCACAGAGAATAAAATGGAGAGGAGGATTATGTAAGCCGCCTTGGGTTCCTTGCAAGAAAAAAGATGGGATGTAAATATAATTAATTAATTAATTAATTGTGCAGAATAAGGGAATTCCAGCTTGCAAGGGTGAGCAAAGCTCCCCAGCTTCCTGCCTGGATTCCCTGTTAGATGCAGCTACTAAAGGTGGAGGAGCCCTGTTTTTCTGTTGTTTCTGTGCCTCTGTTCAGCCTAGGAGGGGGCGGGATCATAATGTCCATTGACTATTGTGACCCTGATACTGTTTGTTTTCAGCGAGTGGTATATGAACGGGAATGTTTTAATCATCATCGTCAGCGTTTGTGTCATCCTGCCCCTGGCAATGATGAAACATCTGGGTAAGTGGTGAAGAGCCCCTGCCGTGCTGTTTTGCTTGAGTGTGCTTGGATAAACAGCTTCTGATCTGAGCTGCTGTGTGTTTTTGCGTCACTGCTGGTCTGCTACTGCCTGAGAGTTCAAGGAAACACTCAGTTGGGATTGGTTGTTGCATCTATAGCTCTGCTGCCCCCTGCTGGAGGGAATCGGGTTTGCTTCATGTGAGCATCCTGTAATAATAATAATAATAATAATAATAATAATAATAATAATAATAATTTATTTATTACCCGCCTCTCCATCTAGATCGATGGCATTGTAGCAGGCATTGTCCATCAAACTTCCCGCTCCAGGGAATTACGCTTATTGGGATAGGGTTGCCCATGATGGAAATATTGGGGCACAGAAGAATATACCTTTCTTCCCATTGCCGGGTTCTTGTCCAAGATTGGTGTTGCAAGGGTGGGTTGCCACCCTTTTTCTCTGGCCCTGCACCTAATAGCAGCCTGACAGACACAAATTAAAAACAGGTGAAGGTTTTCCTAGCTTGGAAGCAAAGTGATGGGGAAAGCTTTGTTGGTTTCCCGATGGTGCGTGTTGCAGCAGGCGCATCTTAGAAGAGGCATGCCCTCGCTTTCTCTTCTAAGATGATGCCTGCCACCTGCAGTTTTCATACGTCCTGTGGGGCTGAACCCAGTGTTCCCCGCCACAAAATTAATCCCTCATTCGTAGGTGGTGAATTTGGGAGAGCCATTTAATCAGTTTGGGGATGGAACATATTTGAAGCGTTTTGATGTGAGGCACACTTCCTGTGGCGGTGGGCGGTAGCTTACTTTCTTGTACAGGGTAGGAAGTTATTTTGCTGCTGCCCGTGGCATCTCCTGAAAAGCTGGTACTGTGTTTCCCTGAAAATAAGACACTGTCTTATATATATATTTTGGCTCAAAAAAACACACTAGGTCTTATTTTCGGGGTAGGTCTTATTTTTTTAATGTACAACCATCCACAGTTATTCATGTACAGCAGTCTACATTTATTCATGTACAAAAATATACCATACATTTATTCAAATACAGTCATGTCATCTTTTTCTGGAACATTGTCATAAGACACTAGGTCTCATTTTCGGGGTAGGTCTTATAGTTTAGCAATTTCCAAAAATAGTACTAGGTCTTATTTTCGGGGAAACACAGTAGCTATCTTCCTAGAATGCCCCTAGAATTATGCCAAGCGCATAGTGTCATTCTAGGAGCATTTGTGAGGAGGGGAATGGTGGCCATTGGCTGACCTGAAGTGGTCCTTTCTGCATGCTACCACTGCCACCGCCGGTGGCTGCAAAACAACTCCCCTGCTTCCTCCCAGACTAGATTTTTTTTTTTAAAAAAGGAAGCTGCTACCTCCACAGTAAGTATACTTCTCCCCCACAGAAAACAAAACACGCCTCTTTGGGGCCTGAATTTGCTCCCCAACAACCCCCCTCCCAAAAACAGAAATTTTAATTTCAGTGATTTCTCTACCTGCTTTTTTTTTTATTTTTTTAGGGTAAAAAATATGTCGTCCATTTAATTGGGGAGGTCTCTTTTTCTTGTGGAGAAAAAGATATATAACCCGTTAGTCTAACTCAGTGTTCTCCAATCTTGGGTCCCCAGATGTTTTTGGCATAGCTGGCTGGGGCATGCTGGGAGTTATAGGCCAAAAACATCTGGGGACCCAAGGTTGGAGAACACTGGTCTAACTGATTAATCAGCTACCCCACTAGATAGATGTAATCCAGATCCAGAGCCTCTGCTGAGCTTCTAACTTGAGCCTAAGAGTGCCCCATTTCCCTTATGGTAGAACTAAATCAGGGGTGGGCAACTTGTGGCCCTCCAGATGTTGTTGGACTGCAACTCCCATCAGCTCTAGGCAGCTCAGCCAATAGTGAGGGACGATGGGAGTTGCAGTCCAACAACATCTGGAGGGTGACACGTCCCCCATCAATGAACTAAAGGGTATCTGGAATAAGGGGAGGCTGAAATGAATTGGGCAGTGTAATTGTTGCAAAAGCTTCAATGTTTTTAGTACTGATTAATTGATTCTGATAGGAAATAATACGTGTTACCTGTGTACAAGTCTGGCATAAGCAAGTCTAATTTAGCACTGCTGTTAAGTTGACTTTTTATTCATAAATAGATAGAACTTCCTGAGGTGCTGCTCTTAATGATTCCTCCCTCTGTTCCTATCCAGAAGCACTTGAATGATACCTGTATACATTTCAGATCATCCCATACTGAATTGCCAGTTTGGGGGGCGGGCAAGGGGGGGACGGGACGGGACACAGGGCTCTTGTGCTTTTTAACTATTGTATGACAGGAAGAAGCTCAACAGGTGCTGTTTTTTGCTGTCATGGAGATGCCACAAGGAGAGAAACCTCAGCTGTTGAATTTCTACCCATTAGACATGTGCTTAAAAGTACAAGAGCCCTGTCCAACACCCTCTCCTCCTGCCAACCCCCCTGGTGGTTGAAACAAACCAGGGATTGGGGGCACGGTTTTAGTGCTTCTTATCCCAAAATGAGAACTGTCTGGGTGATCCCTTGGGAGAAGGATATGGACTAGGACAGGAGTGGGCAGAAGGTAGATCTCCAGATGTTTTGGACTTCAACACCCAGAAGTCCCTGCCAGCATGGCCAATGGTCAGGAATGCTGTGAGCTGAAGTCCAAAGCATCCAGAGGTCTACTTTCTGCCCACCCCATAACTAGGCCTCCTGTTGAATTTCTTTGTTTTGCCATGGCTTCTGTGTATAAGCTTGATGCACTTTCTCTTCCCTGCCTTCTCCTCACAGGCTATCTTGGTTATACCAGTGGACTTTCGCTCACCTGTATGGTTTTCTTTCTCATCTCGGTGAGTTAGCAGGGAATTTCCAGACACTCTAGGAGTTTCTTCTTCTGGGAGGAGAATTGGGTACGCAGGGCCTTTAATATTTGTGTAGAAGGGGGGAAATGTCCAGTTCAGCTGCTTCACCTATTCACCTCTCCCTTCATGCTCTACTCGTTTTCCAATCCTGGTACTCACCATCAGTTTTTCATTCCCACCAAAAAGGTAATCTACAAGAAATTCCAGATCGCCTGCCCCTTATGTATGAATAACAGCACCGGGGGTAACTGCAGCGCTGTGGAGGTCAACGATCAAACCTGCACTGTTGAGGTCTTCACTGTCAACTCCCAGGTTAGCATGAGAGTTCCTGAAGTCTTCTGGGGGAGGTTTAACAAGTTAGAGTGAGATGAAGCTGCATCAGATGAAGACTCTATACATGAATTTGTAAATTTTTACTGGAGATTATATCAAACAGTTAACCCAAGTGTTGAGGAGATTGAATTTTTATGTGTGTACAAAATTTAGAAATTCCAACACTGTCAGATACTGATGAACATTTAACGTTCCAGTAAGTGAGGAATCCTCCTCCTCCTCCTCCTTTAGAATATTTATATATCGCTTCCCATTTTTAAAGTCCCAAAGCAGTTAACAGCATATTGCAAAAAAAAATAAAATACATCATTAGAGAAACAATAGCATTTAAATAAGTTAATGGTTGGGAAAAACCAGGGTAAACAAGTAGGATTTTAATAATCATTGAAAGCATATGATTGCCAGTGCCTGATTTATCACAGAGGGAAGGTCATTCCAGAGGGAGGGTGCCACCACAGAGAAGGCTCTTTGCTGTGTTGCTGCCAGATGGGACTCTGCAGGATGTGGGTTGGACAGCATGGACAATTATGCCAAGCAATACACAATCTTGAATAAAACACCTGGACCAGATGGACTTCTTGCAGAGTATTAAAACCTGTGAAGAATTCTAATTCAACCCCTAACTAATATCCTTCCTGAATGTTTGTGTAAACATCAAATACCAGAATCCTGGAATGAAGCTGGGATTACTCTTATTCATAAAACAGATCAAGATTGCATAGACCTATATCCTTGCTGAATTAGGACTAACATTTTTCCTATGTTATTGGCAAACAGATTTTAAAAAGACAATTGGATTGTATCCGATGTTAGTACTACATAGAGTAGACCCTTGAAATGAATGGCACAAGTCAGATTAACATTGGATACAACCCAGTTGGTACTATATCCTTCAGGAACCAGTTTCATATTAGAGAGGCAGTTGCCGTGTAATACCAGAAGAACCCACACTATTATTAGTAAATGTAATGTGTGAAGGACTGCCAACGGGTCCTTTCTTCAAGGCGAGAGATCAAAGGTGCAAAACTGCCAGCCTTGGCTCTGCCGTCTTGACTTGATTCTCTCAGGGCCTTGCCCTTGGTCTATACAGGTGCATTGTCTTGCACAAGCGGAAGTGCTTTCGCAAAGCCACCATCGAAAACAATGCATTGTGGTTTTTAATGATAGAGGTGTACAAAATTATGCATGGTGTGGAGAAAGTGGATAGGGAGACATTTTTCTCCTGTTTTCATAATGCTAGAACTTGGGGTCATCCCATGAAGCTGCTTGGTAGGATGTTCAGAACAGAGGAAAGGAAGTCCTTCTTCACACAGTGCATAGTTAAGCTATGGAATTCACTTCCACAAGTTGTAGTGAGGGCCATCAATTTGGATGATTTTAAAAGAGGATTAGACAAATTCATGGAGGAGAAGGCAATCAATGGCTACCAGTCCTGGTGGCTATATGCTACCTCCAGTATCAGAGGCAGTATGCCTATGTACTCCAGTTGCTGGGGAACATGGGCGGAAGAGTGCTGTTGCACTCATGCCCTGCTTGTGGGATCCCGTGGGCAGCTGGTTGGCCTCTGTGTGAACAGGATACTGGACTAGATGAACTTTGGTCTGATCCAGCAGGGCTCTTTTTCAAAAAAAATCTTTTTATTTGCAACACAACAACAGCAAAGAGCATGACTGTTCTTGTGTGAATCTTTGTAACCTACTTTGGGTATATAATACTAATAATAGTGAGGGATGCAAAAGTGAAAGTGAACATGTCCTGGAAATCCTGGGTTTCAGACCTGCAATCAGAACAGAGAATGAATGCATGTTTCCTCTCCTTTTGCAGACAGCTTACGCCATCCCCATCTTGGCATTTGCCTTCGTTTGCCATCCGGAGGTGCTTCCCATTTACACCGAGCTACGCAGGTGCGTAAACTGAAGTCATGCGAGAAGGCTAAAACAGGAAAGGTGCTCTTTGTTTTCAAAACTTTAAAAGGATGTAAGAAATGGCAGGGGTGGCACCGGAGTTCGCCCCTGCCCTCCAAGGGTAGGACAAAATGCAAAAAGAGTGAACTATATAGAGGGGAGGAAAATTAAATGTTGGGAAGGAACTACTTTACTGGAAAAGCAGTTCACCTATGGGGTAAATCAAGCTTCCCCCACCTGGTGCCCTCCAGACGTCTCGGACTACAACTCCCAGAGTCGTAGTCCGAGACGTCTGGAGGGCACCAGGTAGGGGAAGGCTGTACATCATGATCTTCTGGGTCTCTTCCAAGTGTATAACCAAGGGAGGTGGGAGGATGGAATGGAAGAAGCACACCTTAAGGCAGCAAGGGCCACCTTCTTGAGCTTGGGGGCTGGATTCCTCCCCCCAGATCATGTAGCTAGTGTGTGGACAATCCCAGGGTTTAATTGGAACTGGGGCCCATCTTGAATGCCAAATATTAATGTGTAGTCGAAATAAAGGGGAATGCATCTATGCTGTGTGCAAAGTGTCTTCCCCTTACCACTGAGTACTGACAGCCCTCTCTGTGTATGTGAGAGCAGGGGACTGGGGCCATAGGAGAGGGCTGTGGCCTCTAGGCAGCCTTGAGCCAAGGGACTTTTAATTTTAGAAATTACATCCTAGATGGTGTTTAGTGCTGTGGAGGGCCCCTTCCCACTGGGGCTGCCAAGTTGCAATCCAGAGATATTGCATTTCCTTTTAAAGTCACGAAGCCAGCGGTGTAGCAGTAAATTCTGAAGTGTAGGCACTCATCATGACCGTCCCCGTAGCCAGGACCCCAAGGAGAGTCCAAATTTACAGGCAGCTGTGTCATGCCAACCTGTTCCAGCTGTTTTCATCTCCGCCAGAGCAGGTCTTTTGTGAAGCTGTGGGGCTTAGTTGCCCATTCAAGACCAGGCTACCCCAAAATACTTTGCATTACAACAAGGAACAGTAATGTATCCTTGCTGGGAAAACTCATTTCCTCCCACTCCCAGCTACTCTGTGGATTGCAGCTAAGCCCGGAGGGGACAGGGACGTTTGAAATAGGGGTGGCAGATGACATCATTGCCCCCGCTAATCAGGGATGTTGAAGAGTCCTTGGTTTCGAGTCACGAGTTGAGTCACGAGTCTTTGGACCCGAGTCTCGAGTCCGAGTCCTTGGTCCAAAATGGTGACTCACGAGTCACGAGTCACTCCCAAAGCTGACTCCACGAGTCCCTATTAAAATCAATGGAGTTTTTTCCCAACAAAATAAGGCTATTTCAGATGTGTGGCTTAAATAAATTCTAGGCACAAGTGTGCCTTTTTATTTCAAAACTCTGCAACTGATTTTGGCAAGAACAGACCAGGCAGACAAACCCAAAATAACCAGGCAGGCAGAGGAGGCAGGGAACCCCAAAACAGGCAGGCAGAGGCCTTTGTCTTGGACAATTCAAACTCTGGAACTGGTTAAGAAGAGACCAGGCAGGCATAGGAGGCTGGGAACTCCAAACAGGCAGGCAGAGGCAGCCAAACCCAAAATGTCTGAAAGGTTGCATTTTAGGAAAATGATTTAAAAAAATAAACTTGCTGTACTTCCTAAAACCTATCCATGTTGCATTTTAAGAACACGATTTTGGAACACGAGTCCTTGGTCTCGAGTCCCGAGTCGAGTCTGGAGTCCCATTAAAAATATTGGGACTCGAGTCTGACTCAAGTCAGAGGGGGGACTCAGTCCAACTCACGAGTCGAGTCCTGGAGTCCGAGTCCCCATCCCTGCCGCTAATAAGCTGCGTCCCTTTGAGCCCTGGCTCCGCTGCAGCAGTGGGCGAGGCTGCAGGAGGCAAGGGGGCTGCAGCTCCTCCTGCCTTGTTCCTCCATCGGTCTCTTTGCTGTAGTTAGCAGGGCTCTGATTCTGCCCCACAGCAGACAGGGGAGGAGGGTAAAGGGAGAGACCAATGGACAAATGGATTGCAAGGAGCTGTACTTCTACGTTGTCTTCCGCAGCCGCCTAATCTTTGAAGGGATACACAATATCTCTGGGTTGCAACCTGGTATGCCCACTTCTAACTGGGATTCTAGGCTGTATTTGTGAATGTGGATACAGGACCAAGGGGGTAGCGCAGATCCCAGAGTCATTGATCTGGAGTAAAAAGAACACAACTTGTGCCCCAAGTTTCCCAAGTGAATTCACAAGGACATCCAAGAGAGTGGGGCCCTAATGGAGGACACTTGAAAACCCTAATGGGTTACAGTAGCAAGGTGCTTAGAAGGCAGAACTCTTGGGTCCTGCCCCTCCCGTCACACTGTGTGAAGGGATCGTGGCAAAGTAGGCTATAATGGTAGGTATGTGAACTGTCTGTGTCTTCCTTAGGGCCTCAAAGCGTCGGATGCAGAATGTAGCAAATGTCTCCATCCTGGCCATGTTTGCCATGTATCTGATGACTGCTGTCTTTGGCTACCTCACCTTTTACGGTAAGGGACAATTCCCCCAGTAGATAATAACAAGGGCACAACTGAAATATTTTTCATACATACAGAGGAAAGGAAGCAACTTCCTCTCACCTTTGTTAATATCTCCGCATCTACCAGAGATATGATGCTTCACTGTCTTATCCCACAGTACCCCATTATCCTATGCCAACGCTACTTCCTTGTTTGCGGTACTTACTCTTTTACTTGTGGAAGGCAGAGAGGGGAAATAAGCAAGGGAAAGCATAGGGTGACAGGGAATAGCCAAGAATCGCTCTGATTTAAAATGGATACTTCTGGTAGAACTGGGAGTATTTCCTAAACTTTTGCTGTGAGCCAAAGTCACCCCATGAGCTTCATGACTTGGTGGGTGGGAGGAGTTTGAACCCCTGGACTCCCTAGGCCAGTTGCAGCTGAAATGACAGACGTGCCAATGAGCCAATTGAACACTGGCTCGGCTGTTAGTCTTGCCTCCTCCCCATGCTTCTGGTAGACAGTTAATCACCTTTAGTTTTTAAAAGCACCCTATGAATCCTCCTGCTTTGGGCAAATGGGGCAGCTGCCTCAGGCGGATGCTGTATGTGCGTGTGGGGGTGTGTTGGCAGGGGTGGGGGCACTGGAGGCAGCCTTCCCACTCATTCCTCCTGAGCTCCCCCAGCTGTTCCCCTCTGTAGCAGGGACAGGAGCTGTGTTTGCCACACAGATTGTCCTGCATCCCCTAAGCTACCTGCTGCCCTCAGCTGTGGTGGACAATGCTGTCCTGTCGTCAGTATTGAAGTAAGATTCAGCTGCCAGATTGGCAGCTGAATCTGGAACGGTGTGTGTTTGTGGGGGGTGAAGGTACCATCTATTCCTTCACCCCAGGCAGCAAACTATCTTGAGCCAAGCCAGCCCTGCCTTGTGTGTCATCTTACTCATTTTTATAGGATTTTTTTTTTAACTGCTCCAAGGATTGGGACAGGGTGGGGGGGTTAAGCCAGTCAGCATCATCCACAACCAGCTTCTGTTCCAAACTTGCAGAACTGTTGTTGTCACTGTTTTTCTGGAGAGAGGGGAAAACACCTCTGTATTAAGAGGTGGTATCGGTGAAGACGTGTACAGAGTGTACACAATGATTTTCACACATTCATCCATGCAGACCTGAGAGGATCTACTCTTTGTACATTGTTCGTAAGAGACATCCTAGCTGTAACATCTGGCTGCAGTTCCATCCTTGGGGCAAAGGTGGCACACAGGCTGACCCCCATTCCCCTGACATTTGCTCATGTCTCCAGATAAAGTTCTGTTGCAGGCTTGAGCCTTGACTCCAGCATCTGAAAGGCCTAGTCCAGATGTTCGGTCGTCGTCGTCATCGTCGTCGTCCTCCCCCCCCCCCCCCCCGGTTGTTTTACATCCTCCATCTCTCTGACTGCCTGGGCGTATCTCTTCTGCTTTCTGGCAGGGACTGTTGAAGCAGAGATGCTACACACTTACAGCCGAGTCGACTCTATGGACAAGCTCATCCTCTGTGTGCGGTTGGCTGTGCTGCTGGCTGTGACGCTCACGGTGCCTGTGGTTCTGTTCCCGGTAAGAGATGGCCTTCCTCTGTTTCCCCCGGTTGCAGTGCTGAGTGTGGCTGTTCCCCTAAAGCACCTGCAGACAGTTGAGTCCCAAGCTAACGGGAGTTCTCTCTCATCTGCCTCACTCCCTCTCTTGATCCCATCCCAGTGGGCAGTGGTAGCAGTGGGATTGGCATGCTTAGGTCATAGCTAATGGGAACTGGTCCCAGAGGCCATGGAAGGGGCTTGGCCTGATCAGTAATAATACCTGGCACTTATATTTAACCCTACTGTGACTAAGACTAAGCGTATGTAACTGAAAAGTTCTTCCCCTGTTCACTCCGGCTTTCATTTCCCTCCCCTTCCCCATTGCCTCCCTTTTGTCTGTTTCTAGATTGTAAGGCCCTTGGGGCAAAGACCTGTCCTCTCATTCTTTGTGAAGCACCATGTGCATGGATGGCATTATATAACTAACAAACAAACAAACGTTGTAGCTCTTTAGCGTGCTCCAAAGAGCTTCGCATACATGATCTCAGTAATCCTTACAGCAGCCCTGTAAAGGAGGCCAGCCTGTCCCCTGTACAGTCTTGTTTGCGGGAAGAAAGGGTCAATAAATTCATGGAGGAAGGGTCAATAAATCCTGAATGATCCAAGTTAGTCCTGGCTGTGCACCATTCCCCAGCCCTGCCTTCTGCACCTGGATGGGATTGACCATGTCTCAGCACTTGGCTTGAGCCTCCATTTAGACAGCTGCCCTCCTACCTTGATGCAAAGCAACACCTCCATATATGAACGGCTGCTAAAGGCACCTGCATTTAAGCAGCGGATGAGAGGCCTCTGCAGTATCACTGAGCAGCAGTTTGCCAGGGGTCCTGGATGTAGCTCACACACTCTCTACCCTTACAGATCCGCAGGGCCATCCACCAGTTGCTGTTCCACAAGAAGGATTTCAGCTGGTTGCGTCACGTCATCATTGCCTGCTGCCTCCTTGTCACAGTCAACCTCCTTGTCATCTTTGTGCCAAACATCAAGGACATTTTTGGAGTCATTGGTAAGCATGGGGCGCCGCGCCTTCCCTGCCGAGTGATGATAAACCATAAAGGAGCGGCTCAGAGCAAATGTTGCCTCTTCATGGAGGGAGCAGGACACGAGCAACCCACTTCTAGCAGTTTGCACACCATTTTTTTTTAATGGTATGATTTACACCAGGGGTGCAGAGCCAAATTTCTTTTCGGAGAAGCTCTTGGGGGCTGCATTCTGGTGGTGGGCAGGGCTGAAGGCAAAAGGGGCGTGGCAAAAATAGCATATTTTAGCTGAAATCTCTTACTGCCAGTAACTAAGTTTTAGGAGAAGTTTCTTGGCCATTTTTAGAATGAGCAAAAAAAACTGCACAAAAGCCAGGTACTTACGAAATGATCAGTGGTCAAGGCAAAGGGGGTGGGGCCAGGGGAAGGGGACTTGGCCTTCTGGGGACCGCGTAGGGCCAGATTCAGCCCCAGGCCTGAGGTTCTGCATCCCTGATTTACACAGTGACTCCACAGAAGTCTACATATACACAGAGGTTGAGGTGGTGGTTTCTCGAGGTGTTAGTGAACACCGGCTAGATGTCTTTGGAGCCCTCCTGAGAGAATGCAGATTCACCGTGAAGTTTTGCTCAGAGTATAGAACTCATAGGCTGATCCCCACAGCTAGGATTGCTAATGGGCTAACTACACCATTCATTCAGTGTGGCGTAGTGGTGAGAGTGTTGGACTGGGACTCGGGAGATCCGGGTTCTAGTCCCCACTCAGCCATGAAACTCACTGGGTGACTTTGGGCTAGTCACTGACTCTCAGCCTAACCTACCTCACAGGGTTGTTGTGAGGATAAAATGGAGAAAAGGAGGAGGATTATGTAAGCCGCCTTGGGTTCCTTGCAGGAAAAAAGGCGGGGTGTAAATATAATTACAGTACTAAATAAATAAAATAAATTCAAACAATTTTGCAGGACGGTTTGCAAAACAAGATAAAATACAATATTGAAATAAAATAAATTAATATAATAATATCAACGCTTGTTAAATTACATTTAAAAGCCTGGGAGAATAAAAAGTCCTTGCCTGCGCCAAGTACGAATGACTGCTGGTGGGCCTCCGTGGGGCGAGGATTGCACAATTCCAAATTACACACCAGTGTGTGAAATTGAGCCCCAGTGTCTTTTTTTTTTTTTAATTTTTTTTAATTTTTTTTAATTTTATTTATTTATGAAAAACTACTTTGGAAGAGGGTTATTTAGAGTGGATAAGCAGGGAGGAGGTGCTTAACCCTTTCTCATCTGCTATTTCTCTGCTCCATATTCTGCTCTCCTCCCCTCCCCCACACCCCTGGTAATAGTAAAAACATGTCTACTAAGATAAATATGCATCTAGAACACTGCAGATGGGGACTTTGAGCAGAAAAACAGATGGCAGGAAAAGGATTAAAGTTTCACCACCTTCACTGCTGCCTTACTTCCACTCACTCTCAACCTTTGGAGGCTCCTTTTCAATAAAAAAAAAGAAAAAGTGAGGGTTTCATTAACTCACCTTTGCCCCTAATTGACCAGGAAAGAATTGCCCTGGCCTGCATTATTCCATTAACAGTAGACTGAGCTACAGAAAACCTGAAGGTTTTCGAGCAGGGGTGGGGGACATCTTTCAGCCTGAGGGCCAAATTCAGTTTCAGGGAAACTCTCAGGGGCCCGCAAGGCAAAAGGAGCAGATACCAAATCTACCAGCCTGTTGTAGCTTAAAGCTCTTCCTGCCAGTAACTAAGCCTTAGGAGAGGCATTTCAACCTTTTAGAGTGGGGAAGAAATTGCACAGAAGCCAGAAAACCACCAAATGCTTGGTGTTCGGGGGAGAAGCCAGGAGAATGGAGCATGGCCATTTGGGGGGACCCCAGAGGACCCGGATTGGGACCCCAGCCTAAGGTTCTCCACTCTTGTTTTAGAACATGGAGATAATCTTTGTCACCTGCAAATAACTGCATCAAGCTTTGGTTCAGGACACAGCTACATAGGACAGTTGTAAAGTTGGCAACTATGCTCACATTCCCCCACCCCTTGCATCTGCTTAGCAGATAAGTTGGCATTTGAGCCATTGGGAAACTCGCTCCCACAACAGGCATAAAGAGTTTCCTTGCTACAATCAGAAGCTAAAGTTTGGGTAAAAACAGTTGAGTTCAGTTAATTAGTGCTCAGAATAAAGTATGCAAATTAGTTGTGCAAATGTGGACTAAAGCTGCCTAATTGTGGCCATAGCATTTGGGGGTTTCCACATAAATTCTGAATATTTCAGGAAAGTCCAGCATGGGAAGGGACCAAGTCAACTGCATCTGTCAATGGCCGCATGAGCAGCTCAGGGTTTAGTGCTGTTACATTGGAATACCCATATTTTTCCGTGTATAAGACGCCCCCATGTATATGACGCCCCCCACCGGGCAGTTTCGCAACCACGCGGTTCTCTCCTCGGCTTACTTCCGTGTATAAGACGACCCTCAATTTTTAGTCTAACAATTTTAGGAAAAAGTATAGTCTTATAAATGGAAAAATACTGTATCTCCTGACCCCTAACTTTCCCTTCCCTTCCCAAGATAGAAAACTGAGCTATGGAGTTGGCAGCCTTAGCCTTCAGAGAGCATGCAGCATTTTAAAAATAGATCTGTGCTAGAGAAATGCGTCTCCTTTCATTTGTCATGGCCTTGAGCCAAAAGAACTCACCCAAAACATTTATGATAAGACAAATTATGCTAATTATACAGATAAAACATTTGAACGGGTTTTAATAGCCACCATAAAGCTGCACCATAGCTACAAAAACAAGCAGCGTGTCATTTATAACTTGCAGTTACTGCTAGAGAAGTTTGTTGACATCTGGGACAATTTTCTTGAACGTTATGAACAGTATTTCAGAACTGTCACCTGACAGGCACTTATTTGGGGCATATGAATAGGAATGAGAATCACTCCAATATAATCTCAAATCTTTAAACTTCTTCCTTGCAATTTTCCATGCTTTCCTCTCGCTCTCTCCCTCCAGTAGTGGGGACTGGAGAGAATGGCAGGGGATATTTTTGAATATGGGAAAAAGCAAGGAAGGAAAGCAAGCATGAGTAGAGAAGAAAGGGCAAGGAGAAGCCAAGTAGAAGCCAAGACGGAGACAACCTGTGGAGCATAACCATTCCCATTTTGTTTCCTAGCAAGCTGTTCCCAGATCTGCAGCCCCCTTTTCCATGGCTCAAAGGCTAGGATAGTGTGAAGGACTGCCAACTGGCCCTGTAACTCAAGACGAGAGATCAAAGGCGCCAAACTGCCAGCCTTAGCTCTGCCGTCTTGACACTGATTCTCTCAGAGCCTTGCCCTTGGTCTATACACTGGATTTAGCACTGAACCACAGAGGAACCACACACACACCGTGTGGGGTAGAACCAGGAAAGTTTATTTAAGGTAAACAGATTACAATAAAAGGTGGGAAATGAGGGAAGGGGAAAAAGGTGGGGAGACACTTTGGTACATACACAGTAGAGCTACAAAACAAACAAGAAAAACTAGTTCCTTTACTATATAAACACCCAGGCACTTACTCTTTGCCTGGGGGGTTGGTCTTCTTAGGGCCTGCCTCAGCAAAATCCCTACTCCGCGCTCCTTTGCGTCCAGACAACAACAACCAAAACTAGAAGCCACAGCTGGCAGTATCCATTCCCCCCTGCCCCTCCTTTCAGTAGCCCTGCTGTCCTTGGCCAATCAGGATGAACTTTATCTGGGCTAGGCAGTAGTAGGCGATTGTCTTCCAGGATAAAATTACAAAATCTGGGCTAGGCAGGGGAGGGGTGGCTCTTAGGTGTCAGAGGGGTGGACTCCTGATCATGACTAGAGTGCTTGGGGAACATCTGCATGTGAATACATGGGAGACTGTGAGGCGACAAGGCCATCAGAGGAAACTATGTACATTTGCAGGAGACTCTCAGGCCCAGAGTCATCACAGGAACTACGTACATTTGCATGAGGTTCCCAGCCTCCAGCTGGGATTACACTTGTTTACATGTGTGTGGTGGAGAAGGGTCTGCTTTTCTTCACAGATAGCCATGTACCCAAGAAGATATCACATCACCTGATTCTGTATCCCTCTTTTTCTTAGGAGCCACGTCAGCCCCCAGCCTCATCTTCATCCTTCCGAGCATCTTCTACATCCGTATTGTCCCCAATGAGAAAGAGCCGCTGCTATCCAGATCCAAAATACAGGTATTGGATGCTGGCAGGTGGGTGGAAATGGGGCTACACAGCGTGGGAGGCCTATTGGAGAATAGGAAAGAGGTCCACTGGAGACCCAGTGCCAAAAGCAACCAAAGTGGACCTCAGGAATGGGGTATAGTGAGCTGTGGCAGGCCAGGTCACACAAAACTGTAGGTGGCCAGATTCCTTGAAGCTCTGTCAATGTGGCTGAAAACACATGGACAGAAGAAGCCGAGGTAAAGTGGTAAGAGACCTGCTCGATCCACCTTGGCTGGGGTAGACAGCTGTTGGTCCCTGACCCTGTCAGATCTGGTCCATAAAAAATGCCAGGTTGGTCCGCAAGACACCCGCGTCCTCCTAGCACTTACAACAGAACTTTGCGCCTTCCAAGTGTGCAGGACTGCAACTTCCATCACCCCAGTCAATGGACGTGCTGCTGGGGATGATGGGAGTTGTAGACTGGCACATCTGGAGGGTTCCTTAAAAGGTCCTTTTTAGCAATAATCTACAACAGTCACTCCTGGTTTTGAGGACTGCCCGTCCCCCCCTGAGCTGGGGGGGCTTCCTCAGACTTTAAGGATCACAGCAAGGTAGGTGATGTGTTTTGGCAGGTAGCGGGAACGCCCCCTCTTTCCCTCCCCATGGATGCCAAGCTCTTTTCCCCACGGAAACAGGCAAGGTAATTAAAAGAAGGCTGTGTCTCACGTATATGTATATGATTTGTTCTTCCTTCTTTCACAGGCTGCCTGTTTTGCTGCCCTTGGTTTCATTTTCATGGTGATGAGCCTCAGCTTCATTATTGTAGACTGGGTAACGACAGGAAAGAGCAGCGGAGTGGGGCACTAACCCTCCCCTTTCCCCCCAAGAGACACAGTGGTGGTTCTAACCAGGGAGGACCATTCAGTGCCACAGGAACGGCATCACCACCGCCCGTTTATCTTCACTCATCCTGGGGAGACACCACCGTTCCCTGCCCATCGTTATGGGGAAGTATCAGAAGGCACCCTTTGTTGCCATGGCAATGCAAACTACCCTGGGACAGCCCTCGGGTTTCTCCTTGGCTCTGGGGCTATGAAACAGCTTTTTTTCCCCAAAGGGGATACCTGCTGCCGCAGACAAACTCTACTCATTTGTCGGAATTGGTGCTATGACGACACAATTGACGGTTACGTGCTTTCGGCTCCTATGGTAGCAGTACAGTGCTCCTGGTCTTTTTTTTTTCCTTCCCTTTTTTCCTCCCTGGCAATACGATACCATTGTGTGTCACAGCAAAACCATGCAGAGTTTGTTCTGGGTGGGTGGGGTTTTGGTCCAGGATGATAGCGCTGTCTCTCAACAAGTTGTCAGGGTGTGTGTGTGTGTGTTTGTTTTTTGCCATTATGGAAGTAATCTCTGGTTGGTCCTCCCTCTTTTGCCACTGTAGCCTTGGTGCCTGACTGTCCGGGTGGCAGTGTTTCCTGTCTCTTTTACTTTGTTGTTAAGCATGGAAGCGGGGCCCTGCTCCTTCTGTTACTGTAGAGACAGAGGCCCAGCTGCCATCCATTTGTCTGTTCCCCTGCTTGGTATCAGACAGGGGCAATGATACTAAAGATGCCTGGGCTTGTAGAGTAGTAGTAGTAGCCCCAAGAAGGGGGCGGCCAGACCAACAGTGCCCCCTAGTGGACAATCTTAATTTATTTGCTAGTATTTAATTTGGGCTTGGCTACCAGACCAAAGACTACAACTTATTATTAACCATTCTGCTGCCAACACAGTCCATGCCAGGATTTCACGTACCTCTGACAGAGGTGAGGTTTGGGGTGTTGAAAGAAGGGATGGTGGGTGAGCAGACCAGAAGGCTGGACTCCTGGGCTCCCTTCACAACTCTGGAGGTGTGGTGGGCGTGGAATGGGTCTTATAGGTTACAGCAGGAGGATTCAAAAAGAGGGTTCCAAGGTAGTGGGAGGGAAATGCAGCTGTCCCTTGGCTTGGTAGAGGGTCCGTGTTCTGTCCTATCACAGAGTGATGCTAGATTTCTCGTGAGGCCATCCAGAAAAAGTTAATTCTACCTACACTACAGTGCCGCTTGTTGGTTTCCCTTTGGTACAACTCCCTGGGCCACAGTGATCAACTCTCTAGATTCCAGAATGTTATATCTGAATTGGAGCTTCCATCATTTGCCCTCTGAGAGCTCTGGGTTGAGGCAGCTTTGTATGGCACAGTGCATGTTTTAAAAGCTTCAGGTTAACACTAATGTACAGCAAACATCAAAAGGTTTGACGGAAGGGCATTGCACGCAAACTAAGGAGAAATGTTTACGCTGTGGCTACTTCCATAATACTGTGGAATAGCCACACTTCACAGGGCATCTACAGGATGGCGTCATCAAATGGTTGTCCTCCAGTGTTTTTCCTCTTCACCTTCTGCCTTTTTTTCAGCTTGCAGAAAATCTCACTTTTTGGGAGAGAGCAGAATGGTGGTGGGGCAGTCTTCACAGTTGTGGATTGCCTTAGCACGACTCTTCCATCTGCGTTAAGGGGCATGGTTTTGATATGTGCGCAATTGAGTATCAGTGCTTACAGCTGAAGGGCAGTGATTGGGTAGCCAAATTACAGCAGAGTTCTTGGCTGTGGTCTGCACTAGTCCCCGGAGTCTTTATCTGTCGGGTCAGGGTAGGCCCTTCAATTAGGCAGGGCAGCATGGCCTTCCTCAGACAACACCATTAAGGGCAGCAAACTCAGTTACAACAACATCTGTTAGCGTTACACATTCCACCACCATAACAGAGGGAAGGAGATGCCTTTTGGATTTCCAATCTCAAGCACCAAAACGTCTTGTACCGCTTTATGAGTTAGGGTGTTGGAACAGTGCCAGCTCCAGGCTCTTGAGGGCCCTTGGGCACTACAAGCCTTAATGGGGCCCTCCCTCAGTGAGTCTAGATAGATCATAGAGTTGGAAGGAGCCTACAAGGCTATGGAGTCCAACCCCCTGCTCAATGCAGGAAACTAGAGGAGGGGTCTCCCATCCAAGTGATAACCAGGACTTGACCCTGCTTAGCTTTTCACGCTCACACAAGCTGAGCCAGCGTGAGCCACAGGCTTACTTTCTCACCGCCATGGTCACCAGCTGCTCTTGCTCCTCATCCCCCTTTCTCATCATGGCTACCGCTTACTTGCTTGGCAGGCAGAGAGTCAGTGAGCACGCAGGCAGCGGCATCCACCGCTCCTCCTCCTCGCCACCACCGTTGTCTGGGCCAGAGCGAGAGACGGGGGAACAAGCTTGTAACGGCGAAGAGGAGGAGCAACTCCAGGGGGCTCTTGTCAGGGGTTTGTCTGATGGGGTTTGGGCCCTTGGCAGGTGCCCAACCATACCTACCCTTGACGCCGACCCTAGTGTTGTTGAGTGATGAGGTGAAATGACACAATGAGTGGGGAACTGGGTTCCCATCCCCCTCTGTCAAGTCTGGCAGTCTGGCAAAGAAGAATTTTGCCAGAGTGATTTCGCAGGGCCGCAGCCTTCGCCACTGCAGTGTCCATCTGCCTCTCCCTTCTCCCTCTACATCTTTCGTATTTCTGCCCTTTTCTCCCCTCCTACTTTGCCCCCCTCCTGGGCCCTTCCGTACACAGATGTCAGAAACCATTGCTGGCCTCATGGTTAGTCTCCATAATAGTACCATTACTCTCGCATCAGCACTGCCTACTATTTCTCCAGATGTTAAATGTTCCTTGTAGCGGTGTCATTGCCACTGTCGAGGTAAGGGTGGTCGTACATTGTTATTGCTAATGGATGACCACTTATTCCAGGGGTAGGCAACCTCGTGCCCTGCAGATGCTTTGGGCTACAATGCTAATCATCCCTGAGCACTGGCCATGCTGACTGGGGCTTATGGATGTTGCAGTCCTAAACATATGGAGGGTGCCAGGGCGCCTACCCTGACTTTATGCATAGAGTTGGAAGAGACCTCAAAGAACATCTAGTCCAACCTCCCTGCCAATGCAGGAAATCCACTGCTACAGCATTAATGATAGGCGGCCATGCAGCTGCTGCTGAAAAGCCTCTAATGAAGGCAGGTCCACCACCTTCCAGGGCAGTCTGTGCCACTAGCAAACAGCTTGTACCTTCCGGAAGTTTTTCCTAATGTTTAGGCAACATCTTCTTCCTAGTAATTTCAGCCTATTGGTTTGGGTCCTAACCTCTGGAGCAACAAAAATAAATTTACTGTACCATCTCTGTGGGCGCCGTTCAGATATTTGAAGATGGCTGTCGTATCGCCTCCTGTGTACTGCTGAGATGGCCACCACCATATTCCATCATAGGCCGCCAGGCTTGTTTGAAAACACTACATGATGGAAAGCCTTCTTCGACCATCCTCTCAATCATTAATAATCAACCATCGGTATTACATACATTGCTTCTGCTTTAAATTCATTGAGCTATGTTTCTTTTTGTTTTGTCCATCTCATTTTTAAAAGCACTTAGGAGCTCAGTGTTTTTTCCCTTTTTACTTTTTTTTTTAACTAGGCAGAAAAGCTGAGATTCTCAGTGGCTTTCTTGAATGATCTGGGTTCATTTTCTTTACAGTTGTATGTTCTCCAACAGATACCCTGACTTGATGTGCATCACAACTTTTCTCTGCTTGTGTAGTCTGGATAATCTGAGTGGGTGTGGGGAGAAACCTATTAGGAATATGTGAGCATGACATATATTTCCCTATCATTACTTACTATTCTTCGCCTGATAGCACATGGAGTATCATAAGCAAAAACTAGGCTCCCTGCCCCGAGGAGCTTACAAAGCACTAGATTAGATCAGAGATGGCTAACCTCTCAACATTAGGGTTCCTGTGCCTTGCAGAAGGAGGTGCTGCTTGCCATGTTCCAATGTCGTAGGAATCTGAAGATCTGTGCCTGCCAAAATACCCTATTCTACACAACTATTAAAGGTACAAGAACCCTAATACTGAAAAGCTCGCCATCAGATTAACAGTGCAATCCTAGGCATGTCCACTTAGATGTAAATCCCATTTATCTCAATGGGACTTACTCTCAAGTAAGTGTGCATAGAAGTGCAGCCTAAATTACTTTCCAGAGCCTTCAGACCCCCCCAAAAAACTCTTATGATCCACCTGTAAAGTGAGATTCCCTGGGGATATCGCTTGTAAGCAGAAAACCTCCACATGTGGACCTGTTTGGCTGGCAGAATCCAAGTTTCTTGCTTTGGTACCAGATCTCCTACTGGCGTGTTTACTAGTATGTAGGCTGAGCTTTGAAGTGGGAGCTGCAGAGATGTGGACATTGAAGTGGAAGTTTTCCATACAGGTGGCATCCTCCCCTGAAACAGATGGTACTTTTGCTGCTTGCTCTCTATCCCACTCTGAGGAGAACCAGCTTGTTCACACAACACCATCTACCTGTTTCCATCTGTCATATATCGAGAGGTACGTCCTGCATCTCATTGAAACCCATGCTATTTCTGCTTCTGAGTGTCGGCGGTAGCCATGCTGTCTCCTCTGCCTTACTCTTCAACTGCCTCGTCTTTCACCATCCTTGGGCTCACTGTCGCATCTTTTTGAGTCTGCTGCGTGGCCAGATGCGAAAGATGACAGGGCTTTGTGTAGAAGAGGGAATTTTCCTCTTCTGCACAACTATTGAAGGTGGAGCCACACCCTCTTCTGCATCTTACCACCTTAGCCGTCCATTTTGAAATGATCAGAGGTGACACTAGGCATATCACCGTTACTTAGCAACTGCAACCTGACTTCCTCCTGGCCCAGCTAGGCTGGTGCTGAAGTTGTACCTGGAAGCAGAGTTAGGGTTCCTGGCTGGGAGCATCCGCCAGTGGCCAGGTTGGAGGTTCCATTTCTGTAATAGCCATATGGGAAAGATAGGCCAGTCTCTCCCACCTGCCCACGCAGGTCCACTAGCTTATTTCTTTTCCCAACATGGTATGCAATGCATATCTCATCACAACACATGTTTCCCACACGTGCCTCGATTTTTCTTTCCTTTTCTGTCTTTTTCTCTATTTCAGCGGCTGGATGGTTTTTCATATAGACTCAAGGGCTCTGATTCTGCTTTGGGGTAGGGGGTGGGGTTCAGATTCAAGGGAGGAGGGAACAAAGAATTCAAAATGTGAAACTGATGAAAGAACACAGTATTTGTATAATTTTGGGATTCAATAAAGAGTCAGTTGATCCAGTAGAAGCAGTCTCATGCTGTTTATTTATTTATAGTGGTTCTAATACTCCTCAGGTATAGAGTCTTACAAAATAGTTTACAAAATATAGAAATGACTGTTATTGCATATGCACACGTTTGGTCATTTATACATTAACGCACACGTTCACTGAAACATCCATTGTTAAAAAAAAAAAAAGTGTAGGGAGAAGACGGCATTATTTTTGTGCCACCTCTTTCTTTCATCATTTGTATTCGAGAATGACAAGTCAGATCATCACTGGCAGTGTGGGGTGCTTCTGTTAGGGTTCCCTCTCCCACTGCTTTTGCTCCCCACCCCCCAAGTCAGTCAGCATCCGAGGCAGGCTGAGCACTACACAGCCCTCATTGACCTGTTTTGGGTCCCCCTCTATTGGGTTTTTTCCTCCAGGGTGGGCTGGGGTGTCCCAGCTACGTTAAAATCTTGGATTCCTCCATCGATTTCTATGGGCACCTCTGTTCCATCTGTGGGGACATCTTAAAATAACTTCTCTTCCTCCATTTCCAGCCACTCACATTGTATTCCCCCTTCTACCTGATTGTCACACCCACCCACCCAACATCCTGTATTACTGGGTTATTATGGGACTGTCTGGGATTTCCCCCACCCCTTAGGTTTTGTTTTTTCCTATCTGCAAACCTCAGGGTTATCCCTAGTCTCTCCCAACCGAGACATTTTCCTTGTAAGGCAAATACAGGAGTGTGAGGGGATGCACTTGCAGGGGGACAATAGGGGGTTGCTCAGTCCTCCGTGCACTGATTCTCCCCTGCAAATGCTTCCCCCAGCAGGGCTCCAAAATCAGAAGTAAACCCAGCTGAAGAGAAGTAGTGGCCCTGAGGTCAGGGCAGTTGCAAGCAAGAATTGGCGAGCGTGAGAGTAGCGTGTGAGCATCTCTCACAAATTAATTCACCAGCTTCCCCACAGTGAGAGATCACCCCTGTCCTGCTTCTGCTTTGACCCTCAATCCTCCAGGGTTCTTTTCTGCAAAACGTGGATAATTTGACACACAGTCTGGTACCTGGAGCAGTGTTTGTGGTCCTGAGAAGCTCTGCCTTCATTTTTAAAAAATGTTCACGGTGGTGAAGAAGGTAAATCTGAAAACCCGATACTGGGCTGTGTCAGAAGAAACTTCAGTGTCGGCAGAGCATAGCTTTGGCCCACCATGACACCACGTAGCTAGAAGGCCTTTCTTCATGACTGGATGTTCACTTATTGTCACCTATTCATCCACCACTCTGCCGCCACATTCTGGGGGGGAACTACAATATTGAGCTCAGATTAAAATATGCTTATTAAATGTGTTTATGGGAAACAAACCTGCATATGTTTTCACGAGCTGGGGGATTTATTTTGTGCGTTCAGAATCTGGA
The DNA here is from genome assembly GCA_021292165.1 of Shinisaurus crocodilurus. Classification (NCBI taxonomy): domain Eukaryota; kingdom Metazoa; phylum Chordata; class Lepidosauria; order Squamata; family Shinisauridae; genus Shinisaurus; species Shinisaurus crocodilurus. Next base: position 20,121,761 of record CM037881.1, read on the forward strand.
GTTCTTGGGACAAAGTACAAATTTCTCTAGGCTCAATCTGATTCATTTATTAGAGCAGAGCAGGGATTTTTGTCCTGGCCTTCCTCCATCTTCGGGTGACCAGTTACACATTGACTGGGTTTGCACGACAATCAACCAACAATAACAGTGATAAAGAAATGTCCCTACCACTGAATGTAGCAAGGAATTCAGCAGAGCAGACACTGAGACAGTAACCTTAAAGAAAAGCAAGAGTACTTTCATTAAGAAAACACAGAAAAACAGACTTACGCGCATAGGAGAGAAAGTCCTCCGCTCTTGACTTCAGACCAACTCTGCCAACTTTCTCTACAAAACTCCATTTTATACATTTTCAGGGTTACCTATGCAAGGCAACACTACACACGCTCTACAAATCTCTACGCATTCTTCCTTATTCACTAACATTAACTGGGTTTGAACGACATGATAAGCAACGGTGGTTACTCACCATTGCTTGTTCCCCGTGTCGTGCAAACCTAGTCGTGGTAAGTGACCATTGTGACTTATTGTGATTTTGAACCACGATAAGTCACGATGGTCTGTTCTAGGGTTTGTTTGTGCCACGATGGCTTGTTGTGTCGTCCGAACCCAGATGACATGAACAAGCGAGTTGCTGGGCAAGAGCGGACATTGCTGCTCTTGCCAAGCAGCTGGCCACAGAACACGGCTGACAGCTGCCCCCAATGTGCCCGAACGGCACCAGGAGGCAGCTGTCAGAGGCTTCTTCCGCCTCTGCCGCAGAGCGGATCAGGCACCCCCGCCTCCTCCTCCAGAGTAGACGAAGAGGAGGCGGTAGGTGGTGATCTGCTCCTGTTCGGCTGCTCGGGTGATGGTGTTAGGCAAGCATGCTGGGCAGCCGCGGGGATCAGAGCACAGCCTCCTGCCTGACAGGTTTTCTCCCAGGAGGAGGCCATGCTCTGATCCCCGTGGCTGCTCCACGTGCCGAGCAGCTGCGGGGATGAAGACGCTTATTTATTTATTATATTTATACCCCACCTTTTTTTCCTGCAAGGAACCCAAGGCGGCTTACATAATCCTCCTCCTCCTCTCCATTTTATCCTCACAACAACCCTGTGAGGTAGGTTAGGCTGAGAGTCAGTGTCTGGCCCAAAGTCACCCAGTGAGTTTCATGGCCGAGCGGGGACTAGAACCCGGATCTCCCGAGTCCCAGTCCAACACTCTCACCACTACACCACGCTGGCCCCGGTGACAGTGGGAAGCGCCCACCCACTCCACCCTCCACTTTCCCAGGTTCACCCAGAGACAGTGACACAGTCGGCGCGGCTGCTCCATGCACGTGCAAACCCGCCCATGTTTTGTCGTAAATCTAGGGAGTGGCTGTGTAACTTGCTGTTCCCTCACGCCACTATCATAGGTGAACACCATTTCCCTTATTCCCTTTGGCACGCACGTACGGTTTAGATAACATTCTTAGAATTCTTGCCCTTGGCCTTATTAGAGATAACAGACATCTATGGCCCCGTGGGAAAGGGGAAGAAGCAAAGGAGGCAGGAGCGGGCAAAAGGAACACCAGGGCCTGTTCTAGTTGGACTGCAAACCCCCCCAGCCCCCCAAGGCTAACTGACTCCGACGACTTTATCAATAATCAGCGGTTGTCAAGAAAGAGGACATGCATTGCCAAAAAAAGAGGACACGGGTACACAAAAATTGCATATGCTAATTTATATGTATAGAAGAAAATTTAGAAATAATTACTATAATTTAAATACAAATACAATACAATTACTATAATTGAAATGCAATGCATCTCACCATAGTGGGCAAGACTATGAACCAACAAGACTATGAACCAACAGCTAACTTTTGATGGACGTCAAGGTCCCTCCTCTCCTTTCTTATGGTTCTTTATCTTTAGGCTGGACTTGGGCAGCCCTTCTGATACTGTCCTCTGTAAAGCAGGACAACCAGTTACACTAACGTGTCCTCCTTAATCCACACTTGGCATCTGCTTGCCCTTCAGCTTTGCTCAGGGCGCGGGATGTTGCTGGGACTTTTCAGCGTAACGGGGAACCCGGCTAACTTTTCTGTATTACCCGGTGGTTTCGAGCTTCCTGTTACCAAGTCCAAAAAAAAAGAAAGAAAGAAAAAAGAATCCTTGCAACACGGAAGTTAGCTCTGGGTGAGATCGTGGGGTGGAAAGCCCTGACAGGGCCGATATGAGCCGGAGGTCCAAGCCAGCAGCCCGAGGGCAGCCAGACAACGTGTCCCTCCTGCCTCCTTGAGGACCATGAGAACCAGCAAGTGTTCGAACTCTTGGGCAGGAAATGCACGGTAATTTTGTTATTGCTCTGGAGTGGAGAGGGAAGGCCACAGCAGAAACCAGAGAGCCTCCCTTGAGCGGGGAGGAGGGAGGAGCTTCCCACTGGGGTAACAGGTGTTTGTGTAGGCTGGGATTTCATTTCCAGATTTGGGGAATCCCAAGCGATACAACGGAGAAGGAGCATCCAGTGTGGTATGGAGGTGCGAGAGAGTGGGTGATGGTCAGGGCCGGTGCAAGGCAGTTTGGTGCCCTAGGCAAGATCAGATATTTAGCGCCCCCCTCTTCCCACTTGAGCCCTCCCTCCCTCCAGCCCTATGCTCCTGGCGCCCCCTTTAGCCCGGCGCCCTAGGCAGCCGCCTAGTTGGCCTAATGGTAGCACCGGCCCTGGTGATGGTGTTAGCCAAGCCCCTTTCTTTCAGTCTGCCCTCTTCCCAGTGTTGTTTTGAGGATAAATTCAAAATTATGGTGGGGATTAAGATAAGGGTAGTAGTAACTCAGATGCTGAAAGATCCTGGAGAGTTGAATCGTGGAATAGGGATGTACCGTATATGGCCTAATACAGGCCTAGGCAACCGTTTAAGTAACCATCCCTCCCTAAAGGAACTCCCCGCTCATTTCTCATTTGAATGCGGTAATAAACGTTTGCGTACTTAAATGGGCCATTGTCTAGTTTAGAAATGAGAAGAACCTTATCAGGTTAGTTTTAAAAAAACAAAACAGATGGCAACTCTCTCAGCCGCTGGCTGTTTAACCACAACCAAGGTTTCTCCCTGCGTCTTTAATCTTGCCCCATCTTCCATGCAGAAGAAGTTATAGAGATATCTGACTCTGAAACAGCTTGAGGCCTAAGGGTGAATATAGTGCAGCTCACAGTTTCTGTACACTGCTCTGTCTTCCCGGAAATGGGGACAGAAAACCACTTCCTGAAAAGGCCCCAGAGTAATGGCTCTGACAGCAGCGACATTGCAGCCAGGCCTGAGGTGGGACTGCAAGTCATAGCCGACCCCAGTAAACGCTTCAAACAGGCCCCTTTTCGCCCAGCTCAAATATACTGGGCCAGAACATGAGGGGAATATCTGTATGTATGTATGTATGTACGTATGTATTTATTTACAGTATTTGTATACCGCTCCATATCTAAGCAGATTTTGGGGCGGTGAACAATTAAATGATAAAAACAGGTAAAGAATAAAGACAATGTGTAGAAAACAAGGTACTAAAACTGTGGCTGGTCAGGAAGGAAGGCTTCCCGGAACAAGGAGGTCTTCAGCAGGCGCCGAAAGCAGCACAGTGATGGAGCCCGCCTGACCTCCAGGGGCAGGGAGTTCCACAGAAGTGGAGCCGCCACAGTGAAGGCTCTTCTATGGGTGGACTCCAGTCGGGCCAAAGGTCCATGCGGAACCACCAGGAGAATGTCCTCCGGTGACCTCAGTGACTGGGCAGGTTGGTAAGGGAGGAGGTGCTCTCTCTCAATTATCCTGGTCCCAAGTTGTTTCAGGCTTTGTACCAGAACCTATATATGTAGCCCTCAAGTTGTCTGATAACATCATATTCCTTATTCTTCTGACAGATGCCACATCAGGGCTGCCTACATGAAAAACCAGTTCAACTGTTGTGATTTCCTCCCATCTAACATTAGGAGCTGCTGTTTTGTGAGAGTGTTGAGAATTCTCAGTTAGAGATCCTTAACCTTAAATATTTATTTATTTATTTATTTAAATATTTATCTCCCCCCCCCCCCCGTTTTTGTTTTTCCCCAAAGCCACTGAGGCGATGCAGCCACAGACGTACTGGTTTACTTGGTATTTGCTGGTTTAAATATGTAATGTAGATGAGGCATGCCCTTATTTTAAAATCAGGGTTCCTCTTTCATTCCAAAATATGATAAAATATCAATTCATTCCAAAAAATATCACATCAAACATAATGGCTTGGATCCTAAGACAACTTATGGCACTATCCTATATGTATCTACTCAGAAGTAAGTCCTATTGAATTCAGCAAGGCTTACCCCCTGGTAAGCAGGTAGAGGATTGCAGTCTTAAGAAATTTCATTGGAGGAAAGTTTCCCATCTCCCCCTCCCCCTCCCCCTTGTAGCCACCTGTGCCCCCCCAAAAACTCTCCAGAGGTTTGGGGGGGCCCTCCTGAACAATTTGGAATGACATGCAATGGTGTGCAGGGGGCTGCTGTGCTGGGTGAGTGGCAAATAGCCCCAAATCAAGCCTTTGGGGAGTTTCCCTCCTCTCCCAACAGCCCCCCTCCTCCGTGCCCCTATCCCACATTGTTCAGGAGGGCTCCCCAACCCTCCAGAGAGGCTTTTTGGGGTTCAGGTGGCTACAGCGGGGAGGAAGGTACAGGAAACCTTCCTTCCGTGAACTTCCTTAGATTCACTTGTCTTAGGATCCAAGCCAATGCACGTTCCTTGTTTTGTTTTGCCATAGCTGTGGAGCAACTGCTATTTTGGAGTGCTGCTTTAGCTTCTCCAGGCGTTACGCCATCGCCTCTCCCTATGTCAGAATACATTTTGGAACTTCTGTTGTTTTGGCTGCAAAAATGTGAACTTTCTAGCATTTGCGACTGGGTAACGCTTCCCCATTTACTACACTTCCTTGGCAGTCGCATCTTTATTTACAATTTTTTTAAAATCCCCAAACACCATAGCGGGTGAAGAGCAGGCAAACATGAGAGAGGAAGAGGGACCTTTTGCTCTTCCCTCACAACACACATGGGTCTGTACACCATCACACACGTCTTGGGGTGCATAGCTAAAAATCATAATCCTTTATAGAGAGAACAGGGGCACAAGTGTATGGGGAGCCAATTTATAAAAATAAATTAAAAATGAAGCAGGCCACAAACGTGGTAGCTGGCCTATAACAGTATTTCATGCCGTAAAGATGTCAAGTGTGAAGGGCCGAAACATGTGCCAAGGAGTTCCAGCCAGTCACTTAATTTGTATTAAGGTGGATTGCCATCCAATTAAAGGAATCTTAGTTTAATCTTAGTTAAAGGTGCAATCCTATGCACATTTAGACAGAAAAAAGTCCTGCAGCTCCCAGCATTCCCCATACCAGCACTTTGAATCGGGCCCAGACACGGACTGGCAGCCAGTGCAGATGGACAAGTACTGGCATCATAGGATCACGTCGGCCAGTCCCCGTTAACAATCTCGCTGTCCTATTTTAGACTAGCTGAAGTTTCCGGACCATTTTCAACGGCAGACCCACATATAAGACATTGCAGTAGTCCAGCCAAGTGGTTACCAGAGCATGGATAACTGTAGCTAGGCTGTCTCTATCCAGATAAGGACGTTGTTGGTATATCAGCCTAAGCTGATAAAAGGTGTTGCATACCACTGTCCACCTGTGCTTTTAGTGACAATGCTGGATCCAAGAGCACCCTCAAACTACGAACCTGACCCTTTAGGGGGAGTGCAACCCCAGAACAGGTTGAACATCACTTAGCTGGAGATGAACTAACAGTACCTCCGTCTTGTCTGGATTGAGATGATGATGATGATGATGATGATGATGATGATGATGATGATTTTCATTTCTATACTGCTCAATAGCTGAAGCTCTCTGGGCAGTTTACAACAATGATAAAATTCTACAATAAATATGTGGAGGAAGGGGGGGCTGGCTGACCCGCCACACCCCCACCCTTTCCTACCTGTAAGGACCCAAGACCCCCAGAGATCTCAAGGTACCAGACTGCCAAGCAATCCTACTTGAATCTCTGTTCAGGGACTTGCCTGTATGACTGTAACCTGGATTTACGGTAGTTGCTGGAACCACAGAGCAATCCACAAACACCATGTGGGGTAAAAAACCAAAAGAAGGTTTATTCAGGTAGCATTTTACAACAAGAATAGGGAAATGAGGAGAAGCACACAAAATAGAGAGAGACACACTTTGGTACACAGAGTAAAGCTACAAAATAACAAAACCTGATTCTTTATATCTCCCAGGCACACAACTCTGTTACCTGGGGGTCAGTTCTCTTCCAGGGTTGGATCCAGCACAGCCTTGCTGCCCGGAGGACTAGTACACCTACCCGAAGGTCCGAGATGGGTAGCCCTCCACAAGGCTTGCCTTTCCAAAGCCCTCATTCAGCTAATTTCACCAGGAGCTACCTGGGGTCGGATCCTGAGGCCACCCAAAGGCTTGGGCCTCTCCTTGGCTTGCCGCCATTGCTCCAACAGCCGGCAGCCGCGCGAATGACCAAAGACAAAGACACACAGGCTACACTTTGGGAATATACCTTCCCCCCCCTCCCCTCCCTTCTGTAGCTTTGCTGCTTCTTAGCCAATCAGGATGAACTTCACCTGGCCAGGCAGGGAGGGGAACTCATGACTCATGGCATTTGCATCTGAAAAGCCGTGTCACTGTAGACTTTGGGACGCCGGCATACACCCCCCCCAGCCTTTAGCCGGTTCACACATGAGGGTGTGTGTGTGTGTGTGTGTGTGTGCATGTAGGACCCCCAAAGGCTCTTTCCTTCACAAAATACAATATAAAAATACAAACAATAAAAACACTGAAAAAATTTCACTAGACATTTAAAAAACAATTTTAAAATTACTTAAATAGCTAAGACAAGATTATAAAAAGTAGACTGGTTAAGAAGAAAAGAAAAAAAGTGACATCACCATCACTATTTGGAGCGGTTAAATGCCTCAGCATAGAGGGCAATCTTAACCTGGCGCTGAAAGGATAGTAAAGTTGGCGCGCCAGGTGGGCCTCAGTGGGGAGGCTGTTCCCTGATGCTGTGCCAAGTACCCCGGTGGGCATAACTGGGAGAGACTAACTCCTCCCCGGCCGCCTCATCCACTATTAGGTCATGGATGAGGGAGGTCTTATTTTTATCGGCCCTCATCCAGTCCATTACCGAGCCCAGGCACTGATTCAGAGCAGTCACTGCCTCACCTGGATTTGAGGGAGAGTCATCCATCCGCATCTTGACCACACCTCAGCCCACACCTCCAGATAACCTCCCCCAGCGGTTTCATGTAGATGTTGAATGTGAAGATTACGTTGGAGTGTAATCTAATTGATGTCATGTGCCATGTACACCGACGGCACTGTATAATTAATAATACAATAATTGCAAGTGGATCCTCCCTCCTCAAAGGAGTGCTCCTGTTCCAGCCAACCATATCCTCCAAGCGAGACATTTCCACTCCCCCACCCCACCCTGAAATCTGTTTTTCTTTTCCAGCTGTTACTCTACATTCAGTGATTTCAGAATGTGCTCAGAACTCTTTGGGGTTTTCCTTTTTTTCTCCACTTTTTTTTTTATTTTAAATTGTACTTCTCTAAACGTGGGGGTTCCTCCAAGCATGTGGATACTTCCCTCTTGTTTATCCCCACTGCTTTCTTGAGGACAGCTTCTTCCATTTTCTTTGAGGGAGTATGACTGCCTCAGTTACATGTGGCTTCCCCCCCAGGTGTGTGCATATATATATATTCTATTAACAAGGTGGTGCTTTTATTCTATTAACAAGGGGTGGCTTGGTGGTATAGCTGCAGTATACCGGATTTTGGCTGTACACAAGGCCTTCGTTCTGGTTTAAAATTTAATTGCTGACCTTCCTCGCTCTAAAAAAAAGCTGCAAAAATGGCTGGAAAGCGCAGGAGAGGCCCTGGAGGAGGATGGCATTGTGAACATCTGTGAGTGAGGGCTCATGAGCGCACAATAAATGCCTCGTGTAGAAAAGCCCTCAGTGGCCCTATTTGGCTACAATCCCAGCAGTGTGCTCACCATGATGAATTTGCTTTTAGAAAGCAGGGCCGGCCTTACCTCTAGGCAGAGTGAGGCAACTGCCTCAGGCAGCAGATATTGGGGGCAGCGGCAGTGCCCCCCCCCCGGGGGTGCTCCTTCTGACCCCCTGACCATTCCCCTCTCTTGAAAGACAGAGCTGTGTGTGCCACAGGGCCTCTCCTGCACCCCCTAAATTAGCCTGCTGCCCTTGGGTGTGGTGGATGATGCTATCCCATTGTCACTGCTGAAGTAAGCTTTAACTGGGATTTCTTTCGGCTTCGGTACATAGAATGGAGCAGGGGGAGGGGCACCATTTTGTCTTTTGCCTCAGGCAGCAAAATGTCTTGGGCCTGCCCTGTTAGGAAAGAGTGGTTAATAATATATGATAATATATCAAAAACGAGATAGAAAAAATAATTCTTAGCCATTCTCCTTGATTGTGAGAAAGTATATGAACAGGTGGTTGCACGGTGCTAAGGGTAATTAAGATAGCTAGGTGTCCTTCAGTGGGACAAGCGGATATAAAAGAGGGCAAGAAAGGGGTAGCGTTTTGGCAGGCGCATGTTCCTTCACCATTGTAGGCCACGTTTATACTCGCCAAAATGCCATCTTCACTGCAACCATTTATTTAAAATTCTTTTATTTATTTTTATTTATTTCATCTACTTCTATACCACTCGACATCCCAGGATTTCCGATCGGTTTACATAAAGACACACATGATACAAATATAAAAAAACAATATAAAACCAGCACAGAACAATAAATACCGTTAAAACATTTACAGCGAAAGCAGTAAAACAGACCAGTGCCTCAATCAATCGCAGCGCAGGTCAGCAGAAGCCTGAGTGAAGAAATGCAGAGATGGAGGATTAAGATGAGGGGGAAGGCTCATGGTTTGGTGGTGGTTTTTAGGGAGTCACCGGAGCTAGCACGATGCTTGGGCCAAAATCTTGTCCTGGCCATAACATTAACTTGCTGCTTGTTCTTTCCTGATAGGCCATCGTCACAACTGTGGCCCAGCTCTACCTGGCTTTGCCTCAAGGCAGCAGAAATTGGTCCAAGCAGGGCTCTGGGGCCCTGTGCTTTGTGAAGGATAACCCCAGGCGTTCATACTTCATCCGTCTCTATGACCTTAAGGTACCAAGTCCTGGCTCTGTCGTCACCAGAGGCAGTGATATAGGCCTATAGCTGCTCATTCATTAGAATGAACTCTTGTCTCCAGTCTATATTCATCCCATCTCATGCAGGGAACTGAGAACCAACTCACACAGTGCCAGTGGACTCTGTTCTGCTAGACTGCTACTGCTCGGATTTTAACAAAATGAAGCATCTTAGGTTGTAGGGATTTCTAGGAGTAGATTGAAACTGGTTTGAAGGCAGTGCCAGAGAGGGGGGAGTTTTGTGGGATTTTCTGCCTTAGCTGCCAGAATATCTTGGCTGGTCTTGGGTACCTTGACTGAGAGGGGCACTGCCACTTGCTGCCTTTGCCTCAGACAGCAAAAGGTCTTGGTCTAGCCCTGTGTCTGCCCTGCTCACACTTCAAACGTGTGTGTGTGTGTGTGTGTGTGTGTGTATCTTTACATCAAAACGTGCATGTGGATGAGGGGAGTTGAATCCTCTCCCTTACATCATTGTGTTCTCTGCCACTTGAAACACTTTTCTGCCCAGCCTGCTTAGTTCTGGTATCAGAGCTGGGGCCAGGAGAAAAATGCCTGTGGAGACAGAGGGTGGGGTGGGTAACCACGACACCCGAAGCTCCTTGGGAATTTAAGCCATGCACTGTGGCTTAAATTCCCCTGTGCCCAACAGACAATCGGGCACAGCGGGGTTAGGGTGCCTCCTGCTCCCCCCTCAGTCCTCCCACCAGTATCCCAGAGGACACTGCAGGAGCACTGAGGGGAGCGGAGCAGGGGTGACAGCTGCCCCAAAGTGCCCAAGTGGCACTTTTCAGCAGCTGTCAGAGGCTCCCCTTGCTGGCCACAGCCGTTGCTGAGCTGAGTGGTGGTGGCAGTGCCCAGCAAGGGGAAAGGGCAAGCCGCCTGCCACTGGGCTTCCTCGAGCAAGGGGATGGTGTGGGAGAAGGCACAGTCTCCTGAGTCTGCCCAGGAGTGGGCCCAGGAGAACACGCCTCCTCCTGCCCGCCCGCCTGGGAGGAGACAGGGAGGAGATGCAGTTTCATGGGCCTACTCCCGGGTAGACCCAGAAGAATGCGACAAACACACACCCCGCGCTTGTGGCGCCAATCGACTATGAGTGGGGAGGGGGAGAGGAGGCAGTGTTCTCCTGGGTGTACCTGGGAGTAGGCCCAGGAGAAGAGGCTTCCTCATGCCCACTGGCTAGCGCGATCGCCTTGCAATCACGCTGGCTGGGGTGGGAGGGAGGTCACTTACCCGTAGGTCTCCTCCTAGGGAGAGCAAGGGGAAAGCGCCCACCCACTCCCCCTGGCAAGCTCCTTGCCAGGGGGAGTGGGGGATATTCTGCTTGCCAACGCAAGCAGAATCGGGAGTGGGGGCTGCTGTTCTGCCTGCCTGTGCCGTGTGCCATGGGGAGTAGGGGGGACACTTTCCCCTTGGTCTCCCCAGGAGGAGGCTTAGGGGAAAGTGACCTCCACACAAGCCGAGTGGCTGGTTCATGCCCGCCACCGACGCTGCAGCCCTTTTGGCTGTGTTGCTAGCAGGCAGGAAGTACCCGCTGGACTTTGCCTCCTGTCGAGGAAGTGAAGCCCAGCAGCTCCTTCCCTCCTGGTGCTGGCGCCGCTGAAAGGGCTGCTGCAGTGGCAACAGGCGGGAATGACCTGCTGGGTTTCGCTTCCTTTTGAGGAAGTGAAGCCCAGCCGATCCTTCCCCAGCTGTGCGCTGCCTCCCCATGCCCCAAACGGGGATTGAGCATGCAGCACATGGCGGACCTCGGTGGCTTCCTCTGCACTCATGCCGATGCTGATGCCGGAAGAGCAGGACTGCTCACGAGCAATCCCACTGTCCCAGCATCGGCAGGAGTGCAGGGGGCGGGGAGCCGATGACAGCTGCGCCAAGTGCTGCTTGGGCATGTTGGTGGCAGCTTTCATTGGCCAGAGCCCCTTGGCCAGAGTGGCAACCCTTTTTTGCCACTCTTGCCAAGGAGCTCTATACCCTTTTGGCTTGCCTGTGGGTTAGCATGTTGCCTGGGTTCGGATGACATGCTACGCCATGTTTGCTAAACCCTAGAGCAAGCCATGGCTTCGCAGGGTGGTTAAGAAGCCACCCCAGGGTGGCTTCTAAACCACCCCACAGGAAGAGCGCTGGGTTTGGATGACACGCAAAGCCACGGTGTCTTACCATGTTGTGCAAATCCAGTCAGTGACTGGGTTCACACAACACAATAAGCCGTGGTGGCTTATAAGCCATGTTTGTTTCACAGTGGCTTGTTGTGTTGTCTGAACCTGGCCAGAGTGGCTTGTGCATGGTTAACAAACCATGCTGCTGGGTTCAAGACAACGCCACAAGCCACTCTGAAACAAACATGGCTTATAAGCCCCCATGGCTTATCGTGTTGTGTGAACCCAGTATGGGGAGTTAAGGTGAGAGAGGGGAAGGCTCAGCTCCCCTCATCCATGTTACCTTTTGTGGTAAAACATTACACACACACACACACACACACACCCATTAGAACCAACGTGGCTGCCCCCATCGTGCATAGTTTGGCCCTGAAATTCAGGCCAAACATGGGGAGGCACTGCTTGCGGTGCAAATCCCGACTGTAATCTTTTGCCTCTTAAACTTTTATATCAGGAATTAAAAATATCTAGACGTGGGGACATGTAGGAAAGGCAAATTGTTAATATATGGGTATCTCTGCTTACCCTTTCCCTTCGTTACAGGATAGGAAAATGACCTGGGAGCAGGAATTGTACACCCAGCTGGTATACATTGCTCCCACCTCCTATTTCCACACCTTTGCAGGAGATGTGAGTATTCGGGTGCGCGCATGTATTTGTGGTGGTGGTGGTGGTGGTGGTGGTGGTGGTGTATATGCGCGCTCATGCATTGGGCTCCATATCTCAAGGGTGTCGTGCGCTGCGGTTCCTTGCAGGAGTGCAACGTGGGGCTAAACTTTGCCGACCAGAACGAGGCGCACGATTTTCAACAGATGGTGGAAGAGAAGATGCAGAAGAGGAACCAAAAGATGGGTAGGTGGGCGTTCCAGGCAAGGAGTTCTGACTGAAGGGCGGGAGTGCATCTCTCCCTGGAGCCCCGATGCCTTTAGGAAACATTCTTCCTCTTTCAAAACGATGGCTCTGGAAAGGAGAGCTCTGCTTTGGGTTTGCAAATGAATGAGGACACATTACAAACGGTGTGCATGTAAGGCAGAAAAACGGGTTGCTTTTTCTGAAGCAGAGCAATTTTTGGAAGGGCTATTTTTGGAGCCCTGAAGCTGGCAGTTGGGAAGGGGGTGCTTAACCCTTTCCCTGTTGGCCACTGTTCTTTTCCAAACTGACCCCCCTCTCATAGGCAGCTTCTTTCCCCCCCCCCTGTGGGGTTACAAACAGAGTTTTAAAAAATGCAGGAAGGAAAGGAATGAGAACATTATTTACACTTTATTTGCTTAAAGTGAGAACATAAAATACACTTCAGACCCCAACGCTGCTGCTGGTCCCTGAAAATACAAGAATCTCTGGTTTAGGCAAATTTAGCTACAGTTTTATATCCAGAGAGAATCATTCTTTCGGGCCTCTCGTTCTCCCACCCTGCGGTTCCCTGGTCTTATTTTTTGCCTTGCCAGAGCATCGGGCTTAGGAACGGGGAGGAAGGATATCATCAGGTTGCAATAAGGCTGATGCTGATTTATTTATCACATTGGAAGCAGCTCCCCCTAGTGGGGAGAGGCCTGTGTGTCCCATACTTTGGCTTTGACTTGCAACAATTCTCACCGCTCTCTCTGCATATTGCAGCTGCATTTTATCAGTCAGTTCCCCAACCATGGCACCCTTCCAGATGTGTTGGTCTGCTCTACAACTCCCATCATTCCCAGGCAGCATGGTACCATGCTGGCTGGGGATAATGGGAGTTGTAGTCCAACCCATCCCGAGGGCACTCAGTTGGGGAAGACTGATCTCCATTGCAGTTCCAGCCGTGGTTCTCTGTGTTCAGGCGGCTGTGTGCCTGCTGACAACCATGCACAGCACCAGGTGCAGGTTTTGTACAATGTGACAAGTGTTGCCAGGTCTCAGGGTTTGACCCAAAGTTTCAGAAGTCAATAATTCTACACAGGACATCAGTTAGAAGGAGAAACTTGAGCCCCTGCCAGCATGGCCAGTGGTCAGGAATGGTGGGAGTTGAGGTCCAAAACATCTGCCTGCCCCTGGTTTCCTTCTCCCACTGGCTCTGCCCTGGGCTTCTGTCATCGGGCTTCTCTACCCTAGCTCCACGAGTAGCTTTTTGAGTAATTCCACAGATATGCAAAATAAATAAAACCAGTCCTCAGTTCTGTACATGTGTGGCATCATGCATCAAGTCCTCTCAGGGAGAGGGGCTGTGACTTGGTGGCAGAGCACATGTTTTGCATGTGGAAGGTCTCAGGTTCGGTCCTTGGCATCTCCAAGTGGAGCTGGGGGAAGGACTCCTCTGAAACTCTGCAGAGCTGCTGCCAGACAGTGCAGACAATACTGCTCTGGTTGGAACCAGTGTTCTGACACAGTAGAGGGCAGATGCGTATGTAATTTCAGGATGAGGCAGGCTTAGCTGGAAGGCTGCTTGGATTGTTTCAGAAGGCTGCCATATATGCTGATGGTCATCCAGGCACTTGCACTGGATTGCAGCCAGGACTCTGAACAGTTCTTACGTTATTCTACAAAATCCCCATTTATGTATCAAGGAAGCCCAACGTGAGCACAAATTAAATTGAGCAAATCCATTCAACACATGTAAATTCAGTTGATTTTACAAAAACTTCCTAAATTTAAAGTCCCTGGTTTTTATTCCAAGCCTCCTCCTTAACTTTTTGTAGAATTTGGGATTTGGTGAAGGGAGCAATGCGGTAGAAGGAGGGTTTGGGTGAAAGAGAGACAATGTGGTGGTGGTGGGGCGGGGCATGGTTAATGTGAACAGGTGGAAGATGTGAAGAAGGGACATGCTAACATGCAGTTGCAGGAGCTCTCTCCCCTGAATCTGCCTTTAGAAGACATTACACTGAGAGCCCGTGTGGCCTAGTGGTTAGAGTGTTGGACTGGGACTTGGGAGATCCAGGTTCTAGCCCCCACTCGGCCATGAAGCTCACTGGGTGACTTTGGCCAGCCAGTGACTCTCAGCCTAACCTACCTCACAGGGCTCTTGTAAAATTGAGAGGAGGAGGAGAATTATGTAAGCCATCTTGGGTTCCTTGCAGGAAAAAAAACGTAGGATATAAATATAATAAGTAAATAATAAATAAATAAATTATATGCATGTTTTCAAACATATTGCCACAATGAGGGCTAGAAACTTTAAAAAAATTAAATGCTTAGGAATTCAAATTTTGCACGGTGCCAAATTCCACACATGTAGAACTGAAGAGAATGAAGAGGTCTGTATATATCTTCCAGCACTTCATCCTGAACGTATTTTCACTAATAAAGTGAGTGGCTCCTACAGCAGAAAGAACCCAAACCCCAAACTAACACATAAGAAGAGCCCTGCTAGGTGAGAACAAGGCTCCATCTAGTTCAGTAACCTGTTTCCAACAGAGGCCAGGCAGCAGATCCTTTTAGGAACCCCACAGGCAGGGTATTAATGAACCCTCATGCCCTCTTCCTAAACCTCTTCCTCTTTTACAGATAACAGACAACTGCCACCGCCACCACCGCCAGTCAACGGAGGTATGTATCCCTCCTATAGACCCATCGTCTTTCGTGTATGGTCTTCTTCTCATAAGAGTGCAACTGTATGTAGTGCTGGTTGCAGGCTTACCCAATCGCTGGGAGGAGGCGAAGAAGCATTGTGGCAAACTTCAGACACCTGAATCCTTGTTTTAGAGCATAGCTGGCTGGGGCATGCTGGGAGTTGTAGGCCAAAAACATCTGGGGACCCAAGGTTGGAGAACACTGTTTTAGAGAGCATGGACAGCAATGCTGACTGAGAATTTCCCAGCAGCTCCAGTTCTAGAAGGGAACAGGGAATTGTCCTGGAGCAGTTGGTGCTGAAGTATCACTAATCACTGTTCTCTTTGTCTCTATTAGACAGAAGATCAACTCTCCCGCGGTCCCCACCATCTGGGGTTGACTCGAATGGTAAGCAACTTGCAGGTTTGGGTCACGTATGGTGCTTCCAGATTAGGCTTTTATTGTGCAATTGCCCTGCCTCATATACGGAATTTTATGGGTGGGTCTGGATGGCGTCATCTTCCACTTGTAACCGTCCCATGTTTTCCGTCCGCTTCTTCTGTCCTTTTCGTTACCAGAAACAAACCCTGTTAAGGAAGAAAAAACAGACTAGGAGCACAATGCCTTTTGATTGGTAGTGCTCACTCGAAGCCCTCAGGGCCTTCCTTTCTTCCTCCCTCCCTCCCTCCCTTCCTTTCGTTTCTTTCTTTCATTACTTTATATCCCCTACCTTCAAGTACAAGAGTCTGCAAGGTGGCTAACCAATACACCATGAAAATAGAATGTAACTATAAAGTCTAAAATGTACAATACCAAGGAACAGAAACATGCTAAATAGAAGCAGCAAAAGATCTCTCTGTACAACAGCAATAAAACCTTGCTTAGCTAACCCCCGAAAAAGAAAGAAGTCTGATACCAAATGCCCTTTTTAAAACAGAGGTGACAACAGTGTCAAATTTCACCACTTTCACCGCCCAGTAACATTTCAGAGCTGTAGGTTTCAAGCAGCAAAAACGTCATCCACCCATCATTCTAAGAGGAGCGCCTTCTGTATCTGAAAGCCCTGTCCGTGGTGCTGCATCACCTGATGAAGTGTTTACTGACTCTGGGTGGGTTCGCATTACTTAAGCCCGGGATGGCTATCAGGCACAAACAATCAGGCGGGGCGGGTGGGTCCTGAAGCACCTCCTCCCCACTCTTCCCCCCTCAGTCCTCCCACCGGTATCCCAGGGGACACTGCAGGAGCACTGAGGGGAGCAGAGTGGGGATGACAGCTGCCAAAAAGTGCCGCAGAGAGAGGTTGCTCGGCAACCTCCTCCCTGCCGGGACCAGCCACATTGTGCTGGACTTCCTCTTGAGCAGTGTTCTCCAACCTTGGGTCCCCAGATGTGTTTGGCCTACAACTCCCAGCATGCCCCAGCCAGCGTAGCTGGCTGGGGCATGCTGGGAGTTGTAGGCCAAAAACATCTGGGGACCCAAGGTTGGAGAACACTGCTCTAGAGGAAGTCCAGCCCAAGACGGCTCGTCTCTTCCCATTGCTCAGCACCACTGCCGTTCAGTCGAACGGTGGCAGCACAGAGCGAAGGGGGGGGCACATGAATCACCTTGCGCTGGGCTTGGAAGCCCAGCCCAAGGCAGCTCGTCCCTTCCTGTTGCTTGGCGGCACTGTCATCGGGCTTCCTCCTGCGAAGCCTGATGACAGCACACACACACACACACACACACACACACACACCGCAGCCCAGAGCTGTTTGGCCAGAGTGGCAAGACTTTCTGCCACTCTGGCCAAGGGGCTCTGGAGCCAAAATGGCTTGACCATGGCTTAGCGTGTCATCCAGGTTCGGACAACATGCTAAGCCACAGAAGGTTAAGCTGACCCTAAAACAAGCCATGGCACCAGGGTTTGGACAACTAGCTAAGCAGTAGCCACGGTGGCTTAGTGTGTCATGTGAACCCAGTCTTTATCTCTCCATCATATCCATGGGCTTAATCTGAGCCCGGCCTTAAGACCTCTCTAGTGATGACCAAGAGGAAAGAATACCGGATTTTATTCTTTAACTTTTTGTTCCAGGACCAGTGGATCCATATACTGTCCTTGTGTACTATAGCAGATATAGCTTGCCTTTTTATGCCCTTTTAATGCTCCTTTTTATGCTTTCTTTTTATTACCCTTTTTATGCTCTCCCCCCACCCCCCACTGTTTTGTTTAAACGCAAAGGTGTGTGCTCCTGTGCAAGAGAGAGGGGGGGGCACACAACCTTATTTATTTTAAAGCATTTTTACCCTGCTCTTCAGCTGAAAAGGCTTCTGGAGCAGCTCACATAAGATTAATAACAAACAAGACCGTTCAAAATGAAAAGGGTTGTACAAAGAAACAAAAAGTGTTTATGAACTGGTAGGCATTGCTGGGGGGGGGAAGGGTATGTTTGCTGGTGTTTGGCTCAGGGGCACTGCTAGGTATGGAAAAGATCTGAGGCTCA
Source organism: Shinisaurus crocodilurus (assembly GCA_021292165.1). NCBI lineage: Eukaryota > Metazoa > Chordata > Lepidosauria > Squamata > Shinisauridae > Shinisaurus > Shinisaurus crocodilurus. The sequence goes on from CM037881.1 coordinate 20,139,142, forward strand.
GGCCCACAACACAAAAATAATGCACAAATGTGCATATGCTAATTTACATATGTTCTAAAGTGTGTGTGTGTGTGTGTGTGTGTGTGTCTTTCAAGGACCCTGTTTATTTGTAAAAAGGGAGCCGCCTTGGGTTCCTTACAGGAAAAAAGGCGGGGTATAAATATAATAAATAAATAAATGTGCGGATGGGGAGAGGAGGGCATTTGATTTCAGAAAAAAACTCAGGCAGAAAGATTCAAGGTGGGGGACAGCAAGAGTGAAGCACATGTGGGCAAAAAGCCAGCTCATCCAGGAGGATCAGATGCCACAGAGATCACCAGGGGCCCCCCTACCTTTATTTCAGCAAGTGCCCATGGACAGCAGAGTGGTGGGGCAGAGAGGGCCTCCCAGAGATTCGGGGCTCCAAATGAATGATTCGGGGCTGCAGCTCTAGTGGGCCGCCCCCTAACACCGCCTCTGGTTTGGCTCATTAGCCCATCTTATGTTCCCCAAAGGACCCAGTAATATGCAGCCAGTCTCGCCTCCGGCTGCTTTGACTCTGCCAACAGTTGCCATCCAGAATCCAGACATCACGTTTTCCCGCTACCGTGGACTGCCTGTTCCTACCACAGCGGACAAGAAGAAGGGGAAAAAGAAGATTTCGAAGGCTGACATTGGAGCTCCGAGCGGGTTCAAGTAAGTGCTTCCAGAAACTACACGCACCTCTCAAGGGGACATCGTAGGAAGGATTCCTTGACTTCCAGCATTTCTTTTTCTTATGTTCTCTTATCAGCCTTTCTTGATTCTGCACATGGGGTGGCTTGAAACTGTCATTTCCTTACTGATATGGAAGTTTTCTTTAAAACGGTTTGAGAACTTTAAGAGTACTTTAAGAGTAGTTCCACTCAATTACATTTTAAGTGGACTGGCCTGCCCCTCTAATTTCTTGCCTGGGGTGGAGTGGAGGAGTTGTTGCCTGTCTTGAACAGGAGTTGCTTATACTGTAATGGCAGCTGGAAATCTTGTCCCCACTGCAGGGGGCTGCCGTGTTTCCTTCTGGCTTGCACACGCACAGGTGCAGTTTCATAAGGAAACATAAGTAGGGTGCAAGCAACTCATGGGGGTGCAGCAAATGGAAGGTGGAGGGGAAGAGGCAGAGAAGCTTGGAAGGCAGGTTGGTGAAACCCCAATATGGCCGGTGGGTTGCTAATAGAGAAATAGGATTCTCATGGGTGCCAGGTTTCAGTGTCAAAGCTGACTGAATCCTGGGGCTCAGGATCTGGGTCTTCTTCAAATCCATTATGACAGGGGTGCAGAACCTCTTTCAGCCCGAGGGCCAAATTCTATTTCAGGGAAGCTCTTGGGGGCCGCATTTCAGTGGTGGGTGGGGCAAAAAAAACAAAAACAAAAGGGGTGTGGCCAAAGGCAAATGGGGTGGGGTCAAGATACCAAAAAATACCTGCATATTTTAGCTTAAAGCTATTCCTGCCAGTAACTAAGACTTAGGAGGGGCATTTCAACCTTTTCGAATAGGGAAAAAACTGCACAAATGCTGGGTAACCACCAAGCAATCAGCGGTCAGGGAAAGGGGGCAGGTGGCTAGGGAAAGGGGGTACAGCCATCTGGGGACCCCTGGAGGGCTGGATGTAGGCCGCCAAGCCTGAGGTTCTGCACCCCTGCATCATTAGTTCCATAAGATGATGACATTGGGCATTTGCTGGGTCCCTAAACCAGCAAAGAGCCCACTGCACAATTCTCACTTTGCAGGGGAAAACCCAGGAAGCTCAGAGCTTCTCCCTATCTCTTCCAAGGTGTCTGAAGATCCTCCAAAACCCTACAGCCGGCACTGTTCAAAGCCAGCTCCATGATAGGGCCACAGGTTGACTCAGATTATTCTACTCCAAGGCCTTCACGTATAATGGGATGCTTTCTGTGATTTTCTTCCAGGCATGTCCAGCACATCGGATGGGATCCCAACAGTGGATTTGATGTACGTAGCCACTGTGGTTCATCTGTGGACTTGAGAGAGGCTGAATGTGGGGATGGAACTCTGATGGGCGAGGTCTCTGATGGGTGTGAGATTAGACTTTTGAATTACTGCAGTCCAGCCAAACTCTTGTGTTTATGTGTGAACTGCCTGTTTACCGCCTGCCTGGGGGGAAGTCATGAGGCCCTCGCTGCCAGGGTTGGCATAAGTACTCCAGTTTTAAGGTGTTGTCAGATCCAGTTCTTGCGCAGGCAAGTTTAGGTTGAGGCAAAAGCAAAGAGAAAGCAAGGCTGGTCTGTAGCTTAGCAGGAGTCTCCTAGTTATTCAGTGTGCAAGTCTGGACTAGAAGCTTCTACAGGAGTCAAGGAGTTTCACCTGACCTTCTTTGGCCTATTGGCTGGTGTGGCTGGTCTCTGTCACTCCTTTGGCCAAAGTTGGGTGGTGGGGCACTAGCTGAATACCTAGGGCATCCTTCCCCATCCTGGTGCCCTCCAAATGGTTCAGACTACATTTCCCATCATGCCCCACCACGTCGTTGCTCCAATGCACATAGGCACCCTCCTGAAGGTGCCTTGGCTTAATACAGGGATAGGCAACCTGGTGTCCTCCGGACATTTTGTACTACAACTCTCTGAAGTCCCAGCCAGCATGGCCAATGATCAAGGATTATGGGAGTTGTAGTCCAAAACATCTGGAGGGCACCAGGTTGCCTACCCCTGCCATAATAGAAGTGGCTCTCAGGGCTTTGTTGCAGACCTTTGCATATAACATCGAATTCTCCCTTCTGTAGCCAGAAGGAGCCTGCACGGGACATTAAGTGGTCTTTAAAACTCTGTATTATTACTTTTCCCCTTCCATATGGCTAGCAAAACAAGGAGATCAAAACAACTGTGCTTAACCTATACGATTGATCGGTGTTGCTTAGTGTGGTTTACTGTGGCAGAAAACGTACATTTGGGGTGGGTGGGTTAGGGGCAGTGTTCCCATAGCCCTGAATAATGGTATGGCTCTGCTAAAGACAGTTCAGGTTTTAGGACTAGTTTGGCTACAGATAGAGTTTGAGGTGATAGTAGCGGCGTTGAGGGCCATTTCCTGGTAGAAAAGCAGGGTATAAATGAAATAAATAAGTGAAATAGTAGCGTGAGTGTGCTTGGGATCCCTGTAAGGCAAAGGTTTGACCTCCATTACCTTCTTATCCTTTCCAGCCACACACCTCTGTGCCAGAAGCCAGATCCTGCCGTGGTGTGTGATGACCATTGTTCAATGAGCAATTCCCCCTGGCCATGTGTGTTGGCTCAAGAAGGACTGGCATTAAAGCAACAACAGCAACACACCATTCTGTCTGTATTTCTATTTCAGGTGAACAATTTAGATCCTGATTTGAAGACCTTCTTCTCCCAGGCGGGAATCAGTGAGGCTCAATTGACTGATGTGGAGACTTCAAAGATTATTTATGATTTCATTGAAGGCCAAGGAGGGCTGGAGGCTGTGAAGGAAGAGCTGAGACGACAGGGTGAGTTGCTGGAATGGGAAGGTTTCTCTAACTTTTCAGGTGTCTTTGGCCTCCTGTCTGCTCAGGTTGGACCAGTTAACAACTCCAGGCCCTGGTCCCTAATTAGAACTGAGCCAGCTGTTGAAAGGCATGCGCCCACATGGATTTTTTGTTTGTGTTTGGATGCACTGATTTGAGTAATAACTTCCAGAGGAATAGCTGCTGCAGCAAAAAAACCAAGAAAGAGTCTTTAAAGACTAATAGATTTATGATGGGACAAATTTTCTAGAGTAATAGAGTCCACTTTATCAGATACATGGAGTGTTCTCCTCAATTGGCAGATACAGCGTCAGACCAATGGTCCACTTAGCACTGTCAGCCTTGAGTGGCAGACCATGCATCTTAGGGTGCTTCCAGATGAGGCTTTCATGGAATTTTAGGGAGGGCGGTGGTTTCCAGACGGCATCATCTTCCACTTGTAACCCTCCGGTGTTTTCCCACTGCTTCGTCTGCCTTTTTTCTTACAGCAGAAAACCCGTTAAGGAGAAAAAGATGGGATAGCTGCACAAGGCCTTCTGATTGGTAGCACTAGGATCCCTCCATCTGAAAGCGCTCTAGGGCAGCCTTCCCCAACCTAGCGCCCTCCAGATGTGTTGGACTACAAGTCCCATAACGCATTTGGAGGGTGCCAAGCTGGGGAAGGCTGCTCTAGGAGCTCTCCATTTGGAAGCACCCTCAAACCCACCCACCCCCCCACACACACACAGGACAACTGGCTTGTTTAGGCTTGAATCGAGACAATTGTTTCCTGTCACACCATAGGTATTAATGAACACTGCAAAGCTAGGCTGATTTTGTTATCACCAGTGACTGCTGTTGTGAATGGTCGGTGTGTGTACCCTGTGTGTACATTTTAAGCGTTACATAGTAGGGTCTCACAGACAGTACTTTTTACATCATGGCCTTTTTCTTTACCATTTCCTTGTCCAGGACCGGTGCAAGGCAGTTTGGTGCCCTAGGCAAGATCAGATATTTAGCGCCCCCCCTTCCCACTTGAGAGCGCTGTATTTTCCCCCCAAGGCATTTCTGGTGCCCCCTTTAGCCCTGCACCCTAGGCAGCTGCCTAGTTGGCCTAATGGTAGCACCGGCCCTGTCCTTGTCTATGCTCAACCAAGGAAAGCATCTGATGCAGGGGACTCTCCCCAATGGAAAAAGTACGCCGTGGCAAATTTGCTAGTCTTTAAGAAGACATAGGTCAAGAATCTTTGTTCTGTTTACTAACTTAAGCGTGATCCACACGAGAGGCAAGATGTATCGTAAGCACATGATCTGTACAGATGGTCATCCTTGAAAGCTGTCCTCTGGGATTTGAATGTTCTTACTTGTCTCTTTTCAGGGCCGAGTCACCCCCCACCCCCACCTCCAAATCGTTCGTTTCCTGGGCATGGCCGAAGCGGCCCTCTACCACCCGTCCCAGGGGCCCCGCTTCCAGGGGCCCCTCCCCTATCAAACCGAGGAGCTGTCCCCCCACCTCCACAGCCCCCTCGGGGACATCCCGGCCCTCAGTGGGGACCTCCTCCGCCCATCTCTCGGCCTGGGTCGAGCCGTCCTCCCCCACCCCCAGCTGGGTCGGTCCCCCCACCGCCTCCCCCTCCCCCACCTCCCCCACCTCCGTTCATGGGTTCTGCACCATGTCCCCCTCCCCCTCCCCCCTCTGGAGGGCTTGGCTCGCCGGGGACTCAGCCTGCTGCCGCTCCCACCTCCACGGGGGGGCGTGGTGCGTTACTGGATCAGATACGCCAAGGAATACAACTCAATAAGGTGAGGCACGTCGAGGAGACGCGGGTGTGTGAGGGTGTGTGGCTCAGTGCTTCGTGTGTAGGGTCTGAGAGTGTCCTATATGTCATCAGGAAGGGGGCCTTCCCCTCCCCCACTCCCCTGGTCACTCTGGGCTCGCTTCCCTCTGTGGGCTTGGCTCACTGGAGGTGATTCATTAAGCATGTAATTCATCACGTGTGTGTCAGCAAGGATTTAGCACAGTGTTCTCCAACCTTGGGTCCCCAGATGTTTTTGGCCTACAACTCCCAGCATGCTGGGAGTTGTAGGCCAAAAACATCTGGGGACCCAAGGTTGATTTAGCAATTTGCAACCATGGAGGAAGGGGAAATTGAATGAAAGAAATGTGACGTCACATGCCCATGTTCTCAATGCTGGCTCCAGGTTTTGGAGGGGCCTTGGGCAAGGCGCCCTCCGTGGGGCCCCTCCCTCAGTGAGCCTGCCTTCTCAGCACCATTGTCACCCGCTGCTGCTGTCCCTGCTGCTGCTGCTCCTCCTCATCAGTGAAACCACCTGCTTGCTTGACAGGCAGGGAGCCAGTGAGCCAGTAGGCAGTGGCATCTACTGCTCCTCCTCCTCACCGTCACCGTTCTCTGGGCCAGAGCAACAGGCAGGTGAACACCCAGTTTGCAGTGGTGGTGAGGAGGAGGGCTCTTGTCGGTTGGCCCCTACCAGGGTGTGGGGCCTTGGCAGGTGCCCGACAGTGCCTACCCTTGATACCAGCCCTGCGTGTTCTCATGACCTCTCACTTGACCAAGGCACCTTTCCCCAACCTGATGCCAACACATCTGGAGGGCTCCAGGTCGGGGAAGGCTGGGCAAAGGCCTAGTTTCCCATTAGGCCTGTATCACTTCAAATTGCAGGGGTGTGTGTCAGGGTGTGTGTGTGTGTGTGTGTGTGTGTGTGTGTGTGTGCTCACATAATGGAATACCCTTCCATGCGCGGTGGGGGATATTCCTACAGATAGAAAGCTAGCATGTTGGGGGGAAACTCGCTAGACCCCCGTCTCTCTGATATCTATATCGGAGGAATGTCTAGAATAGCATTCAATTGTGCGAACTCCCCTGCAGTTTGAAGTGGTATAGCCTAGGCACAGGTTTACCATGTTCCTGGGAACTCAGCCTGAAACTTTGCCTATTACCTCTCTAGTCCGCTGCGTTGTGCCAACTTGTATTTAAGCTTTGAGGTGGAGTGGGGTGAGCAAAAACTGCTTCATTACCGTATGTGGCTGAAGGGTTAGCTTAGTCAGGGGCCTAGGGTCCCTCAACCCTGGGTGGGAACCCAAATGACACCACTTGTTACAGCCCCTCCGTGCATTTCAGACGCCTGATGTGTTGGATTCACCACCACATGTGCAGAGCTCGGAAGGCCTGGTCGGGGCTCTGATGCATGTGATGCAGAAGAGGAGCAAGGTCATTCATTCCTCAGGTGAGTTTTGTTGCTCACTACTATATGGCACATCTCACCTTGGGGCTTGCATGCTTCCAAACGGCTTTTTCTCGTGCTCTCAAAAGTTCAGAGCTTTTTGTGCTTATCTGGAAGTGCAAGAGCAAGCAAAGATCTGAGACAAACCCAGTGGCATTTTGCAGGGTGAGATCTTCAACCCTGCACTGGTCTTATGTCTGGTGCTGGACAGGTAGAGACAAAGGGACCAGGGCAGGCTGAAATCACTGCTGAGGGCGATGGGGTGGGGTTGACTGTACATGGGATGCACACTCATCCTCCTCGGAAACCACTGTGCAGGTGCACTCTTGAAATGTCATCTGGCCGTGTCTCCTTACACACTGTTGCCCTCTACCCACAGATGACGATGAAGACAATGGAGATGAAGATGACGATGATGAGTGGGATGACTGAGTCCAGAAGAATACTGGCACAAAGCATGGCCCCTCTATCAACCTGTTGCCATCTGAATTACTGTGGGCATTTAATCAGGCTGCTACTCAGTCGTTGCACCACCACCACCACCACCACCACACACATATAATTTATACAGACCTTTCTGGATTCCAGTAGATGCAGGGGCAACTCTGCTTTAGTGTCAGCAGCGCAGGGTCATTGTTTTCCCATCTTCCTTCCCAGTATCACTGAGGCCTAAACGTAATTCCCATTCTCTTCCCTCACCTGTGCACCTGGATGCCTTTGACAGTCTTAGAAAGTGAGCTGTAATCCTACCTCTTTCAAGCCCTCTCAGTCCTGACAATACCTCTAGTAATCTCCTGCTCTAACTTTTTAACAGCTGTATCATCTTTCACCCAACCCCCTTATCAGCCTTTCTTTCCCCATGCCATCTAACTATGTGTGGTTGGTTTTTTTAAGCAGTTCCCCTTTTGAGGCCAACTTGCAGGTATGAAGATGATAGGAATGAATGCAAGCAAAACTTCTTTCTTATAAAATAACCTGTGCATTGTTAATGCACACTGAATCCTAGATGTCAGAATTCTTTGCACACCTTTCTAAAGAATGTTTTCTCTTGCTTTAGCTTCAGGAGCAGGCTGTGGCAGGGGGAGCAACCACTAAACTTTAAGACAAGTATACCTACCGGTATTTACCTTCAAACATGGCAGAATGTTTTGATCATAGCACGACTGAGGGAGCAAAAAGCCACATTTGACCACAATGGATCTAACCTTTAAAAAATCGCAGAGTTATGTATTGGAAACTATAGCATTTTCAATGGCTTGGATTCTAAGCTGCTCTTCTGTTCACACAAGGGGTGTGTGTGATTTCTGCCAACACTCTCCTCAATCCTACACCAGTCCCAATATCCACCACCACCACCCAGCCCCAAGGAACAGAGTTTTGGAAGGCACAGGAGGCTGTAGATTGTGGGAAGGGGGAGATGGGAAAGCCCTGTTCTGTGAACTGTTCAGGGAAAGGAGATTTGGCTTGGATCCTAACATGCCTACTCGACAAAAATAAAATAAAACAAAAACTACAAATAATTTGGAAGATTCCGGAACAGATAAATAGCCATGCCACTTAATATTGAAGTAACTGGAAATTGTTTAAGCAACTAGCTCTACACAGGAAATCCCGTTGCCACCCCTGGTATTTTTGTACTCTAGAGAAGAGTCTAGCCACAAGATCCTTTTCTTTGAGTTCCAGCACACATACAACAGAGACATGCTTCCTTTCTACTTCTCTACTTCGGGCTCATTATTATGCTCATATTCTGAAGGTATATCAACATTACAAATTTAAATTGGTTTCATATCAGTTTAAGTGGTATGGGTTCCCACACACACTGCTATTAGCCCAGAATAAAAGCTCCCATTGACACCAATGGGAGAGTGTTTTTCCCAGAGCTAAGAATGTGAGGTTGGTCAGGATCACAGCTGGGGTGAGAAGAGTTAAACTTTTCCTCCTTGCATGCTGCAATCTCAGTGAAAATTGTGGGAATGAGGAGTGCCTGCTATTAAGTTTTTAAGAAGCAACAGTCCTGACATGCTTCCTAGTGACACATTTTAGCATCATATATTATTTGGCCCACAGTCTGCCTGACTTCTCGTTTCTTTGGACCATCCCTCACCAGTGGACTGTGCTGGCTGGGGCTGATGGGAGTTGCAGCCCAACAATATCTGGAGGGCCACAAGTCCGTCGTCGTCCCCCCCCCCCCCCGCTTTAGACCCTCTCTCCGCATGTCAGTTCAACTGCTATCAAGCGCATTGTGTAAGCTCATTAAACAGGTGGTTGTTTTTTTTTAAATGTCATTTCCTTTTCAATCAGAAACTTATATACTCTACTTGTGCATACTTAGACTTTCTCCTGAGCATGGGCATTTGAAGGAATTTTTCTGGGGGTGGGGGCTTTGAACACAGCTCGGGAACATGGAAAAGCACCAAAAAAAAAAACCCTTTGAAAAGGAACTGGTGTTTTGACATCATATTCATGAATGTGTAGGTCCCTGTGAAAAAAAGGTGGGGACCCCTGTCAAAACCCCTTTTAAAAGGAGTTGGAGCTGACAGCTCCCTTTAAAAGGGGGTGACTCACACTTTTCCCATGCTCCTGACCACCTAGAGTCTTGGAGACAAGTGGAAAAGTAAGGACACCCTTAGGACAGTGGAGTCATCGTCGTCGTCGTCCCCAAAAAGAAGATCTTGCCATAAAGGTGTAAATCCCACTACCCGCTTTCGCGAGCACAGATCACTCACACCTTTGGTTTGGCTTGACAGCTCACCTTTTGACAGCTTTGAAAACCAAACCAAAGGCTATTTGTTGCCTCTCTGGGTCAATGCCATGGGTTGGTACCTGCTGCACTTTGGCAGCAAGTGCGTCCCTGGACACTGCCCAGGCAAGGCTGCCCATTTTCAGACCTCTGTCAGTGCGCAGGTGCACACTTGGGAAAGGCCAGGGAAATAAATAAATGTGTGAAAATATCTGTGCACATTAGGGGGTGCAAAAAAAAAGAAATAAAAATAGGTTGGCAACCATGGACAGCCCTTCCAAGGGGCTGTCAGTAGCTGTCAAAACAAGGATCAAGGATTGTGAAGCCAGCTGTCATGATTTCCGGGGGGGTGGGGTGGGGGGAATGCGCAAAGGGGAAAAACTGGCAAACTGAAAATGGTTCGTGATTGTGGCGTGGAGGGCAGCAAGTCAGTGGCAGCTGCCCCCAAGTGCCTCTTAGACACTTGGGGGGCGAGCGGCTGTCACTGGCAGGTGCCCAGGGGAACTTGGCAAGAGCAGCAAGGGTTTTTTGCTGCTCTTGCCAAGTGACTCACTAGCCAATTCTAGGTACGATAGGTTGTTGTGTCGTCCAAGCCAATGGGTTGTTAGGGTGGCTTGTTTCCCGCAAACAGGTCTACCCCTCTGTTGTTTCTCAATGGGTAGGCCTGGTGTCTGAACAATGTCTTTTCACCTGCAGTTGAAACCTTCAATTCTTTCCCTAACCCCTTTCATCCCTGTAATGGCCCTTGGGCCAATGGCCATTACAGGGGTGGTGAAGGGCATGGTTAATATCGGGTGGGGGGGTGACCTGCTCAGCATGCAGCCCACCCCTAGACTCTGCTCTGTAGGCAACACACAAAAGATTCAGATTCTTACAATAACTTTTGCAACAGGGTTATTTACCACAATACCTGAGAAAACACTAACTTCTATGGAGCTGCGTGGCACACTGTCTCAGCTCCAAGGCCTGCACTAAGAGAGAGATGGGGAGAGGCTCCACCTGGGCCTCCCGCGAAAGCTAAGAATGGCAAGTTCTCTTAAAGCTATATATACACACAAACAATCCTGTCAAGCCCTGAATCAACGGCACCGCTGCTACAATCAACTTCACAGCCCCATCTGCAGTTCTCTAAAACGGTGTTCTCCAACCTTGGCTCCCCAGATGTTTTTGGGCTACACAACTCCCAGCATGCCCCAGCCAGCTACTGCTACACTGGCTGGGGCATGCTGGGAGTTGTAGCCCCAAAACAATCTGGGGACCCAAGGTTGGAGAACACTGCTCTAAAACACCAGCACAGCAGGAGACTTGATAACAACACTGGACTACACAGCAGAGTCCTCTTAGACTATGCCTACACCCTTTCCCCCTGGACCAGCAAAATGGAAAATAACAACAACACTGAGCTGCTTTGCAGGACTGGTGTAACACACACTTTCTCAGCCACAGCCCTGCCTCCTGCAATATAGGTATAATAATGATAAGCTTTGCCCGCACACATTGTCAGGGTAATTTATTTAATGTCTATAAACTCATGGGGGAAAATATTAATAAGAGCTGAGTTAGAAAGACCATGAACTCTTGTCTTTGCTGCTATCCTTTGTTTTTTTGGTAGACACACTACTGCCCAAACTCAGCTGCCCTAAACTTCTGTATTTCTAAATTATTAATTTTTTTATGAGACTGCAATTACTTCCGAAGAGGGAAGACCTCCCAAAAGGCTTAGCACACCCAGAAGGGCTAACACACCAAGATAGTGGGTGTGTTAATTGCTATGACTTCATTCAATGGCTAAAAACACTGAAAGGCGGGAGCAGGCTAGTTTCTCACAAAATGAATGGGCAGAGTAGTGGCTGCACATTTTGCCTCATATTTCTGGTTCTGCAAGGGTTAGAGACTTGCTTTTTAAAAAGTGGAATCTGGGAATTATGGCTCGTCCAGGGGGGCAGGCAATTGCACCCCCTTGCCCTTTCCTGCAGACTGGCCATGCTCCTGAGTACAGTGAAGCCACTACCTTATTTTTGGGTGGTCCCATTTCACTTCCAAATGGATAAGCACTCAACCGTCTGAGATCACTATTAGGGGGAATGATGATCATTCCTAGAGCTGACTAGGGAAGATGTGCCAAGTCCCCATCTTCTGGGTCTCACTAGGGTAGTCCGAGTGCAACATGGAGAACCCTTCTGGATGGAAGCTGGACTCATGTTTTGCACCACGGTAGGGAGAGGCAGAAGCAGGAAGAAGGGGGAAGCCACAAATACATCCTGTAGCTACAGGCTTGGTTCACTGGATGGTTCACTGGATTGCAACCCGGCAACTCTTGTTCTTACTACTACTGGCTTTTCCTTTGTGCTATTGTTGGAGATATCAGTTGCACTTTTTAGGTTGTATGGAACTGCATGTTTTAAAACTACCATAATATATCAAAATCCTTTGAAGAAGCTTGCATCTAGATCTCATAGAAGGTTCATTTACTATAAGACTCCCCATTTCCTTCTGTCACATGGTGGCGGGATGGAACACTGACTCCATCCAGATAATGCCTGATGAGCAGGAAGCAACATATTCATACAATTCATGCAGGTATGCACATCTTATGCTGCATACTACAGTAACAGCACAGTATTCTTTTGTATCGCATTTTGCAGAGAGTAGACTGTAGGGGCAGATCTGAGGGCAGATAAAGAAACACAGGCACTGGGAAATGTGGACAGGGAAGGAGGGAGGTCAAGCTAGTCAGCAGAGGAATGGAGTAAGGTCACCATGGCCAGTTGACAACAGGTCACCAGCAGAATGTTTAATACAGAGAGTGGTTCAGTGTCAGGCATTTTATGTATGTGTCCTAGCAAGCTGGGAGGAGTCAATCTCAGTTTCAGAAAGCTCTGAAGAAGTGGTAAAGGATGGTGAAAGGGGCATGGCCATCTGGGAATGAGGAGAGAGACAGGGGCAGCAGCTCCAAGGGGCCATGTTGCTGGGCGGTGGGCGCTGCTGGGCAAGAGAGAGAAAGGAAAAGGGCATCGGGGGTGGGTGTCGGTTCCTCGCCAGCTGGTGTGCTTAAGGTGTGAGCAGAGGAAGAGAAGGAGACTGAAGTAGCTTGAAGGACGCCCCCCACAAATATCCTTCTCTAGCCCTGATGGCTATATGCTACCTTCCAGTATCAGAGGCAGTATGCCTATGTACAACAGTTGCTGGGGAACATGGGCAGGAGGGTGCTATTGCACTTATGTTCTGCTTGTGGGTTTCCTGTGGGCAGCTGGTTGGCTGCTGTGTGAACAGAATGCTGGACTAGATGGCCCTTGGTCTGATCTAGCACGGCTCTTCTTATGTTTTAAAATCCTCTGTGATTTTTGTGTGTGGCTACTTTTGACTGTGCATGTACAGTGGAGCAGAGCTCTGAATTGTTATTTTTAAGCCTTCATGCCTCTGCACCATCGAAGGTGTGCATTCTGTTAGCTGAGTCAAAACACAAAACAACCAGAGGCAGCAGCTCATCCGTCTCACTTCTTTTTTTAAAATAAATTTTAATTATTATATACTACATACAAAACTATAAAACACAAACATACAACTAAAATAAATCATAAGGTGCACCCCCCCACACACCCATCTAGGGACCAACTAATATACAACCATCCCCTTAATCAATTAAATTCCACATTCCAAAAATATAACATATCCTGACAAGACATACTCCCCTTCCCCTTTATTAATACATAGTCTAATAATTGTGTAAAGGACTGGAGCCGGTCCTTTGCGTGGGTTCGGGACAGAAAGGGTTAACCGGAGCGGAGAAAACCCTTCCTATGCAGCTTCCCAGCACTTAAAAGGGAACCACGACCAAAATTGACGGTGGAACAGCGAATGAACGAACCTACTACACTGTTTATAGGTAAACAGGTTTAATGAAGTGTATCAAAACAAACAAGATGTGTTAACAAGGTACACGCGCCTTCATTCAACTTTGATCGAAGAGAGACAGTACAGCGTAAGCGTTACCTTGGATGATCTCAGTTCCTCGAAAGCCGCGGCTGTCAGCAATTGAGAGCGTTTAGGTTTCTTTCACCGGGAGCTTCCCGGGGTTGGATCCTGAGTCCGGACCGAAGCCCTGGACATCCGTGCAGCCTTGTGCCCACTGACCAACAACCACTTTGGCCAGGTTGCCCTTCTTTTACCTCCTCTCTTGCTCCCCCCTCCCTTCTCGCTCCCCCTCCCTTCACATTCCTGGGAAAACCGGTTCTTCCTTGGGGCTCTCCCATGTGCTTGACAACACTTAGCAGCTCTTTGAGAGTGCTCTGCAGCTGGACGCCCCTCTTGGTGTGTGGGGTGTTTCACAGCTCATTTGGCTGCCAGGGGAAGCGCTTGGGGGAGATGGGGAGATGGCCTATTGAGGTACATGTAAATCAGTGCTTCTCAATTATTTTCTGTCATGCCCCCCCTAGGAAGAAGAAAACATTTCGCGCCCCCCCGCGCGACTGTAAATAGTATCATTTGTCTATAAAATTGTTATAAGTACACCTCTGCATAACACTGTATCCTTATTAACGTATAAGAGAATAAAAAAAGAAAGAAATGTGGATCAATTTACAACAAAGAATAGCTTTATTAACTGTAGCAGAAAAGATTTAAAGGAGCACAGGATTTAAAGGAACACAATATTAAAAAAAACTTTTAACTGAGGTCAAACGAGCCCCCCTTTACGGAGCCTCGCGCCCCCCCTGGGGGGCCCGCCCCACTATTTGAGAAGCACTGATGTAAATGAAGGCTGATGTAAATGACTGTCCGGAACTGAGCTGCTTCTGCCCTAGGCAGAAGCCTTGATGGGTATGGCCATGTGGGGGGCTGTACCTGACTTGGCTTTTTCTCCACAAATTGATTCCATATATCCATAAAATTATTTTTCTTTAACTGTCCCTTTTTGCATTTGATACTACAAGTTAGTTTATCATTTAGGGCTATATCCCAAACTTCCTTATACCAATCAGTTATTAGAAAAACATGTTGTACTTTCCATTTCCTCACTATCATTAACTTAGCCGCAGTTAACAAGTTTACAATTAGTTCCTTTGTATTTTGGGCACAAGTGATTTTATCGGTTATTGATAACAAAGCAAGTTTAGGACAGACCTCTAGATTAATACCAATAATTTCCGATATTTCTGTAAAAACCTCTCGCCAAAATTCCAGAACATTTTTACAACTCCACCACATATGAGCATATGTACCTATTTCCTGACATCCTCTCCAGCAAAGTGCGGAACAATTGTTATCTATTCTATTTAATCTTACTGGAGTTAGGTACCATCTCCATATTATTTGATAGAAATTCTCCTTTATCCTAGTTGACATAACTTTCACAATCCGTCTATCCCATATATTGTTCCAGCCCACCTTCGAGGTAACCTCTTTAAATTCATTATCCCATTAATGTCTTTAGATGGTCATCTTGTTCTTCTGCTTTTTGAATCAATCTGTATAAATCCCTTGTTATACCTCTTGTAGATGCGTTCCCTTCTAAACCATCTCTAGACATAACAATCTTTTCAAAATTAGTTAAATCTCTATCATCCTCGGTTTTCCTTTTCCACTTCTTCGACCACTGTTCTAACTGTAATAAATTTAACCACGACACTCTTCTTCTCCCAACAATTTCCATTATTTGGTCTCTAGTCCCCATCTTTTCCACCCAATCCAATAATCTAATAACCCTTGCTTCTCTTAATGTACCCTCCAAATCCACTCTTAAATTTTCGGGAAAGTCATTTAGAGCCACCACTGGAGTTAAAGGAGAAATCCCTGGTATAAATATATTCCTCGTAGTACTCCAAACTCCAAATCTCTAACAAGCTTCTTAAAAGGGGGTTGTCTATATTTTTTTTATCATTTTATTATTCTTTTTAAGAAAAAATATATTCCCCAAAGTATTTCGTAATTCAGATGTTTCTAACTCCAACCACATTATTTCTTTACCGTCTCACTTCTAATGCAATCCAGACACTACAAAACAACATGTTGCATAAACTTGCATTACAAAGTGACCCAACTATGCTCATGTGACCTTTCAATCTCTTTCTACCTCTCCTGCAAGTAGAACACTATGCATTTTGTGTGGCACTCAGTCATATAAGCTCAGTGGATACTGTGCCGTATTAGCATGCTCCATTAGCTCAATGGAAACTCTTGCATTTTGAAGAAATACTGCCACATGCTGCTGACTCACACACAAAAGGTGCTCCAGTCTAGATCTCCTCCTTGAAAGATTTCTAAGTCTAACACCAGCCTCCTACAGCTTTAGGAAGGGTAGGTAGACTCTCACAGAGATGTTCCTCACATGTCTTCACAGTTTATAATTTGCTCTTCAAATTGGTGAACATGTTTTCCCCTTAGTTATATTTATGTTGATAATGTTGAGCAAGAGGGCAAAGATTTTCCTTTTCTTCCGGTCTAGGAGGGTGTGGAGCTCTTTAAACATTTTTTTCTTCTTTAAGTACATCAGAAGCAGGAAGTTGATTCAAAGCTCTGAGGCTCTAGAAAGGCACCGTTGGTGTTGCAAGCATTACCGCAGCAAAGTAATAAGAGACAATCAGCAAGCAAAGGCTAGGAAGAGGCCTTTGAATTTTTAAGTGAGCCTTGAGGACTGATCTAAATGGGGGACAACAAACAAACAATGTTCCAGGAAGGCCAAGAAGAGGCCTTTCATTAAATATATGCAATGAAAAGACCTCAAACCTCCAGAACCCTGAGTAGGATATTTGTGATACCAGACCCCCAAGAAGCATGACCGCTAGACACCAGTAAAGCAGGCTGAGCAGGATCAGGGAGGATCATGATTTAAATCACCTAGAGAAAACCCTGATTTAAATCAGTTTGACACTTACAGTTCTTTACAAATTTCTTAAACAATGGTGCAAATTAATACTAAAATGTTAATTTACAACTCAAGATAGCATTTTACAAGGTAGGAGGATGTACTTTGTGTAAGTTTTAAGATAACTTGATTTTTAATACTTTGGGGAATAGTTCATATTACCTATGCTGTGCCAAGCTGCAGCTGCAGCAGCTGCTGTACATCAGGAGTGGTAAGAACTAAATCACACACACCGTCACAATAATACTTATTTTATTAAACAATCTTAAATATTACATGAAGGTTTCACATTGCAATTGCAGCAGTCCCTGAGTTGCCAGCTGACTGCCTTAAACTATTTTTTTAATTTTCAAATTGTATTAATTCTAGCAGACAAGTCATCACACTAAATGAACAGCGCTGTATACCATTAGATATTATCTTCCCCACTCGCATTGTCATTTTTATTCATGGACAGAAATACTACTTTTCCTGCTTTTCAACTCCCAGTCAATTTTGAGTGAACAATGCCAAATGATTAAAATATTCTCTCTGTGGCTGCATAGGAAGCTAGCTACTGCTGTGAAAAGTTGGCTTAGCAACTGAAAGAAGAACTGTGGTTCAAGGAGTCTGACCAATGATTTCCACCAATTCAGGGAAGTGATTTTGTTCAAAACATCATCAGTAAACATGCAATGCATAAATGGTTCCCCCCTCCAGCCTTGATATGTATTGATTGGCATAAGAGTTAGTGATAGACCCATCCACTTCTTTATTGCCTACAGTTTAACGGGTTAGGCAATAATCTAACCTTCAGTGTTTCTTGACATGCTTTCCATAATTTCAACAGCATCAGCAATGTAGCAACAGTCTAAGGCTATGGATATAGGCTTCAGTATACTGAGCATAGCCTCTATGTTCCTCCTTAATCCAATGTTAGATATTTTGGATGAGATGCTTCCATCTATTTTATCACAGTTTTCTTCACACATTTTTATGAGAATGGGCCAGTTCTTAATATATTGTTCAAAACAATCAACCAAAGAATTCCATTGAACATCTTGAGGAAGAATTAGTTTGGATCCTCCTGCTCTCCTCAGTGAAGCTGAAGCAAATGATAGTTACAGAAGTATTTTGCGACTTCAACAACACTTTCTTTTATTCCTGCCTGGAGTACTTAAGTATTTGACTAAAAAATGCATTAAACAAGTACTGCGGCTATATGTTATTGAGGAGGTTCTTTCTGTTTCTTCTTCTAAGTATCTTCTTATCTTTGCTACGTTTGTAGCATTGCCTGTGACAAAGCTGCGTACTTGACTCTTGAATTTTTGTTCAGTTTATTACGGCTTTCACTGCCACGTCTTTTAAATATTCTGCTGTGTGGGCATTTCCCAAGGTATCTATAGTTTCTAAAAGATATGCAACCCCATCTTCTGTTGTTACACAGGCATATTTTGAGAGCCAGTGTGGTGTAGTGGTTACGGTGTGGGACTGGATCTCAGGAGTTCCAGATTCTAGTCCCAATTTTTGGCCATGAAGCTCACTGGGTGACTTTGGGCCAGTCACTGACTCTCAGCCTAACCTACCTCACAGGGTTGTTGTGAGGATAAAATGGAGAGGAGGACCATTGTAATCCGCCTTGGGTTCCTTGCAAGAGGAAAAAAGGTGGGTTATAAATGTAATAATAATAATATTACTGGATCATTGTGTACATTGCTCCACCCACCAAGGCTTAAACTGGCAAATTTCCCCAGTATTTCTTGCACACTGTTTAAGTTCCTTCTCATACACTGTATCTAGCAACCTTCCATCAATTTCTGCTCTACCAGGTGGAGTGTAGCCTTGTCTCAAGAACTCAACCATATCGTTTATTGTTAACAATGTGAAAAGGGGAATTTGTGGCATAAATGAACTGAGCAATCTTTTCACCTATGGTGTCTTGCTGGTATTTGCTCAGGGCCAGATTAAGATAGGGGCTATTGGAGCTGCAGCTCCAGGCCCCTACCACAAAATCGGCCCACTGCGGGGCAGCGCCTGAACCGGGGCGACACCACTTCGCCGGCAGAGAGGCCTCGGAGAAGCGGCGCCTGCAGCGGCAGCCCAGAAGGACGCGGGCCTGTGGGAAGCACCTCCTGCCCTGCCCTGCTGCCGCCACCGCGCGCTTGGCCAGGCGGGCCCGTCCTCAGCGGCTCCTCCGGAGAACGCTGCCAAGCGCCGCGGAGCCAGGGCGCGATCAAGCAGTCCGGCCCGCCTGGAACTGCGGCGTCGGCGTCCAGGGCTCCTTCCTTCCACGCAGACCCCTGCGGGGCGGGCGGGCGGCGGCGGCATCAACCTCCCTGCATCTGGGCGGGGCCCGGCCGGTGGGAGGGCGCCCTTGGAGCAGCTGGCCGCTCTCCGGGTGGGGAAGCTGGTTCTGCTGCGCAGGCAAGGGAGCCGGCAAGGGAGCCGGGGTGTGTGTGTGCGTGTGTGTGTGCGTGTGCGCTGGATGCCCCCATGGCCCCAGGCATGCTGCTGGTCGCCCGGAGCGGGGCTGACGGTTCTGCAGCGGCGCGGAGGGCCCCACAAGCAGAGGCGGGGGGGGGCCTTGCTGGAGCTCTCTCAAGCCAGCGGGAGACGGCTGGGCTCCCCCTTACCCACTGCCAGCCCCCCCCCCTTACCTTGCCTTGGCAGTAGCATTTCCTCTGAGTAAAATATTTGCAGGGTGCTTGGGGACTTTAATCATACGCCTTTCCCAAGCCCACTGCAGTATCCTGCTCAGGAGACAGGCTGGGGCCCATCGAGGTTGGTGCTGGTTGCTGCAGCACCTTTTCTTCCTTATTTTTTTTAAAAATATTTTATACTCTGCGAGCACCTGTATGGGCAGGTGCACGGTTATAGATGCTCATCTTTTTATTTTTTAAAGACTTATTTCAAACTAATTATTTACTAAATTTATTTTAGAGTATTGTTATCCCGCTCCTCAGTCAAATAGACTCCTGGCGGGGCTTACATATGATCAGTAAAGGAAGACAGTCCCTGCCTGCAGGCTTACAGTCTAAAAAGACACAGCACACAAGGAAAGAGGAATAGGGAGGGATGAGGGATGAAAAATAACAATGCAATCCTGTGCATCTTTAGCCAGAAGTAGCAAGTCCTTCAAGTCTCAGCATCTGCCAGCTGGCCATGCTGGCTGAGGTATTCTGGGAGTTGTAGGCCTTATTTCTGTCTAAACCTGCATAGGACCTTTTTCTCCTTGGGGGCTAATGAGCATGAACATGTTTTTTTCAGGTGCAATTTTGACTAGGGAAAAGACTTGGATTAACTCTGTGTGTGTGTGTGTGTGTGTCTCTCTCTCTCTCTCTCTCTCACACACACACTTCCCCCATCAAATTTATGGAGGAGAAGGATATCAATGGCTACTAGTCCTGATGGCTCTATGCTATCCAGTATCGGAGGCAGTATGCCTATGTACACCAGTTGCTGGTGTGAAGGCTAAATGCAGGTTGCTTGTTGCTAGTTGAAAGCAATATTTGGAGTTTGTGAATGACCTTAACTTTGTTGACTGTGTAACTTCTTTGCTGACTGTTCTTCTTTGCTGACTAAAATATTTAATTTGTTTTAATATAAAATTGCGTCTTCATTTTATTTATTTCCATAAAAAGGCCCACCAAAATCCTCAGCACCAGGCCCATAATGCTCTTAATCCGGCCCTGTATTTGCTGGACCTTACTACAAACCTATCCATAGTGGTTGTTTTACTGGATGATTGCAATCTTTTGCTTGCTACTGATACTTTCATTGCAGCACTTTTACTAAAAGTACCAACAGATGATGATGATTCTGAAGTTGTTGCAGATAGACAGTCAAAGTCTCTTGTGCTTAAGCAGGATCCTGAAACACAAATTATTTTCAGTAGTAAGTACTGGTAGTCAGACTCATCCTTCTCAGTTCTTCTCACTCTTATTATTAAGTTAATCATTTACATTTAGCACAGATGCAGCAGATCCGATTCCAAATTACCAAAAAAGCTAAGAATGATATTTGTAGTACGTCCCATTGAACTCACTCAGGACAATCCAACTCAGTGGGTGGGTTTGCATGACATGCTAAACCAGACTGGCGGTCTGGGTTAGAAGCCTCCCTACCACTCAATGTGTGCCTTTTTTGTTTTTGTTTTTCATAGATTTCATAGATCATAGAGTTGGAAGGAGCCTACAAGGCTATCGAGTCCAACCCCCTGCTCAATGCAGGAAACTAGAGGAGGGGTCTCCCATCCAAGTAATAACCAGGCCTGACCCTGCTTAGCTTTCCACACTCAGACAAGCTGAGCCAGCGTAAGCCACCACAAATTCATTTTTATGAGACTGTAAGTGTAGGTTTAGCATGGTTGAGATGAAATTTAAGACTTTTTTAAAAATTAAAAAATCCAATTTAAATTTTAAAAAATGATTTAAATGTTTAAAAATCTGATTTAAATTTTTAAAAATCATTTGAGTCTGTAGTTTAGATGACTTCACACATGGATCATAGTTAATATGTCTTGAAGAGAAGCAGAGAAAAGGACGGACACACACACACACACACATATGGGTTTCCAGTTGGACCACTCCTGTTGCCACCAGTCAAAAGGCAGCTATTCTGCCTAGCCCTGCTTAATGGATTTTTTTCGGGTAAGCAAAAAGATGAAAGCAGCAGTGGAGAAACATGGGAAGGTTACAAATGAAAGTCTCCCTGGTAGATACCATGGAGCATTTGAAACTGCCCCAAGTGCCCCAGGGTATAAACTGAAGATTGCCTTTGAAATGATAGGTAACATGTTGACCAGATCCTTATCAGATGTGAGAAAAGGCTTCATTTCTAAGTCCTCATATCTCAGAGTAAGATAGTCAAATCAAACCTGGAATGGCTACAGGGGTTGACACCTGAGACAAGTTAGGAATGTAGGAAGATGCCTTATACTGAGTCAGACCATGGGTCCATCTAGCCCAATTCGTCGACACTGACGGGCAGTGGCTCTCCAGGGTTTCAGGCAGGAGTTTTTCCTGCCCTACCTGGAGATGCTGGGGATCAAACCTGGGACCTTCTGCATGCTCTACCACTGAGCTGTGGCCCCTGCCCTAAGTTTGGAGTCACAGTGTGATGGATCCTGGGTGGAATAGAGTCACTGCCTGAATCAAATTATTCCAGTAATAACATGAAGTCTTACACACATACTCTGATAGTTAGTGAAGTGGTCACCTTTTACCTCAGACAAGGACAACGAGGACCAACTCGGGTTATTGGAAAAAGGTTTATTGTGCACAATAGGTCCTGCGGACTGTGTCGCAAAGCAGAACCCCGGGCGGGGCTTTTACAACCACTTTTATAGCATACATAAGTCTGGTCATTTGGCAACAGTTCTTTACATTGGTTAGCAAGGTCAAGACAAAAGGGGGCTGCTTTAGGGGAGGGGGATTTCCTTACAAGGAGACAGGAGGATGATCTTACAATCAAGCAGCTGGTAGGTATTATCTGATCTTGGTCACGTAGGCAGGGTGAGACAGCAAAACACCTCAACCCTTTTGAATCAACATAGCCATTGCCACAGTCATTACCCTGGCAATCTGTCTACATGCCTGGCTAGAATCTCTTGTAAGATTTTCTTTTAACTATTTCGTTTCCTTCACTCCCCCCTCTTGAAACTTCAACCCCTATCTGGAGTTTCACCCTGGGGGATGGGGCGATACTCCCACACAGCCAGGACCTGGGCAGCCGCCCTTTTTCTGCCAATAGGCTCAGGCTATTTTGGATTGTCCGGACCACAACAGGGAGGACACAAGGGAGCAGGATGCAACCCATTGCGATTAGCCTTATCGCTTGCAACCCTGGTAACTTGGGGAACCATCTAGAGAAAGCTTTTCCTAGATCGAGCCCTTCCTAGGTCTGGACTGGATGCATATGTAAGCCATAGGATTACATTCAAGCAGAATAACAATAAACATTGGCTACAGGTTATGTGTTTATACAATACAGAAATTACATTTAGAAACTACACTTTACCACATTCTCTCTTTTTGATTCTAAGTGAATGCACACTGAGGGTCACTTTTAATTAAGGGCTGATAGGTAAGGCTGGTTCAGACTGAGCTGGAGTTGACATCAGTTCATCTCGTCCGATCCTCTGGGTGTTGTCTTTGATGGTCGTCCCGTCCGAGGTCTGAGATGATATTGATGTTCTGGCACAAATTCTTCTGTTTCAGGGGAAGAGGTTTCTAGCACGTTCCCCCGAATCGTTGGAGGCGTTATTATGTCCTCATTCTTGTTTCGGGTTTGAGGCTTTTTATGGCTGAAGTCCTTGGCACTTCACAGCATTAAGTACACTTCCTTTCGCTGTACTTGAATATGAATCCATTCACCTGGGACAGAGTGTCCCTCCATGCTGGGCTGGTGCTGAGCCGCCTTTACCCGTGAATGAAGAGTCTTCACACATCTCACCAGGGCCTTGCAGTAATTCTGAATTGAATGTCTCATCAACATCTTACGAGGGATCAGGTCTCACCACTCGACCTGGCCTGGATCTCACACACACAAGGGCCATGGAAGGTGCATCTGGCCACATCAGTCTTGTCTCTGTGCATACTTTGGCCAGCTTGTCTTCTAATATTTTAGCAAAAAGGATTCTCTCTCTCTCTCTGCCCGCTGCCGTGGCATTAGCTCTCACACAGGGGCATGTTCTACTTAATTAGAACCATACAAACAACTACAAACACATATTTATAGGAACAATACTTAGGCATTTCAACAAAATCAAATTGTACACCACAAAAAAGGTCTTTAGGGTGACGTTGTATGCTCACCCTGTCTTTTACAGGTTTTCCAGTATTATGAGCCTGGCACACTGTACACTGGACAAAGTACTGAGTTACTGCAGATGTAAAATTAAATTCAAACCACTCTTTGTTAACAATCAAACCCATAACTAAATCTGCTTTTCTGACTGACGCTGTACATAGTCTTTAGCAGGAAAGCAACTTGCTAATTTGTGACTTTGCTATAAAGAATGCAGGAGAAACTGACTTGTTTTGAGTTGGAAGGGACTCACAAGGCCATCAAGCCCAACCCCCCCCCCCCCACTCAATGCAGGAAACCAGAGGAGGGGTTTCTTATCTAAGTAATACCCAGGCCTGACTTTGCTCAGCTTTCTACACTTTAGATAAGCTGAGAACCAGCATGAGCTACAGACTTTTATCTTTAGCAAGGCAAATCAAGCTTTTGAAAATCACATAAAACACAACAGGTCATTTGTACAACTTTTTGAAAACTAACTTAACAACAACAGAAGGATTGCAATTTTTTTTTGTATTTTGGCGCCATTGTGTTATGCTACACTTAAATGCTTATTGTACAAAAGTGCTTTGTTAGCTTGCTATAAAAGCCACTAGACAAGCATACAATTTGCAACTAAACTGTTCAAATTTACCAAAGCTGCCCTGTTGGGTTGCCTTTGGCAAAAACTAACTAAGCATACATTTTAAAAAAGACAATAAAGAGGGTAAAATTTCAGGAAAGCCCATTTCAACAAAACTGGGCACTAAAACGTACAGAAACTGAGTTAGTAGTTTAGATTTATCTTTGATAGCTGCACTTCTTTTATTGCTTGTAAATAATCATGCCCCCCCTCCCCTTGCCTACCCTTCCCTTCTGTTGGGAGCAGCAGCAAGGTGGCAAGGTTTTAAGTGACACAGCATTTTACAATTTTTCTTTTTGGATTTTTCTCTTTACAACAACCCTTTGAGGTAGGTACAGCTGAGAGTCTGTGACTGACTCAAAGTTACCTAATGAGCTTTATAGCATTTATTGCTTCTCGAGGGAGTGGATATTGCAGCATATCTCCCTTTTCTTCTGTTTGAACCAGAGAAGTAGACTTTTAAGAGTCTTACTTCTTTTGTGTTTTTTTTTTTGTTTTCCGCCTAACATTTTGCTGGTACCAAAGCCAATATTGGCGGAAAGCCCTGTTTTTTTTTCATTCCCCAGAGACTCAGCAAATGCCAGGATAATTGGGACTACATTCTATTGTAGCCCTTAGTTTACACAATCTATTATGACTTAACAGAACCTTTTTTCATTTTTTCTTTCAAGAAGACAAGAAAACTTTTGATTTTTTTTTTCTGCCTTGTTAAGAACAGAACTGCACGTTACTTCTCAATATATATATATATATTTAAAGATACGCATTCTCTTTTTTTGTTTGTTTTTTTGACACTGCTTTACACAACTTTCTTTCAAATAGCTTTTTTTTCAAAATCTTTACTTTTTTGGTTTGGCACGTTCCTCTTTTCTGGGCCAGGGCAGGGTCTCTTTCCAGGCAATCATTATGTGTGCCGCCCCCATCTTGCACTCCTTTTTAACCATGGGGTGGGTTTGTGCTGGCCATCCCACTCCCATGGATGGCCACTCTCTACCTTGCACAGGGTCTGGAGAATTTGGCGTTTAAGTTTTCGCCCGTAGTCTCTCCCAAACCCCGCTTTGAAATTCCTTTCCATGTATTGAAGCTGTGTCCTTGGGACGCTGCTTCCCCCCCCACCCCATTCTCTTAATTCTAAGACCAACAACAAGAACAGAAACAGAAGGGTGGGGTACGGACAGGAGAGTAAGGGGTCTCTCCTGTTAGACGTTAAGGGATTTCACACACACGCTCCGCTGACCCGTGGCCCCGGATGTTCCACGGTCACCTACGGGAACTGCAGCGGCATTCACACTTCACCACACATACTAACACATTCCCTCCCGAGATCTCTTATATTCCTTTACCAAAAGGGAGGCCAGTTCAGCCTTTTTCAGCTGCCTCGTAGGCCCAATCCTTTATTCCTTTACCCAAAAGGGAAAGAACCAGTTCAGCTTTTTCCAGCTGCCTCGTAGGTCCAATCCCCGGAGGATGGCCAATCCTCCTCCCCTTGTTCCTATTCTCTCCTGTAGGAACCCTAGAGTATACTCGCCTGTTCCGCCGGTCCGGCCCCCTTGGTCCTAGTTCCGCACCGAGTTTTGTTGGTTCTTGGAGTCACCGTCCGACCGCTGCTCCGTCAGGCCCCCTGTTCGGATTCCCTCACAGCCAAGTGCTGTGATGCGCGCTGGGAGCTCCGCAAGGCCTCTCCCTAGGGGGCAGCGGTGGGCTGTGCCCCAAGCAAGCTACAAAGCTTCCTTGCTGTCCCTTCGTGGTCGCCAGATGAAGTGGTCACCTTTTACCTCAGACAAGGACAACGAGGACCAACTCGGGTTATTGGAAAAAGGTTTATTGTGCACAATAGGTCCTGCGGACTGTGTCGCAAAGCAGAACCCCGGGCGGGGCTTTTACAACCACTTTTATAGCATACATAAGTCTGGTCATTTGGCAACAGTTCTTTACATTGGTTAGCAAGGTCAAGACAAAAGGGGGCTGCTTTAGGGGAGGGGGATTTCCTTACAAGGAGACAGGAGGATGATCTTACAATCAAGCAGCTGGTAGGTATTATCTGATCTTGGTCACGTAGGCAGGGTGAGACAGCAAAACACCTCAACCCTTTTGAATCAACATAGCCATTGCCACAGTCATTACCCTGGCAATCTGTCTACATGCCTGGCTAGAATCTCTTGTAAGATTTTCTTTTAACTATTTCGTTTCCTTCACTAGTGCAGAGTGCAACTCCTGTTGGAGCGAGTTGCTTCAACCTGTGGAGAATAGGGAAAGTAGCAAGAAGAGAGGTGCACAGCCCCCACGTTGAATGCCCCACGCTTCTGCAGGAATGGAAAGATTAATCCCATGGCCTGTTCACAACCTGAAGTCAAACTGGTAGCATCCAAAGCACCACTAGATCAGATGTGCCGGGCGTATCATTGGTGAAGTCGTAGATGAAGACAGAAAGAAAGTGCCAAAGGCAGAAACCAAGATAGGATGAAAATGAAGCAATGTCAGCATTGGGATGTCAGCTGTGGGGGGTGGATGAATGCCCCCCTCTACTGTAGTGTTTGGTGTCTAGAAATTAAGTAGGTACCAAGATTGTAAAGTGTTATCTGAGATTCTGCTACCAGAGAAGGGACCAAAGTTTGGAATGTATTACGGAAACCTGGCTGGACAGGGCCGCTGCTCCAACTCTTGGGGCCTTGTGTCCGCCTGGGTTTACGTATGCCCAGCAACTCCCTCTCCAGGAGACTAAGTTTATCGAGTGCATGTACTGGAGGTTGGGTCCAAAGGGCAGTCTGGGGATTCTGCTCGTGTACCGTCCACCCCACTGCACGTCAGACTCCCTGGCCGAGGTGCTAGAGGTGGTCTCTGATGTGCATGTGCTGTCCCCCAGGCTATTGGTGCTGGGGGACTTCAACATACACTCGGAGGCTGCCATCATGGGGGCACCTTGGGACTTCATGTAGACCATGGCTTCATGGCTTCCTGGGAGCTGTATCCTGTATCAACTGGACCTACCCATGTAGCCGGTCATGTAGCCGCTAGACTTGGTTTTCGTTTCCGAAGAGGGAGGAAATGATCTGGAAATCAGGGGTATATACACCACCTCCTTGTCATGGTCAGATCACTATCTGGTTTTTAATTGTGTTTTATACTGTGTGTGTGTGTCGTCCCCCCCCCCTCGTATTTTATTGCATTGTACATCACTCAGAGTGGCTGGATGTCTGGCCAGATGGGCGATTCATAAATATAATAAAATACATAAATAAATAAATAAATAATGTTTGCAGGATGAGTGCGAAGTATTGATACCACTAGTGCTAGAGTCCAGGGCCTATCTAGGTACCAAGGGTACTGAATGCCCATATAATTATTCCAACTAGCACGCTAGGCACCAATGCCCAGACTAGGTTTTCAGAACCATGGACCATCCTACAGGGTAATAATGTACGCAGGTACAAAGAGTTGGGCCATACACCAAGGCTAGGAACCCCTTGTATGGAGGATACATTTATATAACATATGGAATTGCTGCAAGATGTGGTGCTGGCCACGAGGTTAGACAGCGGTTAAAAAAATATATGGATCATGATTAGCTAAATGCAACCCCCTCTTAATGTTTAGAGGCAGTATATGTTTGAATACCAGATGCTGGAACATATAGTCACTGTATTATAGTGGGAGAGGGCTATTGCCTTTTTGCCCTGCTGAGAGGCTTCCCAAGGGTAATTCCAAGTACTCTACATGTACTCAGAGGACACATGAGGTACAAGAATAATTTTATAATTATTATAAGGATAATTACCTGTACTCAGCCATCCCACCCAACACATTGCTGTGGGCTCTTCTGACCATAACAGATTACTTTTTCAAGAAGGATGTTGAATAGAATCTCACAATGGATCTGGTTTTATTTCTAGAATAGCTGAAAGTAACATTTCCTATCAGAATAAGCAGCTGTGGAGGTGTGGAAGGAAGACCTTGTGGGCTGGCATCTTGTGTTCGTGGATGCACTCATTTACATGTAGGGGACTAGAGTCAAGATGCATCTGCTCCCCTCTTGGAGATACAGGCTGCGATTCTAAACACATTGGGGAGTAAAGTGTAAATCCCATTAAATTCACCCGGGCTTCCAGCTGAGAAAACTTGCTCAGGATTACTCTGCTAACGTCTAGAAACCCGACACAGGGACAGTCGGGCATATGAAAAACTGACAACCCTTTTAGATTCGGGCTCCATTTTAATTTTTTTATTATTTTGCTCTTAGTGTGATGCAAGGTTAAGGACAAGAGGAAATTATGCTTTCAGCTGCTAACCCAATCCCGTTCATGTTTACTGGGAAGTTCAACTGACTGTATCTCTTACATTTCACGGTTATTTTGGCACCCACGGTTTAGTTTGTGTGTGTGTGTGTGTGTGTGTGTGTGTGTGTGTGTCACGCACAAAGCTTGCTGTACAGGGAGCAAACTTTCTAGAATTACTTAGTAAGCACGCTTGTCATAATTACAGCCTTGAGAGTGCCGGCAAACGCTCCTCGCAACGAATCCTCCGCGCCGCGTCGCGCTTCTGGACGATGCAAATAAGGTCAGGGAGGAGGCCCTCGAAGTCACTGGGTGGGACCTAGAAAAACTCCAGAACTTCCCATTGGGTTGAGTGTATATTATTCAAGGGCGAGGCTCAATAGGAGAGATCCGGAGAGCACCATAGGACACTCTGGCTCCGCCCCCAACCCCCCCGCTCCCTTTCCCGTGAGATGAAAACTTTCTGGCGGTCTCAGTGGCTGGAGGGAAATAAAAAAAAGCTCAAGATGGCGGAAAATTTAAAAGGTGAGTGAAAATGGCAAGAGCGCGCCGGAGTTGTGGCGCGCGGCGGGTTCGGGAGGCGCTGGCGTGCGCGAGGGGGCAGCGGTTGAGAGAGCCGGTCGGCGTCGCGAGGGCGAGGGAGCCAATTAGCAGCACCCGCCACCGCGTTCTTAGCGGCGTGAGGCGGCGGCAGCGGCGGCAGCCCGCGACGACCGTTACGGGTCGGCGAGGGGAGCGCGCGAGCCGTGCCGGCGTACGTGGCGTGGTCGTGGGCCGCCGCGCGCTGAGAGCGGGAAGGAAGGGACGCGGGCGGGGGAGAGAGAACAGGGGCTTGAAGTGTGCGGGATGTGAATGGGTGTAACTTGCAGGGCAAAACTGGCTCTCCCCCCCCCCCCCCAATAACATCTCCATCTTTTGCCTGCAGTTGCCGTGTTCAGTTGTTTCCTTGCTAATGCCGCTTTCGTTTGGCAAAGGAGCCTCCCCTTGCCCCTCGCTCTGTCTCCTCGTTACTTAATACCTTTCTGCCAGCGATCCCTCGTCTTCTGCTGGGCCCTTGTGCGCTTTCACCATGTGCTCACCTCTCCCATCCCTGGAAAGCCAACAATGTCACATTTAACGCTCCCCCACTTCCCGTTGGAAAGTCCCTCGCTTTAAGGGGTGACCGTCCAAAAGGCAGACTTATGATATCCCTCACAGGATGGTCTTGCTGAGACTATTAATGTCATTCAGACTCTTGGGCTGTCAGATTCTCGATTTAGCCCCCCCCCCCCGGAACCATCCCAACAGTATTAAAGCATATTTACTCTCCTTCTTGGCCAAAAAAGGATCCAGAGTGGTTTACAGAACAATAAAAAAGTAAAGGTGTACAATATAAAGTAGATTTTGGTGGAGCTTGGGCTGCAGTGATCTAGCTCAAGGGCAGGCAGAAAGTAGATCTCCAGATGTTTTGGACTTCTGGGAGTTGAAGTCTAAAAGATCTGGAGAACTACCTTCTGCCCACCCTTGATCTACAGGAAGTAGAAATCCAGGTGCAGAGAGTGACCAGGTCTAATTTGACTAAAATGATCATGAATGCATGATCTTGAAGGCCCACCACAAATGTTGATATCTGTCTGTCATGGAGCAGAAAGAGACTGTGGGCTTCACACCACCTGGAGATGACCTAGAGACGTCTAAATAGTTACTCTAGTTTTCTTAATAATCAGAGTGACTTATACTTGTATACACTTACTTTGCAGTGGGAAAATAAAACCCACTTAGATTTTATTTATTTATTATTTATTTATTTACAGTATTTGTATACCGCTCCACATCAAGCAGATTCCGGAGCGGTGAACAATAAAAAAACAAAAACAGATAAAAGAAACAAAAAAAATACATTGAAAACAAGCTAAAATTACATGGTGGTTGAAGAGCGGAGAAGGCTTCCCGGAACAAGGAGGTCTTCAGCAGGCGCCGAAAGCAGCACAATGTCGGAGCCTGCCTGACCTCCAGAGGCAGGGAGTTCCAGAGAAATGGAGCCGCCACACTGAAGGCTCTTCTTCTGGTGGACTCCAATTGGGCCAAAGGTCCATGAGGAACCACCAGGAGCATGCCATCTGATGACCTCAGCGACCAGGCAGGTTGGTATGGGAGGAGGCGCTCTCTTAGGTAACCTGGTCCCAAGTTGTTTCGGGCTTTGTACACAAGTACCAGAACCTTAAACCTGGCCCAGTAGTGAATAGGTAGCCAGTGCAGTTCCTTCAGTAAAGGCGTTGCAGGCTGAAAAGGGGCAGTTCCCGACAACAGCTTAGCTGCTGCATTCTGCACTAGCTCCAGCTTCTGAAGCAGCCTTAAGGGCAGCCCCGCATAGAGTGCATTGCAGTAATCCAGTCTTGTGGTTACTAGCACCTGTATCACTGTGACCAAGCTATCCCTGTCCAGGAGAGGTCGTAGGTTTTTAAAACTTTATTCCCCTATGTCATCCTTCCTGATTTATCAGCCCACAATTTTGGTTTGGCGGTTTCAGTAATCAATTATGAGCTTTTTTCCTGAAATATATGAAATTTATATGTGCATTTGGTATAGTGCAGTCTAAGCTTTTTCTTTTTTAAATTTGGGCTAATTTGTCAATGTGGCATCTCAGCATAATGCCCCCTGTGAGGAGTGGGGGCATCTCAGCATAAGGGGAGGTGGCTGAATTAAATGACCGCCATGTTGCTTCAGTGTGCTGATGTTAAACTTTCCTCCAGAGTAGAATAATAAAAGTTTGTAATAGCTCAGTCTACCAATCAATTATTGACTGCATATGGACCCGGCTGAGGGAAGAGGGGGTCTCACCCAGCTCTGTCCACCAGGTTATTCCATGGTACTGCTGGCTAGGGCTGGGGGCAGGGAGGTGGAGTGCCAGTAGTCTATAAGAATTCTATCTCGTTAACCAGTTGCTCCATCCAGCAGTCTGCTAATTTTGAGTCCATGCTGCTGTGGTTGGGTAGCCAGGGTGGAGGACCAGTTAAAATGGTAGGTGCCTGATGAATCCCAATGGTTTCCTGAATACACTTGGTAGGGTTGCAATGATTTAAATCAGAATGATTTAAATCAATGATTAAATCATCAATAAAAATCAATTTTTTTGCAAAAAAAATCATGATTTTTTTCAAATTTTTGCAAAAAAAAATCATGATTTTTTACAACCCTGTCATGTAGGTAGCCTAGTAACTGATAATACTGGTAACGTTAAAAAAAATGAGGAAAGAACTTGATAAAGAGGAGACCCTTAACCTCATTACATATAGATGTAGTGCCCATCTAATGCATCTATTGGCTAAAGATGTGGATATTCCTAATGTCAAGAACCATGTTGTTGCTATTGTAAAGTACTTCAGAAACAACCATTTGGCACCAGCTGCTTACAGGACAACAGGAGCAAAAGCACTGCTGATTCCACAGGATGTTCACTGGAACACTTTTGCCGATTGTTTAGAAGCCTACATCAAAAACTGCCCCATCATCATGCAAATCTGTGAGGAAAATCGAGAGATTGACGCAGACATCAAAAACAAGGTCTCTAACTTGGGAATCAAAAGAAATGCTGAAGATCTTAAAAAGCTCAAACCTATTGCTATGGCATTGGACAAATTACAGAGAGATTTGTGTAATATTGGTAGGGCAGTTGATGTTTTGAAGCAACTTTCGGAAGATCTGACAGCTTGCGGAGTATAGACTGCAAATGATCAAAGCAATCTACAAACCCGTTTCAAGCAAGCACTAACACCAGCTCACTATCTGGCTAACATTATGACTACATCTGTCATGGGCAAAAACTTAACAGAAGAGGAATATGACTCGGGGATGGATTGGGCCAATGAAAACCATCCAAATAGAGTTCCAGTCCTAATAAAGTACAAAGCTAAAGCCAAGCCATTTTCTCAGTATATGTTCAGCAAAAACGTCATCAATTCAGTCCAGCCTCTGGAATGGTGGACTTCAGAGCAGGACAAACTGCATCAGGAGGTGATCGATGTCGCAGAACAGTTGCACACTGCAACTGTCTCCACAACAGATGTGGAAAGAGTGTTTTCATCATTTGGACTGCAAAATTGTTTAGGCTTAGACAAAGCTGCCAAATTAGTGTTTTTGTTTAAAGCCATGAATCAAAATCAAAAAGGAAAGTGAAGGAATAATTAAGTGAAAGTGATTAACATAAGTTAAGTTAAGTAATAATTACTGTTGAGGTCGCTTTAAATTTGCAAAAATGTAACAATACTCAAACGAAACCTGTTCTGATTAATGTTTTCTGTATAATTTGGTGTTCTTAACTATTAAGTGTAGGCTATTTGTACATGTGGTTGCCTGAAACTTTGAAATTAATTTTACTAATTTTTTGGGGCGGGGAATTGATTAAATAAAAAAAATCATTGATTTAAATCAAAAAAATATTCCCCCCTCCCCATTTTTTGCAAAAAATCATGATTTTTTGCAACCCTGGCGCTTGGGGAGTTTCCTGCCTCATTTGTTGGCAGTACTGTTAAAGCCCTGGCTGATCTGTGGAATACAAAAATACACAGGCCTGTGGCTCATGCTGGCTCAGCTTGTCTGAGCGTGGAAAGCTAAGCAGGGTCAGGCCTGGTTGTTACTTGGATGGGAGACCCCTCCTCTAGTTTCCTGCATTGAGCAGGGGGTTGGACTCGATAGCCTTGTAGGCTCCTTCCAACTCTATGATCTAATCTATGACCCAGGCTCCTAAGCTCCCTTTCTCTCCTGGTAGAACCAGGTCAGCTCCGTGGTTTAACAGTGAGTTGAGGGCAATGAAACAAGAAGGACATTGGATATAGCACCATTGGAGAAAAACTTGGGATGAATCCAACTGAACACAGGTGAAAGACCATTTAAAGACCTATACTGTGGCGGTGAGGGCAACGAAGAAAGCTTACTCTACTGCCATCACGTTTACACAGAATCTTGGCAATAGCTTATCCAGTTGTTTTGGATTATTTTCAGCTTGTAGATCTCAAGGATCTGGACAGAGTATCTGGAGTGGTGAGGGCTACCACCAGTGTACTCAACTCTTGCCCTTCTTGGCTGCGGGCAGGGACTGTCTTGTTAATTGTTGTAAACCACCCAGAGAGCTTCAGCTATTGGGCGGTATAAAAATGAAATCAATCAATCAATCAGCCACAGTGGGACTGATGCTGTGGCTAAGGGAAGTGATTAATGCTTCTTTGCGGGAAGGGGTGGCTCCCTCTTGCTTAAAAGAGGCAGTAATAGGTCCTTTTTAAAAGAAATCTTCCCCTGGATCCAGGATATTTGTCTAACTATAGGCCAGTCTCAAATGTACCATTCATGGCTAAGGGTCATTCCATGTAAAATCAGCCAATAAATTTACCTGACCGTCACCGATTTTGAAAATACTTGGTGAACTTGTTGGGTCTGCTGAGAAAATAAGCTGCTCCAAAAATTAGACTTCTGGGACAAAAACGTTTGGAGATATGGCAATCAAAAATATGAAGAAAAATGTTAATTTTTGTGTGTCGGACAACATTAAAATTATAGTAATTCCAGTTCTACAGAACCTAGAAAATTAATCATGGTGTTGATGGAAAGCCTTTGAAATGCTCTTTCATTTGATATGTAACATAAGTGGTTTTTTGGAATAAATATATATTCAAGATCAAATAGTAAAATATGACCTTGAATTCTGCAAAAACTAAAAATTTCTACAAAAACAAAAAAAAGTCTTGAAGTTGCTGCTTGACACTCTTTGATCCTTGTTGGGCAACAAGGATCAGCTTTTGTCAAAACATCTGAAGATGGTATCCATAGGACATCTTGTTTATCTGGATACATAAATGATTTTGCTGGTCCAGCTGGATGAAGAAAGCTCACTAACACTTCTGCTCTCTGATCATCTGTTTGTAAAACACAACCTAACCACCATTGTGAGATATAAATGCATGTAACAAATCCTCGTATTTCTTGCAATTCCAGTTCTCCTTCTTTAATAGTCACTGTCTCTTTTCTGGATTCGCATTGAAATGAATATCTTTTAGTAGCAACAGTGTGTTTTGTTAATGGAATTACAGTGTGAATTTTCTATGTCCCAGGAATCGTCTTGAATTCTCGAAGCGACATTTCAGAAGCTTTTCTTCCAGTTCATAATCTTTACTTGTGGTGTATTGAAATGCAACCTTTGTGATGTTCTCCTTTGCCCAATCAAAGAGCTGACGAGGGGTCATGATTTGTTTTTCATACAGATGCTGCAAACTTGCTCATGCAGCTAACCTTTTCACAGTGCCACCCAAACCATCACAAGGCCCTTTGCCATGCGATGTGGCAAAGAAGTGCCATTCTGCATCGATACCGAAATCTGACTTATGCTTACTTAAGTTGTTGAAGTTTTTACCATTTTTATACTGTGCTGCTGCACCATCAGGGAAATAATAGATCTTAGTTATGCTACCTGTAGAAATGGTCTGCAGGAATTCAACAATTTGAAAAGTCATGAACACATTGCAGCAGAAGTGGGGTCAGGCACTAGTCGTGGCTTCAGGCCTGCCTTTTTCTTTCTTATCAGAATCTATGAATAAAGCTTGATTTAATGTAGACATCCAAAGAGATATATCTCTGTGAAGGTTTTAGGCCTACCCATGCCTGGTTTGGTTTCAGCATGAAGGTCCCGGAAGCTCCTGAAAGGAGGGGGCGGGCTTAAGTTTAATTTCCCTCCCAAAAATTCTGTTTTAAGTGTGTATAAGGGGGTGGAGTTATTGTAGGGAGGTACTGTGCATGTATAAGAACATTCACATCTTCTGAACTGTTCGGAACCCCGTTCTGGAAATCAGTACATATACTCAAGGTAAACACGGGTTATCTGAGGAAAAAAATCAGCAAAAAAACCACAACATTTGGTTTTTTTTTAATTCAAGGTCAAATTAGAGAAACTATGACCTTGAATATTTTATTTCACATGCATGCTTCATGTTACATATCAAATAAACGGGTAGTTCGAGAGCTTTCATTTGGCACCATGATTTACTTTCTAGGTCAATTCCGAAGGAAGTTATGATACTTTTTGTGTAGTCACAAATGCTGAAAAATCGTGTTTTGGGCATTTTTTTAGCACACTGTACTTTTGAACTGTGAGGTATAATGACCTATAATTTGGTGTATGTTCATTTCTCATGCTGGTCTACCAGTATGCCAGTTTGTAAAAAAATCGCAGATGGTGAGGTAAATTTTTCAAATTTTTTGGTTGATTTTACATGGAATGACCCCTAAGGTGATTGATAAGGTAGCAGCGTTGCAACTCCATATGCATCTGGATGATACTGATTATCTGGATCAGGGGTGGGCAATTTGTGGCCCTCCAGATGTTTTGGCCTACAAGTCCCATCATGATAGGCTATGCTGGCTAGGCCTGATGGGAGTTGTAGGCCAAAATATTTGGAGGGCCACAAGTTGCCCACACCTGATCTAGACCCATTTCAGTTGGGCTTTTGGCCGGGATATGGGACTGAGATTGCTTTGGTTGCCTTGATGGATCCACCTACACTGGGAACTGAATGGGGGAGTGTGACCATCCTGGACATCTTGGTGGCTTTCAATACCATTAACCATGGTATCCTTCTGGACTGCCTGGTGGGACTGGGCCTTGGAGGTGCTGTTTTGCAGTGGTTGCAGTCCTTTCTGTTGGGCTGTGTCCAGAAAGTGGCGCTGTGGGATCTGCTGTTTGACTCCACAGCTGTTGGCCTTTGGCAGGAGTAAGCAACCTTTTGGGGTCATGGGCACATTTGGCAATTTGAGAAACTGTCCTGGGCCCAAAACAAAATAGCTGCCATGGGAGGTGTGACAAAGGACAAGTAACTTGCCCAAAAAACTGAGTAAAAAGCAGAGGTGGTGTCTGAGCCTCAACACACTAAACAACTCCTTTGAACCCACAATTTTCATCACCAACAGAAACCCATTTCATAGCAATCCCAGCTGCTGGTAAGAAAATGTGTTAATTATTATTTTTTTTAAGTGGGAAGGATAAGCCAAGAAAAGTGTCCTGGGACACATTGGTGCCTGTGGGCACCACATTGCCTACCCCTGGCCTATGGTGTACCATAGGGCTTTATCCCCCAAGTTATGTAATATTTACGTGAAACCGCTGGGAGAGGTCATTGGTAGCTTTGGAATAAGGTGTGATGACATGTAGCTCTATTGTTCTTTGTTATCTAACACCAAGGAAACAGCTGAAACCCTTGAACATTGCCTGGGTTCGATAATGGGTGGGATGAAGATGAACAACCAGGGGTTAAACCCAGACAAGACAGGTGTTGTTGGTCAGTAGAAAGCCTGACTTGGGGATTGGAATCCAACCTGTTCTGGAAGGAGTTGTGCTTCCCTTGAAGGATCAGGTCTATAGCATGGGAGTCTGCCTTGACTGTCCCTGGATCGTCAGGTGGTGGTGATGGCAAGGAGTGCATTTTTACAATTATACTATGTGTGCCAGCTGCGACCCTTCCTGAGTCAGTTTCACCTTGCAACAGTTGTCCATGCCTTGGTTATCCAGGCTACCCCGAAGAGTATCCAGAAGCTTCGATTGATACAAAATGTGACAGCTGGGTTGCTAACCGCTGCACAGTATCAGGACCATATTACACCTGTCTTGAAAAGACTGCACTGGTTGCCAGTTGCTTTACTGACGCCTGCAACTGCCAACACCAGGCGTGGACCCTCTCGGGAGGATGGTGAGGAGACCTGGGCTGGCTGTACCATCCCGCCAGCCTCTCTACCATCCAGCCAGCCGCCTTACCATCTGGTCCACCTGCTTGCCTCAGCTGACGCTGTTTGCTGGCTGGATTGGGGCTCCTTCCCTGGGAGAAAGCTCTGCTGCCGTCAGGAGGAGGGCAACACACACACCCCGGCCTGCCTGATTGGTAGCACCTGCCACCGGGCTTGCGTGACACTCTGCAGACCTTTATCTGCCAGCCCGGAGCGGGGCCCAGTTCCAATTGATGCCTGCAGCCGCCAACACCGGGCATGGACCCTCTGAGGCTGGTGGGGACTAGGAGGAGGTCCTTTTCTGTGGCAGCCCCCAATTTATGGAACTCTCTCCCCAGTGACCTCCGCCATGCCCCTTAGCTTCCGCTGTGCATTAAAAACATGGCTTTTCAGGCGGGAATATGGGGTGGGTTAGGATTTTAAAGTTTTGTACTGTTTTTAATTGTGTTTTACACTCTGTTTTTTTCTTCTTGTTGTATTTTATTGGACTGTACATCGCTCAAGAGTGGCTGGATGACTGGCCAGATGGGCGTTTCAAAAATATAATAAATAAATAAATTCAAAGTGTTGCTTTTAACTTTTAAAGTCCTAAGGGTGCAATCCTATGCATGTTTAGACACAGCTGGCTGGGGAATACTGGAGGTTGTTGGATTTTTTTCTGTCCAGACATGCATAGGATTGCATCCTAAATGGCTTGGGACCTGGCTACCTAAGGAACTGCCTGTCTTGTTATGAGTTTGTCCGGTTATTATAATCTGCAGGAGGCCCATTATAATCTTGCAGAGGCCCATTTGTCAGGCACGTGTGAAAGGGCTTTCTCCTGTGCTGCTCCCAAACTATGGAATGTGGTCCCTCAAGAACTGCAATTAGCCGCCTTGCTTGGTTATTTGAAAGGGTATGAAGACATATCTTTTTAATTTAGCCTTTTAAATTATGTAGTTGTTTTAATGCTTTAATGTTTTAATTCTTGGTTTTTTCATTAAGGTTTTATTGTTTAAAATTGTTGTGCACCATCTTGATGTCTTTTTAGCAAATAAGGCGGTATATAAATGTTAATAATTAATCTATAATAATAAAAAAGATGTGTGTCTGTCTGTCTGTCACTGCCATAGCACCAAGACCATGAAAGCTAGACACCTGAAACTTGGCATGCATGAGTGTGCATGTAGGAGTTATTTTGTTTTTAAAATGCATTAATTAATTTAAATTAATTTAAGTGTGTCTCTGCGGTTGAAACCTGCAATAATATCTTCAATCCATTAAGGACATTCTTCCCTAACCAGCACATAGCTTTGCAGTTTGAAGCCATGGTATACGCCTCCTCTCTTCCTCCTGCTGTGGAGCAGTCCCCCACTTCAGCGGAATAGAGTGAGGAGACCTCTCCCTCAGGAGCTTAATAGGGTTGCACCATAGCACGGGCCATGCCTAGGGGTGCCAACATGTGTGACATCACTCAGACAAAGCGAGCACATCATGTCCAACTTTGACAGCTACGTAAGGTTGCTTGCAGCCAACTGACTCCCAGCTGTATGAAGCCAGGTCCATTCAGTAGTAAAAAAATAAAATGAATAAAAGATGGGGTTTTAAGGACATGGGGCTGAGACCAAGAATTATGACAGGAATGTCAACGGTTTGTAAGGGCAAATCCTTTGCTACATTACCACTTTTTGCTATGAGTTGTTCAGGGGCATTCGATGAATTGCATATATATGAGTATTCCAAAGAGCCATGATGGTTTTGTTTCTGTTTTAAGATTTACAGCCATTAAGTGCGGGTATGTATGCAAGAGAACAAGTCAGTCTGACTTTACAGTTGTGAAAGTGAAACACTGGCAGTATGTGTGTTAGACTCAACATTCTGAAGCTTTCCTTTCCTCAATGGCTAGATAAAACTCTTAGCAGGGCCAGCCAGAGAACCTATTACCACTTTTGTTGTTGTTAAGGCAAAAGTTATATTTTGTCTAACAGTGCACATCTGCCCTTATCACCTGTAGCCTGCTCTGTTTGTTGCAAGTCATCTTGGTCCCATCTCCAGGATCTGTGCCGTTTGGAGAAGGTGTGTTGCCCTACCTTGGGCATTACCAGAAAAAACCTCTGTGATTTTGAAGTGGAGTATCTGTGTGACTACAGGAAAGTCCGGGTGAGTTTCTCAGGCTTCCTACAGCGTTAACATTACCTCCTTTTATACAACCTTGCATTGGTCCTCCCCAGCTCTCAGCTGACAGAGGTCATATACTGAGATTTTTATTAGTAGACATTTCCCCCCTCTTTCTGCTTTAGGTCCATTACTCTTACCCAGGCTTTGCTTAATCAGATGGGCGATTAACAAATATAATAAATAAATAAATAATTGGTTAATCCCCCTTTTGGATGGAGGTCCACAGTTGCCACAGAATTGATGCTCTTAGAAGGTGTTGATGCAGAGTTGCAAAAATCCATGTGGGATTCCTGGGTTCTATCCTCAGCTTTCAGTTTCTCCTCTATTAGACTAGAGGAGAATGGATTACTGGGAGATGTCATTTTCTGGGATCTGTTTTCTGTTCTGGGAAGGGAATTGTCATGTTTCAGGCTGACACTATACACGGTTACCTTTTATCAGGATGAGGAATACTACCTGGTGAAGTGGCGGGGCTACCCTGATTCAGAGAACACCTGGGAGCCCAGAAAGAACCTGCGCTGTATCAGTATACTCAAACAGTTCCACCGGGACCTAGAGCAGGCATTGATCTGGCGAGGATGCAAGCTCAGAAAGAATATGCGCTTGCTTGACCAAGGCATCTCCAACTACCTAGTGCAGAAGGCAAAACAGCGGCGGGCTTTGCGGCATTGGGAGTATGAGCTCAATGCTAAGCGCAACCACAAGGGATGCATTGTGGTAGAGAATGAGGTGGACTTGGATGGGCCTCCCCGGGACTTTGTCTACATTAATGAGTACAAGGTTGGGGAGGGCATCACTCTCAACCAGGTGGCTGTGGGCTGCGAGTGCTCGGACTGTCTGTCAGAAGCAGCGGGGGGTTGCTGTCCCGGTGCCTCACACCATAAATTTGCCTATAACGAGCTGGGCCAAGTGAAGATCAAGGCTGGCATGCCCATCTACGAGTGCAATTCTCGCTGCAGCTGTGGGATTGACTGCCCCAACCGTGTGGTGCAGAAAGGCATTCGTTACGACCTTTGCATTTTCCGGACAGATAATGGGCGTGGCTGGGGCGTGCGCACACTGGAGAAGATCCGCAAGAACAGCTTTGTCATGGAATATGTGGGAGAGGTATGACGAGCAGTCGGGAGGCAGATGATCCTGGGTGCAGAAGGAAGGAAAAATTAAAGCTGGGTTATCCTGTTCCAAACTGTAAGGCAGGGGTAGGCAACCTGGTGCCCTCCAGATGTTTTGGACTACAATTCCGCTAGTCCTTGACCATATTGGATGAGGCTTATTGGAGCTGTAGTCCAAAACATCTGGTGGGCACCACATTTCCTAGCCCTGTGTATAAGAGGTGAAGTCGTAATTTCACGTATGTATGTGACATGTGCCAGCAGTGAGGTTCAGGTAGAATTTGACTTCAGACTCCTAGAAGAGGCAGCAACAGTTATTATCAACATTTAAGCAGCAATCCTGTACCTACTTACCTGGCAGTAAGCCCCATTGAACTCAATAGGACTTATTTCTGAGCAGATATATATAGGATTGCACTTTTAATTTGTTTAGTGGATTTGTATCCTGCTTTTCAACCTAAGTCCGCAAAGCAGCTCACAACATTAATGAAATGCAATGAATACATTAGAAGCCATACATTTAAAAACAACAACAATTAGGATTATTGGGATTAAATGACAAACATATTAACCAACGGTAGAATCCAATGCTGCACTACCATTAACATAAAAAGCCGGAAAACCTGTCACGCCAGCAAGCACTATTGGTGTGCTAGAGATAGTTTATGCTCACATAATGTTATTTACAATAGTGGTAGTGCAGCGTTGGAAACTACCCCAGTAATCCTCCATATAACTTGTTACTAGTAGCTAACAAAACAGACTATAAATAACTGAAGAGTCTTTCTATATCCTTTTCTCTTTTGCTCTGTCCAATTTTCTAAGTCTCACTGATTCTGATTGACTACAATGGATGTGCTAACTGCTTAGAATGCTCCTGTCAATCACAAGCAGCTCTTCACCTGCATTTTTAAGGGTTACGCAGTACGTATGTACATATAAAGCAGGGATAGGAATTTGATATATGCCATGTTAATGTGAACATAATGAAATAGACTAGTACATTGCATAAGGAGTCCAATCTAAGATGGAGGAGTCTGAATATAAGTTTATATGTTCATATAAGGCCAGTTGAGATTCACTTTGATCATGGACAAGAGGGATATTACTTAAGAGAACTGGATGAGCAGGAACTGTGCAACCGATCCATCTGTGGGGATCTGAAACATGACAAAATTCTCCTGAGAACTTTGTTGTGAGACTAGCAAAAGTATGCAGTTGTCGAATGAAAATATTGTCTAGCTTTGTCCTTTTGTTTTTGCCCAACAGTTAGAAACAAGTCCTTTGAATTCCAGGACCAATACAAATGGGGAAGGGTGCCTGGCCTCCTTGCTAATTCAAGTGGTGCACATAGCTGGACAGCTCCAGAAAGAAAGGAAAGTTATTGTACAGAACTTGTGGCCCCAGCTCGCATGTCACAGTGGCAAATTGTGGGTTAATTGACCCACAATCTGCCAAGTCATATGCCACTTTCACAGTGCATAAACAACCTCTGATTGACTTGATCGGAAGTTGTGAGCATGAGAGGCTAAACAACCCAGCAGTTAATCCGACAATAAACCATTTATCAGGTGTACTAACCTGAAATCTAAATTGTCTTTACCCCCTTTGTGTCAGACTGTTGCTGTTCAGTCCAGAACTTACTGTATCTCAGTTTAAAGTGAGAGATCTTTTTCCATTGTCAGGTTTAGCATTTGGTTTTTGTGGCAGCCAAAAGACAAGAACATTGAGGATATTTCATTTTGCTCACAGATCATCCTATTACACACCAAAATAATTCACTCTGGACCTATCCATTGGCCAGGGGACTAAAGGCTACTGGGTTATGTGGGTGTGTGTGTGTGTGTGTGTAATAATATACTATAAGTCACCTTGAGGATCATTCAGTTGAAAGGCAGGATTTAAATTTTCTAAATAAACCAACAACTATAAATAAGGAAGTCATGGACTCGATAGCCTTGTAGGTGCCTTCCAACTCTATGATCTATGAAATCTATGAAGGGACAAATCCCAATTTATAATCTCAAACATGGCTGTAGTAGAAAGAACACAACCTGCTTAGCACGGTGAGAACTTCACTTCAGTGGGGAGATACTTTGGAGCCACCTACTGGCCATCTGTGACAAGGAGAGGCCTAGGAGGATGAAGGATCCATAAAAGGAGAGGCAGCCAACATAAATTTGTTTTAATTCATTGTGTGTTATTTCAGTAATCAGCTTTGTCATTTAAAATATTATTTGCAGATGAATAGATCTTTCAGCAGCTTATCCACCATGATGGCAATGGTGTCAGGACTGTTGGTGGAGAATTTAGGACTGATCAAGCTTTTGAAGATAGGACTAAGATAATAGAATATGTAGAGAAGGATGTACACAGCATAGCAGTAGAAGATCATTAGGGGTGCGGGAAATGGGAGCCAGAAGTACAACGACTTGGAAGAATAGTTCTCAACAGAGAACTAAGAAAGCAGAAGCAGCCCCTTTTCAGTAGTGCTCACTGTTTTCTGTGTCTCTCCCAGATCATCACATCGGAGGAAGCTGAACGACGGGGTCAGATCTATGACCGGCAGGGTGCTACTTACTTGTTTGACCTGGACTATGTAGAGGATGTATACACAGTAGATGCTGCCTACTATGGCAACATTTCACATTTTGTCAACCACAGTGTGAGTGCGGTAGTCATATCGTCAACATAACTTTTCCTGTGGGGCTTGCTTTACTTTCCTCTCAATACCTGTTTTTTCTGCTTCCAGTGTAACCCCAACCTACAGGTGTACAATG
This sequence comes from Shinisaurus crocodilurus, assembly GCA_021292165.1. Classification (NCBI taxonomy): domain Eukaryota; kingdom Metazoa; phylum Chordata; class Lepidosauria; order Squamata; family Shinisauridae; genus Shinisaurus; species Shinisaurus crocodilurus. The sequence continues at coordinate 20,181,933 of CM037881.1, forward strand.
TCTTCATTGAAAATTTGGATGAGCGGCTGCCGCGCATTGCCTTCTTTGCTACTCGACCTATCCGTGTTGGTGAGGAACTCACCTTTGACTACAACATGCAAGGTAAGAAGGGGACAGTTGGAGAAATTTAGGAGGATGTTGAGACCTATTACAGATTGACGCAATGCCCTTGCGGGGCAGGGATTAGGACTGAAGATCCTATTTTGAACCCTTACTAATTCCAGTTAAATTTCCTCTTTGATTTTAAAACATTGTTGCCATGCTTTATTTGTAAGTTGACTTTTGTTTCGTCTCTTCTTTTTAAGGTTGTGATAGCTAGGAGTTAAAGGAGCGGGGAACTGTTACAAGTTTAGTCTGGTGGACCAATAAGTAGCCTTGTTGTTTGGTAGGAAGCATTGACTGGGTTTGCACAATTGGGAAAAGAAAAGAAGCCACGGTGGCTTCTTTCCCCCATACGTGCTGGTCACATGCTGCCTCATTTCCATAATTACCTATGTTGTGTGTGGGTTGCCATGTCGTCTGAACCCGGTGGGGTGGACGGCGGGGGTGGCTTCCAAACCACCCCATAACTCATGGCTTGTTCTAGGGTGGTTTGGGAACGACCCCTGCTGCCCACCCTCGCTGGGTTTGGGTGACACAGCAGCTCCGTGCACAGCGTGGGCAATTATGGAAATGAGGTGGTGCGTGACTGGCATGTACGGGGTGGGGAAAAGACTGCCACCGTGGCTTCTTTTCCTTCCCTGATCGTGCAAACCCTGCCATTGACTAGGAAATGTAATTTGATGTCAGGTGAGCTATAAAGTAAGAGCTTCTGACTCCAGTTTTGATCCTCCACCTATAAATACCTTAGATAATAAATAAATCTCTTCAACAGTGGATCCAGTAAATGCAGAGAGCACAAGGATGGACTCTAATTTTGGCCTAGTGGGAGGCCTGGCTGGCTCACCGAAGAAGCGGATGCGAATCGAGTGTAAATGTGGCACAGAGTCCTGCCGGAAATACCTCTTCTAGTTCCTTGCCAGTTTTGCTTGGAAGATATCTGGTCAGGCTTGAATTGGAAGCCAAGGACAAGCTGGCAATTGCTGAAAAATTGCAGACAGAGGGTAAGAGTCAGGAACTTACCTGCTTGAAAAACAAACTACCAGGACTATGAACTGCAACAAGGGCAATAGCCCACATCTCTTGTGCTACCCAGCCCCACTTGCTTGCTTCTCGCTGCCAGACCAGAGTATTCTTATGGCAGTTGGGGGACCCTTCAGCAGGCAGGAAGGTGGTTTGACGGCAAACTTGCTGCTGAGAAGCTGGCTGAAAAGACCACAGCATAGAACAGAAGTCCCATCATAAGTCTGTGCATTTCTTATCAGAACCTCAGTTAAGGCTTCTTGTTATTTTAAAGGCTTGATTGCAAGGGCAACTGGGGCAGAGAACACTGGCTAATTTCTTTTCTTCAGTGTGGTTTTCTAAGGAATAAGAGTCTTGCTCTTTAATAAGAAGCACTTCCTAGCTTCCTTATGGATAGGTGGGAAAACGCAGCCATTTGTTGTTGGGTTTCTTTAATGGATTTGCCTGTACACAGACTCTGTGTATTACCTCAATGTGCCATATGACTGCTGTCCATCTCTACATGTTCATGAAACCTCCTCTCAGTGAGGGTGGGAGAGAGGCCCATATAATTTGTACTTGAAATCGCACTTAATACCCATCATGGAGTCAAGCCCTATGCAAACTGAAAAGCCACATTGCCTCTTTTAACAATTGTGTTCATTTTTAAAAGGAAATGTTTTTTTAAAAATATATTTTTTGGAAGTGGGTTGGGGCAAAGAATCTAGCGTCTGGAAGCAGCTGTATTTTGGAAGCTGTTATGAAATTTTTGAATTATGACTGATGAACTGAATTAGATGGTTGGATTCCTTATTTTGTTTGTGACATCTTATGCTTTTTACTTTAAACCCTCCCCCAACCTCAGCTGATTTGAGTGATGTATAGAGAATAGGAATTAGAAGCCACTTTAGTGTAACAAATTTGGCCTAACTTTAGCCAAACAAGTCATACCAGATCCACTTGTGGATTCCTTCAGTAGCCCTTAGAACTTCAGAAAGGGGATTTATTAGTTGTAAGGGGCTTACACTTAGGTTTGGCACACAGAAGTTAAACTTTTAAGATCAGATCATTGTGTTATAGCATCCATTTCCCTTGTAATGACAGCACATCTCATAAACTGTCTTAAGTCCCAATATACCTTGAACTACATAATTCCCCCCTTATTTCCTTACCCTATGATGAAAGAACTGATGAACAGTTCTTCCCACAAACCTGCTTTTGTAGGTAAATTAAAATAAGGTGAAGCTGGACGGCCATCTGTCAGGGATGCTTTGACCTGGATTCCTGCATTGTGCAGGGGGTTGGACTCGATTGCCTTGTAGGCCCCTTCCAACTCTACTTTCTATGGTTCTATGAAATATGTGCTTGGACCTATTTGCTTTGGGCCAACGGTGATACGATTTCACTGCTCTTGTGCAAAGAATTGTACAATACCAAAGCTTGGCTACTGCTGCCAGTCCCCCTTCGGCGGCAGGGGCAGGAGGAGGTAGCAGAGGACTGCATTTCTCAAGGATACCACTTTTTTATTTTTTTTTGCCAGCTCTGTGTTTGTACTAGTTGCATGCCATGCAGAAATTCAGCTGTCAAGAGATTAAATAATGGGGAAAACATAGCTACTGAATTTTTGCCTGCTGTGTGCAACTATTAAAAGCAGAGAACCAGAGTCAGGAAAAACATGGCATCATTACCAGGCAACATTCTAAGTATCTGCCTGAACTTGTGTAGAAGCCAGTCTGCTGCACTTAACTAAAAGGAAAGCAAAATGAATGATGTTGAAAGTTTTTTTTCACCCTTTTAAGTACTGGGAAAAGAACAAGGTGAGTGATTACACTTCCTACTATGTCTTGTAGTGCTTTTACAAGGATGTAGGGCCATAAACTAGGGCTGGCCCTACCATGAGGCAGAGTGAGGCAGCCGCCTCAGGCAGCAGATGCTGGTGGGTAGGAAACAGCAGCAAGATATTGGAGGGCAGAGGTATGCATGCCGCATGCCCTGCCCTGTGCCCCCCAAGCCAGCCTGCTGCCCTCGGGTGTGTTGAAAGACACTGTCCCTTCACCAGCGTTGAAATAAGATTTAGCTACCAATATGATCAGCTTCTGCACATGGAATGGGAGAGGGGCATCATCTTGTCCTTTGCCTCAGGCAGCAAAATGTCTTTGGCCAGCCCTTCCAGAAACTATTCTCTGTAATGCAGGGGACACAGCAATATCAAAGCCTTCTTTGCATGCCCTTCACAGTGAATAGAAATGATGAAACAACTCCATCTCCACATCTACTACATGCTAGTTTCTTTTTAATTCAGCATAGGATACTAGGTCTGGATGCTTATTTTTTCTCCATTTGATCAATTTCTTTCCTGTTTTTGCAAACTGGAACTCATTTTGATAGGTAGCCCATATGCTGTTGTTGTCTCTAGGTCTCAGCTGAGGGCTACAGTAGAGTCCTATCTAGGTACAGTCTTTTTATGTATTGTGAACTTTGCCTTTATATCTATGATGCAACCACACTTGGAATGCAGTTCTGGTTGCCACATCTCAAAAAGGATAGTATAGAGCTGAAGAAGGTACAGAAAAGGGCAACCAAAATGATCAGAGAGCTGGCACAGCTCTCCTAATGAGGAAAGGCTACAACAATTGGGGATTTTAAAATTTGGTGGAGGGGAAGGCAAATTTTAAAATGATTGAGGCTTATACAATTATGCATGAGGTGGAGAAACATGGAGAGGGAGAAGTTTTTCTCTTTCTCAGCACTAGAATTCAAGGACATCATCTAATTAAGCTGGTTAGTAGGAGATTCAGAATGGACAAAAGTACTACTTCGGACAGCATATTAACATATGGAATTCACTGCCACAAGATGTGGCGACAGCCACTAGCTTAAAAGGCAAATGGGGATTATGCCAATTGATGGAGAAGGCTATTGGTTTTGATGGCTATACACTACCTCCAGGTTCAGAGGAATTACCGTATATCTCTGACTCCACTGTTGCTCCCCAACAACTGGTGAGAAAGCTATTGCCCTTGTAGGCTTCCCAAGGCATCTGGCTGGCCACTGAAAACAGGATGCTGAACAAGGTAGGCCTTTGGTCTGATCCAGCAGGGCTCTTAATACAAGTAACATGGGGTTGCTGGTATGGGCTGATATTTTGTAACAATTGTATACCATTGAAGCAATACTCTAAAGCTTTCACCAAAAAAGCAGTGGCGTCTGTCAAAGATGTCAATTTATTTTATTTTTTTTAAGTTAGGGCTAAGGCAAGTTGCAGTTACAATTCATTAGGAATGCAGCTATATTATCTGTTAGAAGAGCATCCAGAGTGTGCGAACTTTGCTTAAATATACCTGTGATTGTGGGAGGCTTCTGTTTGAAGTTCCCATGCTACTTTAAATTCTGTCCCTTTACAGATTAATCCAAATTATTCATCCTCTACCTAATGTAAATATTCCTCTTCTAGAGCTAGAATGACTGCATTACATGTTGCAAGCATTATGCAGCCACTGTTAACGCACATTCTCTTAATCCTCTCATCTGTACACACAGATCTCTTAACCCTACATTAGGCTGTGCAGTTTGTTTGATGCAAAAGATGTGGCTGGCTTGCAGTTCCATGGATATGGTTCCTTTAGCTCAGCTCATGGTTCTTAATAAGGTGACCTTATGGTACTGATGAGGAACTTTGAAGCATCTCCTCCTCCCTCCCATCAGCTCTTATCTTCCAGGTACCTGCCTGAAAAACCTGTCTGGCCAAATTCCGTGACAGTGAATTTAGAAGTTTTTTCTCCTGGTCCAGAGAAAAAGAACAAAAGTCAAGGAAAAAACAACTATCACAGCCACAATACAGAAGAGTTTCAATACAACTAGCCTCCCTCCCTATTACAATGCCATACATGCTGTGGAAGATAAGTGACAAAAAGCAACTGCATTAAGTAGCTGCAAAAGTTCGATTTAAGCAGACTCCATTTGCTTGTAGAGCTTGGCTTCGAGGAGCACTTGGTTTTGCATACAGCTGTCAAGAATATTCCAGCCAGAATTCTTGTAAATTCCAAACACACTACTAGTAGTGTCTGAAGCACTCAGTGTTGATGTGGGAGCAAATCCTGTGTTTACCACTTGCAGATCCCACCTTGCTCCCAGTTCTAGGAAGACATTCAGTTACTGGATGTTACTCCTGAGAAATATACTGGAGCTAAAAGCCCATTGTAGAGATGAGCAACTAGTATGCTATGTTGAAGGGGAGTCTGTGCACAGAGTTAAAGCTGCAGAAGTTCACAAGTCCAACACATAGACTGATAATGCGGGCTGATCCTTTGAAGTAGATGGCTTAGTCTGGCACTTGATAGAGACAAGAGAGAGGGTGTTGCTTTCTGGAGCTTGATGTCCATGGGGTGATCTAACACTGAGCATGGTGTTTTAACTCATGCCATGTAAAATATTACCGGCCCTAGTATTTCCAGGAGGGAATGGGCCATTGCTGGAACAGCAAAGCAGTTTTGCATCAGCAAGGCGCCAGCCACTGTTAAATTGAGTTGGGAGCACTTGATTCCATGCTCATGAGTCAGAAAAGAACCCAAATCCTATTCTGCTAATTAACAAGCCTTGCCAGAGAGGCCTTGTAGCATTCCTCACTACCTTCCCTTTCAACAGACATTGCTGGCAACTGTTACCAACAAGAGACAATCTGGACATTGAACACCATAAGCCACAACAGAAGAAAACAAAACTTTTCATAGGATAACCAGATTCCTTTGTCTGCTGTACAAAACCCTGCTAACTGAAAAGCAGGAGAGCAATGGGTGCTGGTGCCCTGTTAGAGGTATGCTCAGTACTTTCCTAGCTGCAGAAGATGTAAAACTACCAGCAAGAGGAGGATAAATGGGCCCTTTTAGTCCTCTTTCAGGATTCCTGATTTCCACCCCAGCGGTCTCCTGCTATGTCTTACGAAGTATTTTCCCCCTCTTGTCAGGGGAAGGAATGTTACTTCTGTTCTCTCTTCCAGACAATAACCATGCCTTTGGCATCACTGGATGCCAAAAGGCTCTCATCACAGTTAAAGCTGACATCCAACACAGCAGCACTGTGACCCTGCAGTTTGTTAACGATAGCCTTGGTGGCACGCTCCACGTCAAAGAAGTAGACACACATATCTTCACTGCCGGTCACTGAAATGCACAAAGAGGAGTTATTAGAGCAGACAAAAGCTTTCCTAATTGTAAACCATTTATAAATGAGAGGACTGCAATCCCATTCTAGCCCTGCAGTAATGGCGTGCCATTCATATTGGCAGCCACATGAAGTGACACAACTGCAGGCATGGAATTGGCGACCCATGAGAAATCCCAGGGGAGAAATGGCTGCCCTGCATCCACTTTGCAAGGAGTGTGGTCCCATGAATATCATACCAACACAAGCTCCCTGGCGGAAGGACATGAGGGGACAGAAGATGCTGCGGACAGGATGTGAGCTCTGCTGTATCTGGAAACTTCTCTTAAGCTGGAGTGTTCCTTCATTGTCCACTACCCTGTCAGAAAAGTATCAAGATCAGATACTGGATAAATGGACTAATCATATTCCACCCTCTAATAGAGGGCTTATTAGCACTCTGCATGTATGAGTAGAGCAGCTGTCCCAACTCCTAGCATGGCAGTGCCATGTAAAGCCCCATACCTATATAGCAGCAGCTTGTTAATGCATGCATTGATGAGGAGGGAGGGGTCCCGTGCTTCTCTGCTGATCCAGGAGCGGGCTGAGATACTTGTGATCGAGCTGCCCTCATTAACTACCAGCCGCTTGGCCTTGGTCAGTTTTCCTGCAGGAGGGGTGGGAAGCAGAGGGCTCTGTCTGAGCCAAACTGGATCATAGCCAATCCCTGTCCCTGCAAGGCGCCCCATCCCATTCCAGGCTCACCTGTTGCCATGTCAAAGAGGAAAGAAAATATGCTGCCTTTGTCATCTCCTGCCCAGAGGATACGGCCAGGGGAATCAAAGGAGAGAGAGAGTACTCGGCCGGTTAGCTTGCTTGAGCCGCCCTTCACTTTTTTCCCTGTTGAGATGTTCACCACATGGAGGTTGTGCTTTCCATTCCCCACCTTGTGGACAGATAAAGATTGATCAGTTTCATACTACTACACAGAGCAAAATATAAGTACCGGTAAACGAGCAATGCACATACACCCTTCCTGTCCCATTCTCTTATTCCGTTTGCTACACTTGGGGGTTTCCCCATCCCCCACCTTGCTTCATTAAGGAGCTGGAACACCTAGAGGGGGAAAGTTTAATGCTTCTACCTATATTAACTCCTTTGTCTTGTGAGCAGCCTCACACTCTCCTCCCTGCCTCTCAAGCCTCCCAAAATGCAGACAAGACCAGTAGTACCAATGCTACTCTCCATTCCTTTTGACTCCACCAATTCATTCCCTGCCTGCATCAATGGAGAGGGCTGGGGAGAGAAACTCCCAGCCCATCCAAGATTGTGTCCTCTGGAGGGGAAAGGCCCAATGTCTCAGTTTACCTGCTCAGAGGTAGAAGGGGGACTGCATATCCTAGACTAGTGTTCTCCAACCTTGGGTCCCCAGATGTTTTTGGCCTACAACTCCCAGCATACATGCTGGGAGTTGTAGGCCAAAAACATCTGGGGACCCAAGGTTGGAGAACACTCCTAGACGCTACCCTTCACTCACCACTGTGAGATTGTTGTTCATCGGCTGGAAAGTGCAACAGAGCAGTTCAGAAGCATCCGGATCTGGAATCTCCCGGATGCACTTGCCATCCTCCGTAGCCCAAATGCGCATTGTGGCATCAAGCGAAGTGGAAACAATAACATCATTAGAGAGGGACCAGGCAAAGTCAGACACCCCACGGCTGTGTCCCTTCAGCACACGCAGCACCACGGGGGGAGTGGGCACTAACTGGCACACTGAGATGGTGCCGTCCAGTGAGCAGCAGGCTAGTAGGTGCTTGTCGTCGTTGGCAAACTGAACCTTGGGCACTAGAGAGGAAAAGGGGGAAATGGTTGTTAGCTGGATGTTGACAGCATGTGCAAGAACACCTTCCCCCACAAAGAGCCTGACAGTCTTGGAAGATTCTTAGGGTGCAACCCTATGCATGTTTAGACAGAAAAAAACTCCTACAGCTCCCAGCATGCCCCAGCCAGCATGGCTGGCTGGGAAATGCTGGGAACTGGAGGGACTTATTTTGGTCTAAACATGCACAAGATTGTGCCTCAATTATTTTTCCACTCCAGCTACAGACATCCCTACGCCAGGCACCACTCAGATAACATGATCCCCTTCCTGCTTCAACACAATTACCCAGCTCTCTCTCAGGAGTACTTTTGAGTAGTGCTGTGGGGGAAGGGAAGCATTGTGTTAGGCTACTAAACAGTATTCAATAGCACTTACACATGCTTACCAGCAAGAGCACCGGCTGCAATGTGTAAAGTCTATCCCAACCCTAGCTCTCACTCTCACCCAAAACAGACAGGAATAATAATTTCTCTTCTTGGCCTGGAGCCTCCAGCATCACCTAGCATGTATCTTTCACTGCAAAGGACGGCCTTCATGTCACTCCAGTTCATATTATACATGCCACTAATGTGACAATAGGCAAAAGGGGAGACATGGAGCAGCCAGCCCACAATGCCCTTGCTACTGAATTCCTGCACTATACTCACCAGCCTCATCCACATGCTGGTCAAAGATGTGGTACATGCCGGCAAAGGCGTAGTTCTCACTTAGTGTAGTATCCCCGGCCATGGCACGGCTGGCTTCTGCCACCGAAGTGGGGACAACACTGCCTGGGGGTCTAAAGGAGAAAACAAGACACTGAGGTACGATGAGGATATACCATGAACTACATTTCCAACGGGGGCAGGGAGTGGGGGGGGGCGTCCAGGATGTAAACGAACGGAGAACCTTTGTTCTGACTGCACCACCTGTACTAGAGTCAGAACAGTATCCAGGGTTCTTGATTGCCACCAGCCCTTCCTGATCAAAACTTGCAAGCAAAGTAATTGACATGCATCAAATGAGCGGACTGAGATGAACCAGGACTCCGTGCCCACTTTTATCCCCAGACCAAGTCTCCGGCATCCTTATACCTCTCATCATAGACAGCTCGGTTCATTTGAGCCTGCAGCTGGTAGGACCCTCGGCTGACAGAACGGCGGTGGCCACGGGCACCCAGTGATCTTGGGTCGTCATCAAAATCCTATGGCACAACACGTAATAGTTACATTTGATTTGAAGGTGGCAAGGAGCTGGAAGACATGCTGCAGGGAAGTGCTATACTGAAGGAGGACCAAGGCAAGGCATGTCTCCAAGGTCGGGGATTCAGGAGAGAGCTAAGGCACAGGAGGAAGCAGCGACAGCACTCAACAGCAGAGAGCTGCTGCAGGAAACTCAGACCTATCGCCTAGATCCATCACCCAGATCCGTTTCCTCTATTTTTGTTGCTCGTTTTTTATTCCTCGCGATTGGAAAGGGATGGGCAGTTTCTAACGAAGGCTTTGAAACCTGAGAGGCTACCTGGTTTTCAACATTTCCAACAGCTACTATGCCCTAGGCTTGCTTGTGCCCTTTCCCCCTTGTCCTCCGTTATCCCAAGTCTTTGCCAGTTCCAAATTCTTTGACAATTTGAACCTAGCAAAGTCTATATGCAAAGATATTTAACTTGCATACATCTACTGCAGATCAATAGTAAGTTGACCTCGGGGGTAGAGTACCCTTATGGCAAAGTACCCTTGTGGCAAAGGATGCTGTGCTGCATGGAGTAGGAGCTGATATAGTCCTGTGTTGCAAGTGACAGTATGCTTAATAGGAACCATTCTCCCCTCACGTCAGTGTTGACCTCAGCATTTCAGCAAAGCATCTACAGGCCTCCTCCCCACCGAGCTCCGCACAAGCGTCAGCTAAACACAGCATATTCCCTGTCGAAACACCCGGTGCTGGTATCACGGTGGTTCCGTGGCTGCCCTTATTAGACACAAGAGCCCTGGTTACCTCCATGCGGTCGAGCGTGGTGCGACTGCTTCGGACAATGCTGTTGCTGTAGGCACGGAAGCTGCTCTGTTCTGAGAGGGGGCCGTAGCGCTGGGCCAGGAGCTGGCTGCGCAGCCGCAGGTACTGCTTACGAAGCGAGGGGTCGTAGCCGGCCTTGGCGTTGTCCCGCAGCAGCTGGCTGCGCCGGCGGATGTACTGTGTGCGGAACTGCGGGAAGTTTGGAGTGCGGTATGCGTTGTACCTGCAATAGGGGTTGGTGCATCAGCTGCTTGAAGCCTGAGCCAATGGCGTCCTTGCTGAGCCTAGCCCACTACTAGTGCTCTTCTTTAGCATCATGCTGGGTTAGCACCGACTGAGGGGAGAGAACCACCTATAAGATTCCCTGCAGCACAGTGTCCTGTCTGTATTACCAGGCCGGGGGTCAATACTCAGCTGACAGGGCTGCAGCAGCATGTCAATATGAGTGGGAAATGCTCAACAATTTGGAATAAAATTATCTCAGCACTACGTCCCCATATTCAGAACCCACCACATACAGGTTATCTGAATGTTAGCCATCTTCTGCTCCCGATATAAAGATGGCTAAAGAGCTTCTTTGCCTATACTTCAGGACATGTCTGAGCGGCTGTCTTAATTCCTGCACTGATTGCAAGTACAGTGCCAAAGAATGACTGACTCCTCTGGGAGAAACTCAAGCATAAATGTGAAATGGTGTTCACCATCGGGTGCCCGTATTGTTGCGGTTCCCACCAAACTTGGACCTCGGGTTCTCGCACAAGACACCCACCTCCCTGAACAACTAAACTAGGACCAACCTGGCCCCTTCTCTGGGCCTCCTCTTCCCAGCAGCAAAGAACTGTGCCCAAGCCACCTGTGGGCCCTGCCCCATTAGACTTACCGTGCATCTACAGCCAACACCTGCTGCCACACTGCTGCCATGCCCCACACTGCCACTGGCTGCTCACGGGAGCTTGTAAGTGGGCGCCTGCAATTGGGACAGTTACAGAGAAGTCAGTGTCAACGGTGTGTGTGGAAAGGGGCACAATCCAATGCTCCATTCCATCAGCATGCACCTTCCAGGCCAAAGGGTGGCCATGACAATGTATTTTTATTAAGAACGCAAGAAGAGCCGTTCTGGATCAGACCAAGGGTTCATCTAGTCCAGCCTTCTGTTCACACACTGGCCTACCAGCTGGCCGTGGGAAACCCACCAGTACGACATGAGTGCAACAGCACCCTCCTGCTCATGTTCCCCCATTACTGGTACTTAGCTGTTCAGTTTACTAGGCTGAGCAGAGACAATGAGAAAACAGAATCGTGAGCCCACACACCTATCCCACAGCAAACCAGAAAAAGCTCTGTGACAGTGGTTCTGACCAAGTGAGGGGGAACCAATTCAAGCAGATGACAGGACTCTGCCATTGATGGGGGTGGAGAGGTATATAATTTTCTGCAGAGTAAGGTAGTCTTGATTGTGTGTCCCATATTTGGAGCACGGCATACTCCCATGAATCTGCTTCTCTGGAAAGAAAGATGATGATTTTACTGTGAGGAGCCAGGATGTTCCGTCCACATAACACGGATAGCAGACTGGCAAACCATGAACAGTTTCAGGCCTGCAACATGACTCTGCCTGTGCCCCCACCCCAGAGCTATTATTATCTTAATGATTCTTGGCAGCTGATTATCCCCCCTCCTTCGCACACAGATAGCAGCTTGGCAAAAGAGGGACCCAGGAAGTTGGCAATGGCTGCTTTCGAGCATCTATATGAGATATCAGCAACTTGTGATCTCCAAGCCAAACCCAGCCCTCTACAGGGTGTCATCTAGTCACCAGGCCCACGCCTCTCCAAAAAAAGAGGCTAGAGAGGGATATGGATGAGCAGCATCTGTGGCAACGGGACTTTGCAGCAGGTCACTTTTGCTGGGTAGGGGCCTTCCTCAAAGGGGCCCAAATTGCTGATCAGGGATCTACTGTACCAAATGAGGGGAAGTGGGGCGGGGAAGGCAGAAAGGGTTGATGCTGTGTGGTGCGATAGCTGATAGGGATGAGCAGCAATAACATAGGCTGAATTGGGGAGGGGGCGTGGCAGAATCTAGCGGGATGAGAATTAACGATGGCGATCGTATTACGTGGGAGGGGGAGAGAAGGAAGGAAGGAGACTGCGCGTTAGGCTGGGATGGCATTGGCTTGTTTCTATGGTGATGGGGAGAAGAGGGAAGAGAAGACAGGCAAGGGATGCGGCTGCGGGGCTATTATGGATCGGGAGGGTGGAGGGAGCGAGGCGTCCTAAGGCAGATAGTAGTGACATGACCGCGGGGTCTCCATGGTGACATATCATTTGTCAAAGGGGAGGCCAAGATTGCAGGAAGAGGGGTGGAGAGATGTGGCAATGCCGGCTTGTTTCCATGGTGACCGGGCCCGGCGGGGGGAGAGAAAGGGGGCATTATGGGATGGCAGCGGGTTACAGAGTCTGGACAGGTCTGCCCCCCTAAAGAAGGGTTTAGGGAAGCTTGGGCCGGGGCGGTACCTGCGGCGGCTCCCGGTTTCTCAGTCCCAGCGATGGCCGACAGCAGCAAGCGCGGCGGAAGAAAAGGGAAAAAAGAGGAGGAGGAGGAGGAGGAGGAGGAACAGGGGAGGTGGAGCCCCGCCAGCCCCAGCCCAGAAGCAAGGGCGGCGGCGGCGCATGCGGTCCGGCGCCCTGCCCTCCCCCGGCATCTCCACACACACACACACACACACACACAAAGCACCGCTTTCCCGACCTGGCTGGTGGCCCGCTGCAAGTCGCGAAGGGAGCGTTTCTGGGCCGGATGATGGATTCACGGTGGCCTTTGTTTTCTCAATGCAAGGCTCAACCGTGGTTGATAAGAAGAGTGCCCCTAAGCTGGTGCCGAGTGAATTTCCCTTCCGAGCAAGCATCGGGGCGGAAGGACGCATTAGCAGTAGGAGGCGATCACTCGTGACCGAGTAAAGATTGTCTTCCAGGATAAAATTACAAAAAGAAAATTATAAAAGGAGGAAATTCTAAAAAAATTGTGTAGACTCTAGCGATGGATCCGTAAGTGACTGTGTGGAGGCCAATTCTAGATCCGCACAGCTTCCCACAGTGAGGACACAGGTTACCAGATAGAAGGTGGTCCTGTAAAGGATTCGTTTGACGTGCTTTTCGCTTAGCACGTTTCTCCCTTTCATAGGAAGAAGTCCATGCATTAGGTGCGGACCGTGCGGTTTCTATACAGACGTGAAAACCCCGGCATTTCTTCCCCTCCCCTCTCTTTTCCGTGTTGCTCTCCTTATTACTGCTTGTACTCCTCAGTACTTCTGCTCGCCAGTGGTTCATCTAAAAGGGGCTTAAGCCAGCCTCAGTAATTCCAGAAATGGGGGGGGGGGGAGGTTGTGACTATTGTAGTGACTTGAGTGACGACAGAATGTCACGTTGTACAATGTATTTAATTTCTGTCCCACTTTTCTGCCAAAAAATGGCGCTCAAGCTAGCTAACAATAAAATCCAGATTAAAACCAAAATCTTAACAGGCATAATTTTAAAAATAAATTAATTAAAAACAATTACAGATACAACAATAAAAGAAATAAATAGCACCAAACAATTAAAAACCCCTTCAGCAGCTGACCACCTTGCACGCCACAGACCTGCCTGAATAAAAATGTGGAGAAAGCCAACCTAAGCCCCCTGCCTGACACACACACACTCACCAAGGAGGGGGGAAGGAGACGTGGGGGGGGGGGGGAGACAGCCAGTCTCCACAGAGGACAAAAGGGACAAACAGCATCTGCATAGAATCACCCCAGGGGGGAAGGCAGGAAGCATCCCCAGGTTTGTCAATGCTCTCGCATATCAGCCCCATCTACATAAGACTTGAATACCTCTCCAGAGCAGACACTTCGGCACCCCTAAGAAATGGCCACTCAACACCATAGGATGGGACCATTAAGCAAGTGGCTTCAAAGGGACCCCATCCCACGGGGGGGGGGGGCGTCACCCCACCTGACCCAAAAGGCCGCCCCTCAGGGAGGGTGTCAACCCACCTGATTATGGAGGGAGGAGCTACCTGAAACACCAAGGTATAAAACACCCTGCGCAAGGGAACTGGGTTGTTGGACCTGATCAACAATCTTGCCCCATGCCTGGGGTAAGAGAACGAAGGATCGGCAACCCCGGGTAGCCACACCCGGCACGCTCCAGCTAGCTGAAATCACTGGTCGCTTGGGTTGACCGGACCCCCGGGAAACCAAGCTGAAATCACTCACAAGCCACTTGGGTAGACCGGACCTCCGCCGGGAACCCAGCTAGCCACTTGGGTAGACTGGGCCTCCGCCGGGAACCCAGCTAGCCGCTTGGGTAGACTGGGCCTCCGCCGGGAACCCAGCTAGTCGCTTGGGTAGACCGGGCCTCCGCCGGGAACCCAGCTAGCAGCGTGCGGTTGACCGGGCCTCTGCCGGGACCCGAGCTGAACTAACTAGCTGAGAGCCCTGAAATCACGGTCCTCAAGACTTCTTGCTTGCTACTTTGTACCGTACTGATAAGCTGTATTGCTGGCGTGTGTCTGGGTTTGTAAAGGTAATGTTGTAAATAAACTTGTTTTCTAAAAGATACTTCTGTGGCTATAAGTTATCCCTTTGTTCTGGGCTAAGGGTGATAGTCGCTGGGGACCTCGGAGAAGGCCGCCCCAGGACTCGCTACCCCCTTAGCATTGAACCCACGCAGAAGACCAGGTTGTTGGTCTTCCACTAAAAACATATTTGCCGGCTGGTGGAAGGGCAGCAGAGAAGGAGCCAACCCAGCTTCCTTCTGCAGGAAGTTTCGGAGCCCAGGAGCAGCCACTGAGAAGGCCTTCTCTTGTGACCCACCCAACATGCCTCTGATGGTGGCAGGACTGACACAAGGGCTTCCCCTGAAGATCTTAGAGCCAGTGTGGCGTAGTGGTGAGAGTGTTGGACTGGGACTTGGGAGATCCGAGTTCTAGTCCCCGCTCAGCCATGAAACTCACTGGGTGACTGGGTCATTGCCTCTCAGCCTCACCTACCTCGCAGGGTTGTTGTGAGGATAAAATGGAGAGAAGATTATGTAAGCCGCCTTGGGTTCCTTGAAGGAAAAAAGGCGGGGTATAAATATAATAAAATTAAGATAAATAAAAGAAAGCCTGGGCAGGCTTGTATGGGAAAAGCCAGTCTTTCAGGTAGCCTGGTCTCAAGCTGTACAGGGCTTTATATATCATAACAGGGCCATCCCTCCAGCCCTGTTGAAAGGCCTCCCTCGTGAAAGCTCCTCTTCCCTCAACTGTTACCACCAGCAGCCATTCCAGCAGGCTGAGCTGAGGGAGATGAGACAGAGAGCAGAGCCATTCCGCCAGCCCCGCTGAAAGAATTTCCCCCCTCTTCCCTCCCCATTCCTTTTTCCTTATGTATCGTGTCTTTTTATATTGTAAGCCTGCAGGCAGAGACTGTCTTGTTTAATTGATTATATGTAAGAGTGGAAGACCGCCAACCTGGTCTTCTGCGCGGGTTCAATACTAAGGGGGTAGCGAGTCCTGGGGGCGGGCCTTCTCCGAGGCCCCCCAGCGACTATCACCCTTAGCCTAGAACAAAGGGATAACTTATAGCCACAAAAGTATCTTTTATGAAACAAGTTTATTTACAAAATGACCTTCACAAACCCAGACACACGCCAGCAATACAGCTTATCAGTACAGCACAAAGTAGCAAGCAAGAAGTCTCAAGGACACCGTGATTTCAGGGCTCTCAGCTAGTTAGTTCAGCTCGGGCTCCAGCAGAGGCCCGGTCAACCGCATGCTGCTAGCTGGGTTCCCGGCGGAGGTCCGGTCTACCCAAGCGGCTAGTGAGTGATTTCAGCTTGGTTGCCCGGGGGTCCGGTCAACCCAAGCGGCCAGTGATTTCAGCTTGGTTTCCCGGGGGTCCGGTCAACCCAAGCGGCCAGTGATTTCAGCTAGCTGGAGCACGCCGGGTGCTGCTACCCGGGGTTGCCGATCCCTTTGTTCCCTTACCCCAAGCATGGGGCAAGACTGCTGATCAGGTCCAACAACTCAGTTCCCTTGCGCAGGGTGTTTTATACCTTGGGTTTCAGGTAGCCCCTCCCTCTGCAATCAGGTGGGTGGCCAATCAGGTGGGTTGCCACCCTCCTCAGGTGGGCGGCCAATCAGGTGGGTTGCCACCCTCCTCAGGTGGGTGGCCAATCAGGTGGGTTGCCACCCTCCTCAGGTGGGCGGCCAATCAGGTGGGTTGCCACCCTCCTCAGGTGGGTGGCCAATCAGGTGGGTTGCCACCCTCCTCAGGTGGGCGGCCAATCAGGTGGGTTGCCACCCTCCTCAGGTGGGTGGGGTCCCCTTGAAGCCACCTGCTTAATGGTCCCATCCTGTGGTGTTGAATGGCCCTTTCTTATGGGTGCCGAAATGTCTGCTCTTGGCAAGGTATTCAAGTCTTATGTAGATGGGGCTGATATACGAGAGCATTGACGAACCTGGGGATGCTTCCTGCCTTCCCCCCTGGGGTGATTCTATGCAGATGTTGTTTGTCCCGGTTGGTCTCTGTGGAGACTGGCTGTCTCTGCCCCCTGGGTCTCCTTCCCCCCTCCTTGGTGAGTGTGTGTGTGTCAGAAAGGGGTTTTAGGTTGGCTTTCTCCACATCTCCCCCCCGGGGAAAAGATGGCATTGGGGTCCCACACCCCAATTTCCCATCGACTTGCCCATCACCTGAGAAAGCCCGGGAGAGTGCATCAGCCAAGACATTGTCCTTACCCTTGATGTGCTCAATTTCGAAGTCAAAGTCTTGCAACGCCAGACTCCACCGTAGGAGTTTTTGGTTGTTGCCCTTGACTCTATCTAACCAGCACAGGGGGGAATGGTCAGTCTGCAGGCGGAACCGTCTCCCCCAGAGGTAGGGGCGCAACTTGGTGATGGCCCACACCACGGCCAGGCACTCCTTCTCAATGGTGGCAAGACTACGTTCTCTGGGCAGGAGCTTCTTGCTCAGGTATGCAACGGGGCGCAGCCCTTCTCCCACCTTCTCCTGTAACAACACCGCCCCCATCCCGGCCTCAGAGGCATCCGTCTGTAGAACGAAGGGGGATTCGAAGTCTGGGGCTTGCAGAATGGGAGCTGCTGTGAGGCAGGCTTTTAACCCGTCGAAAGCGGTCTGGCAAGCCGCGGTCCACTGGACCCTGTTCGGGTGGCGCTTCTTACAAAGATCAGTCAGAGGGGCGGCTAGCTGACTGAAGTGTGGCACAAACTTCCGATAGTACCCTGCAAGTCCCAGAAAAGCCTGCACCTGTTTTTTGGTTGCGGGTTGGGGCCATTTCTGAACCGACTCGATCTTAGCTTCCATGGGTTTGATGCTCCCCCCTCCGACGCGATGTCCAAGGTACTCAACCTCCCCTAGCCCCACCTGGCACTTCTTTGCTTTCACCGTCAACCCAGCGTCCCGGATCCGCTGGAAGACCCGCCGGACATGCTGCAGATGCTGCTCCCAAGTGGAGCTAAAGATAGCTATGTCGTCCAGATAGGCACAGGCAAATTCTCCCAACCCGTTCAGCATTCCATTCACCAGCCTCTGAAAGGTTGCCGGACCATTCCGGACTCCGAAGGGAAGAGTGGTGAACTGGAATAAACCCAGGTGTGTGACAAAGGCAGACTTGAGCGCAGCATCCGCGTCCAGCGGAACTTGCCAATAGCCCTTGGTGAGGTCTAGGGTGGTAATGTACTTGGCCCTCCCTAGCTTCTCCAGCAAGACATCCATGTTGGGGATGGGGTAGGGGTCAGGGACGGTCACCTTGTTGATTTTCCGATAGTCCACACAGAACCGCACCCCCCCCATCCTTTTTGGCCACCAGGACAATCGGGGAGGACCATGGGCTAGAACTAGGGACGATCACCCCTAGGTCTAGCATGGCTTTGACCTCCTCAGCAATGACTTGAGCATGGGGTCCCACCGCCCGGTATGGCAGAGATTGCAGAGGGGGGCTGTCACCCGTTTGAATGGTGTGCTGGATGAGTGGGGTCCGCCCGGGGCGGTCTGAGAACATGGTCCCAAATTCATCCAGCACCCGCTTCATTTGCTCCCGCTGAGCCTCGGACAGGGAGGGTGACAGTGAGATTTCTTCCATTCCCCCACCATCCCCCCATTCTCCCAACAGATCCCCATCAGCGAAATCCTTATCATTATGTTCCTTCACACAGCCCAGTCCCGCACCCCGGTCTACATACAATTTCAACATGTTCACATGAAACATTTTACATTTTCCAGGAGTCCCAGCAAAGAGTATTTTGTAGTTGACTGGTCCAAGTTTCTCAACTACAGTCCCCGGACCCTCCCACTTAAGACACAGCTTGTCCGTTTTGAGGGTACGCAGAACCAACACTTTATCACCCACCTCAAAAGTCCGGGCTACTGCGGTTCTATCATACAGCTTCTTTTGCCGCTGCTGGGCTGCCTTCAGATGCTGTTGGGCGGCTTCTCGAACGCTGTGGAGGGTGTCCCGTAGCCGCCGCAGAAAAGTGTGAACCGGCACGGGCGAACTGCCGGCAGCCCCCTCCCATTCCTCCCGCAACAAAGCCAAGGGCCCCCGTAGTTCTCTACCAAACATCAGTTCATTCGGGGAAAACCCGAGGCTTTCCTGCGGAGCATCTCGGTAGGCAAAGAGGAGGTAGGGTAGGGCTTGGTCCCAAGTTCCCGGGTGACGGCTAGCGTACGCCCGGATCATTTCCCCCAAAGTCTGGTTGAAGCGTTCAACCAGTCCGTTGGTCTCGTGGTGGTAAGGCACCGAAGTTACTTGGTCAACCCCCCCCCCAGGTCCCACATCTTCTGGAACAGTTTAGACATGAACCCGGTGCCGCAGTCCGACACGACCGTGCGGGGCATTCCTAAGCGGGCAAAGAGAGAGAGCAGAGTCTTAGCCAGGCTGGCTGCAGAGATGGAGGCGAGCGCAAAAGCCTCTGCGTAGTGGGTGGCAAAGTCCACTACCGTCAGTACAAACTTTTTCCCCGTCTTGGTGGGCGGGTTCAGGGGACCCACTATGTCCATAGCAATCCGTTCAAAAGGGATCCCCACCACCGGAAAAGGCTGAAGGGGAGCTCTTGGTGATCGCGATTGTGCCCCACTCGCTGGCACACATCGCAGGACCGACAGTAAGCCTTAATGTCGGAGGCGATCATGGGCCAGTAGAACCCCTCTGTAATTCGAGCTTGGGTCCGCTTTTGCCCCAGGTGTCCTCCCCATGCCACGTCGTGGGCGAGGTGCAACACGGCGCGGCGGTACCGTTGGGGAACCACCAGTTGCCTCTGCTTGCGCCCCGGTGCCACTTCCCCCTTTGGCTCGAACTCCCGGTACAAAGTTCCATTGTCCCAGATAAATCCTTCCGTGGCAAGGGATACCCCGGGGTCTTGGTTGGCCAGGGCGCGACACTCTCGCAGGGACGGGTCCAGCCGCTGGGCTTCCTTGAATTGGGCTTGTGTCCCAAAGTCTTTAGCCATCTGAGCAAACCCTTCGTCCTTCGGGGGCTCCGCTATGGCCTGGTTTTCCCCGGGGTGCCCCGCAGGGGATGGGGTCACCCCGGGTGGTGGAGGGGGCACGGGCTTAGGCTTTGGGACCGGTGCGGTTACGGGCGGCCCCCCTCGCCTTGCCTGTCCCCGGGTGACGACCCCCATCTTAGCTTTGGCCACCCGGAACGCGAGGTCGTTCCCGATGATGATGCCCCACTCCTTTTGGCGATGGATGATTACGTCCATCTCTCCTTCCCACCCCTGGTACTTGATCCGGACCCGGGCGATGGGGACGGTGATGTCGGGGGAGTTATAGGGTTTGATCGTACACGTACGTCCTGACAAAAGTTGGGACCTCTCTACGCGGTCCCGGGGCAGAGCCGTTACATCTGCCCCAGTGTCCCTATACCCCACCCGGGGAACATTATTGATATAGATGGACTCACAGAATTGCTTGCGGCTCCATCTCAGCTGGTCCGGGGAGGCGATGCGATACAGCGATGCACGGGGTTCAGGACGGTAGGAATCCCACTCCTGGAGTTCCTCCTCGGCACCGCGATCCTCGGGGATGCTTGCATGGAGGGAGAGGACCGACCGTCGCTCGTCGTCGCTGTCGTTGTCCTGAGCGGCTGCAGCACCCGCGACGCGTCCTACTTTCCTCGGTGAGGGACGGGCATCCCGGTTCTTGGGTTGGAGCTTGGGGCAATCCCGCCGCAGGTGTCCCATCTCGTTACAGTGGAAGCAGGCCCCAGACCGAGGGTTTTGGTTCCCCTTGGTCCGAGGGGCCTCCCCGCGCCGTCGGGGCAGGCCCTTTTCCAGCTCCGGGTTCTTCTCGGCCACGGCAGTGGAACTTCCCTTGGTGGATGGGGCCGTCCGGTATAGCCCCATCTCGTCGGCCATGATCCCCGCCGCCTCACAAGTACGGGGCTTCTGATCCCTTACGACAGCGGCCAGCTCCTTCGGGATGGTGGTGAAGAACTGCTCCATGGCGAACAGCTCGACAACTTCCTTCAGGGTGGAGGCCCGGGAAGCCTCCACCCAGGACTCGCAGACGTGCATTACCTGGGCTGCCCATGCCACGTGGGTGGTCCCAGGGGAAGGTTTACCCTCTCGAAATCTTCGCCGGCAATGTTCGGCGGAGAGGGCGAAGTGTTGTCTGACCGCTGCCTTGAACGCCTCGTAGCTTGCCGGGGTTTTCCACAGATGCGCCCCGAGGAGGTCAGCCAGGTCCCCACTGACCTGGGTTCGCAGGGCGGACAACCACAAGTTGTCGGGGACCCGCTGCTCCTGGCACGCCATTTCAAAAATGTGCAAAAACATCAGGACATCTTGCCCTGGCTTGTAGTAGGGGAACGCCTTGCGGTCCCACGACGGAGGGGGAGGAGCGGAGGGGACAATCGGGGGAGTTTTCCCCGCCTCAAGCTGCATCTTGGCCAGCTCCATCTGCATCCGGATCATTTCGCGCTCGTGGGCCATCCTCTCCCGCTCATGTGCCATCCAGTCCGAGGGAAGCTCGAAGGGCTCCAGGGGCTCCAGGGGAGCGGGGTCCTCGGTCCACACATCCTCTCTCCCATCTGTCGGAACTGGGATAGGGCGGCCCCTGGGTCGGGCACCCGGCCCCAGACTTGTCAGCAGCTCCCTCTGCCGCTCCGTCAGCCGGATCAGCGCCGCCAACCCCGGGGTGATGGGGGTTGCGGGCAGGGGCCGCCATGGCTCGGCTCCCCCAGTTGCTCCGTCAGGCTCTGGGTCGCCCATGGTGATCCTTAGGCTCTTGCTACTTTGGGTCTGGGAGATATTCTGGGCTAATAAGTTATCCCACCGCTGCCACCAAGTGGAAGACCGCCAACCTGGTCTTCTGCGCGGGTTCAATACTAAGGGGGTAGCGAGTCCTGGGGGCGGGCCTTCTCCGAGGCCCCCCAGCGACTATCACCCTTAGCCTAGAACAAAGGGATAACTTATAGCCACAAAAGTATCTTTTATAAAACAAGTTTATTTACAAAATGACCTTCACAAACCCAGACACACGCCAGCAATACAGCTTTATCAGTACAGCACAAAGTAGCAAGCAAGAAGTCTCAAGGACACCGTGATTTCAGGGCTCTCAGCTAGTTAGTTCAGCTCGGGCTCCAGCAGAGGCCCGGTCAACCGCATGCTGCTAGCTGGGTTCCCGGCGGAGGTCCGGTCTACCCAAGCGGCTAGTGAGTGATTTCAGCTTGGTTGCCCGGGGGTCCGGTCAACCCAAGCGGCCAGTGATTTCAGCTTGGTTTCCCGGGGGTCCGGTCAACCCAAGCGGCCAGTGATTTCAGCTAGCTGGAGCACACCGGGTGCTGCTACCCGGGGTTGCCGATCCCTTTGTTCCCTTACCCCAAGCATGGGGCAAGACTGCTGATCAGGTCCAACAACTCAGTTCCCTTGCGCAGGGTGTTTTATACCTTGGGTTTCAGGTAGCCCCTCCCTCTGCAATCAGGTGGGTGGCCAATCAGGTGGGTTGCCACCCTCCTCAGGTGGGCGGCCAATCAGGTGGGTTGCCACCCTCCTCAGGTGGGCGGCCAATCAGGTGGGTTGCCACCCTCCTCAGGTGGGTGGGGTCCCCTTGAAGCCACCTGCTTAATGGTCCCATCCTGTGGTGTTGAATGGCCCTTTCTTATGGGTGCCGAAATGTCTGCTCTTGGCAAGGTATTCAAGTCTTATGTAGATGGGGCTGATATACGAGAGCATTGACGAACCTGGGGATGCTTCCTGCCTTCCCCCCTGGGGTGATTCTATGCAGATGTTGTTTGTCCCGGTTGGTCTCTGTGGAGACTGGCTGTCTCTGCCCCCTGGGTCTCCTTCCCCCCTCCTTGGTGAGTGTGTGTGTGTCAGAAAGGGGTTTTAGGTTGGGTTTCTCCACAGTAAGCCACTCTGGGAGCCTTTTTGGCTGAGGAGCAGCATACAAATACTTCAAATAAATGATTTAAGAATAATAGCCAGCACTTTGAGTTGTGCTTGAAAACAAAACTGTAGTCAGTGAAGCTGTTGTAACAAGGAAGTTACAGTAATACCTTGGATTGCAAGTAACTTGGTTTGAGAGCGTTTTGCAAGACAAGCAAATTTTTAAATATTTAATTTTTTTTTACTTGATATACAAGCGACGTCTTGCAATACAAGTACTGTAGTACAGCTTAAATTAAAAATCTCTGTACAAATTTTTTTGGGGGGGATTTTGTTTTGATATAAGAGTGTTTTGGATTACAAGCACGTTTCCGGAACGAATTATGCTCTCAACCCAAGGCATGACTGTACATGCTCCCTGTAACCAGCCCTGGTCAACAGTCTGGCCACAGCATTCTGGAGCAGCTGAAGAGAGCGGGAAAGGCTCTTATTAAAACTTTGCAGGACACAAAGCTGAGTTCTAGAATGGGGGTGGGGAATTTGGGAGATGATCCCTCTATTAAGCACTGCCACTGACTGCCGTTAAACCCCAGACTCCAATATTATTTGTTAGGTGCAGTCCTAGCTGGCTGGGAGCTATGGGCCTTTTTATGGGCCTAAAGTTGCATAGGATTGTGATCATCGTTATCTGTATAGCACTGCCAGGGTGCACAGTACTTTACAGAGTAGCTTAAGCAAGGAGCAGGCCCCTACTAGGAGCTTACAGGCTAAATTTAGATGGTGTGGGACTGGAGAAAGAGACCCAACAGGAGGAAGATGCAAAAATAACGAGGGACAAATGCAGTTACATGGACTTGCAATCCTCAGCACATTTACTAGAGAAGGTCCATTGGACATCACATGACTTACGGTACTTTTGAACCCCCTCACTACCATCTCCAGAGGGTAACCCCCTCTGTTGCACCCCCAGGTTCCTGCTCAGTCTTCTGTTACATTATTGCCACCTAGGGTGTTTGTGTAGGTGGGATATAAATTGAATACATAAAAATAATTTTTCTTTATTGGCACTGCCCAATCTGAGCCCAGGACTAAAACTCAACTCCATTCTATTTTTGAAAACTTTACACTGTCCTGGAAATTCCTGGAATATATAAAGTAATTGTAATAGTGAGAGTGCCTTGGAGCATATGTATTCTGTATTTGCATAGTCACACACAGCCTTTTGGCTGGGGGCAAGGTTTCCAGGGAATCTTAAACCTATGCAACTTTGATTTTAGGAATTGGCCGCTGTTTACTGGCAATGCAGAAGATGGGTTTGGAATTATTGCTAACCCCATACTCTTCCCCCACCCCCCATTTTTGTTCTATTTCTTCACACATGCATCTCCATATTCATGTTTTCTTGGGAGTAAATCTGAATCCAATCAAACTTGCTCCTAAGTAAGTGTGTAAACAATTACAGCCTTGCACATACAAAAATGAGGGAGGCCTGTCCGTGGCTATATCCCATAAGTCAGAGGTATGCTCCTCTCTTTCTCCCTATGATCAGAATGTCCAAGACACAACCAGCAAGCAAGGGAGAGAGGCAACACCCACCCAAGTGGTAGGCCTTTCCAAAGCCGCCTGCCTTCCCTGCATGGGTGCAAAGGGGCCGGCCCCCTCCCCACTAAGCAGGGAGAAGAGTGCTGAGCAGCTAAGAGGGGGAGAATCACAGGTAGAGGGGAGGTGTAACCTGACCCAAAGGGTGTGCGTGGCTATGCAAATGCAGAATACATATGTTGCAAGGCACTCTCACTATTATATATTCCAGGACAGTGTCAAGGATTTCAAAAATAGATTGGAGTTGAGTTCTGAGTCCTGGGCTCAGATTAGAGCCTCTGGAGGTCAGGCAGGCTCCGACATTGTGCTGCTTTCGGTGCCTGCTGAAGACCTTGTTCCGGGAAGCCTTCTCTGTTGTCCAACCACCATTGTAATTTTAGTTTGTTTTCAACATATTGTTTTTGTTTCTTTTATCTGTTTTTGTCTTTTTATTGTTCACCGCTCCTGTAAGCTAACTATGCAACGTTTTGCAAACCGCCCAGTCAGAGGCAACACAAGAGGAAAACTCAAGGAGAACCAAAGCAAGGAAACTTACTGGAATCTCCTCCAGCCTCCAGTATCCCAACTGCTGCCACTCAGAAAGCTTTTCTTCCGCCTCTCAGGTGCCCGAGCCATGACTGCCCCAGATTCAGTACCCCAGGCAAGCCAGCTACACCTGCTAGGCTGCAATGTGAGCCTTTATAAAGTGAGGGTGGAGCTGCTTTCGAAATTTGTTGATAAAGAACAGGGCCAGCCCCATTCCTGCTTGTGTGTGTTGAATTCTCGGAGAGCCTGGTACACCAGGTGCCTTAAACTCCTGTGGGCCACATGAGATAATGTGTAGTGACCTGAACCTATGCCTCCCCCCACCCGCCAGAATACAGTTGCAGCAATTTCAACCAGACTTTCCAATACGTGTGCACAAGGATTTCAGCCATAAGCGTACAAAATAGAGTTCATTTGCTAGAGAAGTAAGACAAGAGCCTTGTTTATTTAACTGTAGCCCAACACAGAGTAAGTAAGTGAAGCTTTTTCTGGCATGCAGAGAAATGGTTCAAAAAACTTCACCTAGATTAAGTTCCAGAGGGGCATCTGTGTTACATCTATTGCAGCAAAAAAACAAAAAGCCCCTTAAAAACGAACACATTTAGGGCACAAGCCTATCATGTTTAGGCTGAAAAAAAGTCTTACAACTCCCAGCATTCCCCAACCAGCATGGCTGGCTGGGGAATGCTGGGAATTGTAGGACTTTTTTTCTGTCTAAACATCCTATATAGGATTGTACCTTTATTCTTCCATAAGCTTGGAAGTGGGCTATAGTCCATGAAAGTGCCACAAGATTCTTTGTTGTTTTTACCCAGATTAATGGGTATGAGGCTGCTGTTTAAAAGCAGAAGTGTAGAGCCAGTAAAAAGGAAAAAAAAGTGACAACATTAGGGCAGCAATCTTATGCACTTTCTTGGGAGTTAGACTCCCTAACCTCTGTGGGAGCTCCTAATCCTTCTCACTGAACATCCATAGGATCAGGCTGTAAACTGAGCACTAGTTAGAAGTCTATTTATGTGTATTTATGCAATTATTTGAAGGGGGGAGGTGCAAAGGAGGAAGGGGGAACAAGAGGAGGAGCCATGAAGCTCACTGGGTGACTTTGGGCCGGTCACTGACTCTCAGCCTAACCTACCTCACAGGGTTGTTGTGAGGATAAAATAGAGAGGAGGAGGAGGATTATGTAAGCCGTCTTGCGTTCCTTGTAGGAAAAAAGGTGGGGTATAAATATAATAAATAAATAAATATTTATTTATAAATGGCTTACATTTAAAGATTTCGAAGTGGTGTACACAAATCCTAGAAACATAAAAAAAATAAAGACCAATAATGTATAGGATATATCTTATCTAGATAAGATGGTAGGCTACACGAAGGCTTGCATAAATGGATGGGTCTGCAACATGTGCCTAAAAATAAAGTGTTGGTGCATGTCTAATATCAGGGGGAAGATAATTCCTTACAGTGGGTGCCACTACACTAAATGCCATGCTCTGAACCAGGGCTGGTGCAAGGCAGTTTGGTGCCCTAGGCAAGATCAGATATTTAGCGCCCCCCTCTTCCCACTTGAGCCCTCCTCTTCCAGCCCTATGCTCCTGGTGCCCCCTTTAGCCCGGTGCCCTAGGCGGCCGCCTAGTTGGCCTAATGGTAGCACCGGCCCTGCTCTGAACGACTGAGGAACACCAGGGTTGCCACTAAAATTTCATTTTCCATTTCCCTGACTTTCCCTGACCACCATTCAAAAAGAACCCCAAATTAAAAGAATTCTTAGGTTACGTTACATGAAATAATGATTTTATTAAATGGTTTAAAACTACACAAGTACTGAAAGGCATTTTTTTTCAAGATAGGAGCTTCAATATGAGCTGCTTTAAACATTGAGACTGGGTTCGCATGACATGACAACCCACCGTGGCTTATAAGCCACAGTGAGTTGTCATATTGTGCAAACCTGGGACAGGTTTGTCAGGGTGGCTTATTTTTTTATTATAAGCCACCTTGACA
This sequence comes from Shinisaurus crocodilurus, assembly GCA_021292165.1. Taxonomy (NCBI): domain Eukaryota; kingdom Metazoa; phylum Chordata; class Lepidosauria; order Squamata; family Shinisauridae; genus Shinisaurus; species Shinisaurus crocodilurus. The sequence goes on from CM037881.1 coordinate 20,208,544, forward strand.
AGCCATGGCTTGTGGTAGGGTCTGTTTGACCCATAATGGGCTGTCATGCCGTCCAAACCCTGATGACCTGACCCATCGTGAGTCAACCCCAACTACAAGCGAGCCACTTGGCAAGAGCACCAAAAACCCCTTGCCGCTATTGCCAAGTGGCTAGCGGGTGACCGCCATTGCCAGCCACCCCAAAAGTGCCCAAGTGGCACTTTGGGGTGGCTGGCAAAGGCTTCCCCCCACTCCCATTGCAACCCATTTTGGGGTCACTGCAGCTTGACCTTTTTTTTTTTTAAGGAGCCAGTGTGGCGTAGTGGTTAGAGTGTTGGACTAGGACTCAGGAGATCTGGGTTCTAGTCCCCGCTTGGCCATGAAACTCACTGGGTGACTTTGGGCCAGTCACTGATTCTCAGCCTAACCTACCTCACAGGGTTGTTGTGAGGATAAAATGGAGAGGAGGAGGATTATGTAAGCCGCCTTGGGTTCCTTGCAGGAAAAAAGGTGTGGCATAAATATAATAAATAAATAAACCTTTTTGGGGGGTAGATCACAAATCTGGCTATCAAGCAGGCTTTCACGATCCCCATGGGGGCATCCATGAAGTGCCCCTTCAAGGACCCCCCCACTGATTCCAGTTTGAACGCACAAATTACCCAGTTGCAAGAAGCCAGTCAGCTTCTCCATAAAATAATGCTATCACATGCAGGTTCGTTTTATTCTAACAACCATCAGCCAATAAACATTCTCAAAATCATATAATCATATTATGGAATATGTGCATATCATTATATTACACTTGTATTCTGCCACTTCTCTACGCCAACTGCCTCAAGTGCAGAGAAGCATCTCAAAAAATCAATTACACAGGTATATCTTAATCACAATTTCCCTGATTTTTGACCACTTTCCCTGACCAATTTCTATTTCCCTGACTTTCCCGAAAGTGGAAACCTGGAAGGGCTGTCAGAAAGAATGTGGCACCAACAGGTTCATAAGGCCAGAATAAAATGTGAGGAAGTACCAGCCTCTTGCATAGGACTAGGCTGTATAAATCACCGTCTGAATATTGCTGACCAAGAGAACTGCAAAAAATGCCGCCAGCTCCCCAGCTATTGCCCCCTACCCCTCACCTCAGCCCTAAAGGATTGCTTGTCCGCCCTTCCGAGGCACAAATATCCTATCTATCCCATAATGAAGTTATACAGGCAGTTCCGGTTGCCAACTGGCGGAGCATGCAACGCCCAGAAATAAGACTTGGGGCTCCCCCACCGCCCGTTCCGCCGCTCCTAACCCCCCATAGCACTCAAATGGTGGCTGGAAACGAGGGGTATAAGCAACCTCTCTGTATGTCTGTATATCTCCTGTTTTTACGTTTTAAAGAAACGGAAATGGCAAAAGTCCCTCTTCAGGCGCGGCGCTTTTGTTGTTGTTGGTGTTTTTTTTTGCAACTGTTTATCGTCCTACTACGAATGAAATCTATGAAATTTCAGTCCGTCTTGTTCCGACCTTCTCAAGATGGAGGAAGGAGCCTCCGCGTCATAGACGGTTTCTTGCGACCTTCACGTTCCTCCTGGCCAATCGTTCCGTGGCTCCAAGCTATTGGGCGGGGGTTGTTTGGCCTCCCGAGCACCGGTTAGTGCGCTCGGCGGACGGGGCGGGGAGAAGCGCTAATTGAATGAAAGGGCGGGAGAAAGCTCCAAGAAATGAGCGAACCGTCTGTGTATGTTGGCGTTAGGTGGAACATGGCGGCGGAAGCGGCGGCTCTAGAGTGAGTGTGTTTAATTGCCTCACGTGACAGAACAGTAGATTCTCCCCCCCCCCGGGAGAAAGGTGGGCCCTATAGGCTATTCCATTGATTCGGTCCCCCTTAAGGGCTTTACGGGGTGGGGTTTTTTTTAGTTGGAAATATGTATCACTTCACATATTTCCAGGGCTTTTTTTCTGGTGGAACTCACAGGAACTGAGTTCCAGCACCTTTTCTTCTATTAATTGCATTACAATTTAATCGCCATCTACTCCCGAGGAAATGTAATCCAAGAGTTCCGGTACCTTTTTCTCCAGAAAAAAAGCACTGCATATTTCAAAATGTGGCAAGCTGGCTCTGCTATATTTGTGGCCCCTCTTGCTCATTTTGATGAATGGGGCCCTGGATTTTTGCCCCAACGTCCTGCCCTGATGGCACTGCTTGGGGTGAAGGGTATATATGGTCTCCAAGGTCTTTTAGTTGAATCCGGATCTGCCTTTTAACTGTTTTTGGCTCATCAACTGACTAGAATTTTTTTTGAGATAATGAAGAAAATGATAACTTGGGAGCCTGGCAGACAAAAGCTATCACTTTTTGTTAGAAGGAAAGGTGGTCTTTAATACTCTTTTTGTTCCTTACAATAATAATGGACCCGAACTGAATAGCCTCTTCACTTGCAACCCCTGCTAAACTAACAGTTGCTTCCTTTAGCTTAGAAGTGATGTGCCTGTCAGTACACCCTAAAATGCCACTTCTTTTTGTGCTGTAGCATCACAATGTTAGCTTGTGTTTGTTTTGTTCTACTGCAGCCATCTAATCGAGCAGGAAATCAGTTCTTTGTAAATAGGGGACACTCTCATAGTCCTGGAATTATGGCTTCTGCATGTGCCGGTCCTCTTCCGCTAGCAATAATTCTGGGATTGCTGAGCAGCCCAAATTCCCTTCTTTATTCGGTTCTAATTACATGTGTAGTTCTTCTCACATTTGTGGGCTGGGGGTGAGTTCAGGTGTACTGGAGACAGAGGAGCTATGGGATGGAGGAAAAACTTTGGTCAAGAAAAAAGTCTGGTTCATGGCTTGATTTACAAAGCAGGCCTGTCTTCCTTGCAGGCTGTCTTTCTTTCTGTCTAGGTTCTTGGATTTGAGAAAGACAGAAAATAGAAATGCTGCTAAAGCTGAAAGCTGGGCTAAGACAATGGACCGGTATGGAAGATGATACAAAGTGTGGTATCCCAATCTCCAGCTGCTTGGGGTGACCCACGTGGGCCTTTCACATACCCTGGTATCCTGATAAGACTTGGGGGAAACATGTCAGTCCCTGAAAATAATGGAAAACTGTCTTTGCAGGTTTCTGCCCCATAGCATTTCATTCACCAATCCAGAACTGAACTTTTAGCGAGACAAGTGGGGGGAAGGAAACAGATCAGCTAGAAGGCAGGATAATTTGGGGGTGCTGGGAGTTCAAAAAGCAACTGCACCTCAGTACTGGAGCTCACTTAATATCTTTTCTCACTTAAGTTTACCTTTGCTTAGCTCTGATTTTTTCACTGGAGCCTTGTGGATCCCAGTTTGCCTTTTCTTTGGGAGAAGAAGGGATGTTTTGCTTGAACATGTCCCTCCTTCTGTTTTTGATCCTGATCTAGCTATTTGGAGCTCTTAATTCTGAATGGATTCAGCTTTTGTAGTTGTTTTAAAACTTTTTTTAAAGTTGAATTTAATTTTTGTTTATTTCCTTGTGAGGCTCACAATTCATTGTTTTACATTTTTTTCTCCTCCTATTTCTACCTGGACTAATTTTTCCATCTGAATTTTCCTGGATCCTATATGCAGGATCCATCTTTCTCAGTTTTCATCTGAGCCACTTGAGTTGGTCTCCTCTATTTGGGATAGGTAGCTCTAAATCTTCCTTCCTTAATCCTTCATCTGCAGTTTAAACTGCTGTGCAGCTGGAAATGTAAGATCTAACTAGTTTTGGCTGGAGGAAGTTCTTGGAGGATGCAGTTTAGGGCTTAGTAATACATGTGGTGTTGGTGGTAGTTTGGTTCTTTCTTTTATAATGCAACCCTCTGTGTGTGTACTCAGACGTAACGCCCATTGAGTTCTGTGGGGCTTATTCCCAGGTCACTGTGTATAGGATTGCAGCCTAAATTAATCTTGTATAAATTGCTGCTATCTTTCTATCCCCATTGTACTGACTTGTTGTGACTATAACGTGGCTGGTTATTTAAATTTTATTTATCTCCCTGCCACCTGGCTGTTAGTTCACATTCACTAACTCTGTGGCTGAGATATGTTGCTCCAGGGCATCAGTTCTCTCTCTGTCACAAGATTTCCCTCTCTCATCAGACAAACCCGAGCGGACAATCTGTCTGTGGGAGATTAACTCTCAAAATACCAGGACTGGTTATTGTGGTGTTTATTTCTCTAAGCAGGTACAACTCCTTTTCTCTAACACTCTAAACCCCAAACCCTCAACTAAAACTCCTCTCACACACACAGGCACATATATAGAGAGAGCTCCCCCTCCCATCAGAACCCTCTCCAGGCGAGCTCCGATAGGTTGTTGGGTGCATCTACTCTGCCTGGCAACATTAACTGTTAACCCATTCATCACACTTGTCCTTACATTAATTTTCTGTTTCTGTGTTTATAGTCTATTTCCACTTCTACTCCCCTCACGCAGTCAGTCACTGCATTCCATGTATAGGCTGCTCTCAGATCTCCTCATTGCTGAGTCTTTCTGTTTTTGTTGTTGAATAAACCTTTCAAATTTATTTTTTTACTCTGGACTTTTCTGGTTACCACCGCTAGCTCACTGGAACAACTCAACAGGGCTAGAATTCGGAATTCGAACCTATTTTCAACATGAACATAATATATAATTATTTAATTTCTTTTTTGTCACTGTTTACTCCCCCCCCCCCATTTTCCCAATCATGTGTAAAACAGTTTCTGCCTCTGCACTTGCTAGAAAACATTCTATCCCAGCGGTCAACAAACTGTGTTCCAGGGAACCTTGTAGTTCCACAGAAGCTTATCCTAGTTTTCTCAGTGAGAAGCCAGTGTGACATAGTGGTTAGAGTGTTGGACTGGTACTCGGGAGATCCGGGTTCTAGTCCCCGCTCGGCCATGAAACTCACTGGGTGACTTTGGGCCAGTCACTGACTCTCAGCCTAACCTACCTCACATGGTTGTTGTGAGGATACAATGGAGAGGAGGAGAAGGATTATGCAAGCCGCCTTGGGTTCCTTTCAGAAAAAAATATAATAAAATAAATAAATAAGAGGAGTAAGAGCAGACAAGGTTCCCTGTGGAAGACAGCTTGCCCACCAGCACCAATCTTCTAGTACAATATGCAGCCACAAGAGTGTTAAGTGTGTTCTAGGTCTCGCTTCCTGTTACTAGGGCAACAGGGAAGCATAGGAAACCTGGTGAGTGTCCTAGATGAACTGACTATATGAGTATGATCAAGACCCTCTGCCGATGTGGAGGGTCTCCATGGCAGATGAATCATGTAGAAACAGCTCGGATGTATGATGTTTTGAAAACCACTCTTCTAGCTTCATATTCTGGTTGCTTGTCGTCCTCAGCCTCCTGGCTCAGCTGAAGGATGTGCTGACCTTTGAGTACCATGTGAAAGATGGCATAGAGGCTGAGTTACCAGCTCAGGTCTTGGCTGAACATGCAGTGGTGAGTGATAGCCCCCTTTCCCTTGAAAGGGGTGCTGGCTTCAGTCCTGGCTGACTCAAAGTGCTGGGAACCCCTTGTGCCTCCGGGGTGCTGGCTCTAACCCCCTTTTTGGTATGTGCTTTCCAGAACACCAGGAAGACTCACAAGTTGATGTACACTCAACTGCAAGTGGTGAAGTTCCTTCTGGATTTCCTTGACTCTGCCCCTTGCATCCAGGATGCATCCGACGCTGCTGTTCGTGAGTATCAGTGCTGGTCACAGGCAGCTGTATAACCAAACCAATGGGGCGGTGTTAAGAGGCCATACACTCTAATTTGAAAGCCCTGCTCAGGTTTGTTTAACCTCTGGTGGATTCTCTGGCAGCTCCATCTATGCATGTTTACTTAGGAAAAAGTCCCATTGAATTCAGTGGGATTTAACACTCCCAAGTGTGCCATAAGGTTACAGCACTGGTGCCTTTTCACCCTAGACAACCTTATTTAGACTATTTCCAGATCCGAAATGGAAGGACTAGGAAAAGGGGGCTTAAAACTGCCCAGCAAATACTCTGTGCTGCCATTGAAAGAGTCCTAACTGAGCTGTGCTGGAGTTTGCTGTGTGACTCGCTTCAACTGCCGGCTGGATGTAACAGTGGATGTAACAGGGATGGGTAACTTGTGGCCAGATGTTGGACTGCAACTCCCATTGTGCCTCACCATTGGCTGCGCTGGCCAGGATTGATGGGAGTAGCAATCCGAGGACATCTGGAAGGCCGCAAGTTGCCCACCCCTGGATTAAATGAACACCAGCCTTCTTTCCTGGAAATTTTCTTTTATCAGCTCACTGTAACATGGTCTGGAAACTCCTGCTTCTGTTTGGTAGTTTGGGAAACTTGGTTTATGACTGGAGCAGGTGCTTCTTGCTCAAAGATGTATCTCAGTCCCTGGCTTTTCTCACTGGGCATCTCCCTTGCAGGGAAGGAGATGGCAGAAGCGAAGCAGCAATGGAAGGCACTCAAAGCAGAGTACCAGCAACAAGTGGAGGCTATCAAGGGGTCTGTGCCGCAGGTACTGGCTAAACTGGAGGAGGCGCGGAACCGGGCTCGGCTCTTGGAGGACGCTCTGCAGCGCTACCAAGCCAAGGTTGTTTCCTGACTGGAGGTGGTGATGATGGGGAGTTGGGGTTGAGACGTCCCACGTTTACAGATCAAACACATGACCAGAATCCAAGCTATCAAAATGCTTTAATATTTAAGCACTGTATGCTTCTACCCTGCTCTTCGATTTAGATCTGGAGTGGGCAACTTGTGGCCCTCCAGATGTTTTGGCCAACAACTACCATTACTCCTAGCCAGCATAGCTGAAGGAGGAGGACAGGGGGAGTTGAAGGCCAAAACATCTGGACGGCCCCAAGTTGCCTGCCTCTGATTTAGATTAATATTTAGAGTGGCTTGCAAAAGAAACCAATATACAATATTTAAAACCACAAATGAATACAATCATGAAAAGCAGCAGCCCTTAAAATAATGAAAAACAGTATCAGAACTAAACATGAAAGGCTTGTCTGAGTAAAAATGCTTCCAGTTTCCATCGAAGGCTGTGATACTATATGCCTGTTTACTTGAGTGTAAGCCCCGTTGAACTTACTTCTGAGTAGACATGTATAGGATTATACTGTAAAAGACAAGAAGGAGAGAGCCAGGGTGGGTATTCTCAAACCTTGGTATCACTACTGAGAAGGCCCTGTCTCCTGTGCTTGCTTCTTAACTGCTCGTGATAATGGCACACTGAGCAGGGCTTCAGAGGCAGATCACAAAACTTGGGCAGGTTGACATGGGAGCAGGCTGTCCCTAAGGTAACCAGGTCTTAGACAATTTAGAGCTTTAAAAAAGGCCAAGACCAGTGCTTTAAATATTTTAAGCATGTCTCTAACAGTAATGTTTAAAATGATGACGCTACACTCTTATTTTTTTGGCTCCCTGCACGGCTGCTCCTGCCCAGCCCAGCTCCTACATGCAGCGCACCCTGTGCCACACACCCCTTCTCCCCCTGCCCTGCACATCCTCCTCCCCTTTTTGCCACTCAGTCTCCCAAACTGGGGCTGCAGCTATCACGGGCAGGCTTCCCTTTCGGAGATTCCAGTGGCATCGTCGCCCGTACCTTGGACTTTCTGAGCCATGGCTGTTTCATAGGCCTCCTATAATGAGACATGCAGAAGTGTTTGCGCCCTACCCATTTCAACGGAAATGTCTGTACTGTAAGCTTAACTCTAAAGCAATTACAGTTGTGGGGAGAGCAACCCTATAGCCGCTAGACAGTGTCTGGGGTGCCGTAGGAAGCTGCGGATCACCTCCTCCACAAAGCTATGAACACAGAGGAGGAGATCCGATCGTGGATCTTCCTTCCCACACCCCCTCCCAGCTACCATGGAAATCTTCTCTTAGAAGGTTGCACCTCATAAGAGAAGTTGGAGAGGGAGAAAAGGGGGCTGCTGGTGGGTGGTGAAGGGAGGGAAGAGGAGAGACCACGATACGCAATAGTCTGTGGGCTCTCTGGTCCCCTCCCCACCCACCGAAAGGTAAGTCAGCTAGACGGCCTCAGAGGCCCATCTAGCTGCTTTCTGCATTTTAAACGGAGGCGAAATCACCTCCCTCCTCTCACCCTGCCTGGCTCTTGCTGGCAGGGCATAGGATAGGCAGAGGGCTCTGAACTCAGAGCCCTCTGTCTATTAGGAGCACAATCCATAGGATTGCCCCCTAAAATGGTCAACTCGGTCTTAATCATCATGCAGAGCAGGGTTCCTGTTAGCTGGTCCAATTTGTGTTCGGAAATGCTTTGGTCAAGTTATTGGCTGCGTTCGCGCAAAAAGTTAAGCCAGAATTTCTGAGGCTGCTGGCTTATTGGGAACAAGTGAGTACGGCAGTGTGCACTGTCCGATCGCTCCCACTTGGCTCCTCCTGCAAGTGGGGGTGGCTACTGTGCCCAGGCACTTACCAGCCATAGAAAGCTTAGCGTTGCTTCTGAACCCAGACTCCTGGCTTGTCTCTAACAAGCCTGGAACTGGAAGCCAAATACAAAACCTGGCTTAAACTGTGGCTTGTTAGAGAAGAGACAAGCCAGCAGCTTTGGCTTACTGTTTTGTGCAAAGGCAGAGTCATGTAGTGCTTGGATATTCAAGACGAAAAGAGGGATAATCCATGTTATAACGCATACATGTGTTTGTGTGCATGTAATACCGTGGGGGTTCTGTGATGAGGAGGGGCAGACTGGCCATTGCTCAAGAGTCAAATAAATGCAGAGATACTTCGCGTTAAGTTTTTCATTGAGTAACAACTAACTGAATAGCAAACTATAAATGCCAAATGTGAATAACTCTAACCCTAAACTGCAGTTAATTACAAATAAAGTGACGATTGTTTTCACAGTTCCTTCGGCTGTTGTTACTGGGCCTTTGCTGCTGAGTTCCACCACAGGCTGCTCTTTCTGTCCCTTTTGGTCTTGTATTCACCACCCGGCTACTTTCCCTTAAAAAAAGTACTGCCAAAATATGCGACGACACGGTCCCTTACACTTTAGGACCAGGCGCATAAACCCTTCTCAGGCTAAGCACCAACACTTAAAAACCTGAGGGGAGGGTCAAATGAAACCTTTCCCCTACTAATGAGGGAAAAGATTAATACTGGTTACTAAGGATCTATTTTTAAATTTATGATACTGAGGGTACAAAGGTGTGTGTGTAGATTTGAAAGTAATGCAGGTTAATAACGCCAAGTTGACACGTAGGATTTGGGTAGCAAACAAAATAAAAATAAGTTTATTTTAATTCTCAAAATCTTAGTTCCAGAAAATAACTTTAAACCTGCTTCACTCTGCTGCCTTCTCTTGCCTTTCCCCTGAGCAGCTCTTCCCTCTGCGCCCTTCTCTGCTTCCCCTCCAACCGTTTCGCTGCTCTCTGCTCCTCTGCCTGCCAACCTCCAACACTCTTTTTAAAACTTGCATCCCTCTCTCTTTCCCCTCCATTCCTCCTACTTCTCACAGTTCACCTTCCAAGCCCTTAGCAGCAGGTATTACATGTGTCGTCCCTCTCAGAAGCAGGAAGCCAGTACATGTGGATGCTATTAATTAGGCTACAGAGATAACCTGTGATGATAGGTTAAAGTTCAAGGAGCCTTTCCAGGGGCTAAGGTACTAAATGGAGGGGGAAAACATACCTTCCCTTTGTTTATATGTCCCAGTAGGAGTAACACATGGGTTAAATCCAACATCACGCTAGCAGACATCTGCTAGTGCAACAGGACTTTCTCCTTCTCTCCTCCTCCCCTTCATGCCATCTGAAAATCTGCTCTGGGGGGTCTCCAAGCCCTCTGGAGCAGATTTTGAGGGTGCATGGGAGGCTGCCCGGGGGGGGGGGAATCCCCCCCCCCATTCCGCTAATGGAACTACTACTGTCAGTGGAATGATGCCATTGGATACAACCCCATCTCTGTAACCCCATTGAAACAGTTAATGGCTTTGGGTAGGCTCTGATTTTGGCCAGAATATTTTGCTACAGCTGTACATACTTCAGTCTTACTTTTCCTTTGTAGAAACGGGAGATGGAAGAGAAGGTGAGGAACGCCCAGAACAGGTGTCTGAAGGAACAGGTGAGGGTATCGGGATAGATGAACTTCATCTTATCCGATTCAAATGTGTGGATAGCAGGGCAGCTGAGTCCTTCGGTCTGATCCAGTTTGCTGTCTCCATGGCAGGAGCTGTTGCGTGAGCGCCAGCAGCAGCTGGAGAGGCATGTGGCAGAGCTGCGGAACAGGTTGGAGGTGCACTGTGAGGAACTGCAATGCCTTCAGGGGGAGCTGGAAGAACAAGAGTGCCAGGCCTCTGTTTGGCAGGAGAAAATGCAGAGGTGAGTATTTTGGTTCTGGCTGCAGGGAATGGAATTAAAATGTGCCCAACATTGCTGTGGTTTGAAAGAAGGATAATCTGTGGGTTCTATATTGTAATTGGGGTGTGTGTCCATACATGCTGTGATTCTGCAGAATGTGGCATTGGCTGCTTCCCGCTCAAGAAATGTGCGGTTCTGCAAGGTTTTTTTAGCCCCCTGTGCTGGCAAAGAGATATGCGTGAAAGTGTGTGGACATTGCCATCTCGAAGCCAGAGGATTTGCTGAGTAAGGTTTTCAGTGCCACCCCCGTATAGTTCTTTGCTGCTCCCCACGACTACTGGTGGCTGAATCAGTTATGCAGAAGAAGAGATCATACTCCTTGTTATAATCCATCGCAGGTTGCCTGGTGCACAATTCAGATTCTGTGTGTGTGAACACATGCTGCCCTGCTTTATCACTACTGTTGGATTAAATTCTTCACACATGAGCTTGTCTTAAAAGGGTGGGGGGAAATCCACCTCTTCACCACTTGGTAATGCCCCTGATTACTCCGCAGTGAGTGATCTTGAGTGTGTAACCTAAGAGTCCTTTTTCTGGACTCTTCTCTTCTTTGCAGCATCTCTGACTTCCGGCAACTCTTGCAGACTTTGCAAGGGGTAAAACTGACTTACGCTGCGGAGAGCGACCTGGAGGTTGAGCTGACCTCACATTCCCAGCCTGTGACTTCTGCTCCCCATCACCTGAAGCTACGCTTACACTGGGAGGAAGATGGCAGCGTCAGTCTGCAGGTAAGGAAGAATGAGGAGCAGACGCTGCTCCAGATCAGTGTGCCTGGACCACCAATCTGATCTCTCTCTCTCCCCTGTGTAGAGCGACAGCCCTTTTTTCCTACTCTCTGCTGTGCTTCCCGTGGGTGCCTACAGCACCATCAAAGGCATCATCCTGGAGTTGCAGCATAGCTACTCCCAACAAGCACAGCTTCTGGCTGAGATCGAGACACTGCAGAACTGGTGAGCTTCTTAACTTGGCTGTAGCTTGTATTGCTGTTTCAGGTCTCTGGAAGTCAGGGCTGAGTTCCCTAGCTTTACATGGGGAGGGTGGGGTGGGGTGGAGGAAGCTTAGCTTAGCCCTAGGGCACTTGCTTTGCATGTAGGAGGTTCCAGGTTCATTCCCTGGCATCTCCAAATAAAGGATGTTGAGTAGCAGGGCTGACAGAGAACCTCTGCCTGCTCCCTTTGAGAACTGCAGCCCCCTCGGAGCAGACAGTGCGGGATTGGATGGGCGAACAGTCTGACTTTGGATGTGGTAGCTTTGTAAGTTGTGTTGTCTCAGAGGTGCCCCGAAGCCTCCTTACCAAGCTTCCCTGTGGCTACTCCTTTATCTGCTTGGATTGGAATTCTTTTTAAAATGTATGCCTCGCTTTTCTTTATAAACTTGGAAGTGGCGTACACAAAAAGAACATAAGACACAATAAACACAGTTCAGATTACTAAAGAATCAATTTCGCAGGACAAAACAATTCAATATAAAAAACAGGGAGACAGAACTTTAGCTCACTAAAAGCTCAGTGAAATAAAAAAAAGTCTTGGCGACTTGCCTGAAGCTTAGGAACATAGGAACTTGCCTTATACTGAGTCAGACCATGGGTCATAGATTTCATAGATTATAGAGTTGGAAGGAGCCTACAAGGCTATCAAGTCCAGCCCCCTGCTCAATGCAGGAAACTAGAGGAGGGGTCCATCTAGCCCAGTATTATTGACACTGTCTGGCAGCCACGGCTCTCCAGGGCTTCAGGCAGCATTTTTTCCTGCCCTACCTGGATATTCCGGGGATCAAACCTGGGACCTTCTACATGCAAAGCACGTGCTCTACCACTGAGACATGGACCCTCCACGAAGTGGGGGAGAGGGCAACCAAATTCTCTAGGGAGGGAATTCCACAACCTGGGTGCTGCAGTAGGAAAGGTGATGCTTTGAACGGTCAGGTACACGTCACTGCCTCCTTTGGCCACTTACAGTTCTTTGTGATTATGTCCTCCTCGGAGGTGACAGTGATGCCCATCTGGCCATTTGGTAGCAACACTGATGGACAAACACCTTAGATTTGCTGGTGTAACATTAAAAGCATGAGTTATGAGGCCCCATTCAGATCTTGTGTCTCTCATAAATTCAGCAGGGAGTCTTAGTCGAGTCACTCTCCTGGCTTCAGAGCTACCCCCATCTTCAGTGGTGGCGGCACTAGCCTACCATACTTAGTTGCAAAGATGACTAAGCACACATGTGAAGCCTTTTGAGTGCTCAGTATTTCATTTCCTTTATTACGTTTCTATACCGCCCAGTAGCCAAAGCTCTCTGGATGGTTAATTTGTATTTGTGTGAGGTTGACGTTTACTGCTTTTTCCCACATGGGTAATGGTACTGGAAAGAAACAAAAGTGAAGGCCTCAAGATACACATTCTGAAAAATCAGTGGTCCTAGACCATACCTCTGCTGCTGTTCCTGTTTATCATTTGTATTGTGCCAGGCACTGTACAGAATCTAGAAAGTGATGTGGTCTCTCTGTTAGTAGGGATTGACAACTGGCAGCGTTTGGGCCTAGTCTGACCCTTCAGCTGGTGATGCCTGGCTATTTCATACTTGCTAGTTATTGCTTAGGCCTGGGATCTCCAATGGTGGTACCCACTGTACACGCCTTACAACTCCCTTGGTGCCTGCTGGTGCCCCGTGCCTGCTGGTGCCCCCTGCCTTTCCTGATTTCTCCCCCCCGCCCCCGTTTTTTTTTTTTACCTTGGGCATGTTGGAAAGTGAACTGCTGGACTCCAGCCACTTCACCATCTTTATTTCCTTTCCGCAGAATTCACCTGGTTGTCCGCTAAAAATGCCTTAAAAGGGGACCCCACCGCTTTTCAGGAGGCTAGGGGACGTGCTCTCTTTTTGGTGTGGAGGCGTGATATGTGTTTTGCATGTGTATATTCATTTGGTTTCTGTGAAATGGGTATTTTGTTATGGTTTGGCATTTAGGGCTCAGACCCCCATCTCTGCCATGTACTGTTTCTTGGGCAAGTTACTTGTCCCTTGTGACTAGCCATGCCCCCATGGCAGCCATCTTGTGGTGGTGACCATGATACTTTCTCAAATGTCCAAATGGGCTCATGGGCCCGAAAAGGTTGGCGGACTCTTGGCTGATGCACTGGCCCATCCTGTACTTTGAGGACTTCTAGTCTCTTACGTATAGTGTGGATTGCTGCTCTTGGGAGATGTGCCAAGTAAATGCCCTCTGTTTTGAAAGGGGGCCGTTCTCAGTCCCCCTGATCCTCCAGGCGTGTCATTGCCGATGCATTGACACCTTCTCTGCTCTTCCCTCCACAGTTTTGCCATTGACTGGCAGCCAGAGAAGAGGCTGCTGAGTTACCTGAAGCCGTCTTCAACTTGTTGCCTCTACGTGGAGCCGGGATATCCAGCCAGCGGGAGGATCTGCCTGCGCTCAGTGAAGAGTCAACATGGTACAGCTGACGTGACTTCCTATAGGGTTAGTACAGATACATCTCTTTTCCTACCGTCTCCTGGCTAATGAACAAGGCCTTGATAGGGGCTGGGAGAATGTTTCAAGCTAGCAAAATGCCCACCGAAGGGTGGGGCTGTGTCTATGGAGATTGGGCTGGAAAGATGAGCTATGGGTGAATGCTGTCTGTCGCCGCTGTCTGTATGTCGGCACTCAACTTTTGACCGCTGCTTCGAGCCCTTTAAGCGTTGGCAGTCTTTGCCCCTTGGTTGCTAGGCCTGCAAATAAGTCTGAGAGTGGGGGGCTGGTATGATAGCTACCAACGGGTTGAATCCAACACTGTCACTCCGCTGGCAGAGCTGCTTCCATCAGCGGAATTGGGATGGGGACCATTCCCCCTCCACCCTGCATGCCTTCAAAATCTGCTCCGGAGAGCTGGAAACTCTCCGGAGCAGATTTTTGGGTGGCGTAGAGCAATGTTCTCCAACCTTGGGTCCCCAGATGTTTTTGGCCTACAACTCCCAGCATGCCCCAGCCAGCTATGCTGGCTGGGGCATGCTGGGAGTTGTAGGCCAAAAACATCTGGGGACCCAAGGTTGGAGAACACTGGCGTAGAAGGCTGCAGGGGGAAGGAGAGAGGGAGAAAGTCCCGTCGCACGAGTGGAGTTTTGCTAGAGCAACATTCGATTTAACCCAGTGTCAGAGAAGGCACCGAGGGCTTCCAAAGACACTGATATTCCCCAGTGCAATTCCTAGGGGGCGCAGGCTTCTGCGGGCAGGGTGTGTGTGCGCTCTTCCCTGGGGAAAGGCTGCAGATTCCTCACCCACCATCTGTTGCTCCCCGCCCCTCCATCTCACACTGGCAAAATGATTCCGAAGGTGATGGATGGTTCACAGAGGTGTGAGACATGGCTATGTAAGATTCGTAGGAGGCAATATCCCCCCCCCCCTTTTTTAAAGCAGCCGTATCAAACTCTTGGTAGCCAACCCTGCACAAAGCAGAAGAGCAGTTCAAATTCCTAGGCATCAGCCTCCACTTCCCAGGAGTCCCGACCATGGTGTAGCTCCCCTAAACTTCTTTCTTTCCTTCAGCCCCCTGAAGAGAGACCTTCGCTGCAGAACTGGCTGCTATACCTCAGTGCTGTGGACTTCAGTGCTCCTTTTCTTGCCTGAACAGCTGCTGCTTCCTAGGTCTGTGCAGCGTGACGAGGATTTGTGGCTCGAGTCTCTCTAGGAGCCTACCTCCTTGCATCCTGAGTTGGAGTGGGAGGGAAATGAGATTTCATTGGGGCAGCTGTAGTGTGTGTGTGTGTGTGTGTTGGGCCATTTCAACCCCTTCTTCCCCTTCTCCTTTCAGTCTTGATTGTCTCTGTCTTGAGTAGATCTTCCATTTCTACATTTTGATTCCCTCCCCTTTCCTGTTGCTTTTACTGTGTTTCACTGTTGGATGACTGTTCCTCCCTCATTACCAGCGTCTGTCCAGTATTTTACTCCTAAACTCAATGAACCATTTATTTTCTATTCAATAAAATACTCTTTGGGGGGGGTCTCTAGCTCTGGCCTGCCTCTGACTGACTTGGTTGTAGAGCAGGTTTTTTTCCCCAATGCCCTCTGATTCCCTCTCCAGACACTCTCTCAGGCTTGTGTTTTCCACCCATGCGGGCTATATACGTGTTACACATTCTGATGAAAGAACAATCCCAGATGGATTTTGTGAACATTTGAAAGTCCAAGATACATAAATGAGCTGTGACCGTTGGTGTATTTCTAACAAGCGGGAAAACCGCATTTTTGAACATACACAGAATTTGCCTGGAATTGTTCACATAGAGATTCACAGAGTTCTCAAGTTTGCAGAATTAGGCAAATGTTTATATCCATCTCTCTCGGCTATATCACTGTAGGTCATATTTTCATTCGGGTAGGGTAAAACCTGCTCTTTTCAGCAGAGCAGCACTTGGGTTGGCTAAGTCATCATCATCAGGCGATCACTCGTGACCGAGTAAGATTGTCTTCCGGGATAAAATGAGGAAATTCTAAAGAAGATTGTGTAGACTCTAGCGATGGGTCCGTAAGTGACTGTGGAGGCCAATTCTAGATCCACACAGCTTCCCACAGTGAGGACACAGGTTACCAGATAGAAGATGGTCCTGTAAAGGATTCATTTGACGTGCTTTTCGCTTAGCACGTTTCTCCCTTTCACCTTGCACTCGGGCTTCTTCAAAGTCCATGGAACCTTTGTGAAAGGCCAACCTCCATTTAGATGGTTCATGGGCCAGAGCTTCCCAGTTTTCGATGTTTATATTGCATTTTTTTAGATTAGCCTTATGAACATCTTTAAACCTCTTATATTGACCACCGATATTCCGCTTTCCATCCTTGAGTAAAGTAACTGCTTTGGGAGACGGCAGTCAGGCATTCGAACAACATGACCGGTCCACTGAAGTTGGCGTTGAAGGATCATTTTTTCAATGCTAGTAGTCTTTGCTTCTTCCAGTACCCTGACATTTGTTCGCCTATCTTCCCAAGTAATTTGCAGGATTTTCCGGAGGCAACGTTGATGAAACCTTTCAAGGAGGTGGAAGTGACGTTTATAGATAGTCCATGTTTCGCAGGCATACAATAAAGTTGGTAATACAATGGCTTCATAAACCAGTGTTGGCTAAGTAGTAACCCATTGGTATGAGTGGTTTGGCATTTAACCACACGGTGGTGCCGTTGTACCACACTCCATAAGCCATAAGGTGTGCCCTTTGCTGAGGATCAGGGATGCAGCTCAAGAGGGTGATCTTCGGGGGCCCTTCTCCGGGATGGCTTTTTCCTCTATGCTCCTGATTCCAGAGCAGTGTGCTTGTAGCAAAGTTTTAACCCCTCGCCTCACATTTGCACTTCAGGAAATGGTGTTTGGGCCCTGCTGGCTATTTTCTCTCGTAGATGTTGCATCTGATTCACGCACGAGGTTTATTGTTCACAGCCTTCATAGATCATAGAGTTGGAAGGAGCCTACGAGGCTATCGAGTCCAACTCCTCTGCTCAAGGCAGGAAACTAGAGGAGGGGTCTCCCCTCCAAGTAATAACCAGGCCTGGCCCTGCTTAGCTTTCCACGCTCAGACAAGCTGAGCCAGCGTGAGCCACAGGCCTGTTAATACTCTTCCATCATAAATGGGTGCTCGTCGAATGGCTAATAGCCGTCTCCCTTCGGGTTCTACAAGCTGGGGTAAAATCTGTCAAATTCCTCCTCAGCTGTGCCCGCTCCTCTCTGTTGAAGGTGTAAGGAGGGACAGCTTTGAGAAACGGGGGGGTGGGTGGGCATCTCATCTCGCTGCCTCTTCCCTGCTGTAGCTCTTAAGTAACACGCACCCTGTTCCCCGCCCACCCGTTGCTTCCTGCTTAATAGAGTGTGTGTGTGTGTGGGGGGTGTTTGCTGAGGATCAGCTTGACCGAGGTTAAGGGGCCGAGTTCCTAGGGAGAGTAGTGGGGAGTGAGTTGAGGGGGGGTTGTCTGCAGCATGGGAGATAAATGAGTCTGTCTGGCACTCAGCAAGGGGATCAAGGCAGAATGGAAGGATGTGTGACGTAAATGGAGGGAGTGGGGGAGGCCTGGGAGAAATAAGGGGCAACCCAGTGTGAGCCTTCTGGAGACAGAAATCCATCCATATATAGACACACACACACACACACACACACACACACACACACACCTCCCTGCGGCTACCTTTCCCAAGGCCCTGGGGTAGGCTGGATTATGAAGTAGTAAATAGAATATCTGTTCAGATTGGGAGTGGGAATCACAAGAGTATCCTGAGGAAACAACAGGAGCCCATATATAGGGGGGGGTGTTGTCCCCCCAGCACCCCTTCTTTTGATTGGAGAGAAATGGGACCCAGTGGCTTCCAACATGACTTGGTTGGCCTGGATCACTTTGCACCTGAGGGAAGCTCTACCTGTATTGCACTGCTGTGAAGCGCTCTTTCCTTTCACACCTTGGCTTTCTGACTCTGGATCAACCAGGCTGCATGTTTGTGAGGCTGGCTGTCCATGAAACATTTATTATCTAGAGTGGGAGTTGGGGAAAGCCTTATGTGAGCATTTTCTGCTTGGGCTCACCTGATGAAATATTTAAGAACAGCTCAAAAGTGGGCAGCGTTCGTTCAGGAAAATCAGCACTTGAGCGGCTTAGGGGAAGGGGCTGTGGAGGGGCTGGCAGGATTAGGATAACAGGGAAGGCTGGTACATGATTCATGAATTGGGGTGGGGGGGGAAGGAGAAGTGTGCAAATATTTTGCGCACAGCAGGAGCCAGCTGGAGTGGAGGAAAGAGATACCTGTTTGCACTAGTGAGTGGCATGATCCTGTTCTCAGTGGTGTAGGGGAAAGAATTAGGGTGCAAGAATGATGGCAAGGGGAATAGGGAAAGGTAAAACATTGTGGAGAAAATAAAAGTGCTAAATGTGGGGAAGGAAAAGATGTTAAGAGGGAGAATGTAGCCTATGATGTAGCTTCCTTGCTGAAGCGAAGCAGGTCTGGGCCTGGTCAGTGCCTGGATGGGAGACCATCTTGGGAGCCCATGTACACCACCTCAAGTTCTGTGATGGAAGAAAGGCAGGATATACACATACTAAAAGAAATAGTACATCTGTATAATTTTATATATATGTTACAGAATTCTTTTTGATTCAGAATTTGGGTTATGGTGCAGCTTTTATCTCCCCCCCCCCCCCATAGTGCAAGTTATGTGTGAAGCCTGGTTATAAAGCAGGTGAGTAATTGTAGATTGACCCCAGGTCATTCGCTCACTACACTCCATAATTCCTGTTTGTTAGGAGGTGGTCTGTCTGTCTCTCGCCGGAGTTATCCTGAAGTCTATTACTTTTATTTTTTTACACTTGTCTTTCACCCCACCAGGGGCTTGCACTGAGTCTCAATATACTGGCTCTTTATTTTTAAGACTCTGTTCTCGGTCTGCTGGAACATGCCCAGGACATTAATTTTTGAGCCTTTTCTCTAGCAACTAGAGCGCGTCCTCCGGAGCTGCTTTTATGTCCTCGAGGTTTCTACATTCTGTTCTTTAAACCATCCTTTTGTACTTGCTCACAATGGCCATGCTTTCTCTGGGAACATGTCTGACTGTTTTAGAGCTAATTTTAGCATTAAGGGAAGTGATGGGGGGGGGGCATGGTTCTCCTACCTTTTGCATACAGGGCCTTTCCTCATAGTCAACATGAATTACATTTTTCTGTCCTATTGCGTGCAGTGAATATGAACCATTATAGAAATCAAATAAAACATCCATCTGAAAGAATATATATTTATCCTTACACATGTGAGGCTTGTTACTGCTACTGTTGGGTATCTTTATGTATGTAATGCCAGTGTTAAAACAGCTCATGCAGGACAGACTTGTCAGAGACCATCAGCCATGACAGCTGGATGAAATGCACTTGTGCGGAGGCAGCATTTCTCAGTGGTACAGGGGTGGAGAACCTGTGGCTGGCCAGGTAATGATGGATGAAGATTCCCATCATCTCTGGCCATGCTGGTTGGGGCTGATGGGAGCTGGAGTCCAATGACATCTGCAGGGCAACCATTTTCCCACCCCTGTACTAGATGGAGTGAAATGAAAGGGTAGACCTTCACAGCCTGTTTGTTAAATGTCCAGGGCTGTCTGCCCATTCACTGTTGGAACCAGAATGCAAGATTAGACGGATCTTTTAGTCCAGCCTTCCCCAGCCAGGTGTCCTGCAGATGTTTTGGACAACAATGCCCGGCATTGCTGACCATTGGGCATGCTGGCTGGGGCCGATGATGAAGTCCAACAGCATCTGGAGGGCATCAGGTTGGGCAAGGCAGTTTGTATGCTGAATGAATGTGCAGCTGACAATAGTCGCTGCCCCCTAGGGGCTTACAATCAGCTGCATTATGAAGGGAGACAGGGATTGGTGGGAGATGGTTGGATTAACTTGTGGAGTGAAAATTGGATGGGTGTGGGTGAATGAACACTAGACAAAAACCATGGGATATATCCCACAGGAGGGGAGACAATGTGCCACCTCTTCCCCTTCTTGCAGAGTCCATCACAACTCTTGCCCATTCTTTCTATAGAGGTCACTGGTTCCTATTGACTTCCGGGGTGATGTTTATGGGGCTGCTTACTGGGAAAGCTGCTGCCGTGGAGACTGAACCTGCTACTGGAGTCACCCCATCAGTGCTCCCCACTTCAGCTGTGTCCCTGAGGGAAGCAAGCACCTTTCCTCTTCTCAACTTATGGGAGGAAGTAAAGCAACTGCCTGTTGCTTTACTTCCTCCCATAAAACTGAAGCCAAGGAAAGTCAGTTTTATGGGAGGAAGTAAAGCAACAGGCAGTTGTAGGGTGCCAGCTTTTCAGCCAGCTGTTGGAGTTGTGCCTTCAGCAGCAGTGTGATCTCTAGATGTTAGCATGTGATTGTTTATCTGCATGCCTTGAAAAGCATCAACTGCTTTTTTCTGCATCTCAGGCTGTAATAACGGGGAAGATGTGGCCCACCAGATGATGTTGGACTCCAACTCCCATCAGCCAGCATGACCAAATGTTTGGGGATTATGGGAGTTGGAGTCTGGGCCACAGGCATCCCAACCTTGTGTGAAAGGCACAAAAGCTGGTGAAGCTGGGTTTTTTCTGGTTCGCTGGTGATCCTAGTTAGTTGGCTAGTCAACAAGCAAACAGGAAATCCTACAAAAGTCTATTGCAACTGTTTTGATTTTCCCCCTATGAATTTCTTGCTTCTGGTTCGCTTCACACACTCCAGTTCTGTCCCATCCCACCAAAGAGCCATCTGTGCTTGTTCCCTGGCCAATATATCAGTCAGTTCCCTTTGAGGGTGTGGTGGGAGGGTGGGATTTCACTTTATGGGGAGAGGGTGCCGGAGTTTAGGTGACCAAGAAAGCCTGCAGACCACTGTCCCAGAGCCTAGGCTGAGTGCTGACTGTCAAAGCAGTAAGAAAAACACAGTTGCAGGTAGTGGATGTGCTCACAGCAGTGCTGCCACTGTGGTGCTGGAAAGCATATGAGAGGTGCTATTTCAGAGCTGCTATGCCTTTCCCCAGGCCACGGTCAGAGGGGAAGGGGGCAATGTAGATGAAGGAACTGATGGTTATCTTGTATTATTAGAGGGAGAGCACCAAACAGTGGAAGAATCAAAGAAACTAGTGGGAAGGCATGGGACTTGTTCATAGCAAGGACTGTTGCTAAAAATACTGATCTAATTGAGCAATCCAATAGCTTCAGTTTTTAGATGACAAAATTTTTCACAAGGGGAAGATGCAGTGATGAATTTGAGTGTGCAAAGAATGAATTCTTCATCTGAATGTATAACTGTAACAATCCAGTCCATCATTGAACCAACAGGGGCTTTAAGGAACTGCCTTTATAAATCTGAGCAACACGCTCCTTAAAAAATATATATGTACAGCTCTTCACATAAGTCAAAATATCCCTTCATCTCAGGTATACCCTCAATTGCATGTACCATTAGGAATCTGCGGGCAGGTTCCACCATGGCACTGCCCCCAAATAATAGCATCTGTACCTTTAAGAAGAAAAACAAAGGCTTTCCTATTGGTTTCCTAAAATTTCTGTAATGCATTTAATTATTTGTTTGTTAAAAAATGGGGGGGACACAACAGATAAAATTTGAGGGGGGCACTCATCCTCACACACACACACACACACGCACACCCAGCTACAGGCCCACGTGTGTCTGTATAGATCTGCTTATTTTGCAAACTTTGTTCTGCTTCCGAGATGCCTATTTGCAAGTGATTTTGAATTTTGGGGTGCGAGGTCTGAAAGGACATGAGAGAAGGAGATTATGGGATGTAGGAGCAATGGTTACATAGTCACAAAGGAGGGTTGGTCAGGAATCTATGTAGCCCCCCCGCCCCCGTTACTGGAAGTTCTTTCTCCCCACTTCTGGTTCCTGAGGTATCACGAGGCAGTGCCCTCATAGTTTCAAGCTTTTTCTTTGCAATCATAAGGATTAGAAACTTGCTTAGAAAGCAAGAGAGTTCAAAAGTGGAGCATCCCAAGATAAGGAAGAATTATGATGATAGATCGTGAAGGGCATTAAATATTTGTATAGTAACTTAATAGAGGAAAGGTTTCTAGTTGATATATGTCAGCTTTATCTCTCTCTGGTATTCGTTTCATAATATAAATAAAATGTTTAAAATGAAAGCTGAGCTTCTTAGGCGATAGGATTTTGTGATGGATCCTAGGTTAAGTGCATGTAGAACAGCATGACCGGTGTGCAGAAAGTAGGCAGCACTGCCACTAGCCAATCCAGCTCTGTCTCTTAACAGTGAGCGGGACTCAGGACCTGCCCTGCCCTGCCCTGCCCCGCTCCAGGTGGCACCAAGCGGGAGGGGGATGGATGAAGGCTGGGCTGACCTGCATGCTGCAGCAAGATGTCTTAAAGTGTAGGCACCAGCAGGGGAGGACCCCAGTTGGGTTCCGCTTCAGGCAGCAAAATGTCTTGGGCCGGGCGTAGGGGTGGGGGACTGGCTGCTTTAG
The DNA here is from genome assembly GCA_021292165.1 of Shinisaurus crocodilurus. Classification (NCBI taxonomy): domain Eukaryota; kingdom Metazoa; phylum Chordata; class Lepidosauria; order Squamata; family Shinisauridae; genus Shinisaurus; species Shinisaurus crocodilurus. The sequence goes on from CM037881.1 coordinate 20,230,870, forward strand.
AAGATGCCTTAGGGCACTTATGGGCAGATCTGTTTCCCTGTCAGTCAGCCCCAGAGGTTCAGGGAATGCCCTGAGCAAGGAGTTAAATCCACTCATCCCTCTGGTTACAGACGTCAATGTACAGGACGAAGCTGTCTGATTCAATTGTATCCTTTTGCTTTTCTGTTATACACAAAGCCAAGGTGGCTGACCCTAGTGGTCAGCATGGGGGCACTTGCTGCAGCCCAGATCTTCATCTTTGCGAGATAAAGGGAAGGGAGAAAGAGACCCACTGAAAATCTGATGCCCCAACAACCTGCCTCTGGCTCTGCAGCAGTTCCCGTCTACAGCAAAGCATCCCGGCCTCCCACTGTGCCAGCCTCTGCAAGTGCATTCACATCACCTACCCTCTCAAACCACAGTCATTGATTTACTCCAGTGTTAAAAGTACTTCTCTTTTGTACTGCTTGCATTGCCAAATGCAGAGGAGAGTAAACTACTTCTGTTCACTTTGGTACGTCTGCACCTACTACAAGCAACTTACAGCCCTCCAGAGTGGGCAACTTACAGCCCTTACAGGGGTGGGCAACTTGCAGCCCTCCAGAGCTTTTGGCCTGCAACTCCCATGATCCATCACCATTGGCTATGCTGGCTAGGGCTGATGGGAGATGTAGGCCAAAGCCTCTGGCGGGCCACAAGTTGCCCACCCCTGCAAATTAAGCAATGAAGAACTTTACTGCTGAAGTGACTGCTGTTTGAGAGGGTGGGGGGGAACATACCCTGAGACCCCCGTTTTAGAGCTGGAACCCGTAGTGGGGAGTTGGGTGGGGAATCCTGTAGCCCTTCAGATGTTGGACTCCAACTCCCATCAGCCCCGGCGAGCATGGTCAAGTGTCCGGGATGATGGGAGTTGGAGTCTACCATCGAGGGCCATGGATTTCTAGGTGCCTGCAACTGAAGCGGGACTGAAAAAATCAGAGTAGTGTTGTAAAAATACAGGTTTATTCCCCAACACCTGCCCATCCCACACCCTTCCTCTGAGTTCCCCCCCAAAGTTCCCCCCTCCCATTCCCCCCCCCCATGGTTGTGGCCTTCCTCCTCTTCAGTCATGTGGGCACCATGGTCAGTTCTGTGTAGCTGATGTACATCACCTTGGGGAGGTCTGCAAAGGACACAAAATGGAGAAGTATTAGAGAAAGTTGGGGAGATGGAGGGATGGGCGGGCCACGCTGGGACCCAGGGTGGGGCACTTGGCTGAGTGGTGGAATTTGAGGGGAGCTGTTCAGTTCTGGGGCAAGGATGCAACCTGGCTCATAATCGGGTGGCTTCCACACCATCACCCTGGCTAGCATGCGGAACCATCCACAGGCTTGCCACTTATGCATTGTAAAAAAATGGGGGGGGGGATTTGCACGTGCTAATTCATATGTATAGATGCACATTTAGAAATAATGACTACAATTTGAGTAGAAATATAACGCATGTCACAATAGCAGAGAAGACTATGGTGGGATGACACGTGTGCCTGCTCAGTTTGCTGTCTAGGATCAGGTGCTAACCCTAGATGGGCAACTTCAACAAGGACTTTCCCTGGTATCCCTCCTTATGGCTCATTGTCTTTAAACCAAACTTAGACTGGACAGCCCTTCAAACGGTGGACTCCTATAAAGCAGGGCCCATGGCCACTCTGGGCTTACAAACCAACTAGAATTGCACGGAAGTACCATTTGTACAAACTGGCATCTGGACATGCTGGTTCTACTACATCAGGGTTGTCAAACCTCTTTCAGCCCAAGGGCCAAATTCCATTCTGGAGAAACTCTTGGGGGCCACATTCCAGTGGTGGGCGGGGCTGATGGCAAAAGGGGCAGGGCCAAAATACCAGCATATTTTGGCTTAAATCTCTTACTGCCAGTAACTAAGCCTGGGGTGGGGAACCTCAGGCCAGGGGCCAAATTCAGCCCTCCTGGGGTTCCCAACAAGGCCCCGCCCCCTTTCCCCCAAATACTGATTGTCTGGGGTTGCTGTGATAGTTGTGCCTTGGTGTATCTATGCTGCTTTTGATTTCATGCTTATTTTGTATTCCAATTGTTTTTATGTTACACCGCCCAGAGAATTCCGTTTTGAGGCGACATACAAATATTGAAAATAAAATGTGCCTGAGGTGCAAAAGTCTGTTTGTCCTTCAGTTTCCCCTGACTGATGACAGGGAGCTACTGAGCCGGTTTGAGGTAGGGTTGTGTGTCCTTGGGCAAGGCCAGTAAGAACGGGAGGAAATACGATGGATGTTTGTAAGATTATGTATAGAATGGACAAAGTGGATAGAGATTCCCCGCGCACACACACACTCATATAATAAGAAATTGGGGTCATGCAAGGAACTGAGTGGCAGTAGATCCAGGATAGGTAAACCGCCTTGGCAGAAAGACAGTATAGAACTGTATTACGTAATAAATAAATGGAACCTCCATGTTCAAAAGCAGGATACCCCTGAATACCAGGCCTTGGGGACAAACAACAGGGGAAGGCCCTCCCCTTCACGTCCTGCTTGTGGGAAAGCAAGGACTTCCGGCTGGCTGCTTTTCAGAATAGATTCTGGACAAGATGTACCTTGGTCTAATCCAGCAGGGGAATTCCTATGTTCTTACAGATGGGCCAGATATATATTGAAATCCATGAATAATAAATTGGGTTGGCAGAAAGTTGGATTCCTGCCACTCTTTCGGTGCAATGCATATGAGCAAAGCAGGGATTCTACTCCCCCACTGGTGTTGGTAGATATAGAATTGGGGCGGCAGCAGTGACTCCAGATGAATGAAAGGCGTGGTCTTGTTTATGTGGGGAAAAGTGGGGTGGGTCTAATGGGACAGAGCGAGGGAGGCAGCAGGAAGAGGCAAGGTTCCTGCGTCTTGCCTTGCTCCTACCATTGCTTGGTCAGGCGTGTGCTCTTGGCTGTGACAGCAGCACAAGGCACTGGAGCCCTCGCCATCTGCTCTGGGGCCTTCTCACCCACAGAGGGTGGCTATTAATATTACAGAGCCGCCACTGCCCCCCCTCGCCCCCGGCCCAGTCTCCCCCTAGAAGGCCAGTGTGTGAAGGATCTCCAGACCGTTTACAGCTGCAGAGAACAAGGCGGAGCAAAGCGCGTCCTCTTAGCTAACGCTTGGGAAATGCCACACACAGCAAGAAAGACACTTCCAGGCGTTCAGCTTCCAATAGGTCCCCTTAATCTTCAGTGGGTGAACTCTAGCCGGAGAAGTGTGGGGCCCAAGTCTGCCTGCACATTATACTTTCTGACCAGGAATCCTTTGTCCCTGAAGGTCAGGAGTGTCCAGGCTTCCTGAGGCTTTTCAGTAGTGATGGAAAGGCATTCTGCATGAGCCCAGAGGCATTATCTTTGTTTCGTTTTGTTATTGCTTGTGTCCTAGGGCTAAGCCCTGGAACATGCTTTCCACCTGAGTCTTGGCCAAATTAAGGTCTGCCTGGGGTCAAGGATACTAGTGAGCTTCCCTAGACATACAATTTGTCTTTGTTTTGTCTTGAAGTCAGGGTTGCATGAGCAGTTACTTCTATATTTATTTATTTTTATTTATTATATTTATACCCCACCTTTGTTCCTGCAAGGAAATCAAGGCGGCTTACATAGTCCTCCTCCTCCTCTCCATTTTATCCTCACAACAACCCTGTGAGGTAGGTTAGGCTGAGAGGCAGTGACTGGCCCAAAGTCACCCAGTGAGTTTCATGGCCGAGCGGGGACTAGAACCCAGATCTCCCGAGTACCAGTCCAACACTCTCACCACTACGCCACACTGGCTCTTTTGTGAATCGGTAACAGCATACTCCATAAATCTTGTTCTCACAGAGCCATTCATAACAGTAGCGCCAGTGAGTGCCTCTGTCTCTTTTAGCATGGATGACTACTTCTCTAGAATGCAATGTCTACGGCAATAACTTTCAACATACAGGTGGAATGTGTTGCACCAGGGTTTCAGGTTTGCTAGTTTCTATTTTACTGCTGTACCAGTAAGATCCAGCTCCAGTGTTTGCCAGTCCAGGTAATGAAAAAGCTAATAAACTAGAATTGCTCTGGGAACACATTTCCCACCCTCCCTCACAGAACAGCGGGATCACAGTAGGAGAGACCTGGTTGGAGGCCTAAAAGGACAAGGCTGTACATCTATTTCAGGCTTGTAAGGAATTATGGGAAAACTTAGCAGAGAACTATGGAATAACCCCACATGATTCCAAGGCAGATGGTTGTGAACTGCCCAGAGAGCTTCAGCTGTTGGATGGTATAGAAATGTAAATAAATAAATTTTAAAAAATAAACTCCAGGGTGGGGGGGAATATATATCTGCATGAGTATCTAATGCTTTTTGTTCTCAGGAACAAAAATGTTAATTGCACCACAGCAAGGTTAATAGCACAATCCTATACATGTCTACTCAGAAGTAAGGCTAATTGAGTTCCAACAGGGCTTACTCTCAGATAAGTGAGTATAGGACTGCAGCCTAAATCAAGTCTACTTTTTGGCTTTATTGGTCTTTCTGTGACGCCTGAGGAGGTTTGCAGTCCCCTCAAACTGTCACATAGACAATGGTAGCCTATTGAAGCCCTCTGAGAGCGGGGGGGGGGCTTATGGTCCTCAGTCTTTCCTTGCCCCCTACGTCTATCGCAACCCATGCTCCCCACCAATTCTTGCCCTTGTTCCTGGCTCCCTATCAGCTCCTTCATGCTATGCCTTTCCAGCAGGAGAAGCAAAGGGAAGCTGGGGTCCCTCCTCAAACTCTCCCCACCTCTGAAACTTTTGGGATCCAAAGGGATTCCTGTTAGGACTGCAAACTTCTATTGGTAGATCAACTAAAGATCTTGTTGACTGACTGGCTGGGGCCATTTGCAATCAGTGAGGGAAATTTCTGATTGGAGCTTAAGAACACATTTGTTTACATTTTGATTCTGGTGTGTTACCGTAATATGGAATGAAAAAGAAACATATTAAAGATTACCTGTCCTAACAGAGAGTGGCAGCTTTTGTTTATTTAACTGTAAAGTATCTCATACTTACATTGCAGTTATAGTGACGTGCACATTTATTTAAATGAAACAATTTAATTGGTTGAAAGGCAGATGCTTAAGCAATTAAAGGTGCAATCCTATGCAAGTTTAGACGGAAAAAAGGCCTACAATCCCAGCATGCCTCAGCCGGCATAGCTGGCTGGGGCATGCTGGGTGTTGTAGGCCTTTTTTCCATCTAAACTTGCATAGATTGCGCCTTAGAATCATAGAAAAGTAGAGTTGGAAGGGGCCTATAAGGCCATCGAGTCCAACCCCCTGCTCAATGCAGTTGCTTGTACTCTGTTGGAAGCCCTCGTTTCTATAAGGCCCAAAGGCACAATGGCAGTGAGGAAAGTTGTGGGGAAGTCTAGGGGTTTGGCAGGAGGGAGGGAGTGGTACTTACAGGGCAGGCGGAGGTCAGTTGGAGGCACATCGGGTGGGGTCATCAAAGAGAAAATAGACATAGATACCTACTTTCTGGCTACTTACTGTCCGGTTTCTCATCTTTGCTCTCGCCATTCTGGGCGCCTTTCTGTGAGAGCCTTGTGGAGGCATTGACCGCAGTGGCTGCTGCCTTGAAGCTGCGCTTGCGTTTCTGCACATTCTGCTCTGGGTGGAAGATGATGACATAGACCTTGGGCACGTACAGCATGCCAAGGGAAACTGAAGCGCTCAGGCTCATGGAGATGGTCAGTGTCGTGGTCTGAATGTAGATCTGGGGAGGAGAAAAACAGGATGCTTGCCACAAAAGCAGGACAGCTTAATCTTCTTGGTCCAGCAGATTGGGACCGGTTTATCTAATCAGCAGAGTCAAGTGGTAAACCTTATTCTGGCCTGTACCATTTCAGGCCGCAGGTGGGGGACAGCAGTTTTTTTAGTGCTTCCATGTATTTACAAAAATCTCTGCACTTAGAAAACTAGCATGCCAGGGAGAAGGATTCAGCCCAGCCACCTCTCCTGAGATACTATTTATCTGCAAGCAGGGAGGTTTTCCAAGTGGAAACAGTCACATCTGCAGCCTGAAGTGAGACAGTCCCAAAAAGAGCTTCACCAGCTTGATTTTGTTGATTGTCCAAATGAGCTCTTGTTGAGGGCTGATGGGAGTTGAAGTCCAAAACAACTGGTTGGGGAAGGCTGCATTTCATTGATCATGGCACCTTTAGTAGTCCTCCCACAATGCACCTTCTCAGAATTTCTGGCTTAAACCAGGAAATGCTGTGACATTTAAGCAGCCCCCCCATACCTGGTGCCCTCTAGATGTTCTGGGCTACAATTCCCAGAATTCCTGACATTGGCCATGCTGGCTGGGGCTGATGGGAATTGAAGTCCACAACATCTGGTGGACACCAAATTGGGGAAGGCTGAGTCAAAGTAAGAGAAGTACAAAGCTGGACAGAACCTGGGTGGATTCTCTGTGTACATTCCGGTCTTAGCCCGAGACACAATACTGCTTGCTTGTTGCAATTGAATCCCATCCTGCCCTTTATTTTTTATTTTATTCATTTATTATATTTATACCCCGCCTTTTTTCCTGAAAGGAACCCAAGGCGGCTTACATAATCATCCTCCTCCTCTCCAAAACTGCTTACATCTACAGATTTCAAAGCAGTATATACATATCATAAAAACATTAAAACTATATAAAAACCAATATGTAGAATATATGGTATATCCATATCCATAAAAGGCTTGCATAGACAGATGCGTCTTCAACATGCACCTAAAAATGAAAAGTGTTGGCACATGTCTAATCTCAGAGGAAAGATAGGCAGAGAGATAGATAGGCATCACCCTCTAAAGGGACACCCCCCCCAGGACCAGATGTGTTGGACTACAACTCCCATCATCCCCCAGCCAGTGTGGCCAGTAACCATGCTAGTTGGAGGATGATGGGAGTTGTAGTCCAACACATTTGGAGGACAGCAGGTTGGGGAAGGATGATCTAATGCAACATCTCTATTTTTTTAAGGTATAGATTCCATGCAGCCTCACAGTAGCCCTTAACACAAAAGAGAAACAGATCATATACATGTGAAGCAGCCTGACAGGACAGTGCCAGTCCTGACCGTTTCTTTTGAGTATCTCACGTAGCCTGTAGCAATGCTTGGCTGCCTACACACATGGCTTGCCTTCCAGAACACACAGTGCAGTTTGCCACTGGAACGCTCCCCTCGGGGCAACTGCTATTCGCCCTAGGTGAGCAGTATTGGACAAGCCTGCTTTGAACTGCCCGAAATCAGCAGATGAGACGGCAGCTCAATCTTCTCCCCAAATGCCTTGGAAATGTGCAGCAAACCAGGGAACTAGGGAGCTGTGCATCATTTGTTGGACGGTGACATGGCAGTGTGCTGATGATGAATCGTCAGAACGCACCCAAAGGGATGCCCACCAGCAGTCATCTCCTCAGCGGTTCATCGAACTCTACCCTCTCTTTGGTGCTAAGACAGATGAGCAGCAGTCCCATGCGACATGCCTGTTGCTAGACTTTACTGTTTCAGACGGCAGGTGGGGAACTGGATGGTTCGACTGCTCCCCCACATAAAAGAAAATCCTTACAGATACAAAAATATCATGGTAGGGTAAAGGCTCTAGGCCAGGCTTCCCAAGTACGGCGCCCTCCAGATGTGTTGGACTACAACTCCCGTCAACCCCAACCAGCTGGGGTTGATGGGAGTTGTAGTCCAACACATCTGGAGGGCGCCAGATTGAGGGACGCTGCTGCATGTTAACTTTTTATCTGACATGCTAGTTTTGTGCATGTAGGAAGGCTTCCGTGCAGTACAGGGGTGGGCAACTTGTGGCCCTCCTGATGTTTTGGCCTACAACTTCCAGGATCCCTCACCGCTGGCTGTGCTAGCTGATGTAGGCCAAAACATCTGGAGGGCCTCACGTTGCCCACCTGATAGTGGAACTTTGTCCAGGCCCACCCACCTGCAATCTGTACGGGTGCAGCCCCGTAAGAAACGTCTCACATGGTGGGCTTCTGCTTGTCTGTTTTAGCTGTTAGGGCCAAATTAGGCAACATACTGGTGACACCCTAACGATCAACTGATATGTTGTTTTGTCTTTAATTAAAAAGCAGCATGGGGAACCAAAAAAGGTCCAAGCTGGGCTGCTTAACCCTTTCCCTTCTTACTTCCTTGCCTAAAAATGCTGTCCAAAGCCCACCTTGCCCGCAAGATGGGGTGGTGGTGGTGGTTGCAGTGCAGGAAGCTGGGACTCCAACCATCGGCTCCCATACCCCTCGGTGGCTGCTGCTGGCAAGGATGAGGGCCCAGCGGGAGGCCTCCTGGGTGCTGTCAGAAGAGGCATCTTGCATTGGCTGGGCATCACAGCCATTGCAAGAGCAGGTAAGGGTAAATCTTTTGACCTACAGGATTTCTGTGTCTCACAAGACTTCAGGAGAGCAAGACTATGTTGGTGAGGCCTTTCTAAGGAAAGACTTTGCCCCCACGTAGCTCAGCCTCATATCCACCCAAACTGCTTTCCCACTGGCAAGGAAAAAGATACAAGGGTCCCGGTAATTTTTTTTCCTGCGGGGAGAAAAGCAGCTTCCCTCCGGGCAGAAGGGGAAAGGCTGAAGCAGTCCCTCTCTGCTACTGAAACTGGCAGCTTTCCACAGCTGCTTCTCAATCATTGTAAAAGTCCCATGTCTCTGGGCTAAATTATACGCTACGTTAGATGTGTAGCGTGAAGGTGATCCTAACGCTTTTATTTACTCTAGTGTAAGCATGTGGGGCCCCAGTCTAGATCAGGACCACTGCACACAGGTAGCGGATGTTGAAGTTTCCGACTCAGGCACTTTCCCCCTTTAAATTCACCCTCCACCCCACTTTACAGGGGCTAAAGAAAGAACAAAACCTCCATTAGCAGCCATGGAGTTTTTCTTTCTTTCGCCTCTGCCATGGCAGATTTAAAGGGGAGAAAAACAGCTGGGTGAGGAGGTTTAACCTCCCCACCCCTGTGTGTGGTGGTCCTGATCCAGATTGGGGCCCTGCACGCTTACACTCTAGAATAAATCAAAATGTTAGGGCCACCTACGGGGGGGACGGGACGGATCTCTCTCAGCCTGAGGGCCAAATTCAATTTCGGAAAAGCTCTCAGGGGCTGCGTTCCAGTGGTGAGTGGGGCTGAAGGCAAAAAGGGCATGACCTAAAATATATTTTAAAAAAACAAAAACAAAAAGTACCAGCATATTTGAGCTTAAAGCTCTTAACTGCCAGTCACTAAGCCTTGAGAGGCATTCCAACCTTTTAGAATGGAGGGGAAATGGCACAAAAGCTGGGAAAGCGCCAATTATTGGTGGTTGGGGGGAAGGAGGTGGGCCCAGCAGAAGGGAGTGGGGCCTTCTGAGGAATCTGAGAGGGCTGGATTGGGCCCCCGGGCGGGCTGGATTGGGCCCCCGGGCCTGATGTTCCCCGCCACTGATCTAGACACTACGCTTTTAACGTAGTGTGTAGTTTATCTTTCTGGTAGATTGCCTAGTTTGGCCCTTACTTCCAGCTTCAACCACCCCTCACTCCCCCTACCACATCCTCTTCTCTTACACCCCATGCCTTGGCCTGGTCGCTCCCACCTTCTCCGCCGACTGCGCCGTGCCAAAGAAGATGGGCACGAAGGCCAGCCAGACGATGCAGGTCGTGTACATGGTGAAGCCAATGGGTTTGGCCTCATTGAAGTTCTCGGGCACCCCGCGGGCCTTGATGGCGTAGACCGTGCAGGTGACCATCAAGATGATGCTGTAGCTGAGGCAGGAGATGATGGACAGGTCCGACATGTCGCACTTGAGCACCCCCTGGGCGAACTCAGGGTTGGGCGTGCGCTGCTCTTCGAAGTCGATGATGCTGTGCGGGGGCTGCACGCCCAGCCAGATGACCACGGCCACGATTTGCACAGACATGAGGCTGAAGGTGATGACCAGCTGGGAGGTGGGGCTGATGAACTTGGGCGGGGTCACGGACTTCTTGCCCTGCTCGAAGATGCGGTAGATGCGGTTGGTTTTGGTCAACAAAGCCGAGTAGCTAATGGCCATGCCCAAGCCCAAGAAGAGGCGGCGGAGGGCACAGACGCCCACCCCGGGCTCGGCGATCATCAAGAAAGTGATGGAGTAGATGAGGAAGATCCCCGTGAGCAGGACATAGCTCAGCTCGCGGCCCGAGGCTCGGACGATGGGCGTGTCGTTGAATCGGATGAAGGTGATGACGATGAAGGTGGTGCCCAGGATGCCCAGGATGGCCAAAAAGATGGGCAGCACGGCCCAGGGGGAGCTCCACTCCAGCTTGACGATGGGCGTTGGGCGGCAGGCTGTGCGGTTGAGGTTGGGCCGCATGTCGAAGGGGCACATCTCGCAGGTGAACTCGTCCAGCTGGTACTGGTAGCCGTCGCACAGCTCGCAGTGCCAGCAGCAGGACACTCCCTTCACCATCTTCTTCCTCTCGCCCGGATTGCATGGGAGGCTGCACACCGAAGAGGGGATCTCCTTCTGACCGCCCGACCACTGCATGTCCTCAATCTGTGGGAGACAGAGACAGAAGCCATAGAGCAGAGGTTTCCCAACTGTTCCAAGGAACAGGAACGTAAGAAGCTGCCTTATTATGAGTCAGACTATCTGGTCAGACTATTGACACTGACTGGCAGCCATGGCTCTCCAGGGTTTCAGGCAGGAGTTTTTCCAGCCCTACCTGGAGATGCCGGGGATTGAACCTGGGACCTTCTACGTGCCAAGCGGGCGCTCTACCCCTGAGCTAGGGCCCCTTCAAGGTGTTTCTTGGAAAGTGATCAGGGGTTCATCAAGGAGGAGATCAGAAAGGCAGCTTGCCCCTGCAATGCACAGCCTCAGAGGAGTTGTGGGTGTCATCTAGGCCAGGCAGTCCGTTCACATGGGCAGACAGGGATGCCTAACACAGGCCTGGCCAGAGCCTCATGTGAACAGAGTATATCCTAGAATATGTCCCCAAATCCTTTGTAATGCACAGGGCTTCACTGGCCGATGCAGATGATAAAGCATGTGTCACTGTGGGAAACATCCCTTAAAGGCAGAACATTGGAAAGACACTGTGCTGGAGATTTCCAGAGGACAGGGCTTTGCAGACTTGAAAATGTTGTGGTCCTGTTGATAATATTGTTTTTATCGATCACATTTGTATCCCCTGATCCCTACAATGAGTTCAGGAATGTCTTCTTGGGTGCAACTCCATTTTATCTTGATAACATTCCTGCGAGGCAGGTTAGGCTAAGACAGTGACAGGCCCAAAGCTGTTTCAAATCCAGATCGCCCTGCCTAAATGTAGTACTTTATCCTCCATGCTATACCAGTTCCAGCACATCAGTTACACGTATTTTCTCTTGCAATGTCTTGCATGGTCACAACTGGCTTGGTGGCTTTTCCCTATAGCGCTGCACAGTTCATATCACCTGTGCATGGCTAATGTCACAAGCACAATCCAATAGGTGCCTGTGACAGTCACATAATCAATCCATAGGACGCAATGTAAAGTGGCCGGCGGCAGCAGGGCAACAGTGTTTGTTCTTCTTTACTTCCTGCTTTGGCTAGGGGGAACACTGGGCATGTGCGGTAAATTGCACATGCTCAGAACATTCCCCAAGGAACTACTTCCCCCCCCCCCATGTAAATGCCTGTAGGGGAAGAATAGGCCTTTCAGGGAGGAGCCAGGGCTGCCTGTTCCTTCACCAACCAAAAGCCTGGATTACTCAAGAGTGCCAGAGAGTGAAAACTGATTGGGTGTTCTCCCTCCCTCCCTTCATCTATCTCATGGCTATAGAGCAGTGTTCTCCAACCTTGGGTCCCCAGATGTTTTTGGCCTACAACTCCCAGCATGCCCCAGCCAGCATAGCATGCTGGGAGTTGTAGGCCAAAAACATCTGGGGACCCAAGGTTGGAGAACACTGCCCTATAGGGGCAAAAGGGAGTCAGCCCTCAGCCAATCAGACATCTGCAAAATCACCCCCTCTCACACCATGCCACATGACTGGAGCCTGTGCAATGCGAGGAGGTGGGGCAGGGAGATCACAGACACTCACAGAGAGCAGCAGCAGCAGCAGCAGCATCTCTCTATTCCACTGTGTATATAACGTGTCTGGACAGACTCATTGTTTGAGAAGGAGAAGGAGGGAAGGGTAAGAAATGCACACTTGTTGAAGGGTATGTGTTTGGGGTGATTATGCAGCTTCTCAAATCCATGAAGCTTATGTAGCATAAACCTTCATCTTGCACCTTGGGGTGCTTTCCTTACCCCAAGCTCACATTCTGTAGTGGAATTTATAAATATGTAGACTTACAATCCTGTCCTTTTAGGACTTTGCCTAAAACAGGGTAGTAAACAATATTACCAAATTTCAGCCACCTGCCTTTTACAGTTTTCTTTCTATAAACCAAACATGCCTGGAATGTCCCAGAAATCTGCATAAAAATAGGCTTTACGGGGACTTTATATCCCAAACAACTGAAACAATTAGGGGGGAACAATAGGAGGTCATCCACAGGTCATTTTAGTCTCTTTTGAGACCTGGGAGTGATGGCTACCTCCAGTATCAGAGGCATACACCAGTTGCTGGGGAACATGGGCAGGAGGGTGCTGTTGCACTCATGTTCTGCTCGTGGGTTTCCCGTGGGCAGCTGGTCGGCCACTGTGTAAACAGAATGCTGCACGAGATGGACCCTTGGTCTGATCCAGCAGGGCTCTTCATATGACTCAGCTGCTTGCTGTTTGGGGTCCCAGATACTATCAGTGGTGGGCCTGCCTGGGGTACTTGATTGCCCTAGCATGCCAGCTGTTGATGCTGGCCTAGCTTATAAAGTAGCTGGCAGGGTTGCTTTTCATGTGCTTGCATATAATATCTGTATTAGGTGGTCAGGCCCGTGGACAGACAGGTAGACAAGCTAGAGATGGGCACAGAAAGAAGCAGATTTCCTGCCAAATTCACGCGCCCCCCTGCCCCCGTTCAGTGGTACCACAGTGGCGTCTAGTGCTGGGCTGTGTCACTCACGTTCAGACGTAGATATTCTGTCCACTGCCCAATGGCCTTGTACCCAGGGGCTGTGGTGTTGGTCAGTTGATACTGGAAAATGTCGTAGCGGCCAGGTGCATCTCCATTCTCATTGAACATCACCGGTGTCCCAGCGCTGCCTGTAAGAAGAGAAGGGTTACAAATGGGACACTGACACCCCTCTGGACTGAGATGGCTTTAAAGGGGGATTAGATAAATTTGTGGAGGATAAGGCTATCCAGTGGCTACTAATCCTGATGGCTATAGGATAGGATACTGTCAGAGGCAGTATGCCTATGTACGTCACCAGTTGCTGAGGAATACTGGGCAGGAAGGTGCTTTTGCACTCATGTCCTGCTTGTGGGTTTCCAGTGGGCAGCTGGTTGGCCACCGATGTGGTGAACAGAATGCTGGACTGGATGGACCCTGGGTCTGATCCAGCAGGGCTCTTCTTATGTTCCCATTTCAAGCTGCAAAGGTTGGTGGGCAGGGAAAAATCAAATCTCCGAATGCTCCCCAACTACAAAAACTCAGTCCACAAACAAAATGAGCATGCCAGGGGAGAAGATTCCAGGCTAGCATTGTCCCCCAACTTGCCAGTTCTGTATGTCCAACATACCGAGGTGTTTTGTTATTGCGTTTCAGCATGCAACCCCCATCCCCCGTAACCTAAAGTAGCAGAGTTGAGGAAGGACTATACCACTGCTATCAACTTCTCTACCCGCACCTACACAGATAGCTGAGTACTGGCCAGCTGTACCGGTCTCCCTATGCTAGCTCTGGCCCTAGGGAGGTTTGTTGTTCTCATTATTTAGGGTGCAATCCTATGCATGTGGAGGCAGAAAAAAGTTCTACTACTCCCAGCATGCCCCAGCCAGCTATTCCAGCTAGGATTGTGCCCTTATTTCATTTTAAATGCATGCAAATTTAAAATTTCCGTTTGTATTGGAGGCTGGGCTAAGCAACCAGATGCTAAGGATGTATGAGAAATTTGTTTCAGTTCATTTATCACCAGAATATACCCCATTCACACCTTTCCAAGAATTCCAACACAAGCACAATCTGCAGTCAAAATTTGCACATTCCTGAGCTTACAATGCTGTTCACAGGTGGGGAAAACGTGCAGGTTAGAAAAATCTGCACGAAGAAATGCGTACTTTTTAAAAAAAAAAGCGCACACAAATACACTTTAATCGACGGGGAAAGATTGCATACTGTTGAATGAGCACCCAGGTTCTATGCGTTTTTTCACATGGAAAAGAATTGAAAGCTTGGAATCTGATAGGGTCACGTGTCAGACCGAGCTTCAAAGTGGAACTGGGAGGACTTTGACGAGCTCGGGTTATGCTGGTTTCCACATCCTTACCCGACACCTCACCAATGGGTCTCACCATTGAAGTTGACAGCCAGGATGTAATGTAGCAGGGTGCGTCCGTGAATGGGGTCCATCTTGTCGCACACCCCGATGTGGCCCGGACAGAGCTCCATGTGCATGTTATGCAAGGCATGGGCCATGGCATAGACTGCATCAATGACAAACTGCACTTTCCCCTCCTGTTCATATGTTGAATCACGTCCAATCCGCTCATCCCCTGGAAAGGAGGTGGGAAGAAACATGGGTAAAATCCACTGCAGGTAGGGCTGTCATACTTCTGAATGCGCTCTCACATAAAGAAACACTGGCTAGGTTCACACATCACGATAAACCATGGTGGCTTATAAGCCATGTTTGTTTCAGAGTGGCTTGTCGTGTTGTCTGAACCTGGCCAAAGTGGCTTGTGTGTGGTTAACAAACCATGCTGCTGGTTTTGTTTGTTTGTTTGTTTTTTAATGCTATTTGGAAAATGTTCAGGGTGGTTCACAACTTGAAGGGTGGCCTATAACATTTGGAACTAACATAAAATAAATAATAAATAATTTTTATAATGTTTTTATTGTGTATATTTTATATTGTATTATGTCTTTTATTGATTGTTGTAAACCGCCCAGAGAGCTTCAACTGTTGGGCAGTATATAATTAAAAATTATTATTATTATTATTATTATTATTATTATTATTATTATTATTATTATTATTATTAATGTGATAAGCTACTGGGGTGAAACACATCATTGTTAAGCACACCAGTTTTATTTTGCAGGAGAGGCAACTTCATACTTTCCCCCCACCAATAATGATCACGTCCCCCTTCCACCAGCAGCTATTTGCCCCAACGGTGCTGTCTGCAGTAACGGTTGGGTGGCCAGGTGTCCTACTTTACAGAGGACAGTCCTCTGTTTGAAGGTGTCCTCTATTTGAGAGACTGGGCAGCAGGGGCGGCTGGTGACTCCTATTTCGGTGGGGCTCCTTTTCCATTGCAGGATTTGCAGCTTTTATTTGGAGCTCCATGGGAGCCGTCCATGGTGCTTTGTGGTGGTGAACTTAGTTTGGAGATGGAGTTCATCAGCACCATGGATAAGGAACCCAAAAGATAAAGAACCGCAAGAAGGTGGAGCGGCAGGGGCCTTGGAAGTTGCCCATCCACAGTCAGCCCCTGGACAGGTCACATGGCCACAGTCACCCCCACTACGGTGAGATGTACCGTATTTCTATCTGAATGATAGCTATCATTTCTAAATTTTCATTTATACATATACATTAGCATACGCAAATTGGTGTCCTCTTTTGACCTCTTTGTGGGTGATGCAATCCCTCTGTTTTTGGCAGTGTGTAAGTGGCCACCCGAAGTAAAGGTGCTGTTTGCAAAGAAAAAGATTTAACTTCGCCTGCTCTCTGGTTTGCTTGGTTACTTACTGCAAGCATGAAGGGTTTTGGTTTTTTGTTTAATGTGAGAGAATATTCAGAAATATGGCACACAGACACAATGCAGTCTGGAGTGGTACAGAATTTTCACCTGATCACTCTAGTACAGGGGTTCTCAACCAGGGGGGAATTCCCCCTGGGGGGGAATTTTAGGGTTTCGGGGGGGGGATTGGGACCACAGACTCAAACTGTTGGAATACTGATCTTTCAACAAATTACAATTCTACAGATCGTACATAATCTACAGGACATCACACCTTATTGTATGGCACAGATTAAGTCAGACAATCTTGGAAGGGGGGGGGGATTTATTTATTTATTACATTTTTAAATCGCCCATCTGGCCGGTCACCTGGCCAGCCTGGGCGATGACATTGTGATATATGGTGAAAAGGGTGCATGGGGCAAAAAAGGTTGGGGACCACTGCTCACAGAATCATAGAAAAGTAGAGTTGGAAGGAGCCTACAAGGCCATCGAGTCCATCCCCCTGCTCAGTGCAGGAATCCAGGTCAAAGCATCCCTGACAGATGGCTGTCCAGCCGCACCTTGAATGCCTCCAGACTGGGAGAGCCCACCACCTCCATAGGTAGTTGGTTCCATTGTCTTATTGCTCTGACAGTCAGGAAATTTTTCCTGATGTTTAGGTGGAATCTAGGTAACTTGAGCCCATTATTCCGTGTCCTGCAAACTGGGATGATCGAGAAGAGATCCTGGCCCTCCTCTGTGTGACATCCCTTCAAGTACTGGAAGAGTGCGATTATATCTCCCCTCAGTCTCCTCTTCTGAAGGCTAAACATGCCCAGTTCTTTCAGTCTCTCTTCATAGGGCCTTGTTTCCAGTCCCTTTATCATCCTTGTTGCCCTCCTCTGAACCCTCTCCAGTTTGTCTATGTCCTTCTTAAAGTGTGGTGCCCAGAACTGGACGCAGTACTCAAGATGAGGCCTAACCAGTGCCGAGTAAAGGGGAATTATCACTTCCCGTGATTTGGAAGTTATACTTCTATTAATGCAGCCCCAAATAGCGTTTGCCTTCTTTGCAGCCACATTGCATTGCTGGCTCATATTCAGTTTGTGATCTACCACAATTCCAAGATCCTTCTCACTTGTAGTATTGTTGAGCCAAGTGTCCCCCATTCTGTAACTCTGCATTTGGTTTCCTCTCCCTAGGTGCAGCACTTGGCATCTATCCCTATTAAATCTCATTCTGTTTCATTCATGCTCTAGTGCCTCCAGGGGACGCCTGTGTCAGTGGGGCTCCTTATCCATCGCAGCTTTTATTCTGAGCTTTACAGGAGCTATCCATGATGCTCCATGGTGGTGAACCTATTTTGGGGATTTCATAGATCACAGAGTTGGAAGGAGCCTACAAGGCCATCGAGTCCAACCCGCTGCTCAATGCAGGAAACTAGAGGAGGGGTCTCCCATCCAAGTAATCACCAGGCCTGACCCTGCTTAGCTTTCCATGCTCAGACAAGCTGAGCCAGCGTAAGCCACAAGCCTGTTCAATGGAGTTCAGCACCACGGATAGCTGCTGTAAAGGCCAGAAAATGTACCCCATTCTTCATAACAAATAGATGGGTCCGCACCACATGCAGCAGAAGGAGGCAGCAGTAGAACGGACTGTAACACTTCCAACTGCAAGTGGGGGGATGCCATTTTCAGTGCTTCCCCGTGTTAAAAAGAACAAACAAACCTGCCCGTAAAAGACTGAAAATGGCAGCAGAAGGACACGTAGCACAGCCTGCTTCTTGCTTTGCTTGTTTTCCAATTGCAAGGCTTTTTAATTGATTAATTAAAAATAGGGGAGCATTAAAAAATGTTATACCCCCATCTGCAACCTGAAGTGGTGCAGTCCCTTTTGCCGCGTGCGCGCGCGCGCCCACGCGCTCAGGACTTTGCCACCTTGTCCTGCTGTCAGCGTCACCCAGGCTGGGCTGACTGGCTCTGAGGCTGGCTAGAAGAGAAGTGTGGGGGATCTGCAGTTTTTCCTTCATGGAGACTTGGTCATGGTGGTGACCGATTCACACAACCGGACAAGCATGTTGAGAATTGATTGCATTGATTGCATCTCATGATCTGGGCACTGTGTATTCTGAAAGCTGTGTAAATGCAAGCGATACGCCTGGCTCTCATGCCTTGTAGCCATAGACAGACGTATCCTTAAATGATATAGAGCAGTGTTCTCCAACCTTGGGTCCCCAGATGTTTTTGGCCTACAACTCCCAGCATGCCCCCAGGACCGGTGCAAGGCAGTTTGGCACCCTAGGCAAAATCAGATATTTAGCGCACCCCCTTCCCACTTGAGCCCTCCCTCCCTCCAGCTCCCTCGGAGCTTACTTTGGAGTAGACCTGTATGGTTAAGTACAGCTGGAACTGCTGGAGGCAAAGCGAGGCACCCCGGCGGGGGGAGGTGGCGAAAGAAGGGAGGAAAGCAGCGTGCGAAAGAGAAAGGAAACCACAGAAAGATTATTTTAAAAAAAGATTAAGGGGGGGAAGAGGGGGGGGAGACTGATGAAAAAGGAAAGAAAGAAAGAAAGAAAGAGGAACACAAAATGAACTGAAGTAGACCATTGGAGAAGGGGAAAAGACAAAACAGATTAAGAGGAAGGAAGAAAAATTAGACTGGCTGGAAGGAAGGAGAGATTTTGCCCAAGGAAGGAGAGATTTTGCCCACCAGCCTCCCATCATTGGCCCCTGCCCGGGAAGGCGACGGAGGTGTTTGCAGGTGCATCCTTCCCTTCACCCACCAGCCTCCCATCATTGGCCCCTGCCCGCCTCCGCCTCCTCCAGCCTGTCACCTCTGCCTCTTTTGATGCTGGTTGTGAGGAGGCGCCTGCCTGAAGCTTCAGCGGGGCCAGCTTAGAGACGGAGCCCTGAGGTGGAGAAGAGAGAGGGAGGGGCGCGCTTCTTTCGCCTCCCCTTCCCCGCGTTTCTGGCGCCCCCATTTAGCCTGGTGCTCTAGGCAGCAGCCTAGTTCACCTAATGGTAGCACCGGCCCTGCATAGGTAGCTGGCTGGGGCATGCTGGGAGTTGAAGGCAAAAAACATCTGGGGACCCAAGGTTGGAGAACACTGATATAGAGAATAAGAGAGCGATCCTATGGCCCCTAGACATCAGCTGGGGGGGCCTTTGGGATAATTTGGATCCCAGATCAGACACTGGAGACAGAGCTCCAACCTCGGAGCAGGGAATCCATGCTCTAGTACCACCATCGCCACCGCAGTCAGTGTGGGAGTAACTGCACTGGTTCCCGAGAGGGGATAAAGGGGCCATTTCAGTGGGAGGGGAAAAGAGACTGGGGCTGCCAGGATACGAGCTGTCCTGATGGCTCAGGCCTGTGGCTTACGCTGGCTCAGCTTGTCTGAGTGTGGAAAGCTAAGCAGGGTCAAGCCTGGTTCTTACTTGGATGGGAGACCCCTCCTCTAGTTTCCTGCATTGAGCAGGGGGTTGGACTCGATGGCCTTGTAGGCCCCTTCCAACTCTGTGATCTATGAAATCTATGACTCCAGCCTCCTTCCCAACCCCTCCAAAGCGCCTCCGCTAGATGCCCAAAAATGTCTGTCTAGCTGAAATGCAGAGTGGGGGGTGCGGGGAAGCGATCACCTCTGCCACTCCTCCCACTCTGCACTGGATGCTTGTAAGCCTCCAAGTTTGGGGGATTACGAGCACTGAGGGTGCAACCTATAGGACTGTGCCCTAACAGCCATTTACCTGGTTGCCTATTGTGAGTATGAATTGCCTCCAGACAAACAGAAAAGGAAGCTATAAACTAGGGGTGCAGAAACTTTCAGCCCAAGGGCCAAATTCCATTTTGGATAAGCTCTCAGGGGCCGCATCCCAGTGGTGGGCGGGGCCAAAGGCAAAGAGGGCAGGGCTGAAAATACCAGCCTATTGTAGCTTCAAGCTCTTACTGCCGGTAACTAAGCCTTAGGAGAGCCATTTCAACCGTTTAGAATGGGGGGGGGGGAGTTGCACAGATGTTGGGAAACTGCGAAATGATTGGTGGTTTGGAGAAAGGGGGTGGAGCCAGGGGAAAGAGGCATGGCCTTCTGGGGACCCCTGGAGGGCTGGATCTGGCCCCCAGACCTGAAGTTTTGCACGCCTGCTTTAGACCCCCCCTCCCTTTTGGGCCACAAATAACTAACATATGTATGTAGTGGGTGGGTTGGCTCATACAATTTTTTGTATGCTACTGTCTTCTGTTGGATTTCTTTGCAAGGCTGCCTTAATGTATTAATCTAATCCTTTTTTTATTTTTTAAAAAAGCATACAATTTAGGCAGAGAACCCAGCACACTAATCAGTCTCAGCTACTGTTGGATGTAGGCTGAGCAAAATTCACTGTCATTCTTTTCGTCAGGCAACAACACACGGCGATTCAGATGCAGGCAACTGGGATGAACAGGAGAGAGCGCGGGTGGGAAGAAATGGGGACGCTTGTGGCGGCCAGGAGAATCCAAGGAAAACAAACTGGATTCAACTTGGGGATATCCTTGTGTCGGCTGAGAGTGTCTGAATCGAACAGCAGGGCAGCAGCGAGGAGGAGGGTGGATTTGGGGGTTCCAGGGGGGAAATAGCACTTGGAGATGGAGACAGCCCTGTTCCTTTCCATCCTGCCAAGGGTGGGGGATGGGGACTTGGGAGTCTAATCTTCATTCCCCTTGGAGCTGTGAAAGGAACCCCAGTCCTGCAGCTCCCTGATGACATCCCCCCCCGCCTCAAACCAGGGATTAGTGCACAGCCAGGGTGCAGGGCGGACCCCAACATTTTGCTGACTAAAGGACAAGATGGCACATCTCCCCCCCACACACACATTCCATTTACAAAAAAACAACCACACTGGCAGTTGAAATTTATTTCAACACTGGTGACAGGACAGCATCCTCCATCGAACCTGAGGGCAGCCCGGGTAATTTATGGGGTGCAGGGCAGGTCATGTGGCACACAGAGTTCTATCTATTTCGTGCCTCTCAGAATCTGCCGCCTGAGGTGGCTGCCTCACTCTGCCTAATGGTAGGGCCGGCCCTGCCAGGGTGGGAGGAACCAATCATAAACGCTGGCTCAGCTTGTCTTGAGTGTGGAAAGCTAAGCAGGGTCAGGCCTGGTTATTACTTGGATGGGAGACCCCTCCTCTAGTTTCCTGCCTTGAGCAGGGGGTTGGACTCGATAGCCTGGTAGGCCCCTCCCAACTCTATGATCTATGAAATCTATCTATGAATAGAAGCAGGTCGCAGTGATTAGTTGGCAACAGCTGCACTGCATACCCTCCCTTCTCTCTTTGAGCTCCCCTCCCAGCCCTTTCCACATCTGGACCATCCATACCGGTACATTTCCGTGACGCCTCATCAGGTTGCAACCCTGGACGGGTCAGTTTACATTTGAAGTCTTCCTCCCAGTACTCAGCAAACCAGATGTTGCGCCGATTGTTCTCCAAGGAGCGTGTGGTGAAGTATTGGTCGAAACCTCCGCGGGAGAAGGGGAAAGGGGACAGGTGAGTGAGCAAGGCAGGTCAAGGCCTTTGCAGGCCCCCTTCCATGGTGTTGCCAACTTTTTCGCCAGCCTCTGTAGGAGCTGACTTTTAAACAGCAGCTTGATCTGGAGACATTAGCAGCTGGTAACACTATTTCCAAGCAAGAAAAAGCGTCCCCTGCTGGTTTCTGCAGATCCTGTTGCTCTCAAAGGCATAGGAGAGGGCCGGGTTGGTTCCCCCACCCCCAGTCATTTGGCAACACTATCGTGTGTGCCTATGTCAAGAATGCCAGGAAATTAGGCCCTCTGCTTTAGAATCCCTCCTATCTTATCCCAGGTACGCAGGAACTAAGATGATTCAAGGCCATGACCTCCTTTATATCAGTAAAAGTTATGTAGAAATGTCGGCAGGGTGAAATTTCTCTCACTCCTGCATGTCAAACTACACCTCTCAGAATTCCCTCTCTCCACAGGAGCATTGTCTTCCTTTGCAGCTGGTCACTGGAGCGGCTGCCGTTATTCAATGTCATTATCTGGTGGTGAGGCAAAGGCATTCTGTACATGCTCAGAGATACTTCCTTCATTTTTTAAAAAATATTTACAAGTTTTTGGGCTGGGCCTGGCCTCCGATAACAGATTGCAAGGCTAACCCCTGATGAGCTTTGGCTCATACTAAACTCTTCCTGCTTTCCCAGGATCTCACTTTCCACCCCCTTTCTCTTCCCTCAGCTCAAATCTTCAAAGTTGTTGTTGTTGCTGTTGTTGTGATTGCTACTTCTCCTTCAGATGTTTAGTTTTTCTCCTCATAAGTAAGGTTGCCATTTTTTTACAGGGAAAAATTGCTCCATATTTTCAATACCTGCATATCAGGCCACCCTGAATTTTTTGTATTTGGAAGGTGGACTATAAATGCATTAAACATTGAGAGCCAGTGTGGTGTAGTGGCTAGAGTGTTGGACTGGGACTTGGGAGATCTGGGTTCTAGTCCCCGCTTGGCCATGAAGCTCACTGGGTGACTTTGGGCCAGTCACTGACTCTCAGCCTAACCTACCTCACAGGGTTGTCGTGAGGATAAAATGGGGAGGAGCGGGAGGAGGAGGAGGGTTATGTAAGCCACGGGTTCCTTGCTGGAAAAAAGGCGGGATATAAATATAATAAATAGGCACAAATCAATAAGTGAAGCTTTCCCCCACTTGGGAACTCTGTGATATGGAAAAGTGGCAGCTTCTGATTTCTGCCCATCATACAAGTTTCTGTCAATTAAATAAAACAACAATTCAGCTCATAAGATCCCATTTCTACACAGGGTGCGGAAACCTATAACTCTACTCCTGCACTTTGCTCTACTCTTCCTACCAAGACCCCTTGCCTTTCTATTACAAGATCACATTACTATATAGGAAATGAATCTGGAATAACTCCCCTGGTCCAATGTACCCAAACGTTAGCAGATTGAAATCCCTACTCCAGCCATAAGTGTGCAGTAGAAGTGTGGAGAGAATATTCCCTTCTGCCATTCGTTAGCCCCCATAGCTATAAAATGTTCCCAAGCTGGCTGGGGAATGCTGGGAGTTGTAGGACTTTTTTCTATCAAAACATGCATAGGATTGTGCCCTGAGTGTATTCAGTCATGGACACCCAGATCCACTTAAAATGGATTAGTTACCACTTAATGCCTTTTAACACCCTCTCATATTTGCAACCAGGGCACTTACGGAGCGGTGTTTAAGAGTGGATTGTCTCTACGAATTAAGCTTATGAGCAGGCAAGTGTGCTTGAGTGAGAAATGAGCAGGGAGAATAATGGTTCAGCTGAGGTCCTGTTTTCCAAAACATCCTGTCCAGAAGGATGTGTGGTGCTCTCTCACTTTCTTTTGCTACGGCACCTGCCGAGGGGTCACAGCCCCTTATTACCTTCAATAGAAGCCCTTTTGGGTAAGATGGTGACGGCTCCTTCGGCCACCTCCTCTTGCTTCAGAATGGGGGAGATCTTGGCGCCCCAGCTGTCGGAACCCACCCACAGGAACTGCCCAGTCAGGTTGGCGTGGCGTGAAGCCTCCAGCACTCGCCTGTAGAGGGCGCACAGGAGAAATGCGAGTTAGTATCTTGCCCAACAACCTGCCGTTGCTGGCAATCTGGTGGTGTGCCCCCCAGATGTTTTAGACTGCAACTCCCATCAGCCCCAGCCAGCATGGCCGATGGTCAGGGATTATGGGTGTTGTCATTCCAAACATCTGGAGGGCGCCAGGCTGCCTAACCCTTTGCATTCCTTTGGAACTGCAGCTGAGAAGGCATGCTCACTTTATGTCGTCCTCGTTGGCAAAGATGATGATGCCGCGGGCGTTGGGGGTCTCCATCAGCCTCTTGATCAGTTTGTCAAACTCGCCCGGTTTGGGTTCTCGCGGGATCTTGATGGATTGGGCAATACAGACTCCTCCTGACAGATGCAAGAGAGCTTTAGGAACAGACGGGGGGAAACCATGGCTTGGTGGATTTGCATGCAGACAGCATCAGATCCGATCCCTGGCATCTCCGGTTTTAAAAGGCTTAAGAAGCAAATGACGGGAAATAATTCTCCCTGCCCGAGACCTTGGAGAGCGCTGGCCTAGACAGACAAATAGACTGGGTTCAGAAAACACGATAACCCACACTCAGGGGTTGAATATGGGTTGAGTGTGGGCTGTCATTGAACCATGGGTTGTTGTTGAAACATGGGTTATCGTGTTGTCTGAGCCCAGCTGAGATAACAAACCATGGTGAACAACCCACAGTTCACAAGCCAACAACAAACCGTGTGTTCTCTTCGTGGGGTGTTCGTGGTTAACAAGCCATGGCTTGTTAGTGCAGCTGGGTTCAGACAACACGATAACCCACGCTTCAACAGCAACCCGCAGTTCAACGACAACTCATACTCAACCCTTCAGTGTGGGTTGTCGTGTTGTCTGAACCCAGTCATAGTCTGAGCTGGTGTAAAGCAGCTTCTTATGTTCCTATGAAGCCCTTCAAACCTCTTCTAAACCTCCTCCCAATCTCTGCTCTACAGTTCTAGATTACAGCCCCAGGGCAGTGATGGCATCCCTTGGAAGCTTATCGGGGGTTCCTGTGGGCCAAACTACATTACATATCCTCTACCCTCCTCATCCCTTTTCCCGTGTGTGTCGTGTCTTTACAGATTGCAAGCCTGTGCGCAGAACCTGTATTTTTAGAAAAATATTATTATTGTATGTAAGCCACTCAGGGAGCCTTTTTGGCGGAGGAGCAGGATAAAAAAAAAATCTTCAAATAAATAAGCACCCACATATATTCTTTCTTTCACCAAAAGCAGCTTTTGGGGGTTGCAAGTTTCAGCAAAGGAAAAGGGGTGGTGGTGAAGGGGCTGTTTCTCCTGTGGGAGGAAAAGCAGCTTGGGGTGATTTTTGGTAAGAAACTGGCTGGGTGGGAAACATCCCCTTCCTCCCACGATGCCCTCGCCGAGACTTGCAGGGGTCAGGGTGGATGCTAGAGGAAAGATATGTGTGCCTGCATTTCATGTATGGCTTGGCTCAGCTTCAAGCTTGGCTCAGACGACTGACGTTCCCCTGCAATGTGCAGCCACAGTGGGGCGCAGGATCCACGTGCATGCGAGGCCACAGAGAGGCCCGACAGGCCAGTGTTTTGAATGAACTGTGAACTGTGCGCACTTTAGAACATGCCCCCGGAATTCTCTGCAAATTAGATTTCATAGATCATAGAGTTGGAAGGAGCCTACAAGGCTATCGAGTCCAACCCCCTGCTCAATGCAGGAAACTAGAGGAGGGGTCTCCCATCCAAGTAATAACCAGGCCTGACCCTGCTTAGCTTTCCACGCTCAGACAAGCTGAGCCAGCGTGAGCCACAGGCCTGTGGGACGGTTTCGTGAAAGATCCAGTTGATCTGGTGTCCTCTGAAAGTAGAATGTTTGAAAGCCACCAGGTCAGCCTTCCCTAGCCTGGGGTCCTCCAGATGTGTTGGACTACAACTCCCATCATCCCTAGCCAGCAAGGCCAGTGGCAGTGCTGTTTGGGGATAGTGGGAGTGGAGGTGTAGTAGTCCAACATATCTGGAGGCAGGGAGAGTGTCGAGGGTAGGCATGGTCGGGCACTTCCTGAGGGCCCACACCCCAGCCAAGGCCACTGACGAGAGACCCCTGGAGTTCCTGCTCCTCCTCACCATGGCAACCTGCTTCTTCACCTGCCTCTTGCTCTGGCCCAGGCCCTGGTGAGAAGGAGGAGCAGGAAATGCTGCATCCAACTCGCTTTCTGCCTGCCAAGCAAGCTAGTGGTAGCAACGATGAGAAAGACCCCCAAGATCCACCAGCTGCAGCCAGATGCAAAATGGTGACTTGGGAGGACAGAGGAAGTTACCTCCTGCAGCCCATTGGCCATGCTGGCTGGGAGTGATGGGTGTTGTAGTCCAACCCATCTGGAGGGCACCAGGCTAGGGAAGGCTGGTCTTGTACAAATCGACATTTGAGCTACGGAGTCGAGATGATAAGCAGCCTTAATTTGGTGGGGGAGCTGTTTTCATTGCCACCATTATGAGCCCATTAAAAGATAAGACGGGGTATCATTCATTCAGAGATCTACCAGTAGTTCCCAATTTACCTTCTGCCCACTCCTGAGCCAGTGTGGCGTAGTGGTTAAAGTGTTGGACTGGGACTCGAGAGATCTGGGTTCTAGTCCCCTCTCAGCCATGAAACTCACTGGGTGACTTTGGGCCAGTCACGGACTCTCAGCCTAACCTACCTCACAGGGTTGTTGTGAGGATAAAATGGAGAGGAGGAGGAGGATTATGTAAGCCGCCTTGGGTTCCTTGCAGGAAAAAAGGCGGGGTATAAATGTAATAAATAAATAATTAAAAAAGAAGACGAGGAG
Source organism: Shinisaurus crocodilurus (assembly GCA_021292165.1). Taxonomy (NCBI): domain Eukaryota; kingdom Metazoa; phylum Chordata; class Lepidosauria; order Squamata; family Shinisauridae; genus Shinisaurus; species Shinisaurus crocodilurus. Next base: position 20,257,073 of record CM037881.1, read on the forward strand.
CAAGAGCAGCCGGTGACAAGGGACCCTCACTGAGGAAGAGGGCCCACGGAGGGGGCCTGGCCCAAGGGCCCTCGAAAACCTGGAGCCACCACTATCTGGAGGGCACCAGGTTGGGGACGGTTGCCCTTGCTTATTGCTGAAATGAATTTGGAGCGGGGGGGGTGGGGATTCCCAGAAACTTACACTTGGCCCAGTGCTTGCCCACACATGCGCACAGCAGCAGGATACAATCGGAGGCCCACGCAACAAGAACGGCCAGACGCAAAGCTTGCAGGACCTCCTGGGCCGCTCACACGGTGCACCAAGGGAACCCTCAGACCTCTCCCGGGGGCAGCCCTCGGTGGTGGCTCGGAGCCCGAGATCTCGATTACTTCCTGCCTGGTGTGCTCTTGCGCCGGGCACTCAGGCGGGGGAGGTGCCTGTGGGGAGGTTCCGACCCCTCGGAAGAGCCGGGCTCAGGGGCAACGGTCTCTCGGGGTTCTGTTTTGGGGGTCCCAGGCCCCAGAGGCTCCTGGTCACCAGTTTGGTCTCAGTGTTGGGTCCCGGGTTCTATACCTCTGCTGGTGACATTGGAGCCTGGAATCTGGCCAGCACCTCCCCCTTCGGGTCTGAGTGCTAACCCCTGCTCAAGGCCAGGGTCGTGACCCCGGGCAGGAGGATTTAGCTCTGGAGAACATAACCCCGCAATTGCCTCTCCCAGTTCCCCTGTGTGGAATCACTCCCAAGTGAAACGGAGGCTAATACTGGTTGGCTGATGCAGGAATACAGGCCTGTGGCTCACGCTGGCTCAGCTTGTCCGAGTGTGGAAAGCTAAGCAGGGTCAGGCCTGGTTATTCCTTGGATGGGAGACCCCCTCCTCTAGTTTCCTGCACTGAGCAGGGGGTTGGACTCGATGGCCTTGTAGGCTCCTTCCAACTCTATGATCTATGAATAGACATGGGGCCTGCTTCTTACACGAGGAAGCAGACTCCTGCCGCCTTAACCCCACATTCCACGGGGAATTTCCCAAACAGCATGCTTGGCCCCTGCTGCCTTGCATCCGTTCAGCGCACGGCTACTCCAGAATTTCAAGGTTAGGTGCACCCATGGGTATTTGGCCTTGGAACCCAGGGCCTACATGCTGTGCATTAAGTGTGTGGCTTTTCCCCTGTATACTTGCAGGCTGCCAGAAGAGGACCTTGCCTCTGATCATGTGCAGGGCGGTTTTCGCTGGACGCCGAGGGCCCGCAAGCAGCCTCCAGCCACGTGCGATCAGGGGGCTGCTGCTGACACCCTCAGCCTCACCCGTCCGGCAGCCCCGCCCTCACCAGCCTCGCGGGAGATCTGCACAAAGGCGTCGACGCCGCTCTCGCCGTAGTTGCCTTCGGAGGCCAGCGTGGAGACATAATTCCAGCCCAGCGCTTTGACAATGTCCACCATGGCTTGGGCCTGGTAGGAGTCGGGAGGCACCACGCGTGAGAAATAGTCGTAGCGGTTGCTGTCACTGAGCTCGGGCGCAGTGGAGGCGTAGCTGATCTGGGGGATCTGTAGGGGTGGGGAGAAACAGCCCGTCAGATGCTGGCGGATTGTCCTGCCCTAGTTACGGTACAGGCCTCCCACCAGACCTCTCTAGCCTGGAATATCCTCTCCTTCTCCATCCTTTTGACCCAGGGGTGCAGAACCACAGGCCTGGGGGGTCAAGTCCTCTTGGGGTCCCAATCTGGCCCTTTGGGGTTCCCCAGAAGGCCATGCCCCTTTCCCCCAGCCGCTGAGCATTTGGTGTTTTCCTGGCTATTGCACAGTCTCTCCCCGCCCCCCCATTCTAAAAGGTTGCAATGCCTCCCGTAAGGCTTCCTCACTGGCAGTAACAGCTTTAAGCTCAAATATTGCCGGCCAGATGGGCGATAAATAAATATTAATATTATTTATGCTGGTGTTTTGGCCACGCCCCCTTTTGCCTTCCCCCTTTTCACCCACCCCTGGGATGTGGCCCCAGAAAGCTTCTCTGAAATGGACAGTGGCCCTCAGGCTGAAAGAGGCTGCGCACCCCTGTCTCAACCCTTCCGCAACACCTGCTTCTCCTGGAAAGATTTTTCTGGACCACCAGAGGCTCACCTGTCTCTTAGCCCAGGTGAGGCTTCCCTTTCTTGGACCTGCGCAAGTGTGCACCTCTGCACTTGCGCAAGTCTGACTGTACAAATAAAATTAAAAATACTTACCAAAAGAATTTGCGAACATTTGGAGAGCAATAACATTTGTTAAAAAGGAGTGGCCAACCTGTGACAGCCCCGCTAATGTGACACTTGGGCACTTCAGAGTGGCTGTCACTCTCTGTCAAAAGGGGAAAAAAAGTTTAAAGGGAAAAATGCTGTGGCAAGACAAAAAAATGGCTTGTGATTGCACTGGGGAGGGGAAGACAAGTTGGTCCTGCCGTGGTGTCCCCTGGGATACCGGCTGGAAGACTGAAGGGGAGTGAAAGGGCAAATGACCCATGGTGAGCCTGATCGTCTGTTGGACTCACCGTGGGTTGTTCTCAAAACAAACAACCCACCGTGGCCTATGGTCAGGGTGGGTTAGCATGGCATGCAAACCTGCCCAATATCACACATTTCAAAAGGCCTGGGATTATCGAAATGCCTTCACCAGGTACCGAAATGGCCATAAAAAAGGGACCAGGGGAGCCTCTCTGGGGAGGGCATTCTACAGAAAAGGTCCTTGCCCTAGTAGCCACCCAGCTTCCTTCACTTGGCAGGGATATCTGGAACAGGGCCTAAAGGTTCAGGTAGCAATATGTAAACGAAGGCAATCTTTCAGTAACCCTGCTGGTCCCAAGGTGTTATGGGCTTTAAATGTCAAAACCAGTAGTACTTTGAATTGGACCCAGAATCAGCACTGCTGTAGATGCAATGTGACTGGATTGCCCAGTCCCAATTAACAATACTGCAGCCCTGTTTTGGACCGATTGTAGTTTCTGGACCATTTTCAAAGGCTGCTTGCATTGCAATAGTCTAAGCGGGAGGTAATTAATGGGTAATTGTGGCTAGGCTATCTCCATCCAAGTAGGGTCTCCGGTGGCATATCAGCCGAAGCTGATAAAAAGTGTGCCATGCCTCAGAGACCACCTGAGCCTCTGGTGCAGGGGTCCCCAACCTTTTTGGACCTGTGGGAATTTGAAAAACTGCTGTGGGGACCACCACAAAATGGCTACCTCGGAGGATGTGGCTAGTCACAGAATGGCTGCCGTGGAGGCCTGGCTAGACAAAGGATACATGATTCACCCAAGAAACTGAGTACAAGAAGAGAAAGGGTGTGAACTCTAAAGCCAATCCACATCTCTGACCCCACAGAAGCACAACAAAATGCCCATTTAAGGTTGCAATTCTATGCATGCTTACATAGAACCCAGTGGGAATTATTTCTGAGTAGAGCTACATAGGATTGCTCTGCTCATCCTATTCCAGGGCTCTCCAACCTTGGGTCCCCAGATGTTGCTGGCCTACTGCTCCCAGCATATGGCTAATGGCAAGGGATTCTGGGAGCTGTAGTCCAGCAACATCTGGGGACCCAAGGTTGGAGAGCCGTGTCCTATTCACATACACACACATGCCTTTTCCCCAGCCCCAAATGAAAGAAAAATGCTCCCAACTCCAAAAGGTGGTTCGGTAGTTTCCTGGCTTTTGTGCAGTTTTTTCACTATTCTAAAAGGTTGAAATGGCTCTCCTACGGCTGAGTTATTTGTAGTAAGGGCTTTAAGCTAAAATATGCTGGTCTTTTGGCCCCGCCCCCTTGTGCCTTCAGCCCCGCCCACCACTGGAATGCTGCCCCCAAGAGCTTCTCTGAAGTGGAATTTGGGCCTCAGGCTGAAAGAGGTTCTGAACCCGTTTTAGAGAAAAACAGATATTTCTCTCTAAAAGAGAGAGAAAATGAATGAATGGATTATCACCAGGCTGGGTTAGCATGACGTGTGAAGCCACCCAGTAATTAAAGCCCCCACTACATTGAAGGGAACCTGACTGACTTAAGGATAATTAATCATGAAGCCTCCAGCTGCGCTGAACAAGAAGCAACAAAATGGAGAGAACCTGGGGGGGGAAGGAAGCTACTAATTAACAATGCAGGGGACATTTGCTGATGGGACTTACTTGTGAGTAAATAATATGGAACGATCTTGGCCATGGAAAAGGGGCACTGCCATATAATATAATGCTGTATAAGTAATAGGTGCCCTGTGGGATGACCATGTTATTTCCTCTTCCAGCTGACTGTGGGGAAACAATGCCTCCGTAGGGCTCAAGGGCCCTAGCATGGAACCAAGCCTTGACACTGTGTGCAGGGCCCAGCAGTTCTGCGAGGGGCACACTGTGCATACAACAGCTGCTGGGGCCACTATGGTAGAAGTGGACTGAGTGTCAGGTTTAGGTGAAGGGAAACAGTGTGGCATAGTGGATGAAAGTGTTGGACTGGGACTCAGGAGATCCGGGTTCTAATCCCCACTCGGCCATGAAGCTCACTGGATGACTTTGGGCCAGTCACTGACTCTCAGCCTAACCTACCTCACAGGGTTGTTGTGAGGATAAAATGGAGAGGAGGAGGAAGATTACCGTATGTAAGCTGCCTTGGGTTCCTTGCAGGAAAAAAGGCGGGATATAAATATAATTAACAAAGCTCAGTGAGTGGCCTTGGGCAATTCTGGCTTTCTCTCACACTCAAAGACTACATCAGTTTTCCCCCAACCTAGTGCCTTCCAGATGTTTTGGACTGCAGCTCCCAGCATTCCTGATCATTGACCATGCTGGCTGGGGCTGATAGGAGTTGAAGTCCAAGACATTGGAGGGAGCCAGGTTGGGAAGGCTGACCAGTTATAGGGTTGTTGTGCTTGTACACTGAAAAGGATGAAAGAAGGGCCAAATCGGAACCAAAGGCAGGGATCAGAATGCTGCTTTATGCCAGTACTGTAATTTTGGGGACTGTATGAGGGACAGCTCAAGGGATTCCCATTCACAGAAGGTGGGAGAGGAAACTGAGGCCAGGGGGCATCCAGTAGGACTGAGCTGATGGTCCTGGCTCTTTCCCAACTCTGTTTCGTATCTCCTTGATCCTCTCCCAGTGTTTGGGAGAGATCCCAGGACTCTCGGTTCCCCCATAGCCAGAGAACCCACTTCCCTGGGGGAATCCTGGATCGCCATCCACCCTCCTCTGCCTAGAAAGCAAGGTGCACCCCCACCCCCCTCGGCTAGATCTGTAGGAAGAACCAAATTGTCCCATTTCCCTTTCCACAGCATCTCTCTGTTTCCCACCCTCGCTGGGTCTGTGAGAAGCCCCATTAAAGCGATTAGTGATGGGGATTAGGGGGTTTTTAGCGAAATGAGCAGCAGCTCCAGTCAGGAACAGCTGAGGCTGGGGAAGGTGGGGGGGGGGTTGGAACATGCCAGGCTGCCCGGCACAGCACGTGTGCAAGCGAGATAGGTCTGTGTGTGGCAGAACGTCTACTAGGCAGGCAGGCAGGCTTACATCTGTGGCTCTCCCCTTGTGTGCGCCTGCCTGTGTGTGTTATCACTGACAGAGTTCCCTTCAGGATTTCCTTGTGTTCATGGGTTTTTGGATATGTCTGTGAACTCACAGATTGTGAGAAAGCAGGAGAGGCAGGCAGGTTGGTTCCCCAGGGCCTGTTGGCTTCAGGGCCCCCCAAAACATCCCTCTCTTGCTTTGCCAGTTGCTGGGGGGAAATTCAAGAATGTTTAGCACAGGCTAATTATCAGCCCTTGACACCTTTTCCCCACTCTGTTGTACTTCATTATTTGCGCGAGTGCATGAGTGAAACAGGTGTTTCAAGAGTTTTTCTTCTTCTTGTAACTATGCGCTGTGTGAAGAAGTACTTCCTTTTATCTGTCCTGGATCTCCCACCAATCAGCTTCATGGGGTGACCCCTTTGGGTTCTAGTATTATGAGAGAGGGAGGAAAATGTCTCCCTATCCACTTTCTCCGCACCATGCATAATTCTGTACACCATGTTCCTCTGTACACCATGAGGCTGTGAGTGAGAAGGACACCACAGCAAACTTCCAAAGGGAATTCCATTCGATAACCTCCCCTTTTCTCCACTGGAGAACTGCAAATATAATTAGTAAGCTTGTCTGGATGGTGTGTGGTGTAGTGGTGAGAGTGTTGGACTGGGACTCGGGAGATCTGGGTTCTAGTCCCCTCTCAGCCATGAAACTCACTGGGTGACTTTGGGCCAGTCACTGACTCTTAGCCTAACCTACCTCACAGGGTTGTTGTGAGGATAAAATGGAGAGGAGCAGGAGGGTTATGTAAGCCAGCCTTGGGTTCCTTGCAGGAAAAAAAGGCGGGGTATAAATATGATAAATAAATAAATAAATAAATTATCCCAGTGAGTCCCAAACTGTAGGCTGGGGCATTTTTGTTCGAGACTGGAATGGACTGCCTTGGGAGGTGGTGGGTTCTGCTTTGCTGGAGATATTTAAGCAGAGGCTGGACGGCCAACTGTCAGGGTGCTGTAGCTGCATCCTGTATTGAGCTGGGGTTTGGGCTAGATGACCTCTAAGGGCCCTACCAACTGTATGATGCTATGAGTGGGGCTACAGCATGCCTTAAAAAATTACGTTATGTTGGATGCATCCTCTGCTCTGTGCCACTTGGATCACTTGGATCCCCCCACTTTTTCTGCCAATATATGGGCATCCTCCTCAGGGAGATTCCCTCATGCAGCTCATGTTACAGCTGACAGGCACACAGGGGTGGAATCCCAGAAGTATTATCGTAGTCCGGAAAGCCTGGTCTCATCCTGATTGTCCAGAGAAAGGGGATGCTGGCAAGCTGTCAAAACTGGGCTATTCCACACACCCACTGATCTGGGAGATGACTGAGAAAAATGTGCACCTAGTTTCAAATGTTTGGAAACACTCACTGCTGCATTGCTGGATAATACACTGGACATTCACACACACATACACACACACGTCCATCTCTCTCTGACATCTTTTCAGATATAAGTTCTAAAGGTTATTTTAGTCCTCTTTAACTACCCTAACTATGTGTCTGACATTGTACAGTCATGCCTTGGATTGAGAGCATAATTCGTTCCTGGAAACGTGCTTGTAATCCAAAACACTCTTATATCAAAACGAAATCCCCCCCAAAAAAACTGTACAGAGATTTTTAATTTAAGCCGTACTACAGTACTTATATTGCAAGACGTCACTTGTATATCAAGTAAAAAATAAATAAATAAATATTTAAAAATTTGCTTGTCTTGCAAAATGCTCTCAAACCAAGTTACTTGCAATCCAAGGTATTACTGTAGTACATTATTGTATGTGAGGAGCAGTAAGGGTATAAGGGGGGAAGCCATGGGAGAGGAACAGTACGTACACCAAACGTATGCAGAAGATTTCATCCTGTGTTACTAAATGTGTCTCCACAAACATGAGGACTAGAAACTTTTTTTAAAATGTGAATGCTAAATTCTCACGCACCCAAATACCAGGTGGCATTTGGCGTGTCTACAATTGCAAAAGACACACATTTCCAAGGATACATAAATTCCTAGTCGTTTCTAGTCATCCCTCTCTCTCTTGGTGACTGGGTTCAGACAACATGGTAACCCACAGTCAAGCATTGAGTGTGGGTTGTTGTTGAACTGTGGGTTGTTGTTGAACTGTGGGTTGTTGTGTTGTCTGAACCCAGCTGCACTAACTAACCATGGTTTATTAACCTCGAACAACCCATGAAGAGAACGCATGGTTTGTTTTTGGGTTGTGAATTGTGGGTTGTTCATGGTTAACAACCATGGTTTGTTAGCGTGGCTGGGTTCAGACAACACGATAACCCACATTTCAACAACAACCCATGATTCAATGACAACCCACACTCAACCCTTGAGTGTGGGTTATCATGTTGTCTGAACCCAGCCTCTCTTTCTCTTTCTTTCTCTTCTTCATCCAACATATACAGTATATATAGATAGTGACTTGTAACTAAGGGCCAAACTAGATATGATTTGTGGAATATGTAGTGTCTCCTGATGGTTTTTGTATTTACTTGTACTGTAGCTATAAGGGAGACCTCAAATTTGATTGGAGAAGTGAGGGGGAAAGGGGTGCTCAACAATTTCCCAATCAAAATTGTCCTCCCCGCAAGCTGCTTTCTCATCCATGGGGGTGGGGGGGAAGATAGCAGGATTGGACATCTTTTCCTCTGTGGAGAAAACAACAGGGGAGATTTTGATTGGAAAATAGCCCAAAGTGAAGAGTAAAGTGCTCCATCTTCCCCCCTGCTTTGTTCAGATTAAAAGTCCCCCCCAAGCATTAAGGTGTGTGTGTGTGTGTGTGTGTGTGTGTGTGTGTGTGTTAAGCCAGAACTATTACAGTGAATAGCTACAGAGGTTTCAAAGTCTGCAGCCTGGCATTAGCCTTTTCTTTTGTCAAGTTTATTGGCAAACCCAGTATTTTTTCCTACAAAGTTCTGTGGTCTATACTTTTAATTTGATACCTCATTCTTTTCTCTATAACTGCCATTAAGTGCTCTAACACAGTGTTCTCCAACCTTGGGTTCCCAGATGTTTTTGGCCTACAACTCCCAGCATGCCCCAGCCAGCTATAACACTGCTCTAACATACTAATCAAAAGCTGGCTTTGACTTTGCAAATACATATTTGGATAAATGAACAGATATCATTTCAAGAAGCACCTCTCGAGGCAGGAGGCCCGAGGTTTCTCCTGGAGCAAAGACCTATTAAGACACCCCACCACCACCCACCCTGTAGTCCTTCAGCCTCCTTTCCTGGGATACGCCGTTTTAAAGAGCTGTCCCTCTACTTACGGCAAAGAGGCGAAGCACGTTGGCCACCATGATGGAGACGGAGCTGGCCGAGGCCCCGATGACGGCCACCACGCGCTCAGGCTTGGCAATGATGGGCGGCTCGCCGTTGGAGCAGCGCACGTCGGAAGTGTCCTTCTGGATCAGCGCTTGGACAAAAGTCAGCGACTGCTCCAAGGCGTAGGTGTCGCGAGAGCAGGTGTCCAGGATGCGGGCCCCCAGCGTCATGTTGGGGAGCACGTCGGGGTCACTGTTGATCTGGTCCAGAGCGTAAAGCATGGCCTCCATCCGGTGGATCCCCTTCTCCTTCTTCACTTCCCCACACGGCACCCCAGCTGGGCCACGAGAATGCACAGGGAACAGCCCTCCGAGGGTGATGTCCCCTTCTATCTTGATTGAGTGTGGCTGGGTGGCTGCTTGGCCACAAACCCAACCTGGACCAGATCCCAAGGCCCACAGTGACCATAAGCAGAGCCGCGGGAAGTTGGCAGGGTCCATGGCGTGGCGCGTTGTCTGGCTGGGATCCTGTGATGCTTATGGCCTGGAATCAGAACAAAGTGGGCTTAGGATGGGGGCGAGGGCGAGGGTAGGGTCTCATTCCAGCACCCTACAAGAATTGCCTTTCTGAGTCAGACCCATGGCTCATCAATTATCTGGCAGGCCTGGTTCACACTGGATGTTTCACAAGTGATAGCCAGCAGCTACAGTAGATGTGGGATGGGCAGGAACAATATATGGGTTAGACGGATTGTGAAAGTTATGTCAACTAGGATAAAGGAGAATTTTATGTACAGGCTTTTGTCTCCAAATGTCCCAGGGAAGCTTACAAGCAGAGCAAGATAGAGTCATCACCTGTTATTTGTCCCTGCCACCCAGAAGGAGTCAGAGATATACTGCCTCTGAGAATGGAGGATCTTTTCCTAGCTGTTGTGGCTAATAGCCATTACAAGAACTACCCTCCTCTGTATGAATTAATCTGCTCCTTTAAAACAACAGCAGCATGCTAGTGGCCATCTCCACATCATGTGGCAATGAATTCCATAGGTCAATTACATATTTGCTGTGTTTGCACATCATGCTAAGCCATGGTTTACATTATACAGTACATTCTTTGTTGCTTTAGCCATAAATTGTCTTGCAGATGAGCAAACAAACCGCAACTTGTTTTCCCTATTTCTGGTTTGTTTCTCTCCTGCCCATTTCCCCAACCTTCAGAGAGGTTTCATAGAATCATAGAATCATAGAAAAGTAGAGTTGGAAGGGGCCTACAAGGCCATCGAGCCCAACCCCCTGCTCAATGCAGGAATCATTTTCAGCTGCTCTTGCTGAGTAACTCTGTTTCAGGGCAGACAGCAGTGCAAACAATCTAGAAATAAGCCATGGTTCTGAGTTCAGGGATCACAACAAGCCATGGTTTAAAGAAGTCAGACTTTGTAAGCCAACAACAAACCATGGCTTCTATTTGTGGTTCATAGCTAGTTAACAAATGATGATTTGTTTGTGGGGATGGGTTGAGAGACACAGTGACAAGTCAGATTTCAACAAACCACACTGTGGCTTAGCATTATGTGTGAATCAGGCCACAGTGAGGAGTATTTCCTTTTGTCTGCCCTTGGAGTGTCTTCTTCCTAATCTAATATGAATATCACCAAAGAACAGGTAACAGAACCCACAATCCCTTCCCCTCCCAGCTCCATCCACTAGACATCATGTTTTTTCTGTGGTTACCTTTCTGTCCATTTCCCCCAATGTTTGAGACAATGCTTACACTTTAAAGCAAAGGTCCCCAACCTTTTTGGGTCAGTGGGTTCATTTGGAATTTTGAGAGTATCATGGGTGCTCTCACAAAATGGCCACTGTTGGGGTGTGTGTGTCTTCCCTATTCAGTAGAAAGGCTGCCATGTTGAACATGGCTGGACACAAAACACTTACCGTATTTCTGAGAAAGCAAACTGGTGAGACTAAAATAAAAGCAGCTTGCTCAAGTACAATGCAGAAGTGATGGGTCTAAGCTCCAAAACACAAAACCATTCTTTTGAACCCAAATAAAGACAGCACTGAAGGGCAGTACTTTGCTTTGAAGCATGCCAGCCACCCAGTTAAAAAAATAGTTTTTAATTTAAACATATCTTAAGAAATAAAATAAAAATCAGGAGCCTGGGGGACACTAAGGGCGCAATCCTATGCAAGTTTAGACAGAAAAAAGGCCTACAACTCCCAGCATGCCCCAGCCAGCATAGCTGGGGCATGCTGGGAGCTGTGGGCTTTTTTTCTGGGAGTAAAAATGCAACAGTAATAAACAGGGTTGCAATGATTTAAATCAGAATGATTAAAATCAATGATTAAATCATTGATTAAATCATCAATAAGAATCTTTTATTATTATTATTTTTGCAAAAAATCATGATTTTTCCCCGATTTTTTGCAATCCTGTCATATAGGTAGCCTAGTTCTGATTAATGTTTTCTGTATAATTTGGTGTTCTTAACTATTAAGTGTAGGCTATTTGTACATGTGGTTGCCTGAAACTTTGAAATTAATTTTACTAAAAAAAAATGGGGGGGGGTTGATTAAATTAAAAAATTCATTGATTTAAATTTTTCCATTTTTTGCAAAAAATCATGATTTTTGGCAACCCTGGTAATAAGTAATAAACTTACCATTGTGCCCTTTCAGGACACCCGAAACCAGCTGCCTGAGCTGGCCACCTCACGCTGTCTAATGACAGTGCCAGCCCTGCTCTGTCCTAACTTTATTGTTGGCTTGTTTTGATGTATGGCCCATCCCATCCCAAAGATGGGCGGGTAACAAAAACAGAACCCCCAGCAGAACATAATAAAATTCCACCAAATGCAATAACATGCCCCCCTCTCTTTCAATCCAAAGAAGTAGGTTGTCTTATTCTTCCACAGTGGGTCACAGTTGGAAGGAAGATCCACAGCTTCACTGACTATGGTACATTTCCAGGCACAGTTGGTCGCCTTGCACAGGCTATATATTGTGACTGTAGATGGACTGGATCGGTGCATCCACCAGGTTATGATAAAAACAACAAAGAGTCTTGTGGCACCTTAAAGTCTTCATCATCCGATGCATGAACTGCTTTCCCGAGTTACAGGTATATGCAGAATAGGCAGGCCACGTATGAATCGCCAGAAAAGAGGTAATGTATCACCAAAAGAGGACAGTGATTTGCATAAAATTGGCATCTGCTGATTTATATGCATGGATGCAAATTTAGAAAGAATTATGATAATTTAAATAGAATTACAGTACATCTCACCATAGTGTCGAAGACGGTGACCTGCCTGCCCGCCCAGTGTGCCTTTCAAGTGGATGGGCATCAGCAGCTCTGACGGTTCTTTATCTTTAAACTGAACTTGGACAGGACTGCCCTTCAAATCAAGGATGCCTTCGAATACAGGGTGGTCCTCTGGTAGCCCTTCTAACAGAGGACTGTCCTCTGTAAAAGAGGACACATGGCTACCCTAATGCAGAAAGTACAGAGTGTGACAATCACATTCTTAACAGCAGCCGTCCACAAAACCACTGCTGACGTGATTGCCACTGTCTGCTTTCTGCATTTCATTCCCCTCTGATTACGCTGCGAATGATCCCCCCTCCCCAACCATGTGTACATATACCTGTAACTCAGGATAATACTTTGTGCATCTGATGAAGAGGACTGTGTTGTTTTCAACCACCCTCCAGGCTGGCAAAGTGGGCGACAGACAGATCTAGCCCATGCGGCAGACTCTCCCAGGATGTTCTCCTGCACAAGCCCCATTTCAATGAACCGGAGCTGCACAAGGAGCATGGCATCTCGTGCAGGAGAACTTCCCCGTAGATTGTGTCCCATATGAATTAATGGAAGGGGAGGAGGCCATTTTGAATATTCACCCCAGGTGCGGAAATGCCACCTGTTTTCTCCTCACTGCAATAACTGGTCTCCAAGCCCTGCCCCAGCAGAGCCGATGCATATCTGGAGCCGGGCCTCCCACAGTCTCACTCTGTCAATTTAGTGTAGCCCTGGGCCAGAGGAAACTGAACCCCCACCACTGCGACCCCTACAGCTAAGAAAGATGGTGAGGGCGGCCTCTTCCAGTAAGCCCAAAGCTTGAAGTATGACATTGCAGTCATCAAATGATGAACATGCATGTACAGGCTTTTGTCTCCAAATGGGCAGCAAAATGTCCCAGGGAAGCTCACAAGCAGAGCAAGATAGAGTCATCACCTGTTATTTGTCCCTGCCATCCAGAAGGAGTCAGAGATATACTGCCTCTGAGAATGGAGGATCTTTTCCTAGCTGTTGCGGCTAATAGCCATTACAAGAACTACCCTCCTCTGTATGAATTAATCTGCTCCTTTAAAACAACAGCAGCATGCTAGTGGCCATCTCCACATCATGTGGCAATGAATTCCATAGGTCAATGACATATTTGCTGTGTTTGCACATCATGCTAAGCCATGGTTTACATTATACAGTACATTCTTTGTTGAAAAAGAGAGAGAGAGAGAGAGAGAGAGAGAAGGCTGAAAAGGCTAAGAACAAAAGTAGTAAGGAACTGTTTTCTAAACACTTTTCCTAGTAGCTGACCCAAGACACACAAGGGCACTCTCCCGGCAGCTTCAGCCTGAAAAGTCTGGGGCCGAGGGGAGAGTACAGCCCCCTCCATCCCCGTGGGTGGCAGAGAAACGCACAGCTTTGGGAGGAAATGAGGCCACCAGACTCTGCAGTTTCTAGCAGTCCCAGACAAGTCTGTCACTGTCTGTCTACCAATCCATTCATCCATCATTTGAACCATCCATTTTTTCCTTTCTCTGTCCTCTCTCTCTCTCTCTTATCGATAAGATTTATACCCCGCTTTTCCTCAATGAGCCCAAGGCAGCTAAAAGCGTATGTTAAAACAACAGCTTAACCATTTAAAAAAACATTTTGACAACAGCAATAAATACACTAAAGCAGCCATAAAACCCTCAAAACATGAGAGAAGAAAGATTTTAAAAATACAGCAACCATCAAAATAATGTGACCGCAGCAACAATTAAAACCAGTTCAAAAAGGAGCAGCCATTTATGGCCCAAAGCCTTCCTAAAAAGGAAAGTTTGTATGGTCTTACAGAAGAGAGAGTGCTATCTATCAATCAATCAATCAATCAATCAATCATCTTTCTGTCATCTTTAGCCCTTTCTGTATTCTCTTGTTCAGCTCTCCTTAACATTCCTTTCATTTCCTTTTCTTTCATTTATCCTTCCTTCCTTCCTTCCTTCTCTTCCACTCTCTCTGATTGTCCATCTGGGTCACCCATACTCAGAGCTTTTCTACACGAGGCATTTATTGGGCGCTCATCCTGCAGTTTCATTTCTGTTTTTTAAGAGTATTTTTCCTGGGGGGGGGGTTAGAGAGGGGGAAATGGGGTATTATTTTTAAACGGAAAGAAAAGGTATTTTCCTACTTGTGTAATTGCGATATTCTGCTGTAGCACAGCACCACCTAGAGGTTATGTAGCAGAAAAGCAGGAAAGGAAAAGCTTTTTGTGCAGAGCTCAGATCTCAATTCTGTGACGAAACCAAAAGTAATACAGCGATTAACAGCCCCGTTTAGAAAAGCTCTCAGTTACTGAACAGCAACAGCAAAACAGAGGCTCTGAGCCTCCCAGCTCCCATAGGTGACTGCTGTTGGCTGGTAAGGTGGTTGGGGTTAACAGAAAGAAGATAAAAGTGGGTGTTTTGAGACAAAGCTTTTATCCTGCCATCACCTTGCCTCATTCACGTAATTTTACGGGGGTTCTAGACATCATCATCTTCCTCTTGTAAACCGCCTGTCATGTTTCCCCACCACTTCTTCCTGTCTTTTTTCTTAACAGAGAAAACCCATTAAGGAGGGGGAAATGGAATAGCTGCACAAGGCACAGCAGGCAGGCACCACACGAACCTGGGCATCGTGGGTTATGCAAGGGCTGTTCTAGGGTTATTCGAGGGTTGCTTAACCCTTGCATAGCCCATGACACAAGCAACTAGGGCACCTGCCCACCATGGCTTGCAATTCAAAACTGTGACCAGCATGCATCACAACCCATTGTGGGCTGCGGTGATTGTGGGAACCAGGTCGGTGTGTCCCTCAGCTGTGGCAGGTTGAGCCTAACTTCCTTAGCTTTACTTTGAAATGGTAAATGTGCATACCAGCAAATGGGATGCTGGCTCAGTCATCAATCTTACCCCCCTCCCCCTATGTTTCAGGTGGTCTATCTGCCTTTAAAAGCAAAGAGAGAGTGTGTGTAAGCACCAAATGAAAATGAATGTCTTTATTTGTTCATTTGTCTCCTTATTTGTTTTTAAAAGGAAACTTTAAAAAAAAAGAGGCAAAACAGCTTTGGGATTTGGGTGGGGAAGTTTCACTGGGGCTAGCCAATCTGCACTGCACTCAGCCAGCTTATGATGTGCGGGACAGGCGTTGCTTGCTTCGTTTGTTTGTTTTCTGGAGAAGAGTAGGTATGTGTGAATTGATTGCAGTGAAGGCAATTCTAGAGCAAGGGTGGGCAGAATGTGGATCTGTAACTACTGGTAGATCTCTGGGTGATTTGCAGTAGATTGACAAGGATCTCTGACTCCTAGTTGTGTTTAACAATGGCAGCATAAAAATATCTCCCCCTTGCCTAAATTATACTTCTGAGATGAAGAAAACTTGGAGTAACAGGCGTGTGTGTGTGTGTGTGTGTGTGTGTGTGTGTGTGTAAGAACTGTGAGCTCTGTTAGTCTGGAATTCAAAGGAAATTCCTGGTCAGAATTCTTTCATTCTAAGGGCGCAATCCTATGCATATTTAGACAGAAGAAAATCCTACAACGCCCTGCATTCCCCAGCCAGCCAGTGCATGGCTGGCTGGGGAATGCTGGGTGTTGTAGGACTTTCTTCTGTCTAAACTTGCATAGGATTGCGCCTTAAGTGTATGTCTTTCTGCATCGGGCTCCAGTTGGTGGATCCCGGGGTTCTAGAAAAATACAAAGTAGATCCCGCAAGCCTGAAGTCTGCCCACCCCTGTTGTAGCGCAAACCTGTGGCTCCTAAAATGTTACGTCTTGTCTTCAGCTTAAACAGTTTGCCACCCGAACAACTTGACTTTCTCCTTCCATATTGTCACCCTTTCTGCCACTGTCTACTCAGGCTTCCTGGCTTCCCAGGTGTCCCCGCCCCTTGCCACATCTTTCCACCCGGAGTGATCCTAAAGCTGGTTCCTATGGAAGGGACGTCTGGCGTTTCACACCCTATGGACATGCTGTGTGACCCCATCTGTCTGACATGAAGCGCCCATCTGCAGCTGCTCTCACTGATGGCTGGGTCAGCCCTCCTCCGCTCATTGTCAGAGCACTGAGAAATCGCCTTAAAGGGACTGAAGCATCCCCAAAAGAGGGATGTTGTGCTGAGTACCAGGGAATCCAAGGCCAAAAAGAGGAGTAGGCGATGGATTGCCCTCTGGCAGCTCTGTCTTCACCCTCCCCGCCCCTAAAATAAAATGTCACCTTTCAGAACACAAAGTGGAATAGAACGACACACATCTGCTTATTACAAAACCTTTTTGCTGAGAAGGGCCAGGATTCCTAAGAATCTGGAATGTTTTTACAGGGAGGGAGGCAATCGGGGCGGTGTTAGGTACCGAGAAGATCAGGCCCAAAGGACAAAATATACAGGCCTGTGGCTCACGCTGGCTCAGCTTGTCTGAGCGTGGAAAGCTAAGCAGGGTCAGGCCTGGTTGTTACGTGGATGGGAGACCCCTCCTCTAGTTTCCTGCATTGAGCAGGGGGGTTGGACTCGATGGTCTTGTAGGCTCCTTCCAACTCTATGATCTATGAAATCTATGGGGGGGGGGAAACAAAAAAGGCACATATTTGCATATGCTAATTTACATATGCTCTAAGTCTGTCTCTCTGTGTGTGTCTTTCAAGGACCCGGTCTCCTAAGGACACCCCTATTTGTAAAAAGGGATGTATGGACAGGGGAGAGGAGGGCATCTGATTTCAGAAAAAAACCTCAGCCAGAAAGATTCAAAGGGGGGCGGCAGGAGGAGGTGAAGCCCATGTGGGCAAAAAGCCAGCTCGTCCAGGGGGATCAGATGCCACAGAGATCACCATGGCCCCTGGACCTTGATTTCAGCCAGTGCCCATGGACAGCAGGGTGGTGGAGCAGATGGCCTCCCAGAGATTAGGGGCTCCAGCCCTAGTGGGCCGCCCCCTGACACCGCCTCTGAAGGCAATGGAAATAGGAAATAGGTATGGGTGTGTGTGTGCCTTAAGTAGGCTGTAGTAGGAGCAAGGAAAAGCAGAAGGGGGGATAATTGTTCAGAGTGATAAATGTGATAATTGAAACAAAGTCCTGCTGAACCCATCTGAGATAGGTGTTTAAGATGTCATCAGGATCTGCCACATATTTTTGTGCTTTCCTCTGAAGTCTTAAGGACTAGAAGCATTTTTTTTTTTAAAAAAGGAAGTTGGGATTTTCTGCATGATAAATTCAGCTGAGTTCAGAAGCCAGTATCAGGCACCGGATTCTCCGTTTGCATATCTGCCCGTGCGTCCGAATGAAAAGCCAGCGGCCCTGGATTCTGGAATGCAGAGGGAGGCAGGTGGAGGTAGAGAAGGGGGTGTTGGGACAGGAAGAGCGATGGAGTTTGGGAACGGGGGAACAAGAGGAAGGATGTCGGTCGCTGCTGGGGCTGAGGACCGTAAATGCCGCGTTGTGGTTTTTGAGCGCCGTGCGTGCGTGTGCTTTATTTGCCCCCCTCTGTGACTCTGGCAGTAGCTGAAATGTAGCCGATTACAGCTGAAAGCGGTGTGCCTCCCTCCGCGGTGAAAAGGGATTGGTGCCAAAGCCAGGGCCGCTGGGATAATAGCTCAGTGCATTAGCGGCAGTCAGAAGGCGATGCGCCTGTGGGGATCAGGCTGGGGGCAGGGTATGGAATGGAGGGTCCCTTCCTTCCAAACAGGATTAAGAGGAGAAAGGACTGTGGATATGCAGGCTGGAGGGCCAGAGTGTGCGGCGTGTGTGTGTGTGTGTGTGTGTGTGCCACGACAACAACCCCAGACCCTCAAGGCAGCCATGGTAGGCGGCAGAAAGGGGGAGAGGAAACCAGAGCTCAAGAACCTGCCTGGAGACATCCCACCCCATCCCACCGCAGCAATCCCCTTCCCTGGCCTTTTACGCTAGACCCATGGTCCCTTCCGACCCCGTTATCTCATGCTGAGCCTGGACAAGACCAATTGCCCACCTCACTCGCTCAGCTTTGGAATATAGGAAGAAACCAGGCCCTCGGTCCACCTAGCGTAGTGCTGTCTATACCAGGGGTGAGCAACATGCCAGCCACGGGCCGCATGCAGGACCCTGCCCACCCCCACTGCCATGTAGCCAGGGATGGGGACTCGGACTCCAGGACTCGACTCGTGAGTCGGGCTGAGTCCCCCCTCTGACTCGAGTCAGACTCGAGTCCCAATATTTTTAATGGGACTCGAGACTCGAGACCAAGGACTCGTGTTCCAAAATCGTGTTCCTCAAATGCTACATAGATAGGTTTTAGGAAGTACAGCAAGTTTATTTTTTAAAATCATTTTCCTAAAATGCAACCTTTCAGACATCTTGGGTTTGGCTGCCTCTGCCTGCCTGTTTGGGGTTCCCTGCCTCCTCTGCCTGCCTGCTCTCTTCTTAACCAGTTCCACAGTTTGAATTGTCCAAGACAAATGCCTCTGCCTGCCTGCTTTGGGGTTCCCCGCCTCCTCTGCCTGCCTGGTTATTTTGGGTTTGTCTGCCTGGTCTCTTCTTGCCAAAATCAGTTGCAGAGTTTTGAAATAAAAAGGCACACTTGTGCCTAGAATTTATTTAAGCCACACATCTGAAGTAGCCTTATTTTGCTGGGGAAAAACCCCATTGATTTTAATAGGGACTCGTGGAGTCAGCTTTGGGAGTGACTCGTGACTCATGACTTGTGAGTCACCATTTTGGACCAAGGACTCGGACTCAGGTCCAAAGACTCGTGACTCGACTCGTGACTCGAAACCAAGGACTCTTCAACATCCCTGCATGTAGCATTCTAGTGCTATGGATCTTTTTCTGGGGCACCCACAGAGTGCAGCCTGACTGGGGGGGGGGATCCAGATGATCCGCAGTTTCCCACCCCTGGTCTACACTGACTAGTGGCATCTCTCAGGAGTTTTTCAGGCCAGGGACTTCCCCGGGCTAAATGGAGATGCCACGGGTCAAACTTAGGGCCTCCATCATGCAAAACTCACACGCTCTACCAGTGTGCTACAGTCCTTCCTATCTTGGCCTTTCCTGTCTTGGAGGTCGGGTGTAGAAAGGGGTAATTCACACTGGCCTGCTGGGCCTTGGGCCTGTCAACCCAGAGTTGGGAGTAGGCATACCTTTTCCTAGGGCCGGGTTTTGGACTTTTCAGTGTATGGGGACCTCATGGGTAAAGGCTTCCCTGGGCTATCTGGCTTGGTATGGAAGACCTATTGTCACGTCCGGTAGCTGGGAGCTCAAGGCAGGAAGGCAGGTGAGCAGGCTGCCACTTCAGCGAGTCAAGGCAGGACTTCCAGGCAGGCACTGAATGAGAAGTAGCTCAGACTGAGGAGGAGGGCGAGCCAGATGCAACAATTATTGATTAATTAATTACATTTATATACAGGCTTTTTTCCTCTTGCAAGGAACCCAAGGAAGCTTACATAGCCCTTCTCCATTTTATCCCCACAACAACCCTGTGAGGCAGGTTAGGCTGAGAGAGTCAGCGACTGGCCCAAAGTCACCCAGTGAGCTTCGTGGCCGAGTGGGGACTAGAACCCGGATCTCCCGAGTCCTAGTCCAGCACTCTCACCACTACGCCACACTGGCGCTATATATGGCGGGATAGCACGGCCGAACACCTGAGCCTGCTGGTCTTGGAAACTGCAGTACAACCTTTGCCGCGGCACTGCAGAGCAGCAGAGGTCAGGGCTGTCGTTTTCTTTGCCTGCAAGCTGCCCCAGTGATCAGGAGCTGCCAGAGTGTCTGATGTGCAGACCTCCAAGAGGGGACAGACAGATCCTAGATTCTAAGCCCTAGAAGTTCGGGGTGGAGTCTAGTGGGGTAGCAGCAGAGCCTAGTAGCATCTGAAAGGGCAGAGGGTGTTCGGGGAAGAGCCTAGCTGTGACTAGGAGGTCACAGAGGTAGAGCTTGGCGAATGCGGAGGTGGAGCTAGTAGCAAAAGCTCTCAAGCCAAACTGGAAATACCCTGCCTCCTTGATTCTGGCCCCTCACCCTGAGATTTTGCTTCTTATTTATCCATTTATTTATGTATTAAATTTATATACTGCTCTTCATGACAAATGGTTTACAAATTAAAAAATAGGTATCCTGAGAAGGAGGCTGAAACCCTGACATCAAACCCTGAGATCTAGAAACTTGGCCAGGAGATATCAGAGATAACATCTTTCAGCCTCCAATCTCTTTGGCCCAGTTCTCATTGAGTTGGTTAACTTGTGTCTGGACTGTAGGAATTCAGACTGCAGGTGGGGGATCACATGACTGAATGCTTCATATACAAAAAATGATTCCCTAAACATTAAAAAAATATATAACACACCACTAGCATGTTAGGGAGAAGCTAGACACATATTTGCATATGCTAATTTACATATGCTCTAAGTCTGTCTCTCTGTGTGTGTCTTTCAAGGACCCGGTCTCCTAAGGACACCCCTATTTGTAAAAAGGGATGTATGGACAGGGGAGAGGAGGGCATCTGATTTCAGAAAAAAACCTGAACCTGGGCACCTCATTTTAACAAGGACATAGACAAACTGGAGAGGGTTCAGAGGAGGGCAACAAGGATGATAAAGGGACTGGAAACAAGGCCCTATGAGGAGAGACTGAAAGAACTGGGCATGTTTAGCCTTCAGAAGAGGAGACTGAGGGGAGATATGATCGCACTCTTCCAGTATTTGAAGGGATGTCACACAGAGGAGGGCAAAGATCTCTTCTCGTTCATCCCAGTTTGCAGGACACGGAATAATGGGCTCAAGTTACAGGAACCTAGATTCCACCTAAACATCAGGAAAAATTTCCTGACTGTCAGAGCAATAAGACAATGGAATCAACTACCTAGGGAGGTCGTGGGCTCTCCCAGTCTGGAGGCATTCAAGGTGCGGCTGGACAGACATCTGTCAGAGATGCTTTGACCTGGATTCCTGCATTGAGCAGGGGGTTGGACTCGATGGCCTTGTAGGCCCCTTCCAACTCTACTTTTCTATGATATGATTCTAGACTAGGTCCTTTCTTCCTGGCATGTGAATTTTCTATCTGAAGGGAACATTTTTATGTCTGGAGGAACATTCAATCATGAGAGCCACCCTCTGCAGTGTGAAGTGGGATAGTCAGACACATTTCCATTGAGAACAAGGCTTTTGTGTCAGGAGGAAAAAAGGGAGAGAGAGAGAGAGAGAGAGAGAGAGAGAGAGAGAGAGAGAGAGAGCGCACACTACAGTCCAGAATGAGAACTGGATCCTTTAGAGCAGTGGCTGTCAAACTTTCTTTTCTGCAGACTACTTGACAATTGCTGGGGGTCTTGGTGGATCACTTAATATTTGTTTCCCCTGCAAACCGAAGCACATACATAACTCATATTTTATTAACATTTTAATTCACTACCTGCATCATTGTGAAAAACCATTGCCTCATTATGAAAATCAATGGCCCCAGGCCAGGCCGCCGAGAAAGGCCCCTTTAACTGGTAACTTTTAAGAGGAAAATTAGTAGACTGCAATAGTGCAATATTATGAAAACCATGGACCCTAGGCCAGTGCCTTGTTAACTTGTTTGATAATCTGGACTTGGTCAAAACAGCCTCAATCTCAGTGGTGAGAAAAAACAAGCCAATTGCAGGGCCAAGGACAGATATTCTCAACTGCCCTGCGGCCTTTCTGTGGACCCCCTGAATGGAGCTCATGGACCACAGAGACCTCACTCTGAGAACCTTTCCCTTGGAGGCATAATGCGAAACAGTCTCCTGCAGCCAACAGATGGCACTGCTACCAAAGTTAAACCATGCCTTTCTTTCTATATTCCAAAGAGCACCTCTCGCACTTCTTTGATTCTGGAGATGATTTCATAGATTCCATAGATCATAGAGCTGGAAGGGGCCTAGAAGGCCATCGAGTCCAACCCCCTGCTCGATGCAGGAAACTAGAGGAGGGGTCTCCCATCCAAGTAACAACCAGGCCTGACCCTGCTTAGCTTTCCACGCTCAGACAAGCTGAGCCAGCGTGAGCCACAGGCCTGTTTTTACGCTCACTATGGGCTGGCAAAGACGACTCATTAATGTCCTTTGATTTCTTCTGGCGCATATTCTACCCTCCACCACGGCTGATTCTAAATCCTCCGTGGGGCGGCTAGCATGGAACCATTGCGTGCCCGAACACCCAACGAAGCACATGCAGCCGCTATGCATGCACGGCAGACCTCTGGTCTTCACCATTGGCAGTGTGCTGTGGCCGGGCAGCAGTGACAAACCTGCTGTGTGTATTTCCCACCCCTCCTTGCTCAAATTCAGCTTTCCCCAGCCCTTCAGATGTTTTGGACTACAACTCCCAGCATTCCTGACCATTGGCCATGCTGACTGGGGCTGATGGGAGCTGAAGTGCAGAACATCTGGAGGGCACCAGGTTGGGGAAGGCTGCTCTAACCTCTCCTCATCGTCGTAAGTGTGTGGATCAGACCCAAGGCCCACCCGGCCCAGCATTCTGTCCTCTCAAGGGCTTTGTCCTGAATCACAGCTCTCCAAACAGGGCCAGCGCAAAACACTCGACGGCAAAGGTGATCCCTTGCAAAACTGCAGAGGATGATGGATCGTCATGCGTGGTTTAGACAGCAACGTATCAGAAATCCTCTGTGACATCACAAGTGATCCTGGGGCACACCTTGGAGAGTGCACGTGGCTTTGTTGGCACCCCTAAAGATACTGTGCTAGACTGCTTGCTGCGTAAGTGGGCTGGCCCTGTTTCCTTGGGACTGCCCACCAAAGAGATTCCTTCTTCCACTCAATTCCCCTGAGAAAAGGCTGGTTTCTTATGAGCCCCGCTGGCCCAGTTCAGACCAATTGGCTCATTCCTTGGCTCATTTTGAGGCATCCTTTCAGATGCCTCAAAATGGGCAAAGTTTCTTTCCTGTACCAACTTGTACATTCAGAATTCAGAATGGCATCTCCCACATGCCATCGGAGAAATTGCTCCCTGCCCCTCAGTTTGCCCATCTGCAAAGTGGGAGAAATGATCTTGGCCCCCTTCTCCCACCTACTTGAACTAGACAAGACACGGGGGTTGTTGTGGCAAAGACTTGCTCGAGGTCTCTGCTCTTGGCCGCGTCTTTGTGGGGCAGGTGTTGGTTTGAAATGGGTCAAGATTCAGGGCACAGCCCATGGGTGCTTCCAGACAAGCCTTTTATTGTGCAATCGGCCTGCCTCACTCACACAGAATTGTATGGGGGTCCAGATGACGTTGACTTTGACTCGTAACCCTCCTGTGTTTTCTCACCACTTCTTTTCTCTTTTTTCTTACCAGAAAAAAGAAACTGTTAAGAAAAGATGGAACAGCTACACAATGCCTTTTGATGGTTAGCGCTAGGAAGCCGTCCTTCTGGAAGCTGGCCAAGTCTGACTTGGAATATCCAAACGGCACTTCCTGGCTTACAAATTTTCCTTGGGCACAATCCACAGGACGCTCTCCTGCACAAGCCTCAATGAAATGAGCCAGAGCTGCGTGAGAGGCCTACTGTGGTGGATTGTGCCCTCACAGGACTGTCTGCTCTGCCACCCTGAATGGTTTCTTCCAGTCCTCGCCACATTGTATGTCATCACCACCACTGTCTATACTCCCAAGACTCCAGAATAATCAACTCACATGTGTCATCCCTGCATGCATCTTCCAGGCCAGCAGAATCATAGAACCATTTCCCTGCCACCCCTGCAGGTGGTCAGAGGCAAAGGCAAGACAGGACTCCTGTATCTTTAATAGTTGTGCAGAAGAGGGAACTCGAGCAAGGGGCGCTTTTCTCCCCCTACTAGTACATGACAAGCAGTGCCCGCCAAAAGCAAAAGACTCACCCCCCCCTCTATACAATTATTTAAGGAACAGGAGCTTATACTGGGGTTAGGGGCAGGGTGGGGGGTACATTAACTTATTCCGGGGCTCTGCCCAGCGTCCATGTTTACTGCTGGGGCTCAGGCTGAGATTATATGAAGTCAAAATAAATGATAGTGCCCCTGAGTCGGTGCAGAGTGCATTCCCGCCCGCCCCCATCACCGAGTCGTGACAGAGTGTCCCGCCCCCCCCTTCCCAGCACACGTCAGGGATGAGGGGGGCTCCAGCTCAGAGGGGTGGCGTTTCTGCAGGCGCATTTGAAGCACCGTGGCGCCTCTTCCTCTAGGAATGAAGCGCCGCTTAGTTGTCCTCCTTCGCATCTGTTCGCCCTGCCGGGAAGCTGGCTGGCTACCCTTCTATTACAGGCCAACGGGACGGGGGGGGGGGGCACTCTGCAAATGCTCAGAGGCACTGTCTTCTTCTTCTTGCGTCCAATTCTCCTCCTTTGCAGGTGGTCTCCCGCTACCTGGAGCAATCCCCCTCCCCACTTCCACCTCTCTCTCTCTCTCTCTCTCTCTCTCTCTCAGGCTTACCTGATCCCGGGGTCCCTCGTCGCTGCCGCCTTCCCTTGGGATCTCTGGGACTCGCCGCCGTCTCTGGTCGGCATCTCCGGCTCCCCCTGGTGCGCCTGTGTCCCCGGGCCAGTGCCGGGGGGGAAGGGGGGCGGGCTCGGCGCCCGGTCTGCCCAGCCGCTGGGCGCCCGATGGAAATTTTAGAGATGGCAGCGAAGCGGCGGGCAGGGAAATCCGCTCGGAAAATCCTCGCGCTTTAATGCACCCGGCTTTGGAGAGGATTGGAGTGCAAATGGGAGGGGGGAGCCCAGGACAGAGAATCCCCCCCCCCTCGTCCGCATGCATTAACTATGAGAGAGAGAAAGAGAGAGAGAGAGAGATCTGCCCTCGTTCATTCCATTTTTCCTAGTCCCCACCCCTCTCTCTTTCTCCTCACACCCCCCTCCCTGATTTCTTGCTCTCTTTCTGCATCACCTCCCCGCCACTTTGCTGCCCCAAAGGATGCGCGGCTTGGCGCGAGTATTGGAAACAGGTGCACACACACCTTCCGGGGGGGGGGGGGCGCTTTGGTACGTGCCCGTGTCTTCGGCGAATCTGCCCGGTCTGGCCAATCTAACCCTACCAGATCCTCCTCAGCCAGCCAGCCAGCCAGCCAGTTCCTAGTGGTGTAACTAGAGTGGAGCCACAAGGGCTCCTGTTCTGGGCACACACAAAATGGGCATCAAAGGCCACGCAATATGCAGAAGTTATTTAAATAGTCTTTTATTGTGTAACGTTGCCAGTTTTTTTTTTTAAGGTACAGAATAACAACTCGCGTTTTCAAGATGAGAATCCAGATAGCTGGTTGCTCGGAGGCTCAGCGTGGGCAGCAGGCCAAGCAGAGGAGCCAACAGAAAGGGGAAGCCCACAAGGAATGCCAAAAAGTCAAAAGCGACGAGGTAGGCAAAAAGGATGTTATATTCAATGAGAGGAAAAGGTTCCAACGCATTTCGGACCACTTATAGATCAGGGCCAGTGCAAGGCAGTTTAGTGCCCTAGGCAAGATCAGATATTAGCGCGCCCCCTTCCCACTTGAGCCCTCCCTCCCTCCAGCCCTATGCTCCTGGCGCCCCCTTTAGCCCTGCGCCCTAGGCAGCCGCCTAGTTGGCCTAATGGTAGCACCGGCCCTGATATAGATCCTTCTTCAGGATCATCAGTCTCCTATGCTATGTCAGGAAGAAGTGTGAAGTGTGTGAAGAAGTACTTCCTTCTGTCTGTCCCAAATATCCCGCCATTCAGGTTCATGGGATAATCCCGGGTTCTAGTATTATGACAGAAGGAGGGAAACTTCTTCCTTTCCGCTTTCTCTGCATCAAACATAATTTTTATGCACCTCTCATGTTCACTCTTTCTCACCTTTTTCCTAAACTTGAAACCTTCAAAGGACCCTTTCTCATAGTGGAATTGTTCCAGCCCCTTGATCATTTTGGTTGCCCTTTTCTGTACCTTTTTCCAACTCTACAATAACCTTTCTGAGATGCTGCATCTAGAACTGTATCCAGTATTTCCAAGTGTAGCTGCACTGCAGATTTGTATAAAAGCATTACGATATTGGGAGTTTTATTTTTTGATCCCTTTCCTAATGATCCCTAGCATGAAATTTCCCCTTTTTACAGCTTCACTGAGTCAACATTGCATTGAGCTGCTCTCACCACAAGCCCAAGATCTCTATCCTGTTCAGTCAGTTACCACCAGCTCAGACCCCATCAGTGTATATGCAAAGTTCAGATTTTTCTGCCCCATTGTGCATCACTTACTTAAATTGATCTGCACTTTCCATTTTGATGATTATTCCCTCAGTCTGGACATATCCTTTTGGAGTGCTTCGCAATCCCTTTTTGTTTTTACCGCCCTGAATAATTTGGTATCATCTGCGAACTTGGCCACCTCACTCGCTCACCCCCTAATTCCAGCTGATATATGAACAAGTTAAAAAGCACTGGTCCCAAAACAGATCCTTGGAGGACTCCACTTCATACCTCCTTCCATTGTGAGAATTGTCCATTTATTTCTACTTTTTTGCTTCCTGTTCTTGAACTGATCCTTAGGAGGATCTCATAGATTTCATAGATCTGTCCCCTTATCCCGTAACTGCTAAGTTTACCCAGGAGCTTTCAGTGAGTGTCTTTGTCAAACGTTCTCTGTACATCTGGGTGTACAGTGTCTCCCTATCCATATACTTTAAGATGTTTTTAGGATGTTTAAAGATGTTTTTAGGATGTTTTAAGATGTTTTAATAGTATGTATTGTGTTGTTTAGTTTATGTATTTTATATTTTCTGCTGTTCCCCATCTTGATCTAGATGGAGAGGCGGGTAATAAATATTATTATTATTATTATTATTATTATTATTATTATTATTATTATTATTTGTTGACACTTAGAATTTCAGTAGCAATACCTTTAAAGGTCCACAGTCAGTCAGTCAGTCAGGCGATCACTCGTGACCGAGTAAGATTGTCTTCCTGGATAAAAAAAAAAAAAAAGAAAATTTACAAAAAGGAGATTTTAAAAGGAGGAAAATTCTAAAGAAAATTGTGTAGACTCTAGCGATGGGTCCATAAGTGACTGTGGAGGCCAATTCTAGATCCACACAGCTTCCCACATGAGGACACAGGTTACCAGATGGAAGATGGTCTTGTAAAGGATTCATTTGACGTGCTTTTCGCTTAGCACGTTTCTCCCTTTCACCTTGCACTCGGGCTTCTTCAAAGTCCATAGAAGATAGAACCTTTGTGAAAGGCCAACCTCCAGTTAGATCGTTCATGGGCCAGAGCTTCCCAGTTTTTGATGTTTATATTGCATTTTTTTAGATTAGCCTTAAGAACATCTTTAAACCTCTTATATTGACCACCGGTATTCCGCTTTCCATCCTTGAGTTGGGAATAAAGTAACTGCTTTGGGAGACGGCAGTCAGGCATTCGAACAACATGACCGGTCCACTGAAGTTGGCGTTGAAGGATCATTTTTTCAATGCTAGTAGTCTTTGCTTCTTCCAGTACACTGACATTTGTTCGCCTATCTTCCCAAGTAATTCGCAGGATTTTCCGGAGGCAACGTTGATGAAATCTTTCAAGGAGGTGGAAGTGATGTTTATAGATAGTCCATGATGCTGGTTTTTGGCAGGTGGACGGGCAATCGTAAAGGGGAGCATGCCCCAGGTGTAGATATGACTTGTTTCTATTGCAGCCATTCTCCTTGCACCGGAGCTTGAACAAAATACATATCTTAGGGTGTGTGTGTGTGTGTGTGTGTGTGTAGCCCATTATATTGTTTCATGCTTCTAACTTCCCTGAGCAATAGGAAGTGTCATATCATAGTGAGGAAGGGGCTTCCTTTCCCCTCCCATCCAACAAGGCTCACCGAAAGACACTTCCCATGGCTATCTGGCATACAGTCTGTGTAGGACTAGGGAAAACAGCAAGGGATATAAAAATCCAAAATGCCACACTATGGTAATACCTTTCTTAAGACCAATGAAAATGTCACAAAGTAAAATGTGTGACATTTTAGTGGGTCTCTGTAAAGGTATTGCCTAAGTGTCGCTTTTGGCTTCCCCTCCCTCGTCCCCGCCCACCTATATGGACCAACGTGGCTAGCTGTGACTTTTGTATGGCAAGGAGTAAGATAAGGCCATGAACCACAGTGGTGTTCTGCTGCATCTCTAAAATTTGTGTGGAATAAGAACAGAATTCACTAGGCCCAAGGTTTATTTATTAATTAATTTATATCTGTATCCCGCCTTTTTCCCTGCAAGGAACCCAAGGCGGCTTACATAATCCTCCTCCTCTCCATCTTATCCTCACAACAACCCTGTGAGGTAGGTTAGGCTGAGAGTCCGTGACTGGCCCAAGGTCACCCAGTGAGCTTCATGGCCGAGTGGGGACTAGAACCCAGATCTCCCAAGTCCCAGTCCAACCCTCTGACCATTACACAACACCGGTTGAGAGGTCCCTTGGGATGGCCCCCCCTCTAATACCTCCCCATATCACTGTGCCTCCCCACCACTCAAGAGCACGTCCACACTCCTCTGCCTTCCCCCTATTTATTTCCAACTGGATATTGGGGCAGGGTGGGTTGGAGCAGTGTTCTCTCAACCTTGAGGAACATGCTACGCTGGCTGGGGCATGCTGGGAGTTGTAGGCCAAAAACATCTGGGGCCCCAAGGTTGAGAGAACACTGGGTTGGAGGACGTCAGCGGTGTTTCTCCAATGACAGTTGGGCAGCCGGCACTGTCATGGCCCACAATGCCTTGCAACAACGTAGCATTGCTGTGGGGCTTTGTGGGCGATTAAAATGGCGGCTGCCCTGCACTCACTGGAGCACCTGGAAAGGAGCTCTGGGCAGTGGATCCCTGGACTAGGGCCCATGGCAGCTACCCACGGATGCTGCTGGGCTTGGTTACTGCAGGCTGAGTCCCAAAGACATTGCTGATCAGTCCTTGATAGTCCCAGTGTGTCATGGTGTCAGTGCCAGTGGTACCCTCAGATACATATTATGTGGTCGCTATTAGAGGGGGGAGGGTCTTACTCTCATGACTCGATGTTACCAGGACTGGATCAGAAGAGGGGTTGCTAAGAAGGAAAGATCCTGAGGATCTTACAGCCTGGGCAAGCTCATATGGGAGAGGGAGAACGACCAGCTTGATATGTAGGCATTATTCGAAGGCGACAACACTTATTTCCAGGGCATAAAAACAGGGCTTAATAGGTGTCAGGACTCTACCTCAGCACCTGTTTTCAGGAAGGGTTCAGCCCTAGAACATAGGAAGTAAGAATATAGATTAAAATGCTCCTGAGCAGGCACAGAGTGCATTTTCCTCACCACAGAGTAGCTACAGCAAGTCCCCACGCACCATGGATGGAGGGAAGGGCTTGACTTTACCATCTCAAACTTGATTCCCAGCACCTGTTTTTTTCTAGAAATTAAGCACCGCATTAAATGCTTTCCCTACTGGTTTCTGAACATCCAGCTTCTGTTGAAGACACAAGAGCAAGCCAAGTTTTTTTTCCTGATCACTTGGCAACCTTACTGCAAACGAAGGGTGCTTCCAGACAGAGGGCTCCTCGCGCTTCTACTCAGAAGACATTGTGCAGCTATTTCGTCTTCCTTAACGGGTTTTCCCACAGTAAGAAAAAAAGATGGAAGGAGTGGTGGGAAAACATGGGAGGATTATACGTGGATGACGACAGCGACGCCTCCACCCCCTTTAAAATTCCGTGAATGGGGCAGGACGATTGCCCAATGAAAGCCTTCTCTGGAAGCATAGTGGATCAGACCAATGCAGCACCAGTTAGATCAGTACTTGTGTTTCTCCCACTCCAGTGCAGGCGGGTGGATCCCTATAACCTTTCCTATTTTTCCTTTCATAGAACAGGCCGGCATGTTGGTCTCCAGCAGGCAACCTTCGTCATCTCACAGCAGAGAGCGAAACTCAAAGGCCGCAGGCCAGAGGGGGAGAACGCGCCAAAGAATAGGTTCCAAAGCCATCAGCCGCATCCTTCCTTAATCAACTCTCCCTTGCCCAGGGCACCTCAAGCGAGAACACTCAGGAAAAGAGAGAGAGAGAGAGAGAGAGAAGCGGACCAAAACAGTAACCAGAGGGTCAGGTGAACAGAGGGGGCAGGCAGATCTCCCTTCACCCACCGCATCCAAGCAAAGTATGTGTAGCCACCGATTCCTTTTACCTTGTGTGCCCTACAAGGATGGCTTATCCTTATAGCGTAGC
Organism: Shinisaurus crocodilurus; assembly: GCA_021292165.1. Classification (NCBI taxonomy): domain Eukaryota; kingdom Metazoa; phylum Chordata; class Lepidosauria; order Squamata; family Shinisauridae; genus Shinisaurus; species Shinisaurus crocodilurus. Next base: position 20,287,321 of record CM037881.1, read on the forward strand.
CAGGTGTCTGACTTGATACAGAGGTCAGTTCTCTATTTGAAGAGCTGTCAGAAGACAGTCCTCTGTTTGAAGGCATCCTCTGCTTGAAGGGCTGTCCAGCCCAAGTCGGCCTTGAAGATAAAGAAGAACCCTAACGGGGGAGAGCAGGGAGGGGCCTTGGACTTTCCCATCTGCAGAGAGCACCTGGACAGCAGACTGAGCAAGGCACACACAGGTCACCTGGCCGTAGTCGTCCCCACTCTGGTGAGATGTATCGCAGTTCTATTTGAATCACAGTGATTAGTTCTAAATCTACATATGCATTAGCATGTGCAAATGTTACGCAGATTGGTGCCCTCTTTCGTCCTCTTTTTTGGCAATGCGTGAGTGCTCACCCTACACCCCTGTACCCTGCAGTCCTTGAAAATGCAAGGAAGTGCACCTGTGAGCCCCAAACCTTCTCCCTTTAAGACCCGTGGGCAGCCAGGGATGCTTTAAAAAACAAACAAACATTTCCCTACCTACCTTGGGGGTCTTCCACCATGCAGGGACCCAGTAGTGCCATGGGCAGGACTTTGGGGCAGAGGTCCAGGGCCCCACTCAGCAGAATGAGCAGGAGGCCTCCCAAATGCAGCAGGGCTGTCTTACCACATTTGAAGTTAAGAAATACACATTCCCATCCAAAGGGGGGGGGGGGCTGTAAGACTATTAAGTCCAGAGTCTAAAAATGACCGGACTGCACCATTGCAGGAACCCACTCCTGCATTCTTCTTGAGCCCATTTTAGCACTGACTTTACTAATGTGAAAGCGACACTCTTTCCTATTGCACTTTTAGTTATTTAATTATTACTTGGATGGGAGACCCCTCCTCTAGTTTCCTGCATTGAGCAGGGGGTTGGACTCGATGGCCTTGTAGGCCCCTTCCAACTCTATAATCTATGACTCTATGAATGTGCATGCTGCCTTATCGTTTCCCACCAGCTCCCTGTGAGGTAGGCCTGTACAGTTGAGATAGAGGCTGAGAGGAAATTAACTTGCCAAAGGCCACTCAGAGAGTCCCTGGCTGGGCACTGGGAAGCAAGCTGAACTCATATCTTCCAGAAACATGTCTAGCTTTCTAGCTACTCCATTGGTGGTCAGAAAGTAGATCTCCAGATGTTTTGGGCATCAGTTCCCAGGATTCTTGACCATTGGTCAGGCTGGCAGCGGCTTCTGGGAGTTGAAGTCCAAAACAGCTGGAGATCAACCTTCTGCCCACCCCTGTACTACACTACACCAGCTCAGAGAGAGAGAGAGAGAGAGAGAGAGATATCTTTGCTCTTGGACGGTTGTTGTTGTTGGGACATTTATTAAGGCATGGCTTCTCTGGAGCATTTGACAATGAAGCATACTCACACCACGTCCTGCCCAAGCCTTGGTGGTGTAACAAAGCAGACCAAGGAATGAATGCAGACTCTGATCTTCCAGGTGATCAGCAAAGGACAGGCTTCCTTCTGTTCTACACCAGGGATAAAGGAGAAGCAAGAAAAACAGACAGGCTGATTTCTGGAACAGAAGGTTTAGAACTCGGTTCAACCAGGTTCTAGTTCTCCTGCATTTGGCGTGGCCGGGCCAGCCCTACCATTCGGCAGAATGAGGCAGCTGCTTTAATTATAATTCTGTATTTAATTACTCTTAGTCAGTTTGAGCACTATTTTTAGTGGAAGGGTGGGATATAAATGTAATAAATAACGAATAAAGGCACAGGGCCAACAGTTAGTTTGGTGGTTTCCTGCTTTTGTGCAGTTTTTCCCCCATTCTAAAAGTTTGAAATACTGCTCCTAACGTTTACCGTAGTTACTGGCAGTAAGAGCTTTAAGCTAAAATATGTCTGTGGAGGAAAGGGGGGCTGGCTGGCCCGCCACACCCCCACCCTTTCCTACTCCAAAGGAACCAAGACCCTCAGAGATCTCAAGGTACCAGATTGCCAGCCTCAGCTGTCTGCAATCCTACTTGAATCTCTGTTGAGGGACTCGCCTTCAATTCTGTAACCTGGATTTAGATACTGAACTCACAGAGTACTACAAAACCCATGTGGGGTAAACCAAGACAAGGTTTATTCTGGTAGCATTTACAACAAGATTAGGGAAATGAGAGAAGCACACAAAATAAAGAGAGAGACACTTTAGTACACAGAAATAGAGCTAAAACACAATAAAACCTGATTCCTTAATATCTCTCAGGCATACACCTATGTTACCTGAGGGTATTCTCTTCAAGGGTTAAATCCAGCACAGCCTTGCCGCCCGAGGAGAACCACTCCATCTACCCGCAGGTCTGAGATGGGTAAAACTCCCACAAGGCTTGCCTTCACTAGAGCCCTCATCCAGCTCATTTCACCAGGAGCTAACTGGGGTCGGATCCTGATGCCCCCCCCCAAAGGCTTGGGGCCTCTCTTTGGCTTGCCGCCATCACCACAGCCGGGTAGAACAAAGACAAACCAAAAACCACGCTTTGGGAAATATACCTTTCCCCCCCCCCCTCCTCTGCTGCCTCTTAGCCAATCACCATACATTTCACCTGGCCAGGCAGGGGGAAGGGAACTCATGACTTACTGGGTTTGAATTACATCTGCATATGAACGCTTTCAGCCTGGCTCCTCCAGACCTCCGGGCGCCAGGCCCCATCCTATGTTTTATGTACCTTTCGCTTCCTCCCAGCCCCCTCAACTGGCCCTACTTGGTTCACACATGAGGGTGTGTGTGTGTGTATGAACCCGCAAAGGCTCTTTTTCTCCACAATGTCAGTATTTTTAGACCCGCCCCTTTTGCCTTCAGCCCCTCCAGTCACTGGAATGCGCCCCCCCCCCCCGAGAGCTTCTCCGAAATGGAATTTGGCCCTCGGGCTGAAAGAGGTTCTGCACCCCTGCTTTATAGGAAAGCACAAGGAGTTTGTGCTGGATGTGGAAGGGGCACCAGGAGACAGGTTTAGGGAAGGATGGCACATAATCTGAACGACACGAATGGTGAGTGATTCCTCCATCAACACTGAAAAAATTATACAGAGATGCTCTTGAGGGGTGTGTGTGTGTGGGGGGGGGTCCCTTCTTTCACATGCTTGGCAGAACTGTGGAGTACCTTTCTATGCTGTTTGATGATGTCTTGGATGTTGTCTGTTTTATGGGGTCCAATGCTGATTCTCTGCCGCAGTTCCAACAGCTCCCCTCTCCCAATCTGTGAATTATGTGACGCAAATGCCAGCTGCTTGGGATGTCATTTAACTCAAAGAGGGTGATGGAGGAAGCAATTGCTTTAATTCATCCTTTAAAACAGGGGCTGTATGGGAACCGTTCCAGGACTAGAATCTGCCTGGTATTAAAAATATTTCTAATTATCTATTCATCCATGCATATCTCATTCCTTGTCCCAACGTCCTCTTTATGCATTATTGCAGATGGTACATGTACAGCCCAATCCCATCCATTTACTCGGATGCAAGTACACACTGTTTTCAATGGGACTTGCTCTCAAGTATGTATGCATAGAGGACTGTAGCCTTACTGATTCTAGTAGATGAGTGGGGACCACACAGAATGTTGCCACCAGCAGAATGTTGCCACGCAGCCTGCTCCTCCTGTTCGGAGTTCCAACTATGTCTTCGTCCAGGATCCTCTGTTCCACTCCTCCATCCATCCATCCATCCCCCAGTTATTTATTTAATTTATTTAAAGTATTTGTATTCCGCTCTTCGGGGTGGGGGGAGGCTCCCAGAGCAGCTTACGATCAAGACAGTCCCTGCCTGCAGGCTTACAATCTAAAAAAGACACGGCACGCAAGGTAAAAAGCGATGGGGAGGGAAGAGGATTACACAGTTAGCTACACAGTTAGCCAGCATTCCATGCCTATTGAGCATGCTCAGTCCTGATTGGGCTGTTTTGGTTATTTTCTCTCCCTATGTATATGTGTGTGTGTGTGTGTGTGTGTGTATGTACCGGTATATATAAATATATATATATATATTGCTACTTCTGCAAACCTTGGAGCTCTGCCAAGCCTGTGGATAACTCTCTCTTGTGCATGGTTGTGTCTGGCCTATGTAAGGAAAGGCACTCGGAGAATATATATATGTGTGTGTGTGTGTGTGTGTGTGTGTGTGTGAGAGAGAGAGAGAGAGAGAGAGAGAGAGAGAGAGAGAGAGAATGAATAAAAATGGCACAACACTCCTTTGCAGAAATCCTTATGGACTTCTCTTAACATAACCAGGTCGTTGCCAAGTCCTTTCTTTAGCCATCAGGGATGTTGAAGAGTCCTCGGTCTCGAGTCACGAGTCAAGTCACGAGTCTTTGGACCCGAGTCTCGAGTCCGAGTCCGAGTCCTTGGTCCAAAATGGTGACTCACGAGTCACGAGTCACTCCCAAAGCTGACTCCACGAGTCCCTATTAAAAGCAATGGGGGGTTTTCCCCCAACAAAATAAGGCTACTTCAGATGTGTGGTTTAAATAAATTCTAGGCACAAGTGTGCCTGTTTATTTCAAAACTCTGCAACTGATTTTGGCAAGAACAGACCAGGCAGAAAAACCCAAAATAACCAGGCAGGCAGAGGAGGCAGGGAACCCCAAAGCAGGCAGGCAGAGGCGTTTGTCTTGGACAATTCAACTGTTGAACTGGTCAAGAAGAGACCAGGCAGGCAGAGGAGGCTGGGAACCCCAGACAGGCAGGCAGAGACAGCCAAACCCAAAATGTCTGAAAGGTTGCATTTTAGAAAAATGATTTTGTGAAGGATCAGTAACAGGATCCTTTGCGTGAGTTCGGCAATTATAGGGTTAACCGGCAATGAGATACAGCTTCAATAAGCACCGGCAATCACCTCCGAGCTCTAGCGACCACCCGCGAGGCTTTTACTCACAAAAGGAAACCGCAACCCTTTAAATGCCCAAATAAGGCTTTATTTGTTTATACAATAACACAGAATGGAATTAGCAGGTCTTTAGGAATACTATACTGTCAACACAACCTTATCTGACCCCCGTCTTACCCAATGAGCAGGCTCCCAGGCTAGCAGAGTGAACCTCGTCTGTCCTTAGATCAAAGCCTAGCTCCAGATCGGCGCGGTGTGGCTGAGAATGGTGTACCCAGACTGCTTGCTTTAAGGTGGATCTGGCCCTGGCGTACCCGTGGTTCCCAACAACCCAAACCCGGAAGGGAGAGGGGTTTTCTACCCCTGAGTTCCCGCTTCCCCGCCCTCCAGGTCAGGTGGGGGCTTCTGCCTGCCCCCTTCGTTCAGGTGGGCTTATCCCTGCCCGGGGAAGAAGGTGACGTACTGGTACTCTGCAGCTCTTTGAGACTGCCCTGATAGCTTGATGATCCTTGATGACTCTTCCTTGGTTTTGTGGATCTCCACCGAGACCCTCCTTTGTTGGGGATGATGGTCCGTCTGCTACTTCTCCGATGACTTCATCCCCCCTCCCTTGCCCCCTCCCTTGGGTGAAAGCCGTGTGTGTGTGTGTGTGTGTGTGTGTGTGTGTGTGTGTGTGTGTGAACCTGTGTTGGGCTTTCTCCACAGATTTTAAAAAATAAACTTGCTGTACTTCCTAAAACTTATCCATGTTGCATTTGAGGAACATGATTTTTTCCAAATGTTTGGCCCCCATTATGGAACGGTGAGATCTCATCACAATTCCACCCTCACTGAACACCCGCTCCACTGGTGATGAACTTGCTGGAACCAGAAACACACTCAGAGCAGCCACACAGAGTAATCTCAGGTCCTTCTTCTGCCTCTCCCAAGTATGCAACACATCAATCAAAATAAATCTTGACACACTGTTGGGGCTGCACTCCTGGTAGCCGTCCATAGTGGCCGAGCAGCGGCACACCTCGCTTCCCTGCGCTCTTCGCCGGCAATCACGCTCCTCTCCACTCCTTCTGGCACAGCCCAGGGATGTTGACGAGTCCTTGGTCTCGAGTCCCGAGTCGAGTCTCGAGTCCCATTAAAAATATTGGGACTCGAGTCCGAGTCGAGTCAGAGGGGGGACTCAGTCCGACTCACGAGTCGAGTCCTCGAGTCCGAGTCCCCATCCCTGTTAGCCATTACTTCTGGCCCAAACTAGACACGATCAGATTACCTGCCAGGTTGTGGTTTTTGGGTGGGTTTTTTTTAAATCAATAAAGTTCAAAAGCCCTGTTCTCTAATCTGATTCAGGTTCCTTCATGGATCCTTTGAACTAAAAGAAATGGACAGGAGTTCTGTTTATGGATCTCCCAGCATCTCGTCTAGTCTGGCATTCAGTCCATTTTGGGGTGGGGATCCCCACACACAAGACACTCAAAAGCACATTTAAATGCCACTATTGTGGTATTTAATTCAAAAGCAATTGTTCTTGATGTAGGAGAAAGTGTTGGAAGATGATGCAGTTGTACATTCTAACCAATGAAGATTTTACATTCACAACAGCACTGAGGGCCAAGCAAGACTGTTTCGGTGTAGAACAGGAACTGGGAACTTGGGTGTCTACTAGTGAACACCTAAAAAGACGCAAGAGAGGGTGTAATTTTGGGGGAAGAAATGGTGAGCAGAGGAGGGGTGTTAAACACTTCCCCTATCCACCACTTCCCCTCTACCCCAGCTGCAGAAAATATATACAGGGTACAAAGGAATTTGATTTATACAAAAAGGGAGTATTTTGAGAATAGTAATAAAAATTCTAAAATGTTGGCTAGATTAGCACAAAAAAAAAAAGAAAAAAGCTTAGTGGGGGTGATTAAAGATAAGAGGGGTAAAGAATATAATTTAGTAAAGGATAAATTGAAAATTTTTCATGAATATTATACGGAGTTATATAAGGCAGGGAAATGGTCGGAAGCTGAGAGTAGAAAATATATCGAGAAAAATTTAAAAATAAAAATCCAGGATGAAGATAGAGAGAAAATGGAGCAACCATCACAGAAATTGAAATAGAAAGTGCTATAAATAAATTGAAACAGGGGAAAACGCCAGGACTGGATGGTTTGGGGGCGGAATATTATAAAGTTTTTAAAAAAATGTTAATTCCAAAGTTAAAACGGTTGTTTAATGATATTTTACAGGGGGGAGAGATCCCCCCGTCATGGAAACAGTCCTTGACTATTTTAATCCTGAAACCAAGGAAGGATTTAGCAGAACCAGGTTCTTATAGACCAATATCATTAATTAATCAAGATGCTAAACTATTGACAGCAATTTTAGCTAGAAGAATGAATAGTTTTCTAAATAAGTATATAGGGATAGATCAATGCGGTTTCATTCAAGGAAGACAAATGGCAGACTTAACAAGAAGGGTTCTGAATATAATTTATTTAATAAAGAAAAATAATTTGAAAGCGGGGGTTCTTGCATTGGATATTTTTAAAGCCTTTGATTGTGTGGAATGGCCTGCATTAAAGATGTTAATAAAAACTATGGGGTTTGGAGAAAAATTTATAGGTATTACTAACCAATTATATACTCATAATGTTACGTCGGTAATTGTAAATGATGGAATAACAGAAACTATTAGCCTAGGCCGGGGAACTAGACAGGGTTGTCCCCTTTCCCCAGTATTATTTGTGTTAGTTATGGAATTGTTAGCGAATTCGATAAGACAGGAGAAGAAATTACTGGGGATAGGGATAGAGACCAAATGTAAGATAAACCTTTTTGCAGATGATATCTTGTTAACATTAGAAAGGCCTATAGAAAATTGGGATTGGATAGAGAAACATTTAGATGAATTTAGAGAAGTAACAGGGTTAAAAGTTAATTGGGATAAATCGGAGATAATGACATTTAATTATAGTAAACTGGAGGAAAGGGGATTTAAACAAAGGAAAGTGGATATAAAGATAAAAAATATAATTAAATATTTAGGTATTGATATATTAAAAGATATGGATAAAATAGGGGAATGTAATTTTAAAAAACTAAAAGATGAAGTTAAAAATCAAATAGAGGATTACAAAAAATTGGGATTATCGTGGTTTGGTAGGATAGCTTTGATTAAAATGAAGATTTTACCGAAGTTTAATTTTTTATTTAGAATGATACCATATAAGATATCAGAGAAAGAAATCAAAGAGTGGCGTAATGTTAAATAGCTATTGTAATGGGGGGAAAAATCAAGGATTACTAAGAATAGATGGTATAAAGCTCAAAAAATAGGGGGACTTGGTCTCCCTAATTTAAAATGGTATTATATAGCTAATCAGCTTAGATATATTATGGATATTATTGTTAGAAAAGATTTTATGTGGTGGGAAATAGAAGCATTTGAATTGGGTAATAGGGTGGATAAATTCTTATTTACAAAACAAGGACATATTATGACAAAAAGATTAGAAAATCCCTTTTTAAAAAATATGTTAGAAATTTGGGGTAGAAATAAGGAAATATTTTTACCAGGTATATCCCCGCTTACTCCAGTGGTGGTTATGGAAGATTTTCCCGAGAATGTTAGACATTTAGAACGAATTTTTAGAGAGAAAAAGGTGATAACTTTAATGGATTGGTTGGAAAAAATGGAGACAAGACAGCAAATAATTGATAGGGTTGGGGCAGGAAGAATTTCTTGGTTAAATTTAATTCAATTAGTACAATGGGGTAAGAAATGGAAGAGGAGACATGAGCATGAAAGGGATTTCACTGCATTTGAGCAGGTGGTTATGTCTAGAGAACTCGTAGAAGGAAATGCATCAGCTAGGGGTCTTACAAAGATGTTATATAAAATGTTGCAGAAATCAGAAGAGCAAGCAGAAAATCTTAAAATAGTTTGGGATACAGAGTTTGAAGAGGAAATATCAAAGGATGAGTGGAATAAGATTTGGGATAGGCGAATATTGAAAAATATGTCTATAAGAATTAAAGAGAATTTTTATAAGCTAATTTGGAGATGGTATTTGACTCCAGTGAGATTAAATAGAATAGATAATAAATGTTCTCCAATGTGTTGGCGAGGGTGCCAGGAATTGGGTACATATGCTCATATGTGGTGGAGTTGTAAAAATGTAATGGATTTTTGGAAAATGATTTTTGAGGAAATATCAGAAATTGTTGGAGCTGATTTAGAGGTATGCCCTAAACTAGCTTTGCTAGCAATAACGGAAAAGGTGATCGGTTCTCAAAATGTTAAAGAATTAATTATAAATTTGTTAACGGCAGGTAGACTAATGATAGTAAGGAAATGGAAAATCCAGCAAGTTTTCACTATTACTGATTGGTATAAAGAAGTATGGGATATGGCTTTGAATGATATGTTGACTTGTAATATTAAATGCAAAAGGGGTCAATTAAAGAAAAATTATTTCAAGGATATTTGGGGTTTATTTTTGGAATATGTGTTTAAAAAGGGGAAAGGGAGTTTACCATGTCAAGATATGTTGTATTTTTGGAATAATGAACAATTATAGAGTTATTGGATTATTTGGTCCCATGGTGATGGGAGCACAATATTAGTTATATGTGTGTGTTATTTTCTTTGTATTGTTTAAAAATTTAAAAAAAATAAAATTTAAAAAAAAGAAAAGAAAATATATACTGGAGAATCCTAGCTAGAGAAAAGTCTCTCTCTCTCTCTCTCTCTCTCTCTCTCTCTCTCTCTCTCTCTCTCTCTCTCTGTGTGTGTGTGTGTGTGTGTGACAAAATATAAGAGGGAAGCAGTGGGTGAGAACAGGGTCAAGCACTCCTCCGCCACCTACCACCTCTCCCCCTCCAAATGGCATCTTCCCTCTGTCTCCCTTTCAGCTGTTTGGCAGAGATCGGGGTCCCCGGTTCCAAGTCATGACCATATTAACCCTACTTTCATTGGCTTTAGCTTTTCCTTGTATTTTGACGAAGAATCCCTCCAACACCCCCCTGCCCCCTCTAACAGGCTACGGGGGCTGTTCTAAACGAAAACTAGAGAATATGACCAGGCTTTTTACAAGGCGTTTTCTGAAATACACATCAAATCATTTGATGTGTATTTCAGAAAACCCCTTGTAAAATGAAATGCTACTGGCAGATGCATTTTAATTTTTGATTTTGTAAAGCGCTTAGAAATATTTTTTTAGATATGGTAAGCAGCATACAAAGCATGCTGGCTGGGGAATGCTGGGAATTGTAGGACATTTTTTTTCCTGTCTAAACATGCATAGGATTGTGCCCTAAACAAAAATATAAAGCATGATATGCTTCTATCCTACCCAGCCCTGGTTTACCCACTTCCAGCTGCTGCAATCCACCCTGAAAACTCAATTGCCTAACCTACCTCACAGGGTTGTTGTGAGGATAAAATGGAGAGGAGGAGGAGGAGGATTATGTAAGCCGCCTTGGGTTCCTTGAAGGAAAAAAGGCGGGGTATAAATATAATTAATAAATAAATACATTCAGCTTCCCACCTCATCTGCCAGGTGTCAAAGACCATCACTTCTGGCCAATTCCAAACCCTACAGAGCTGTCTGGGCCAATTCAGTGCTCTCTGGTCTTCACCTTCCCACCTTGTATCAAGTAGGGCCCTGGTTTTGCCAGTTAAAATCATCTAAAGACCTCCCTTGCCTGAGACAGGAAAGCTGCCACCAATCAGAGCAGTCAATATGGGGTTAGATGGACCACCAATGGTCTGCCTCAGCATAAAGAAGCTTCTTATGTTTCTCAGCATAAGGAAGCTGCTAAATTATGTTCAGCACCACCCAACTGCCCCCCCCCAGGTAACTCTCCATACCAATCATTCTTTAGGTTGTGTTACACAGTGCTGTGAGCAAGGACAGGGCAGAAGAGACAAGAATTCCCTATGGGCCTGGGACAGCATACGACCACAATTATAAAAAATATATTTTAAAAAAACTTTTCTGAAAATTTGGTTTGGATATTGTGTCCAAAAGGGATCATGTCCTAGGTAGGCAGAGTAATGGCAGACTGCCTCATGGTTCACTCTAGAATAGGAGCATCAGGATGGACAGATGGGAAAACGAGTGGATGAATTCTGAAGTTAATGAATAAAGAAATATAAAAATAGGCTAAAGGTGCAATCCTATCATGCATGTGGAGACAGAAAAAAAGGCCTACAGCTCCCAGCATGCCCCAGCCAGCATGCCCCAGCATGGCTGGCTGTGGCATGCAGGGAGTTGTAGGCCTTTTTTTCCTGTCTCAACATGTCATCGGGTTGCTCCCTAAGAGTTCTACATCGGATAAAGAGAGGAGCAAGATGAATTAAAGGTAGAAAGGCATGATAGCCCTCTCTTGTTCTGGTGCCCTCTAGGGCAGTGTTCTCCAACCTTGGGTCCCCAGATGTTTTTGGCCTACAACTCCCAGCATGCCCCAGCCAGCTATGCCGGCTGGGGCATGCTGGGAGTTATAGGCCAAAAACATCTGGGGACCCAAGGTTGGAGAACACTGCTCTAGATGTTTTAGACCACAACTCCCAGCATTCCTGACCATTGTCCCTGCTGACTGGGGCTGATGGGAGTTAATGTGCAAAACATCTGGCGGGTACCAGGTTGGGGAAGGCTACTCTAGAAGGTCATAGCCAATATTTCCCCTGGGTCAACGGCCTTGCACACTGGTGTTTTGTGAACTGAAAAGCTGTGCCGACTTCACAGGGGCTGTGTTGATGTAAAGTTTAAACGATCAAGATGTCTAGCGGAGCACACACTGCCGCCGCCGCCACCCCTGCCTCTGCACTGATGACAAGGCTCTCAGGAGACCTTGGGTCACCCTGGCTTGTCTGAATTTTCTTCTCTTCCCTCCCTTCACCTTTCCCCCCCTCAATTAAATCATCCCGCTTAATTACAATAAAAGGCCAACTGTTTACCCAGCTCGACATAATTAATATTTGCTGCGAACAGGGTTGCAAGCTTGGCTTTGCCAGCAACCAGGGAGTTTGGGAAGGGATTTGACTGTATTAGCAGGGGAAGAGACAGCTGTCTCGCTTACTGATACCAGGGTGGGGTGGTGGGGGACTTGGATTAAAAAGAGAGAGCCTGGAATTAGACTCAATGGGGTTGTGCGGGAGAGAAGAGGAAATTATCCACCCAAACACATCCCAATCACAGGCCTAATTGCAGCCTCCATTATTCCTTATTAAAAAAAGAGAGAGAGAGATCTTCCGCTAAAACGGCAAAAAACACTTATTTTGCCTTCCGTTCCCCATGAGGCTAGTTCATCTTCTTTATCTATTTGGAATAATCACAGCAGATGTATTTGCTGGGGGTAAGAGGAACTTGGGTGGTGCCTGTCAGACTGATGTGAGGCAACTCAAGTGATGAATGCCAGCTCAGACAAACATTTTGGGTGGATTCAATGAAGGTGGCTTTAGTAGCGGCCTCTCTACTACTAGATTGTTCCTCTCTGGCTAGATTGCTGCATTAATCTTGTGTAGGGAGACATGGGTTGGCTTTAGCAAGTTGGGCCTATGGTTCAGACCTCTGGCAACACGAGGGTGTCAGGACTTGAGCCCACAGCATCATTGTCCCGCTGTGGCCCAAAGAAGAAACCATGGGGGGGGGCAGGACACCAGCCGGACCAGTGAGGAAGCTTCTTCGCAACAATAGGCTGGAGCGGGTCAGATGATACTTCCCTGACCTGTGTTAGATCAGTGTTCTCCAACCTTGGGTCCCCAGATGTTTTTGGCCTACAACTCCCAGCATGCCCCAGCCAGCATAGCTGGCTGGGGCATGCTGGGAGTTGTAGGCCAAAAACATCCGGGGACCCAAGGTTGGAGAATACCGTTATAGATTGAACAACTTACGTACTCTGCTCCCCCTTGTCTCCCAGTTTGACGGGAGTCAGAGCTAACTGAGGTTATATAGGGCAGTATCCAATTATTCTGTTGCGCAAGCGGGACCCACCACTTGCGCAACAGAGATTTGACGCTTCCTATAGGAAGCCTTGAAACAAGTGGAAATGCTCCTTTCTGGATCGGGACAGGTTGGCGGAGCTCCCTTATGTGAGCACCGCTGACCTGCCCTCTTCCAGAAACGAGCATTTCCGTTCGTTTCCCGGTTGTTCCCAGAACTGCGACATCTCCGTTGTGTAAGCGGTGGGTCTCACTTGCAGAACGGAATTGGTGGAGGCACAACAGAATCAGCGGGGGCACAGAACCCCGTTGGATACTGCCCATAGAATTAGATAATGAGCCTATACAGACAATTCATAGATTCATAGATCATAGAGTTGGAAGGGGCCTACAAGGCCATCGAGTCCAACCCCCCTGCTCAATGCAGGAAACTAGAGGAGGGGTCTCCCATCCAAGTAATATAACCAGTCCTGACCCTGCTTAGCTTTCCACACTCAGACAAGCTGAGCCAGCGTGAGCCACAGGTGCTTTAAGTGCCATAATATATGATTGATTGATTGACTGATTGATTTGAAGGATTTTCACCCACTCTTCAGCAAAAAAAAAGGCTGCCAGAGCAGCTTACAAAGATCAACAATAAAACAGTTCAGGGCCCTCAGGTATGCAATCTAAAAGACACGACACAAAAGGAAAAGGGATTGGGTGAGAGGAGGGGGGTGGGGAAAGGAAAGCCAGGCACTAGTTCTAAGTTACGATGTTCTTATAACAACCAGCCAGAGTACCTACAGGTCAGGGACAGGAGGTTGCTGTTCTCTTAGCAAAGCCGACGGAGTGGTCCTGCTTCCCTTCTCTCCCTTTGCTGCAGCCTGGTGTAATGGCTGCTGCCAGATGGAGGAAGAAGTCTGACGGAATGGGCTTCTCCCTTGGTAGAGTTGGTGGTGGCCCTGGCTGCTTCATCTTCACTCCCTCTGCTATAGCCTCATGGCTGCTGCCAGGTGATAACAGATGAAGGGAGGAGCCCGGCGGAGATGGCAGACTGGTCAGACTGTCCCAGGATGAGTTCTCCTTAGGGTAGGCTAGGTCATTTCTATCATCCTAAGTGGGAAGGAGGATTTGATCAGTCCACGTCTCAGATGAAGATATGTGGTGAAATGTGTGGTGAAAATGCCATCTGTATGGACAGTGTCATAATAGGGTTGAATGAGGGCTGCGAATGTGCAAGGCCCATATACTTTATTTTGAAATATATACAAATCAGCATAGATTCCCTGTTTGCAGTGCCCACTTTCCACACATCCCCCTTCTCAATGGATAATTTCTGTCACGAAGGGTGCAATCCTATGCATGTTTTGACAGAAAGAAGGCCTAGAACTCCCAGCATGCCCCAGCTGGGGCATGCTGGGAGTTCTAGGCCTTTTTTTTCCTGTCAAAACATGCATAGGATTGTGCCTTCAGACAATTTTCTCTGACATGCCATCTCCTCCCAGTGTCGGCTTTCTTTGTGGTTTCCCCAGACATAATCCCATGTCCCATCGCAGCCATTTCCTGCCATAACCCTCCGGGGATGTCACACAGGATTATGACTTCACAGAGAGCAAAGAGGGAGAATTCCAGTATAATGTTAATCCCCTCTCCTCTTCCATTGAAAGATGTTAAGGTGATCCAGACAAGCACTAATGAGGTTGATAAATATGATTCTCTCCCTCTTAAAGCAGAGGAGAAACTGAGGAGGGTGAGATTTATCCACATGCTCACTGGATAATGTAAGTTGTAAGTCTGGAAGCAGAATTGTGGCATCTCCATGCCACAAACCTTCCCTGGTTACACATAATAGATAATCCCAATTCCCTGCCTTCGCTACGAGAAGCAGGAGTAATTCCTCTTCCCTAGGCAGTTGCTCCCAAACTTTCAAGCTTCAAGCGAACACTTTTTCATCATTCACTTGTCCGCCGAGGAACCCTTGAACATCTGCTACACAGAATCTTGCAGAGGATTCTGGGGCATGTTCTAGAATGCACACAGTTCATCTAGGGCATGTTAGATCATCCCATCACTGCAGATGAACTGAGATTGTGTTCTGAAATACAGCAATACCTTGGATTGCAAGTAACTTGGTTTGAGAGCGTTTTGCAAGACAAGCAAATTTTTAAATATTTATTTAAATTTTTTTGACGATATACAAGCGATGTCTTGCAATACAAGTACTGTAGTAGGGCTTAAATTAAAAATCTCTGTATAAATTTTTTTTGGGGGGGGGATTTCGTTTTGATAGAAGAGTGTTTTGGATTACAAGCATGTTTCCGGAACGAATTATGCTCTCAATCCAAGGCATGACTGTATAGCCACTGCCCCCTGCAGCTGTGCCTTGCAGTGGAAGATCAGTAGTAGTGGGCAAGCATTTTGGGGGACTTGTCTACTAGTACTGATATGATATTATTATTATGATATTATTATATTGATTATTGATCAATATAATTATTGATATTATTATTATGATATTATGATATTATGATTATATTATGTATTATTATTGTGGAGAAAGCCAACCTAAGCCCCCTGCCTGACACACACACACTCACCAAGGAGGGGGGAAGGAGACCCAGGGGGGGGGAGACAGCCAGTCTCCACAGATGCCAAAGGGGACAAACAACATCTGCATAGAATCACCCCAGGGGGAAAGGCAGGAAGCATCACCAGGTTTGTCAATGCTCTCGCATATCAGCCCCATCTACATAAGACTTGAATACCTCTCCAGAGCAGACACCCTTAAGAAATGGCCACTCAACACCATAGGATGGGACCATTAAGCAAGTGGCTTCAAAGAGACCCCATCCCACGGGGGGGGGGGGGGGGCGTCACCCCACCTGACCCAAAAGGCCGCCCCTCAGGGAGGGTGTCAACCCACCTGATCACGGAGGGAAGGGCTACCTGAAACACCAAGGTATAAAACACCCTGCGCAAGGGAACTGGTGGCAGTTCAGCAATCTTGCCCATGCCTGGGGTAAGGGAACGAAGGATCCGCAACCCCGGGTAGCAGCACCCGGCGCGCTCCAGCTAGCTGGAATCACTGGCCGCTTGGGTTAACTGGACCCCCGGGAAACCAAGCTGAAATCACTCACAAGCCGCTTGGGTAGACCGGGCCCCCGCCAGGAACCCAGCTAGCCGCTTGGGCAGATCGGGCCTCCGCCGGGAACCCAGCTAGCCGCGTGCGGTTGACCGGGCCTCTGCCGGGGCCCGAGCTGAACTAACTAGCTGAAAGCCCTGAAATCACGGTGTCCTTGAGACTGCTTGCTTGTTACTTTGTACCGTACTGATAAGCTGTATTGCTGGTGTGGGTTTGGGTTTGTGAAGGTAATTTTGTAAATAAACTTGTTTTCTAAAAGATACTTTTGTGGCTATAAGTTATCCCTTTGTTCTGGGCTAAGGGTGAGGCGCTGGGGACCTCGGAGAAGGCCCGCCCCAGGACTCGCTACCCCCTTAGCATTGAACCCGCGCAGAAGACCAGGTTGTCGGTCTTCCACTATTATATTGATTATTGATTATATTATATTATTATTATTGATAATATCAATAATATTATCGATAATTAATATTAATATTATTAATATTATTAATAATAATATTGTTGGTTATTATTATCAATGGCTACTAGTCCTGATTGGCTACATGCTACCTCCAGTATCAGAGGCAGTATGCCTATGTACTCCAGTTGCTGGGTGAATGTGGGTGGGAGGGTGCTGTTGCACTCCTGTCCTGCTTGTGGGTTTCCTGTGGGCAGCTGGATGGCCACTGTGTGAACAGAATGCTGGACTAGATGGACCCTTCGTCTGATCTGGCATGGCTCTTCTTATGTTCATAGATTCATAGATCATAGAGTTGGAAGGGGCCTACAAGGCCATCAAGTCCAACCCCCTGCTCAATGCAGGAAACTAGAAGTGGGGTCTCCCATCCAAGGAATAACCAGGCCTGACCCTGCTTAGCTACTCCAGGGTTCCCTGGAACACGATCTGAAAGTCATTGCCTTAGAACAGCCTTCCCCAACCTGGTGCCCTTCAGATGTGTTGGACTGGACTGCCAATGTCCATGCTGGCTGGGAATTATGGGAATTGCAGTCCAACACATCTGGAGGGCACCAGGTTGGGGAAGGCAGACCGAGAAGTTGGAGCAAAACCTAGAGCTTTTTGCCCCAGCAACTGTACTATTAGTTCCCCTGCTCCAGAGCTACATAAATCCAGAGAGAGTTTTATCTCATCACCTTTTCCTCTTCTAATCAACAAGATGCCTTTCCTATTTGGAAGAGATCTGTATCTCAGATCTTCCTTCTTCTTCCTTTAATTTGATCAAATTCAATTCTATCCCCAGCTGGGAATGAATTGGACTGAGCGCTGGTGTAATGCAGGGGCTGTGAGTGTCTCTCTGCTTTAAATAACTCTGCAGCTACGAACTTACTAGGTGGCCTTAGACACACCACCGTGGCTCAGCCTGATGGGGATAATAACAGTGACCTACTTTACAAGGCAGTTGTAAGGATTATGGAGTGAATGTATGCGAAGTGCTTTATAAACGCTGAGTATTATTATTTGTTCTCCAGTGTCAACACTACTATAGCAGGTCAGTGGCGATTTGAAGCTGATTTATCCAGCAAGCTGACCCATAGTATTTGCATGAAAAACATCCTGGAGGCGATATGAGTGCCATCAGATGTTGTGTTTCGTTGCTTCAAAACACACCATGAAAACCTCTAAAACCTAATACAGTGCAATCCTATGCATGTCTACTCAAGAAGTAAGCCCCACTGAGACTGATTCTCAGGTAGGTGTGTATAGGATTGTAGTATAGTAGTAGGCGATTACTTGTGACCAAGTAAGATTGTCTTCCAGGATAAAATTACAAAAAGAAAATTATAAAAGGAGGAAATTCTAAAAAATTGTGTAGACTCTAGCGATGAGTCCGTAAGTGACTGTGGAGGCCAATTCTAGATCCACACAGCTCCTCACAGTGAGGACACAGGTTACCAGATGGAAGATGGGTCCTTTAAAGGATTCGTTTGATGTGCCTTTCGCTTAGCATGTTTCTCCCTTTCACCTTGCACTCGGGCTTCTTCAAAGTCCATGGAACCTTTGTGAAAGGCCAACCTCCATTTAGATCGTTCATGGGCCAGAGCTTCCCAGTTTTCGATGTTTATATTGCATTTTTTTAGATTAGTCTTAAGAACATCTTTAAACCTTTTATACTGATCACCGATATTACGCTTTCCATCCTTGAGTTGGGAATAGAGTAACTGCTTTGGGAGACGGCAGTCAGACATTCGAACAACATGACCGGTCCATTGAAGTTGGCGTTGAAGGGTCATTTTTTTCAACGCTAATACTAGTCTTTGCTTCTTCTAGTACACTGACTGGAAGGATTGTAACCTTACCAGCGTTGAATAGCTGGTAGCAAAATAGCTTGAGACCATCTGCCCTTTCTTTCCTGCTGCCCTTTCCCCCTTCTGGTAGGCACAAAATGTGATCATGTCCTAAAGTAATGCTATTTTCTCAACTTTTTTAATGGATTTTTGTTCGTTTATTCTCTGTGTGATTCAGGCGTGGAGGATTTGGTAACCGAGATGCTTCGGAATTACAAGGAAAGCCCCATTTTGCATTTTTGTGAAGGTTTTATTTATTTGTTTTTAAAGAATGTGTTTTGAGGGTGGCAGATGAGTAAACCTGCCAATCAGATACTGCAGGAAAATATACCGGAAAAGTTCCAGATCCTTATTTTAACCCATCAAATTCCAGGCTTGCCCTACTATGAGACAAAGAGCGGCTGGCAACGCAGGTGGTTATTTTGAGTGCCATTAATTCATTATTATATTTTGCTCAACCGTGAAGAGGGCACCATTTGGATTATTCCACCTCAGCTGCCAAAATTTCGTGTGTTGGCCATGCCAAATTCAAAGTATCTTCCAGAGTAAGAGGTAAAACCCTGGCTTCCAGGCCCGACAGCTTCCCCTCCCTCAAAGCTTTTTTTTTTTTTTTTTTTTAAAACATCTTGTACCTTCTTGAAAACAAATGACAAAAGCAGGGCCTGAGTATGGTTTCTCTGAGCCCCCTTTCCCCAACGGCTCTGGAAGGCCTTCTCTGTGTTGAAAGCTGGAGGACTGACTGCTGTCCTTTAGCTTCTTTTTGCTCCCTTTGCTTAAGCAAACTGTGTTTCTGATTGCCCGATTTGTATTTCTAGGCATGTATGTACAATAATCATACACAAATGAAAAAAATCATTTTAGACACTGTCCCCCGTCCCTTAGATCTAGTGTCAGTTCTTCTATGCACTGCACTCTGGAAACCAGAGACCTAACTCCCGTGGCTTACGCTGGCTCAGCTTGTCTGAGCGTGGAAAGCTAAGCAGGGTCAGGCCTGGTTATTACTTGGATGGGAGACCCCTCCAGGGGGTTGGACTCGATAGCCTTGTAGGCTCCTTCCAACTCTATGATCTATGAAAAATCTAACTTATTTAGTGTGCAATCCTATGCATGTTCAGACAGGAAAAAAAAGTCCTTCAACTCCCAGCATTCCCCAGCCAGCATGGGACCTGTACAGCCTATCAGCGACACTGGCTCTCACTGGTCCTGGGATCTCAATAGGCAAGTTCACACATCACGGCAAACCACCTTGCGAATAAGCTACGCAGTGTGGGTTGTTGGACAGACAATCGGGCTCAGCGTGGGTTGTCCCCCACTCCTTGCCCCTTGGTTCTCCCGCGGGTATTCCTGGGGACTCTGCGGCAGGACCAGCTTGTCTCCTCTCCCCTTCCCAACCACAAACTCTTTTGCGCTCACCGCAGCTCCCCCCCCCCGCTTTTCCCTGGAGATTGCAATCGCTTTTTGTGATCTCTGAAGTGACAGCCACTCACAGCCCCTCCAAAGTGCCCAAGCAGCACATTGGAGCAGCTGTCACTGGTTTGCCACTTTTTTTTGCACCTGTAATTTGCACAAATATCTTCTTCCTTCTTCAATTTTTTAAAAAAATGCTTGTTCCTCACTCCTGCTACCTCACCCTGCTGGCATCTCCTGTCTATGCACGGGAACTATCAGCAGAAACTAAGGAACTCTGGGATGTTTAGTTCTGACAGAGCATGTCACATCGGAAAGCACACCCCTTTCTGGTCTCTCAAACTACAAGCCCTCTATCTTTGCTAGAAGAGGGCCTGGGCAGGCAGCTGACTGTTCAGAATATTGCTTATTCTGTTCTAACGCTAAAAACAAACAAGAACAACGCTAAACAACGCTAAAAACAAACAACAAACATCTGGTGACTGGCCAGATGGGCAATTAACAAATATAAGAAAAGAAAAGGAAAGAAAAGAAAGGCAGCCATGCTGAGCATAAGAAAAATTACAACATCCATATTAGTGTAATACCTTCATTAGGCCAACCAAAAAGATTTGGTTACACAAACATGGATTTAGTTCTCTAACACTGTTTCTCATTGCTCCCAGCAAATCTCACAAGATCTTACAAGATCTAAACACTCCGTGTAGATATAGGGAAACAAGTATGCATAAACATATTCAAGCATGATAGACAATTTAGCATCATTTCTCCCCCCCCCCCCCATAGTAATGGGCTTGCAGCCAAGACCAGACTCCCTGGGACCACCATGCCCTTCTGTCTGCCCTTGCTTGGCCTCCCATAAGAGCAAGAGAATCTTTGTTAATGTGTAGTTGAAGCACACACAGCATATGCATTCCTCCTTCACCTTGATTTCCTGCTAATTGCAGTTGCTGGAGTCCCTGTTTGAGTTCTGAAGTACTGTGGTGCCATTAATATGCAGCACAGTGGGGTCCCTTCTCCTGTCTTATTTCAGCAGTTAGAAACTGCAGGCAATGGGGTGGGGAAACTGGTCGACTAGTTCCACCTAGTGGGCGCATTCACTCATCACGCTAACCCACCCTGGCAATAAGCCGAAACAACCCACAGATTTGTTCATCCCTTCTTACCTTTGCCTCTGATATCCCATATTGCCATTTACCATGGATTTTTTTCTGTGCCCGATCTTTCTCCTGATCGAATTTTGCCTGTATCGTTTCTCCAATACTGGCCCAAGGGGATCGTTTTGATGACTTCAGAAGTAATCGAACTGGTTGTGACCCTCATCCATGACTCATTTGCATTCAACAGTTCTTTCACTTGTTACACTTCACTTATCACTGGGAATATAGGTGATCTCAAAGGCAGAATCATTTTGATTGGTATGATTTCATTAAAATGCTAATTTAATTGCATTGCACACAGAGAAATACCACTGAGATTAGGCCAGGGCCATTAATTGTCTGAAGCAGCTGCAAATTCTTTTAGTTTTGGTTGTCCACAATTTTTGCTTCAGAAACCTGAGTAATTTCCCCCCCTGAAGCTTCTTTCATACAGCCCCTTGACTGGTGCTATTTATAGGCATGCCTGTTCTAACAGCATCACACCAGGGCTGCATTTAATGAGGACCTCTGTCATTTCTTGATCCTGCTTCAAAGATTCTCTTCCACACTCCATTTACTCACATTTTTAGTTTGTTTGTTTTTTAAAAAAGCTTGCCCTAGATCTCCAAGCACTTGGCATCCATGCGCATTGCACAAGGCTTTCAGGTCTTGCGTTCTGGTCTCCATTTAATTTTCAATTATTTGTATTGCTTCCCCTTCTTTAATGAACTGGATCTGATTCCAAGCTTGGGACCTTTGTGCATCAGCCCAAGCTGTTTGACAATTATGCCAAGGGAGATGTTACCCAAAGTGGAAACTGGAGGCCTGAGAATGGTCCTTTAGTGTGGCGATAAAAGGGAGCAGTGGCAAATAAGAGATATTATGAAGCTGGAAGGTGCGTTGAGTTCCAATAGATGTGAACTTTCTGTTGTACTGAAGTGGGATTTCCCCCCTGTGGAGCTGTGAGGTTTTAAAAATTAGTATTATTACTAAAAAAAGAAACAAGAGAGGGATTTCTGCAGGGTGTTTAGAAACCCCGTGGTAAATCAGGGATCTTACATAGCTCAATCGAGTGTTTCCCAAACTTCTGATAGCTGAAGCACATTTTTTCCTCAAGTTAAAACTGGAAGCGCGCATCACTCTTTTAATCCCAAAGGTTTCCTTTAAGCATGTTTAAGAATTACCCACTCCCAAAGGAGCCCATGCCCTGCATTACCTACAAATTGCTCATCTAGGCATGCCTCTTGAATGGAAGGTGGTGAGTCCAAAGCAGTGATTCAGGAAGAAATACAGGGGGCAGCTTCCTCCGAGAGTGGGTAATCTTGCTGCATCATTACGATGCGATGTGATCAGATGATCCCATCACATCTATTGCAAAGGTGCAGCAGAATTACCTGCCTGCTGCCAGCAGAGGATTTCATAGATCTGATAGAGTTGGAAGGAGCCTACAAGCAGGAGTCCAACCCCCTGCTCCATGCAGGAAACTAGAGGAGGGGTCTCCCATCCAAGTAATAACCAGGTTTGACCCTGCTTAGCTTTCCACGCTCAGACAAGCTGAGCCAGCATAAGCCACAGGCCTGTATGATGATTGGCAGGAAGCAAGACTAGAGCAGTAGAGCATGCAGACACAGCAGGGAGGTGTGTGATGGATACTTAGGGCTCACAAGAGCCTCAAACAATTTAGGTAATTAATTTCTCATGGCATGCTAGCAGTTATCTTGTGGTACACAGTTTGGGAACAACTGGCTTGTTTACTTGGAAAGAAGCCCCACTGACATCAGTGGGGTTTACTTCCAAGTAAGTCTGCACAAGATTGCAGCCATTAATAAATGATTCAGTCAGTTTCCAATAGTCCTTCTCCCCCCCCCCCCCATTTTCATCTGTTAATGAGCCGATTAACGTGTCATTCCTTCCTACACATCCGTTCTCTTCTCATATAAATTCAAGTCAAACTTGACAGGGAATGTAATGCCCTGACAGAACTTGGCCCCAGTTGGGGAAAAGGAACTTTGGGGTAACAATCACAATTTACAAGGAATAATCCTTGTTTTCTGCTACCAGTTCCTGATGAATCAGTGTCCTTATTTTGATTGTTAAGATTTTAGGGATGCCTTTTAAAATATTTGTTAGTGTGAGTTAAGGGTTGCATTCTTCACGTTTCTGCCGCTTTGAAAGTTAATTGATTGAAAAGCTGGATTCCCATTTTGGAGCTAAATAAATAAATACATTTTATTCTCTCCCTCCCATGTTTATTTGCATACAAAGACACAATAAAATCAGCTGATCCCAAAAAGCGACAAAGTAGCAGATACAAAAAGCAACAAAGTAGCTATCGTATTATGGAAAATAATTCATTGAATCAAATATTGTCAGTGAATGTATTGTCCCAATATAAAGCAAGCATTGTTCACCATTGAATAAACTTATTTTGCATTGTCAGGTTCTCCTGAGCTTGAATGTCACCATATGGCAATGTCCCCATATTCTGAAAACAACAACCCAGCCATTGATCAATGGAGCATCACTCTTCGTTCAAAGAGCTGGGTGTGGGTGTTCTTGCTACAATCAACAAATTGGTTAAGATTTCTACATTGTCAGTTTCACCAATTCCATTCAGTTAATTCAAAAATACAACAAAATGAATGAATAAATAAGATGCATCTTGTTTCTAGTGCATATGCAAGTGAATCTGTTAATATGAACACTAACAGTGCAGTCTTAAACATGTTACTCTGAAGAAGCCCTATTGAATGAAATGGGACTTACTCCCAGGTGAGTGAATATAGCAGTGTTCTCCAACCTTGGGTCCCCAGATGTTTTTGGCCTACAACTGGGGACCCAAGGTTGGAGAACACTGGAATATAGGATTGCTGCCTTATGCATAATGTAGTGCACAGCATATTTCACATGCCACTTCACATTTTGTACTGTTAGTATTATAATACATGTGAAGGACTGCCAACGGGTCCTTTACTCAAGACCAGAGATCAACAGGGATGGGGACTCGGACTCCAGGACTCGACTCGTGAATTGGACTGAGTCCCCCCTCTGACTCGAGTCGCACTCGAGTCCCAATATTTTTAATGGGACTCCAGACTCGACTCGGGACTCGAGACCAAGGACTCTTCAACATCCCTGGGCTGTGCCAGAAGGAGTGGAGAGAAGTGTGATCGCCGGCGAAGATTTTATTTTTTAAAATCATTTTCGTAAAATGCAACCTTTCAGACATTTTGGCTGCCTCTGCCTGCCTGTTTGCGGTTCCCTGCCTCCTCTGCCTGCCTGCTCTCTTCTTAACCAGTTCCACAGTTTGAATTGTCCAAGACAAACGCATCTGCCTGCCTGCTTTGGGGTTCCCTGCCTCCTCTGCCTGCCTGGTTATTTTGGGTTTGTCTGCCTGGTCTGTTCTTGTCAAAATCAGTGGCAGAGTTTTGAGATAAAAAGGCACACTTGTACCTAGAATTTATTTAAGCCACACATCTGAAATAGCCTTATTTTGTTGGGGAAAAACCCCATTGATTTTAATAGGGACTTGTGGAGTCAGCTTTGGGAGTCAGCTTTGGGAGTGACTCGGGACTCGTGAGTCACCATTTTGCACCAAGGACTCGGACTCGAGACTTGGGTCCAAAGACTCATGACTCGACTCGTGACTCGAGACCAAGGACTCTTCAACATCCCTGGAGATCAAAGGTGCAAAACTGCCAGCCTTAGCTCTGCCGTCTTGACTTGTTTCTCTCAGGGCCTTGCCCTGGGTCTATACACTGGATTTAGCACTGACCCACAGAGGAACCACACACACCGTGTGGGGTAAAACCAGGAAAGTTTATTTAAGGTAAACAGATTACAATAAAAGGTGGGGAAGGAGGGAAGAGGGAGAAAGCTGGGGAGACACTTTGGTATACACAGTAGAGCTACAAAACAACAAAACTAGTCCCTTACTATATAAATACCCAGGCACTTACTCCTTGCCTGAGGGTTGGTCCTCTTCAGGGCTTGCCTCAGCAAAAAAAAAAAAGGACAGGTTGCTTACCTGTAACTGTAGTTCTTCGAGTGGTCATCTGTGCATTCACACACATATGGGTTCTCTGCGCCTGCGCTGAGATCGATCGGAAGCTTCTTTAGCTGAGATGAGGCAGGCGGGAGCCCCTCCCCCTCGCGCGTGCTCAGCGCGGCTCCCGCCCGTCTCCTCAGTTCCCTGAGACCGTCTATTGCGACCCTCGGGACCGAGGATGATTGAGAACCTCAATATATTTCCACAGTACCAAATACCTTCCTTCGAGCTCGATGGGAATCGAGATCGAAAAACAATAGTAGAATTGGCCCATCCCATTTCCACCTGGGTATCCATCGAACTCGATGCAGACACCGAGAGGGGAAGGAGGGCGGGTTGTGTGAATGCACAGATGACCACTTGAAGAACTACAGTTACAGGTAAGCAACCTGTCCTTCTTCTTCATGGTCTCTGTGCTTCTCACACATATGGGTAGATTAGCAAGCTGACTTACCGGAGGTGGGTCGGTGTCGGCAGTCAGATGGTGACCGATGATAGAACCGCTCTCCCGAATGCGTTCTGCGCCCTGGCTCGAACGTCGAGGCGGTAGTGATGGATGAAGGTGGAGGGTGAAGACCAAGTCGTCGCCCTGCACAAGTCTGATAAAGAGACTCCTCTGCCGAATGCCGTCGAAGTCGACATGGCTCTAGTAGAATGCGCTTTTACGGAGTCCGGCAAAGCACGATCAGCAAGTTGATATGCCAGTTTGATAGTGTCCACTAGCCAGGAGGACAGCCTTTGCTTTGACACCGGACAGCCCCTCTTCGGTGGGCCGTAGCAAACAAAAAGTTGTTGAGTATGTCTTATGGGCTCTGTACGCGCTTTGTAAAAGGCTAGGGCTCTACGGACATCGAGGCTGTGTAAAAGTCTCTCGACATCCGATGACGGTGATGGAAAGAATGCCGGGAGTATAATGTCCTGTCCCAGATGGAATTCAGATATTACTTTAGGAAGAAATGATATGTCTGGCCGCAAAACGACTTTATCCCTATGAAAGGTTATATACGGAGGATCAATTCTGAGCACGACTATCTCGCCGATGCGTCTCGCAGATGTAATCGCTACGAGAAAAAGGGTTTTCAACTATAGAAGGCGTAAGTCTGATTTCGCCATGGGCTCGAATGGCGCTCTTGTTAATGCCTTCAAGACCAGTTGGAGGTCCCATCCAGGTATAATGCTTCTCGTTGGAGGACATAAGTTCTTCAAACCCTTTAGAAATTGTTTCACTAAGGGATGAATAAATAAAGACGTTCCGGTTGTAGTCGTTCGATAAGCCGTAATTGCAGCCAAATACACTTTGATTGATGAAAACTTTAGCCCACGGGCCATCAGCGAGTGCAAAAAGTCGAGGACAGTCGATACCGAGCATGTTACAGGGTCTTTATCCGAAGCCGACACAAAGGCGGAGAAAGCCTGCCACTTCCTTGCATAAGAAAGTCTCATTGAAGGCTTGCGTGCTGCTAACAAAACGTCCTTAAGAGAGGTCTGTACCCATCGTTATCTGATTCTCCAGGCTGTGAGGCTTAAGGAATGCAGATTTGGATGAAGTACCTTGCCTTGATGTTGTGTCAATAGATTGTTTTGAATCGGTAATTGTAGATAATCTCCTTGGGACAGATTGAGTAGGTGGGAAAACCAAGGCTGTCTCGGGGAAATCAATATGCAATTTGTCTTGTTTAATGATATCTTGGCCAGTACTCGTGTTAAGAGCGGAACTGGAGGGAATAGGTAGTAAAAACCGTCATTCCAGTCCAGCAGGAACGCGTCGGTCATCGAGTTCGGGTCCAACGCTGCTCTGCTGCAGAACAGGGGACAGGCCGTGTTCTCGCTGGTTGCGAACAAGTCTACGTCCAGCCAACCCCAACGTTGGAACAGCGAAATTAGTACTTGCCGGTCCATCTTCCACTCGTGGGACTGTAAGCGACACCCTGTTCAACGTGTCCGCCAGCACATTGGTTTTCCCAGCGATATGTATCGCCACGAATGACATTTGTCGAGGAAGAGCCCACTCGTAGAATTGCAGAGTCAGTCGCGTGAGGCGCACAGATCTGGTGCCTCCCTGCTTGTTTATATAAGCTACCACTGTGGTATTGTCCGTCACGATTTGTATGTGATGTCCGGTGAGATGATGCTCCAGCGCTTGCAGCGCCCTCCAAACAGCCATCAGCTCCAGCCAACTGATATGCTTGGAGGCCTCTGTCGGAGACCATGTGCCCTGTACGACCTGATCGTCGGAGTGGGCCCCCCATCCTAGCAAGGATGCGTCCGTCGTCAGCATTCGGCTCGGTACCGGCAGTTGAAATGGAACACCGTCGAGTAGGTTTGATTTCTGTTGCCACCACCTCAAAGACTCTCTTACGGCTCGTGGAACTGGTAAACGAAGAGAAGGTCTGTCCTTCTCTGGCTTGAAGACTCGGACAAACCAGGTCTGCAGCGGTCGCATGCGAAGCCTCGCATAGCGTACGACTGCGATGGTCGAGACCATGTGCCCCAGGAGCCGCTGTATTGTATGAGCTGACAATATTGGTTGTTTGAATACCTTGTTTGCAAGGGTAATTAGATTGCTTGCCCTTTCGTTTGGAAGATACGCCCGACCATCGAACGCGCTTAGCCTTGCTCCTATGTATTGGATCTCTCTCACGGGCTGGAGGACTGACTTCTCTGCGTTCAGGCAAAGTCCCAACTCGTGCATGAGATCGAGAGTCTCTTCGAGTGCGCTTTGAAGCTCGAGCCTCGACGACGCTACTATCAACCAGTCGTCGAGGTACGGGAAGATGGTGATGCCTCTTGCCCTTAGACTTGCACACACCACCGCCACACACTTCGTGAATACCCTCGGCGCGGTGGAAAGTCCGAATGGAAGAATGACGAACTGGTAGGAGTCGTCTCCCACTCGAAACCGAAGGTATTTCTGGCTGCTCTCGTGGATGGCGATGTGGAAGTACGCATCCTTGAGGTCGATGGATGCAAACCAATCGCTCCTTCGGAGTAAGGGAAGGATCAATTGGAGTGTGACCATGCGGAATCTTTTCGGTGGAATAAAAAGATTTACAGTCCGAAGGTCCAGGATCGGTCTGAGTCTTCCTCCCTTTTTCTTCACGATGAAGTATCTGGAGTACAGGCCATCCTCCAAGTTTTCTGCGGGAACCGGCTGTATCGCCCCTTTTTGAAGGAGGGTTGAAACTTCCTCCAGTAGCACCCGAGTTGGGCGGGTGGTCCTGATCCCGAGAAACGGGGGGAGAACTCTGAACTCGATCCTGTAACCGTGCTCTATGATGCTTAGCACCCATCGATCTGTCGTGATGGTCCTCCAGGATTGGAGGTGGTGGTGGAGTCGAGAGCCGAAGAGAGTAGTCTGAGGTGGTGTAGAGGTATCGTTCGTGAGAAGCGGTTGGAGCGTTGGTCGCACTTTGGTCGGGCCGGCGAGGGAGTCAAAGACGACGTCGGCCGAAGTCACCCCCCTCCTGCTGCCTCTGGGCCGCTGTTGTTGGAACGGTCACTGCGGAGCCTGAGGCTGTGGTGCCCCGGGTCTTCGGTTCCCGCCCCTGTACTGACCCAATGACTGATATTGTCTGGTCGGGTACGGGAACCGGGACCAACGCCGCAGCCTGAAGGACTGCGATGGTTGTTGGCGGACGAGCCCCATCTTCTTGGCCGTTGCCAAAGCCTTCTGCGCCGAGTCGAGGGAGTCATCCGTGGAGGCGTTGAATAACCCCTCGCCATTGAAAGGAAGGTCTTCGATCTTCGCTCTATCATCGGGAGTCAAGTTGGTAGAGCGAAGCCAGGCGTGCCTCCTCAAGGCTACGGACCCGATCATCGACCTGGCGTGACTGTCGACTTGATGTCGGGCAGTGTTCATCTGAAGAGCACCGATACTGGTTGCCTCCTTGATGTATTGAGCCGCCAGGTCTCTCTTGTCGTCCGGCAGATAATCACAGAGGTCTCCCAGCTTCTCTGTGATATACATTTGATATCTAGCTAACAACGCCTCGTAGTTAGATATCTTAAGTCCGAAGGAAGACGAGGAATAGACCCTACGGCCGTAGGAATCTAGTGTCTTACCCTCCTTATCTGCCGGCGTGGTATGCTGCTTTCCCCCACGAGACTGCGCCGACTTGACTATGAGCGAGTTCGGGGTCGGATGGGAAAACAGAAATTTTGCTCTCTCCTCCTGGATCTTGTACAGCGACTCCAGGCGTTTGGCTGTCGGTTTAGTAGAGGCCGGAGTCTTCCAGGTTTCTTGCACCGTCTCCAGCAGTGTCGGCAAGAACGGAAGGAGCAACTGGTTCGACTGCGTCGTCTTAAGGACAGCATAAATGTCATCCTTGGCCTTTCCTTTCGACGATTTCGCCTCAACTCCCAGAGCTGTCATCAGCCGGCTGACATGCTCCGCGAAACTCCCCATGTCCTCCGATGGGGAGACCGCGTCCTTGGACTCCACTTGCACATCCGGCGAAGTGGAGTGGGAGGAGGACACTGCCGAGTCCGAATCAGACAGGTACGCCGATCCCAACGAGGAGTGGCCTGCAACAGCAGTCGCAACCGGTAGACGCACGAGAGTCTGTGGTTGAGCCGTCGATGTTGAAGCAATTGGCTCTCCAACAATTTCGGTCGGGGCACAAGAAGCAGCTACATCTCGATGTGGTGAAGGAGAGTGCCCTTGGCCACGGTGCCTGTCCGGGGAAACGGGACGTCGGTGGTAATAATGACGTTCCGATCTCTCACGCCTTGGTGAGCGTCTCGACCTCGAGTAGTAGCTCCTAGAACTCGATCCCGAATAGTAGGAGCGCGACCTCGACCTCTCATCTCGGTAGCGGGAGAGTCGAGATCGAGGGCTCGAAGCCGTGGAGACTGAATCACGAGCCCGATAGCGCAGGGATCATGACCGGCGGCGGTATTCTCTTCAACGCTCTTCTGCGTGTCCAACCGATGGAGACAGACGTGGTGGAGGACCCCTTGAGCCCGAACAGGGTCTATCCAGTGCCTTTTGTTCCTCTAGTTGGACTGGCGAAGCCACAAGCTCTCCCTCCAACAGGGAAGCTGCCGCAGTCATTGGCTCCTTTTTGGTCTCTCGGCCTCGAGGAGACGTCGTCGAAGCCGGAGTGGACTGGTGGGCAATCGGTCCCGAAGCTCGATCCCGAGCACCAGTCAGAGCCTCCATCATTTCCACCGTTCGCTTCGAAACCACCACAGTGGCCGAAGTCAACGGGCCCGCCATCTCGCCAGCCGTATCCGCCATTTTCTCCTTAAGGCACTTCGCCTTGTCCTTACGGGCCTTCTTGGCGAGTTTTTTAGCCGTTACATCTGTTAACGGCTTCTTGGCCGACTGGGATCCCCCAGGCCGTTCCTCTGGGGTGAGGCCTTTTGCGGAGAGAGACTGCTCCCAAAGGAGGGCTCTCAATTTCATCTAACGAGCCTTTCTGGCCTGTTTGGTAAAGGCCTGACAATTCTTACAGGCCTCCACGACGTGCTCCTGCCCGAGGCACAGCAGGCAGAGCGAGTGTTTGTCAGCGGGGGGGATTTTAGTCCCACACCGCTGACATTTTCTAAACGGTGCCTTGAGAGGCATAGTTAGAAATTAGATGAAAGATAGAATATAGAGATAATATAGATAATATAGTAACTAGGACAAGAATGGGGGAGAGAAGGTTTTAGGTAGGATTTTTTTGGAGATGTTTTTTTTTTTTTTTTTTTGGAAAATGAAAGTATAGCTCGATAGAGAATCAAGAAATAGAAGGTTTATGAGAGGAAAAAAGATTTTTTCAACAGTAGAAAGACGAACAAACTCAGCTTTTAAATTTGAAAGTGAAGAGAAGAAGAACCTAATGACTCGTCGCAAAGGCGGTCGAAGAGGAACTGAGGAGACAGGGCGGGAGCCGCGCTAAGGAGCACGCGCGAGGGGGAGGGGCTCCCACCCGCCTCATCTCAGCTAAAGAAGTTTCCAATCGATCTCAGCGCAGGCGCAGAGAACCCATATGTGTGTGAAGCACAGAGACCACGAAGAAGAACCCTACTCCTGCGCTTCTTCGCGTGCAGACAACAACCCAAACCAGAAGCCACAGCAGCAGTATATTCTTCCCCCCCACC
Organism: Shinisaurus crocodilurus; assembly: GCA_021292165.1. Lineage (NCBI taxonomy): Eukaryota > Metazoa > Chordata > Lepidosauria > Squamata > Shinisauridae > Shinisaurus > Shinisaurus crocodilurus. Next base: position 20,318,152 of record CM037881.1, read on the forward strand.
CCTCCTTTCAGTAGCCCAGCTCTTTGGCCAATCAGGATGAACTGCATCTGGGCCAAGCAGAAGAGGGGTGGCTCCTGGTCATGAATAGAATGCTTGGGCCGCATTTGCATGCAAATACTGGGACATCAAAGACATGGGAGACTCATGGGGCTATCTAAGGAACTATGTAAATTTGCAGGAGATTTTGAGGCCCAGAGCCATCAGAGGAACTTTGTACATTTTGCATGACGTTACACGTATAGAGGTGTGTGTGTGTGTGTGTGTGTGTGTGTGTGGTGCAGGAAACTCTTGACACTTTTTCTTCACAATACAATTATACTTTTCTAGTATCACTTGAACCAAAAGAACACCCTCTAATAATTAGTGCAGGACAATTATACAGTATTTTAGTACAGCATACAGCAAGTGGAGAAAAGTCTAGCAATGTGTTTTGTGTGTGTGAACTCACATAGGGAGGCCTGCTTGACACATCGTGGTGGCAATTCCTGGGTTGTTTAACCCAGGAATTGTGGGGATGAGAGGAGCGTGTGAGCCACGTACTGATCATTTCTGTTTTGAATTAACAACCCAGGAATACTCAGTTCCTGGGTTGTTTCATGATGTCCAAACCCAGAAACTCTGGGTTGTTTATGGGTTAGACACAGGCAATGGTTGGGTTAACTTAATTCTGGGTTGTTTAACCCATGTACAACCCAGTTTCTGGGTTCACACATCAAGAAATAACCAAGGAACAGGGTGTTCCTGAGTTAATTAAAAGTGGAAACGATGAACAGGTGGCTCACACGCACCCATCCTTGCAATTCCTGGGCAAAACAACCCAGAAATTGCTGCCGTGACGTGCAAACCAGACCTCCCTATGTGAGATACTTATTTGTGGCAAACCCTACTCCCACTGCCAGTTGCCCTGGGATAGCAGCATCAGAGAGGAGGACACTCTGGCCAGGGCCGGATTAAGCTAGGGCAGTGATGGTGAACCTTTTTGAGCCCGAGTGCCCAAACTGCAACACAAAACCAACTTATTTATTTCAAAGTGCCTTAAATTTGGCAGGAAGGAGGAGGGGGCACTAGCTAATCGCACCCTGCTCTGTCTCAGGGCATGGCTCTTCACCGGACGCGCAAAGATTCGGGCGCGTATGCGCTGTGCTTCTGAGCTGTCTGTTCAGTTAGAAGGAGGGCTGGGTGCCTGCACAGTGCGCTTCTGGGGGTGGAGATGTTGGAGTGTGCCTGCCTGTGGAGGCCAGTAAGGAATGAGTGGAGAGGAATTACTATGGAAACCCGACGCTGAATGCAGAAGAGGACGGTCTTTTTGCGATCTGACGACCAATGGCTCAAGTGCCCACAGAGAGGTCCGTGTGTGCCAGCTGTGGCACGCGTGCCATAGGTTCGCCATCACTGAGCTAGGGGCTGTTGGAGCGGTAGCTCCAGGCCCTTAACAGACAATCGGCCCGCAATTATAGGGACACGGGGCGATTTTTCCCCCTTCGGAGTTAGCTCTGATCGTTATCATTCAGCATAATTAATGATTTTTTCAAGATTAGAAAGGTGTTCTAAGCACATCTGCATTACAGGCTTGAGGCAAGACCTAGCAAGAACTGTTGTTCTCAAATTAGCATTTCAGTATCTTTGCATTTCAATCACTGTTACTACATTTCTTTGTGAGAACTTCTAGCACATGGGGGGCTTGCTAGGGTCTGTAATATTCAGATTTAGAAGGGACCTCTCTCTCCAGCCTCGAGCAAAAGATCTTTCTGATTCGCAGCTCAATTGTTCAAATGCTAGTTTAACAAAAAACAACAACAACAAAGCAACAAGAACAACACAATTATTCTTGGTCAAGCAAAGCTTCCTGGCTTTTTGTTGTGGCTGCTTTTTTTTTTTTTTAATAAATAATTTGGGGGAAATTGGGAAGACCCTTACTGATGAGCTGCAGGAGTTTTTGAGTTTTTGCTCCGTCAAGCGACCCCTCTCTGCCCACCCACCTCCAAAATCTCCACCATGACTTCTGCTTGCTATGGGACAAACCTCTGGGATGGTCTTTACCTGCCGCTGGTCCTGATGGCCCTCCTCTGCACAGGTAAGGTTCAAAAGTTTGACTCTTTTGATCTGCAAGTTCTCCTTCTCCTTCTCCTTTTTTTCTGTAAAAGGGCTTTCCCTCTTTTGTGAGCCAAACTGAACGTAAGGGCTGTGTGTTTGTGGGTGTGGGTGTCTGCCTTTTGGGGGTGTTGATCCTCCTGCCGCCTGCAAAATGTCACCTGCTTGGCTAATACTCTGTGTGTGTGTGTGTGTGTGTGTGTGCACGTGCGCTTTCATGGGGAATTGTGTGGCATTTTAAGTTTTATTTTGAAAAACCCCAGAGAACAGAGTTCACCAAATATCCCTCTTGGATATTTTGGACTACAGTTCTCATTTGCCTCAGGCAGCATGGCCAGTGGCTGGGGAAGATGGTTTATGTTTATTTAAAAATGGTTGTTGTGAATGTTCTATTTATGTGAATGTGTCTGCCTTTTGGGGGTGTTGATCCTCCTGCCGCCTGCAAAATGTCACCTGCTTGGCTAATACTGTGTGTGTGTGTGTGTGTGTGTGCACGTGCGCTTTCATGGGGAATTGTGTGGCATTTTAAGTTTTATTTTGAAAAACCCCAGAGAACAGAGTTCACCAAATATCCCTCTTGGATATTTTGGACTACAGTTCTCATTTGCCTCAGGCAGCATGGCCAGTGGCTGGGGAAGATGGGAGCTGAGGCCCCAAACATTTGGAAGGGCCCCGGTTGGGGAAGACTGCCCTAGAGGTTAAAAAACGTGGAGGTACTTATCATCAACGATATGTGATGAACGGTTTTATTGAGTTAACAAGCTTATTGTTTACAAAAAAAGAAATATTTTCAATATGTTTCTGTTTTGGCACTTTAATGGTAATTAAAATATTTAATTTGTTTTAATATAAAATTACAGTCTTCATTTTATTTATTTCCATAAAAAGGCCCACCAAAATCCTCAGCACCAGGCCCATAATGCTCTTAATCCGGCCCTGACTCTGGCCTCTGATGGAGGAACAAAGGCTGCTGGGTCACTTTCTTGTAAGCTCTCTTGAAGGTCACTTGCATCTAATAAATAACCAGTACTCCTGGTAATACAGTACTGCTGTAATGTTATTTCTTTTACACTTCCTATTTGTATGGTTGGTTATCCCCTTTTGTAAGAGGAAAGCATGCACTTTCTGATATACATTTAAGATTATAATCTCAAACTGTTCATGATGCAACTGATGAATGAAATGGGACTTACTCCCAGGTGAGTGAATATAGGATTGCTGCCTTATGCATAAGGATGAAAATGAACAAAAAGTGGAAGAATTCTGGCAACCCTAAGTGTGTGACTTACACACACAAAAGCCTGGACCTACGTACCTGCTCCCTCCCTCCCTCCTGGCAAGAGACTTTCCTTTCTCTCGCCTCACAAGAAGGCAGCAACGCGACATGAGGAGCTGGCGCGCGTATGCACAAAGACTGGGGGAGTTAGGGCCGTTAAGTCCTCGCGCTCCATCAGCGGCCAGCTAGCGATTGGCTGCTTTACCGCAGCCCCCTCGGCCTCGGTAGCTCTAGCCCCGCCTCCTCTTTCGTCGCGCGTTGTTCAAGCCCCACCTCTTTTCCGCCGGCCTCTTGTCACAAAGCTGCCGCAGCTTCCCCACAACCAATAACTATAGAATTCGAGTGACCATAGACTTATTTAAAAAGAGTGGCTTACCATCACAAGGGTCACTTCCGGTCTATAATTTTCCACTTCGGAGTTTTTACACGCTGTGCCCACACAGACTTTCCATATAGAAGTTGTGCTTCTGTGTCACTCTCACCTTTTTCTAACTCTATGTGTGTGTGGAGGGGCTCTCGACACCTTTTGCGACAGTAGCCGTTAGTGAGGGTGCCGTGAGGTGCGCCGAGTTCTCCTGAGGAAAGTTCGGCGAGGGCGCTGAGGGGAAGGAGCTCCTGTGAGTGCGGCAGGGGCGGCAGGGGCGGCAGGGTAGGCCGGGATGGAGCGACAGAGGGCGGGCTGGTGGTTGTGGTGGGGTGTGTGTGTGGAGGCGACTGAGAGCGGGCTGGCGGGAGGGGGCGCGGAGGTTGGCGCTGCTGGGCGGCGCTGCTGGGCTGGGTGTCGCCGGGAGACATGGAGGTTTTGGGGGCGGGAGACTGGAAAGGTGTGTGGTGGCTTGAGGCGGGGAGGTCTCCCTAGTAGAGGGCGAAAAATGGGCGATTGTATGAGCACTCGCATCCCACGAAGGGCAGCAGCGTCTCCATTGGGGAAAGGGCCTCTGGGATATGCATATCTCGGTGGTGAGTCTGGGAGAATAATTGCAGTATTGGGGGGGGGGGGGTTCTTGGAGCACGAGGGCTGTCATGATGGGGATAGATGAGTGCTATCTGCTGCGTTTGGCCTATAATAATGGTTGCCAGCCCTTTTGGCAAGCAAGCAAGCTAGAAGTTCACGCCTATGGCATGGGGCACCATATTTATTTATTTATTTCATTTTTATACCGCCCAATAGCCGAAGCTCTCTGGGCGGTTTACAACAATTAGCAAGACAGTCCCTGCCCTCAGGCTTACAGTCTAAAAAGACACACAAAGAAGGGGGGATATTAATACTCCTGGCAGGGCTGGTGGAATGGCCCTGCGCTCCCTCTCATCTCCCTCCTCTCAGCCTGCTGGAAAGGCTGCACAGGTTTGAGAAATACTTGTCTGATCTAAATCCTCTCCGCAGGGCAGTCACCGCCCTGTGCTGTCAGACAATGAAATCAAACTTTATGGAGGCAGGTTTAAGAATATCCCCCGGGATCAGCGTTTATGTATCTGTGGCAGTCAACGGGTAGAGGACACCTTACATTATATGTTACATTGCAAATTGTATGAAACTCTGAGGGAAAAATATTTAGAGAGGTTCTTACTGGAGATTCTGACTATCAGTGATATGGACAAGGTTAAATATCTATTGTCAAGTACGGACAGGCTTGTCATGCTTAACATACGGTAGCCAAATTTGCTGTGAAGGCTGCCTAGCTCAGACAAACCTTTGTGGCTTGCCTTGAGATGTAAGACCCTAGTCGCATGCATATGAATGTTTAGTTTTAATATTGTAACATGTTACTCATCTTTTGTTAGTGATAAGTTTTATATTTTATGTATTTTATGTATAATCTTTTGTAATTGGCTAAAACCTATATTTGGTTGCCTTAAACAAATAAACAAACCTATGGTATGGGGGGCTGCCATTTTCAGTGTGTGCCATACTAAATGTTCATCCTCTCCTCATGCTTGGTGGTGGCATTGCCTGTGGCCTACAGAGCCACTGAGTACAGGCATCAGTATGGAGGCAGGCAAGAGTGTGGGTCTTGATTCTCTGGTATAGCTAGGCACAGAGGCTTCTCTGGTCTTGACCAGATGTGTCATAAATCCTGCTGTCTGCAGCACTTTTGGCATCTGTGCTGTGAGTTGGCTGCCTGTGGGCTATGGGATACTGTGCAGTATAACTTTCAAGTCGGGTATATTTTACATCCTCAGTCATTGAGGAAGTGGGTGGGTAAGCGATGTGGGTGTGGATAGAATGGCAGGCATTTTCCTCCCTTGCAGAATCCTGGGCTATATTTTTCATGGTTTGTCTTGTTACAGGAAGAAAGCAGCCTTCCAGCTGTGCCCCCTGTCATATACGTCACCCAGTATTAAGAGTAAGAGCAACGATGGCTTCAAATGGTGTAGAGCAGCATCAGCTGACACCAGCGGGTGAACACTTGGTAATGGACGGTGAAGAGGGAGGAGTAGGGACAGTGACAGCAAACAAAGAAGCGGAAGGTGATGCACAGTTGGAGTCATCTAATCAAGATGGCGCCAAAAAGGTTGTGCCTGGCATAATTTACCTTGGCCACATTCCTCCTCGCTTCCGGCCTCGGCATGTCCGTAACCTGCTTAGTGTCCATGGCGAGGTGGGACGTATCTTCCTGCAGCCTGAAGGTGAGCCTGTGTGTGTGCATTAGAGAGGGGTTGGCGGGCAGGGTGTGTGTCTGTGTTTGTATACATGTGTTACATAGGACCAGGTAGGATAAATGTCAGGATGAAAAACTCCAAAGAAAAATACTATGTTGGATGCAGTCTCTTCTTAGAACTGACACTGGCATCTGTAAAGGAAAGGGAGCTGAAGGACAGGGAGGTTCAGATAACCTTAGTGAGTTATATTATAGAATCATAGAATAGTAGAGTTGGAAGGGGCCTATAAAGCCATTGAGTCCAGCCCCCTGCTCAATGCATCAGAACAGATGTGGGCAGCCCAGGCAGTCACCCATCCAAGCACTGACCCGGCTCATACCTGCTTAGCTTCAGCATGTGTCCTGCATTATGTGCTCTCGCCGCCACCTGCAGGTATATATAGATGGCTCTCTAGCTGAAATGCTGTGCAGTTCTTACCTTCTCAAAGAGTAAGTTAGAGTAGTCATTGTCATTATTGTTTATTATTTAGTGTAGTAGAGTAAGTTACTGTTGGTCTGATTTTACATATGGAAAAACTGCAACTGACTTGCAGTGATGCATCCATAAACCAGTGGATGGGTGCCTAGCTGAACTGGGGTTTGAACCCAAGGTCTAGTCCAGGTCTGCACAACACGTGACCCATTTTTCTTTCTGTGTCCCTCAGAGCGATTTATACGAAAGAAGAAGAAGAAAGCTGGTAGCAATGCCAAGAACTTCACTGAAGGCTGGGTGGAGTTCCGGGATAAGCGCGTAGCAAAGCTGGTAGCTGCCAGTTTGCCACAATACACCCATGGGTGTCCGCAGGAAGAGCCAATTCCATTATGACCTGTGGAATTTGAAGGTGTGTGTTGCAGGCTGCTCCAGTGAATAAGGGCTTTTGGATTCTCCTGGTACCCACTCCTAATTTAGTTGCTCTTATGTAGTAAACCCAAAATTGACTTATTGGCTCTAGGAAGGAATAGGTAGTTAAGACTTGATACTGAGGCTTTTGAAGGTACCAAATCTTCTCTCCCTCTAGTTGGATAGACTCTGACTTGGGTTTGTGAACCGTTCATGAAGTCTGGTGCAAGATAAATTGCCTTACTAAACTCTACTTGGACTGGACAGGCACCTCTGCAAGTGTGGTTTGGTGCAGCATCCTTGCTCAAAACACAGTGAGTTGGAAATAGGTCAGAGATGGTCAATGGCAGCCCATGGGCCAGAATTGGCCCTCAAAGTAACTTTTATCGGGCATGTGGTAATACTAGCAAACTTTCATCAAATTGTGGTTACCGGTAGGTATTTTGCTCACTGTTTCACTTCTAAGAGAAGAATTAATGAATCTCTTTGTATATTTTTAATTTGTTGCATTGCAAAATTGGGTACATTTGGGAATAGCAATGGACTGCTGCCAAATGGGCTTCTTGAGGGGATCTTATGGGAAGCACATTCATTTCTCAGCCCTGTTCCCACTCCTTTTGATCACCTTACACCATCCATGTGCTCCAGTGTAAAGCATGGACAGGAGCCCTTTCTGTGTGTGTGCCAAGGGCTGTTTTCTCTTAGGCTTAATCTGTCGGGGATCAAGCCAGTAGTGGGCAGGGCCACCTCTTCTCTCTCTCCCTTCCTCCCTCTTCATCCTCACCCAGCAGGCTGCAGGGGGGGAGGACTTCATTCTTGCCAGAGATCTGAACTCTTTGCTTTCAGCAGACTCATGAAATTAGGCCAAAGCCACAGGTTGCCCACCCCTGCTGTAAAGAGTTTACTGCTAGGTGATGCTGACTTAATGGTAGTCTGACCAGTTGTGAGGAGGTCAGATTTTTCTGGCCCCTAGACTGATGTCTGGAGAATTGTGGCCCCTGAGAATACAGAAGTTGGCCATCCATGATTTGCATGATGATCAGATCTTTTAGACAGTTATAAGCCGCTACAATGTGTTTTAAGAGAAGTTTCCTTGTTTTTTGTTCCCAGTATCTGCACCGCTTCAAATGGACTCACCTGAGTGAGCGGCTAGCGTATGAACGGCAAGTGCGGCAGCAGCGTATGCGTGCTGAAGTTTCACAGGCCAAGCGTGAGACTAATTTCTACTTGCAGAATGTGGAGAAGAGCAAGCGCTTTTCAGAGAAGGGCAGTCAGAGAGAACAGGAGGAAAAGAGTTGGGGCTTTGTCCAGCGTCGTACTGAAGATGAAATCCAGACCAGCAAAGGCAACAAGCGTCTCAAGCAGCAGCTGGCCCGGGCTGCCAAGATCCAGCAGAAATCCCAGTCAAACAGTTCCCTACTGACCAAGATCTTCAACATCCAGCAGTAGTGGTGTCCCCATAGAATGCAGGACTTGCTCATAATTCTGGCCTAGTGGTTAGCAGCCAGGCTTTTACAAGCCAAGCAGAAGGTGGTGTATCATCAGTCCTATGAGGGAGAAATAGCTCATGCTGTGTTAGCCAATGCTTGACACAGTTTATGGATATGCTGAGGATATACAACTTCTCTTTCTGCTGAGCAGAGCCGCTCTTTTGAGAGTCATCCCATCTTGCCTGGCCAGCATTAAGCTTTCCTTTGTGGGGACTTGGCAAGAGTTAACTTTTTTGGTTCTCCCCATGGGGACTGGGGTTGGGCTCAACTCTCCCCTCCTGAGAAACCCTGTACCCAGTTCTGGAGTGGATCCAGAGGAATGTTCTGTGATAACTCAGGTAACACAGTGGGGAAGGGGAGCTGGAATGAGCTAGAATCTATTTATGAATATGAACCTTGATCCCCATTTAGAAAGCAAGGGGAATGAAAGGCCAGACTCTCTTTTGTGGAGCTTGGTATAGTCTGGGAAACAAGATGCTTCGGTCCATGCCTCCATTTGCAGCAATTATCTAAGGTGCTGTTAAATGGGAAACGTCAAGCAGAATGCTAGGTGCTGTGGGGATATGACGGTGAGAACAATATCAATTCAATGTGTCATTGATATTTCAACAAAAGCTTGTTAGAACTGTCATCTTCATGCAGACCACAGTGCCAGGACCAAATAATATATATGTTTTTTTGAAACTACTGCATTGAGTTTAGGATTGCTTATCCTTCTAACCGTGACCAAACCTTGTGGTAGATATCTGACGGAGACTATTTCCACCTTTTTTGAATAAAAAACATAACAAATCTAAATAAAAAACTTCCTTTGTAACACTTGTTATTTTATTCTTAAATCAAAATGTCTGGAAATAAAGTGAATGAGCTGCTGATTAGGCCAAGGAGGTATTTAGTTTATTTTAATTGTGATTAAAAATATTCAGTATTTCTTTCACAAGTGAAGTGTAGATTGATAATGTAAGTCATGATTCAATATGAGGAAAAGCTACAGTACTTGGAGCTTTTTGGTTTAGGGAAAAAAGACAACTATGGACAAAATCCTATGCAAGTTTAGACAGAAAAAAGTCCTACAACTCCCAGCATACCCCAGCCAGCACTCGGAGAAAGCATTCCACTATTTTCCTGTCCTCTTCTTGCATTTCTGGTGTGCCTTGGTGCTCTTCAGTCTTCAGATCTCTTTGTTCTCCTGTAGAGCTCTTTAGTGTTTACTGGAACTCTTTGTTCTTCATTCTTTTTGGAGCTCTTTGGTCCTCTCCAGAGCTCTGCCCCCTGCCTTTCCTGCTTTTGAGGTGGTCTGATGCAGAAGGTTCCACTAGTTCATGGCAAAACTTTTTGCTGCAGAGGATTCAACTTGGTCACAGTGAAACTTGAGTGAGTTCTTCGTGTATGGTGTTGGGGGGTTAGTTTTGTATGGGGGGGCTGCAAGGAAATGAAAGTGGAATTTGGGCTATATCTGGATTTTATTGTTGGCTTGGATTTAGGGATGCAGTCTTTTTTTCTGGCTGGCAAATGTTCTTGAGGTGTGCTGGAGTGTTAGAAGCATATTGCTGTTGCCCGCCTGAGAGGTACCTTGAGCTGTGATAATACCTTTTGCTGGACAGTAATCTCAGCAGGCTCGTCATATCTTTGTCTGCCTTAGAACACTCAGAATGGCTGCCTCAAAAAAAAAAGTTGATCCTGAGGGTCGTATTTTTAACAAGCAACAGACAACTGATCTATTTATTTTTTGGTGCATGTAAAAAGCAATCCAATTTGCCTCATCTCTGGAGAATCAGTTGCTGTTATGGAGAAAGCTAACATTGAAAGTCACTGCAATACAAAGCACAAGAAGTAAGAAGAAATTAAAGATCAGGTGCATGCACGGATGGGAGAATAAGCAAGGCTTGAGTTTGTCAAAGTTCTCCAAGTTCTACCTCAAAGGTTGGTCCGTCTCATTCCTATTCCTGATGGTGAGCTTTTTCTTTAAACAGGAAAAGTACGTATATTTTTAAGTGTTCACCCAAATGTGTACTTATTGACTAAAGTGTGAAAATGCATATTTTTTTCCAAAATGCAATTTTTTTAACAGCCACATTTTGCAAATGCAATCACAAGCTTGGAAATATGCACACTTTGCCCTCAAAATGCATTTGCATTTGGGGCTACAAACAGGGCAAGTTCTAGTGTTTAACAAACTGAAATGAAATTTCAGTACATCCCTAGGCGCATGCTGAAAAAATAGCAACACTGAAGAAGAGTGTGGATGACCAGAAACGCATTTTCATAAAACCAAAAAAGGAGATGGCCAATGTGGTGCAAGCCAGTTATGTGGTTGGTTAGTGGTGATCTTGCAGGGAGACAAAAAGGTGAGTTTGTGAAGGAGTGCCTGGTTGCAACTGCCTCTATTGACACCAGAAAAACATTTAATTATTTGAAAATGTCAGCTTATCTGGGAGGGCAATGTGTGAGAGAATTCAAGATATAGTAGAGGATATTAAACTCTCCGAGAGGTTCTGCTGCTGAATTTGTCTTCATTCTTTGGCTATTGATGAGACAACCAACTTAAGTAATCCTGTCCAGCTGGCTATTTTCTGGTGTGGAATTTCACATGTTGAGATTAGGGAGGAGTTGCTTTCTTCGGCAGCAATGCATGACTCTACCAAAGGAGATTTTTAAAATTTCTTTTTTGAGAAGATGCTGCTGGCAGTGCACAATATGCAGTAGTTTTGAAAAAACAACCGTGGACTTCATACTACTGATGGTGCATCCGCTATGCTTCGTGCGCAGGAGGGACTTGTTGCCCTAATTAGGAAAGGAATGTGGCCCAGCGTCCACGTCACAGTCTGGGAAATGTCTCCACTTGAGAACGCTGCAGAAAAGTCATAGGGGAGGCTGGACTTCACCACCAGTTTTTCATATTCTAGGATAATTGATTCCATATATCCATAAAATTATTCTTTAACTGACCTTTTTTGCATTTGATACTACAAATTAGTTTATCGTTTAGGGCTATATCCCAAACTTCCTTATACCAATCAGTTACGTATTAGGAAAACATGTACTTTCCATTTTCTCGCTATCATTAGCCTAGCCGCAGTTAAGTTTACAATTACGTAATTCCTTCGTATTTTGGTCGCAAATAACTTTCTCCATTATTGATAACAATGCTAGTTTTGGACAGACCTCTAGGTTAATACCAATAATTTCCGATATTTCTGTAAAACCTTTCGCCAAAAACCCAGTACATTTTTAAAACTCCACCACATATTAGCACATGTCCCTTTTTCCTGACATCCTCTCCAACAAAGTGCGGAGCAATTATTATCTATTTAATCTTACTGGAGTTAAGTACCATCTCCAAATTAATTTATAGAAATTCTCCTTTATCCTAGTTGACATAACTTTCACAATCCGTCTATCCCATATGTTGTTCCAGCCCACCTTCGAGGTCACCTCTTCAAATTCATTATCTCATACTGTCTTTAGATGGTCATCATCTATTCTATGATTCTGTGATCTTGTTCTGCTTTTTGAATCAATCTATATAAATCCCTTGTTATACCTCTTGTTGACGCGTTGCCTTGTAGACCATCTCTAGACGTAACAATCTTTTCAAATTTAGTTAAATCTCTCTCATATTCAGTTTTCCTTTTCCACTTCTTCGACCACTGTTCTAACTGTAATGAATTTAACCACGACACTCTTCTTCTCCCAACAATTTCCAATATTTGGTCTCTAGTCCCCATCTTTTCCACCCAATCAGATAATCTAATACCGGTAACCCTTTCTTCTCTTAGTATACCCTCCAAATCCAGTGTTAAATTTTTGGGAAAATCATTTAGAGCCACCGCCAGAGTTAATGGAGAAATCCCTGGTATAAACATGTTCCTCATAGTACTCCAAGTCTCTAACAAACTTCTTAAAAAAGGGTTGTCTATCTTTTTAATCAATTTATTATTATTTTTAAAGAAAAAGTACCGTATGTTCTCCAAAGTATTTTGTAATTCAGATGTTTCTAACTCCAACCACATTATTTCTTTAGGCTGTGCTATAATATCCACTGTATGTCTTAATTGATTAGCTATATAATACCATTTTAAGTTTGGAAGACCCAAAACCCCTACTTTTTGCACTTTATACCATCTTGTTTTTGGTAATCCTAGACTTTTCCCCTCCATTACAATATGTGTTAATAATTGTTTGCCATTCTTTAAGTTCCTTATCTGATATCGCACTTGGTATCATCCTAAATAAAAAAAATATCTTGGACAGAATCTTCATTTTAATCAAGGCAATTCTGCCAAACCTGGAAAGTCCAATTTTTTAAATACTCCTCTATTTTATTCTTAACCTCATTCTTTAATTTCCTATAATTCTGTTCTCCCAATTTATCTATATCTTTTGGAATTACAATTCCTAAATATTTTTCAGACTAGTTTAATTGGTGCAATCAGAATCATTCTCTGAGAGGATCCTGAAAAGATGCAAGGATTGTTTGCCTCAATTTTTAGAAGCTATGATCCCACCTGGGGAGATGTGCAAACAATGCTAAGTGAACTTCTTAGCCCTGAAGAAAAGTGAATGGTTGAATCCAGAGCTAGAGAGAGGGCAGAAACAGAACACAGAGAGGAAACAGGAGCTCCTGTAGATGAAGCCCTTCCCACTCAAGACCCAGAGTGGAATCCTAATGATGACAATGACAGAGATGCATTAATCAGGTATCAAAAACTGATTATGCAAGGTCTTAAAACAGCCATTCCTAAAACCATGAATTTGTCCAAGCTGTATGAAGTGAGACAAGGCCCCACTGAAGATCCTAGCACCTATTTGCAAAGATTGGTTGAAGCTTTCAGGCGCTATAGTGATTTGGATCCTGATTCACAAGATGGCGAACACCATGTTCATAGCTCAGTCAGCTCAAGATATTTGGACAAAGTTTATGTGAATAGGGGCCACTGTTGCTCCTCCTGTCCTGCCAGTACATGCCAGGCAGGGCACTGGATACAGATTGGAGGCTTCCTTCCAACAGGTGGCAATGTGATACGGATGCACCCTAAATTGTATTAAAATTAAGAGGGGGGAAAACAAGATGGCGATGGAGTAACAGTCTGTTTTAGAAGCTCCTCTTTAGGTTTCTTTTTAACTATGTTTTAACTGTGTGTGTTTTTAGCTTTTTGGAGCTTTTATCTCCTGAGTCTTCGTTATGTTTTTATTAGAGACTTTTTAATGCTAAAAAATCTTCTAACTCTTGTTGTTTCCTGGCTGAAGTAGAGTATTTTTGCAGCTTAGTTGATTTCATCCCGACGTTTTACTTGGCGTTTTATCCGGCTTATCGCTCTGTTGTTACAGCCTTGAGGTTTTATTTTTGATATCCCTTCACGAGTGCAGCAATGAGAGAGAAAGGCCTTGAGGCCTGAGTTTGTTTGTTTGTTTTTTCTTTGAGGAGAACCACCTTATTATTATCAATAACGAAAGTTATCGCCGATAAGATAGACAACAAACTTACAAGAAATTTTACAAGGTTATAATGCTGAAAAAAAATAAAAGATTCCCCCCCTCCCCACCTGTGTTACAACAGATAATTCTGGGCGCTAGATTCTCTCTAACCCCACATTCCTACGAAAGGTTTAGGATCTTTGGCTGGGGTAAAACCTGCGCTGTTAGGGGGGAATGTGCGCTTTGCTCCTTTTACACTTAAACAAACCTACACACACAGAGAGACTCTAGAAACAAAAGGGTGGTTTTATTGAAGAAGAATACAGAGTAGGTACAGCGTCTTACTTGTTGGTAAAGCAAACCTAGTGATGTCAGGCAGCAAAATATCCTTACGCTATGGTTCAAACACACCCTGTATTCTGAAGAGAGAAAGAGTCCATTTTGCCCTGTCAAGCCTGAACAGAAAAGGGGGGGGGGAGGAGAGATTCCCGCCTAGAAGGATAGAAAAGCAAAGTCCTGGCTACTACCTGCCTGCTGTGGTGAGGTTCCAGCTGTAGCCCTGCAGTCCGTGTTCCAAGGTGACCCCCTCATCTCTCTCTCTCTCTCGACACACCTTGCTAAAACCTCCTGGTTCTTATAGTCTCTTTCCCGCCTTTTTGGAGGAAATGAGAGCAGGCGGGCTCGCCTCTGTCCGCCAGGGCGCAGCTGGAGTGGCTGGCGGCTGCTGATCCACCGCAGCTTGGCGCCTCTTCTTGCCTTCCTTCCTCCCTTCTCGGGCCGCCGCCGCCGCTGGGACTGCATTAATAGAATTGTATTGTGGTGGTGTCTGTCTCTGGGACACTTTTTCAAAATGGCAAATGTCCCCATGGGCCCAAAGAGGTCGCCTACCTCTGCTCTAGACTGCCCAACTGTTGGGGAAGGGGGTTGAAAGCCCTATTGAGGAAGACCCCTCCCTCAAGCCCAGCTCTAGAAGTAATTAAACAGGGAGGCACTTTGTTACTTTGCCAAATCCCAGAGGATGCAGACTTTAACCCAGTGTTCTCCAACCTTGGGTCCCCAGATGTTTTTGGCCTACAACTCCCAGCTACTCTGGCTGGGGCATGCTGGGAGTTGTAGGCCAAAAACATCTGGGGACCCAAGGTTGGAGAACACTGCTTTAACCAAATGGTGCGAAATAGCCTGTGGGGGTGGGGGTAGCCAAACAACCATTTACTCTTCGCACATGGGAAAGAAGTTTGTGAGAACTTCTATTTTAGTTAGTGAGAAATTCCAGAGAAATACCGTTTTATACCAACCAGTAAGGCTAGTCTAATATAGTTGCATTTTACCTGCTTGAGTAGAATCCTGGGTTTCAAGGTATCTGCAGTTCCTCGCAGGAAAGAGATTCTGAATGAGTGCGAGTACATCTTTTGTCTCCTGGTTTGGATGCTTCCAGGAAGACCAAAGTACAGAGTGATGCTTCAAATACTTACGGGAATCTCATAAAATTGTGGCTTCTTAGAGACACCTAGATTGTGGTTTGGCCCAATAGTGAAAAAAGGTTTGGCCCAATGGTGAAAAAAAGGTCGCCAGTCAGAAATTCCACCTTTTTACCTAATTTGAACTTACATGGTAAAAGAACTAGCTAGTTCCAGCCAGTTGGGTTATTGTAAAAACTGGGTTTTTAAGCTAATAATGTGTATTTGTTGCTGGAGGGAGGCGATCTGATCATATAATGCCTATACTGTGCCAGTTACACTGATTACCAGTGTTTTCAAGCCCAATTTAAAGTGCTGGTTTTGACTTTGGGACCAAATTACTGGAAGGACCGCCTTCCCCCCATAACATTCTGCCACCACTTTAAGATCAGCAAGAGAAGCCCTTCTCATTTGCCCACCTGTGAGGTGAGTTAGAGAGGGCCTTTTTCGCAGTGGCCCCACACCTCTCGAATAAGTTGCCATCAGGGGTTTACCAGGCCCCATCTTTGCAGGGTTTTTTTTTTTGAAGGCCCTGAAAACCTACTATGGCCTTCCCCTGATTTTGTTTATTGTACTGGGTTGTAGCTGCAGTTGTATGTGGTAGGTTTTGTTTTTATGCTGGTCTTTGTTGTTTTTTAGGATGTTTGCTGCTGTTGCTGTTTTTATTACCGTATCGGTTTTTATTATGTGTTTTATTGTTGTACGCTGCTGTGGGAGGGCTCCTGCCTTGAAAGGTGGCAAAGAAATATTTTAAATAAATGAATAAATTTGGAAATAAAAAATATAAGACATTGCTTATTGAGGTGTTTTCCACAGGGAGGGGAGCACTCTTGGTTTATTTAGAATACAGGGGTTTGTCACATTGTCCTTGGTAAGATGACCTAGCCTCAAGTAATTTTCTGCAGGGGTCTACCTGGCAAAACAGAGTAATTATAACACCAAAGCTATAAATGACAATGGAAATAGCCGTGACTATGGGATCTTCCAGATCAACAGCAAATACTGGTGTGAGGATCACAAGACACCCGGTTCCAAGAATGCATGCCACATTACTTGCCGCAGTAAGTATGCGTGTGTGTACAGTGAGGCAATGGAGTGGCAGCAGAAATAATAGCCAATGACACACCAGAGTTCAGGAACGTCCCTTCCCCTGCCCCTCTGGCTTCCACTTTGGCCCATGCCGTCTCCCTCATGCGTACCCGTGCCTTTTCTCCATGGCTCATCCCGTTCCCTTTCTTCTTTCTTGAGAATTCCTGGACGATGACATTACAGATGACATGAAATGTGCCAAGCTGATTGCAAAGAGAGCGAAGGGCCTGACTCCCTGGTACGTGGAATCACTTGATGCCCAGTGGGATAGAGAGTGGAATGGGAGCGGGGAAAGGCCAGGGAGAGACACCCAACATGACTCAGGATGAGGATGCAGCTGGAGAGTTTCACAGAAGGTTCCAGAACAGCCCGTTATGTCTTTGAGAATAGGACGGGGGTGGTGGATTTTAGTTGCAGCCTTCTAGATTTCCGCATGAAAAATGAGGCATGTACACGGACAATGGGTTGGATCCCGAGGTAAACACACAGAGCTCCGCTTGTGCAGTGGGGTGTGTCTTCCCTGTACTTCCCCAGAAGGGACCCTCTGGAATGGTGTGCGACGGGGCTCGGAGGGCGGCCGGCAGCAGGATGGGGGGACCAGGAGAAGCAGGTGGGGCAGTGCAAGGGCCTTCCCGCTCGCGCAAGATACCTCTGAATCCAAGCCATTGTTCTGCACGGGTCCAAAAACACAGGTGGCCATTAGGAAAAACATCCAGTGACAGGAAAGTGACTCCTTTACTAGGACGAACCAAAATGTATTTGAATGGATCCGTGAGAGCTTCTGAATTACATAGATATTTCTCTCAAAAATAATACTTTTTAAAAGGGAGAAAGATGTTTGTCACAGAGGACATGACGGGGTCTTGCAGTGATTCCAGAGGGGGCTTTTATTGCGCCATCACCCTGCCTCACTCAGATTTTGATGGGGGGTCCAGACGTCGTTGTCAGCTTCCAATTGTACCACTGCCATGTTTTCCCACCACTTCCTTCCATCTTTTTTCTTACCATGGAAAATCCAAAGAGTTAGAAAAGACGGAATAGCTGAACAATGCTTTCTGGGGATTAGCATGATTAGGGCCCCTTCATGTGGAAGCTCTCCCCGTCTGCAGTTGCACAGTCTTAAGATGGTAGAGTTGGGAGCAAGCTGTTAGCAGACCTATCAGGCGACCAGAGACAAATTTGAATGTATTTTCAGAAAGAAAGCAGCCGAAGCTTCTTTGCTCCTGTGTGCCTTGATGCAACCCGAGACCCTTTTCTATAGCCAGCCACAATTAGTCTGCTAACAGCTTGTGGCCTGCACTGCCATGGAAAGACTGTAACAACTGCAGCTTGGGCTTCCTTCATGCGGTCTACTAGGACTGTTTTCCCACCTTTTGTGCTTTGTTGTTGTTTTTAACAACCAGCCTTTACAGCAACTGAGAATTTGAGTTCTGGGCAACTGAAAAAGGCACAAACCTCTGATGCAAAGCCCACCTGAATTTCCCAGCAGGCTTGACAAGCTGTTATATATACCAGGGGGAGCTGCGGTTCAGTTAGTGCTTTTTGGACCTCCTGAGTTCCTGTAGTTGTTTGCTGCAGGGGCTCATAATAGGTGGAGCTTGTTCCAGACGTAGCAATGGACAGTTGTGTCTGATCCTCGCCACTATTCCTGCTACGGCTACCTCAGCACAACAGGAGCAATGGGTAGGGTTGCGCACTGAGCTAGGAGGGAAGGTGATGGCTCTCCTTTGCCTCAGGTGGCGAGATTTTAAAAGGGCTACCTCTAAGGCAGTGTTCTCTAACCTTGGGTCCCCAGATGTTTTTGGCCTACAACTCCCAGCTACTCTGGCTGGGGCATGCTGGGAGTTGTAGGCCAAAAACATCTGGGGACCCAAGGTTGGAGAACACTGCTCTAAAGGAATAATGCTATGCAAGGGCAGCTACCCCTCAAGTACAGTAATACCTTGGATTGCAAGTAACTTGGTTTGAGAGCATTTTGCAAGACAAGCAAATTTTTAAATATTTATTTAATTTTTTTTACTTGATATACAAGCGACGTCTTGCAATACAAGCACTGTAGCACAGCTTAAATTAAAAATCTGTGTACAAATTTTTTTGGGGGGGATTTCGTTTTGATATGAGTGTTTTGGATTACAAGAACGAATTATGCTCTCAATCCAAGGCATGACTGTAATGCTTTTGTTCCTTCTGCAGCAAATGAGAATTTTAATGGTTTCCCCTGCACCCTTTTCTTTCTCTCTGCAGGGTTGGCTGGAAGAAACACTGCCAAAAGAATGTTGACCAATATGTCAAGGGTTGTTTCAAGTCCAGCAACCCTGGGAGCAACTGGGTCTGAAGACGATCAATGTGGGGAGAGGTGGTGGTTGAGAATGGGCGATTGGTGGTGGATGAACCATTAGTTAGCCTCATGTCTCCAAGAAGGACATCCCAGAGTTTGTGTAACTACCAAGCACCAGAGATAGCCTAGTCCAGTATAGGTCTCCAAAAACGATTTCATGGTGGGATGTTTCTAACTGTTGGGGACTAATAAAAGGAATACATAGCACACCGGGGTTTTTTTTTTGCAGTCATTTGATCTCTGTAGGATGGATCTCAACAGAACAAGCCTGTGGCTTATGCTGGCTCAGCTTTCTGCGTGTGGAAAGCTAAGCAGGGTCAGGCCTGGTTGTTACTTGGATGGGAGACCCCTCCTCTAGTTTCCTGCATTGAGCAGGGGGTTGGACTCGATAGCCTTGTAGGCTCCTTCCAACTCTATGATCTATGAAAGAACGGAAATAGTGAATGAGTGAAATGGACATATTTGGAGAAGAATCAAAGGTGGGGATACGAAGGACATGTGAACAAGAATTAAAAAAAAAATAAATTCAGAATTTTGCATCAGGGTAACTCAAATTCTGAACCAAGAAAAGTGAGATTCTGTGACCTTTGCAAATTATGCAAATTAAGCAGGCTTTAAAAAAAATTGTGTAATTTTATTCTTTAATTTTTGCTAGTTAACATAATTTATTTTGCTCATCATGGGAAGGCACAGGAACAATGGAGAGCATTGAAGCCCCCACCCCAAACTCAAAATATCTGATTCCAAAACCCAGCTGGCTTCCGAGATGTCAACAGGCATTGCCCATACACCTGCAAGCATATCTTTGCTACCATAGGGACCAGAAACCTGCTCTTTTAAAAATATTCAGAAAGCAAAATTCTGCACCTAATACAAAGCAAGCAAGCAAGCAACACGTCCTAGTCAGATTACTTGTCCAGCATGCCCAGTCTTGCCTGTTATAACTGGTGGCGGCTTTCTGGGGCCTTTTCTATGATTCAAGCAAGGCAAATGCTTTCCCGATCACCTGCTTCCTAATCCTTTTCATAACTGGAGAGGACAGGGCTTGAACCAGGGACTTGCTGCATGAGGAGCATGTGCTCCAGCCCTGAGCTATGGTCCCTCACCACTACCACCATCTGTGGCTCTTCTGCACTGGGACAGCACTGTGGCACACACCTGGCCCAGTCCAGTGCCTATGAGCTGAAGTGCTGCTGCATTTCCATTTTGCCCAGATGAAGGGAAAGACTCATAGTTGAACTGCGTGTTATGGCTCCCTGTGTTGAAACTGGCTGAGTTTGCAGCATGTGGTGACTGTCACAATGTAGGCTGCTGCTTATGTGCAGCGGCAGGCACTGTGTATTTGTTCTTTTCCTACTTGCCGCTACAAAAATCCCCAAAGAAACCCTTCTGGAGAAAATGCAAACAGATATTTGCCATAACATCTATTCAAAACCTGAGAAAATAACCCAATCTGTGCAGGCAGGTGTGGAAGACTCATCACACTGAAGCAGAAGAAAGCAATCTAAATAATGCTAAAGTGATTAATATATTTATGTAGCTCTGCAATCTACTTTGGTTAAGCCAATACGTAAGGATGCAGTTCTGCTAGTCATTGATGTGCAATATTGCCTGGATCCCGGATGAGGCTAAGATTTAAAACCTGGAAGAGGAGGAAGGGAGGAGGAGGTTGGTTTGGAGGTTGGTGCTTGTGTGAATGGGTGGTAGTGTTTGAATGATAGGCGGCCAAGGGAGGAAGTGGAGGCTAGAGTGGGTGGTGGGAGGAAGAGAAGCTGGTTTGGGCGGTTCACTTGCTCCTAACTGTTCCCTTGGTCCTGCAGTTTCAAAAATCAAACCACAGCTACTTTGGCTACCATCCAAGTCAGAGTCAAGTGCACTTAAGGCCATCCAAACCAAACATTTATGGATAGAGATCCATCAGGGGCTTAATAAGCCTCCTGTGTTTACTCTCTGCCTGGCTGGCTGTATCTGCAGGTCTGGACTAGTCTACTGAACCAGGGCACCAGGGGCAGTGCAGTACTGGAGATCTGACCCTTTGAGCCTGATCAGGAGTGCCACATCCTCCTGCTCCGTTTGCCAGTTGTAGCTGTTGTAGGTTGCCAACAGGGATGGACAAATCAGTCACTTGCCTTTTCTCCCACGTGCAAATCTTTTTTTCTGCTCTCAAGTTCCTTCTGTCCTGTTTATGAAGAAATCTGTGAATTTGGAAAGTTCTTATCAAAACCCGAACTGAACGAAATGCTCACCCACCTCCACGTGGCCAAATTCAACAGGTACAGCTACTCCCAGCATGGACAAGACCATGTTGTACCTGCCTGTCATGTAGCTGTTAACAATGAGGAGCCTGTCAGAAAAAAGAGGTGGCAACCTTAATTCAGCATCACAAATGTAGTTGAACACATAGGGATTCAAAGCCAGACTTTTAAGAGCTAAGCACTCAAAACCCTTCTGCTTGGATGGATTAATCTGCTAGTTCCACTTCTGCCCACATTCAACTTTTTAAAATCTCAAGTTCTTTCCGTGCCTTTTATGAAGACATTTGTGAATTTTAGCAAGTTAAAAAATAAAATAAAAAATGAACTGAATGAAATTCTCACCCATCCCTAGGTCAATCCATGCATTACTTCACCATCTTGGACTGTCGGAAATGCAACTGATCAGCCAAGCGCATGTGCTTGTTGTGGCTTGATGCTGTGTGGAATGTGATTCTTTTATTGGCTCAGGTGTTTTGCATAGGTGGTGGTAGATGGCCCAGTGTGGGGAGGGGACAGTCCATCTGGAGCAGGCACCTGGTGTGATCTACGCCTGCCTTCCCCCATCAGTCTCCTGGAATCCTTCACACGGGACAGTTGGCATGGGGGGGAGGGGAGAGGAATGGTCCATCTGGAGCAGGCACCTGATGTTGTCTTTGCCTGTCTCCCTCACTCTCTTCTTCCTTCCCACAGGGCAGTTGGTGTCAGTTGGCCCTTTGGGGGAGGAAGGGATAGAGATACCATGAGATGCTGTAATACAGTAGGGGGTCAGCAACTGGGTCACCCCAGGCCAAATGCAGCCCCAGGATGTGTTCCACCTTGTTACTGGCCTCACTGCCAATCGGAGTATCTCCCGAGCACCTTGACTCTAAAAACTCAAAATTTTGTCTGGGATACCAAGCATAGGGTTAGATATACCGGGAGGGGGGGGGGGGGAATCAGCAAACACATACCAACTTGTCTGCCATTAGCACAGCATATGAATGGTCCCCATCCTCCAGTTAGCAGGCTTGGGAACTCTGGAGTGTGAAAGTGCCTTATTCTCTCCCTGGTCCCTAATGCAATTACCGGTAAGCTACCTGAGCGCACACACAGACTGATTGACCTATATTTAGAGCCCCACTGAGGGAAACCACCATGCAGGAAACACTGGAAAACACATCCTAGGTACTTCGCCACCCATTCACCCACACGGGCAGATATGTACACAACCCCTTCTTGCACTCTGCACCTTTTTGCACCAGACATCCATGGCAGGGAAGCTAAATTCTACTGGCATCATCTACATCCCCTCACCCCTCTTTTGTTCCCTAAACCTAAGGTTTTAATAACAAATTCTTAAAAAAAAAAAAGTAAAAAAAAAGTAGTGGTACAGCATCTATCCTATCTCCCGTTATTTGGTAGCAGCTTCTTCCATCTCTGCAGCCTTCCAATATCACCCTGCATGCTGCTATTTATTTATTAATTATATTTATACCCCACCTTTTTTCCTGCAACGAACCCTAGGCGGCTTACATAATCCTCCTCCTCCACTTTATCCTCACAACAACCCTGTGAGGTAGGTTAGGCTGAGAGTCAGTGACTGGCCCAAAGTCACCCAGTGAGCTTCATGGCTCCTTCTCTTGTTCCCCCTTTCCTCCTTTGCACCTCCCCCCCCCCCAAATAATTGCCGGTCCTTGTCTGAATACTGTCTTTGTACATGATAGTCTATTTTTGTAACTGCTGATGCAATCATTCAACCGTTGATCCAAACCCTGGTTCCTTACCTTGTTGCTATTTCTTCAAAGCATTTTCACCCAACTCTTCAGCCAAAAGAGCTCCTACACAAACACTAAAACAAGGCAGTCCCTACCTGCAGGTGTACAATCCAAAAATATCACCCAAAAGCAAAACACACACACACACACACACACACACACACACACACACACACACCCTATGGTGATGGTAGAGCAAAAAAGCAAATTCAGGCACCACTTCTTAAGATTAAAATAGTAATTCCTATACCACCAGCTGGAAACACCTCGGGGAGAAGAAGAGCCCGATGGAACTGGCCTTTCAGCAGGGACCCACTTCCCATCTCCATCTGCTACAGCTAGATGGAATGGCGGCTGCCAAGTGACAGTATACATAGTAACACCCCCCCCCCCTAATTTTCCCATGGCACATAATGCCCATTACCCTTTGGTAAAGATTCATACACCTGCCAGTCAGGTACGTGCATTTATCATAAACATGTAGATGAAGACACACGGTAACAATCTGGCCCAGATGCCTTCCTCCAGGCAACACATTCTGGAGATGTGTCTTTCTTTTGTGGCAACATTTTCTGGCAGGGCGAAATTACAGTTTCAGCACTGAAGCACAAGCCTAAGAACTGTGGCCCTTTGGATGTTTTGGCCTACAACTCCCATCAGCCCTAGCCAGTGTAGTCAATGGCGAGGGATCACAAGAATGAGAGTCAGTGTGGCATAGTGGTGAGAGTGTTGGACTGGGACTCGGGAGATCCGGGTTCTAGTCCCCGCTCGGCCATGAAACTCGCTGGGTGACTTTGGGCCAGTCAGACTCTTAGCCTAACCTACCTCACAGGGTTGTTGTGAGGATAAAATGGAGAGGATGATGATGATTATGTAAGCCTCCTTGGGTTCCTTGCAGGAAAAAAGGCGGGGTATAAATATAATAAATAATAATAAAAAATAATTGTAGGCTAAAACATCTGAAGGGCCACAAGTTGCTCGCCCCTGTACTAGCCCCACAGCTTCTCCTACAAAGTGATCCTCTAGCAGCTGACCAGAGCAATACAAAGAAAGACCTCTTCTCCTCAATGGGACCAACCAACCCATTTTTAGTACAATTACTGTGAATGAGGTGGGGTGGGGGAAGGGAGGTGGGGGGATGACAGGCTATTGCAATGACTTTATGCAACTATTTCAAAGGGGTCATGATGCGAAGATGAGAACTGCATGCAAATACAGTTTGCAGGGAGGAAAATGCCATTGGGAAACATGATAAAACACAATGTGGCAAGGTTCTCAAGCTGCATAACACTCGCTACTTTTGTAGTTGCAGTAGCAAGGTATTGCCATAAGGGGGCGGCAGAGTCTGTACAACCTCAGTGGACTCTCTCCTCCTGTAGAGGAGGGAGTCCTGCGACTGAATGTCGGCCTCCGCTCCTTGTATGTCTCTGCTATAGCTAGGATGTGGATCAGTTCCAACTGATGGGCGAAAGCAGAGGCGTGCAATGCCAAATGGATGTAGTGGCATAACCGTAAATGTGGGCCAGAGCCCACTTTGCCGGATGCATCACATATACTGTACACCTGGGGTGGGGAACCTTTTTCGACCCAAGGGTCAAAGTGGCTCCCGGCAAGCACATCAGGGACTGCATGCCAGCAGTGGCACAAAGAGGAAGCAGGAGTAGGGTTGGGGGGATCTCAAGGTTATCAGACCAAAAAAGGAGAGGAAAAGTTAGGGAAAAAATTCCTAAAGGGTGGGGTGGGGGTGGGGGTCACCCCAAAACAGCCCAATTACAACCGAGAATGCTGGCCAGCTGTTGGGCAGGGAATGAAAACTGAGGGAGGGGGAATGGAGCATTCAGAAAGGGCACTGGCCGGTAAGGACTCTGGAAAGGAACACTTCACACTGTTGCAGGTCCAACTTATAAATTCTGAATACAGGGAAAGAGGGAGGTCTTTATTTTTTATTTTTAACAAAGAGGAGCAAAAAAGGCCAACAATGCACAAGATCCATTTTATTCATGTAGTCATGATAGTGCTGTAACTTCAGTTTAAAATGCAGAACTGCACATGCTCAAAGCATTACTTTTTAAAATCTGGGTTGGCCAACAGTTTTGTTTCTCTCTCTCAAACACAGGGCTTTTTTTCTGGTGGAACTCACCGGAACTGAGTTCCAGCACCTTTTCTTCTATTAATTGCATTACAATTTAATTGCCATCTACTCCTGAGGAAATGTAATCCAAGAGTTCCGGTACCTTTTTCTCCAGAAAAAAAGCACTGCTCAAACATATCAAGAATTTTGAAGCACAGTAAAGCATGGAATGGCTGGGGGCGTGGAGAAATGTTAGTTGAGAGCCAGTGTGGTGTAGTGGCGAGAGTGTTGGACTGGGACTCGGGAGATCCGGGTTCTAGTCCCCGCTCGGCCACGAAACTCATTGGGTGACTTTGGGCCAGTCACTGACTCTCAGCCTAACCTACCTCACAGGGTTGTGGTGAGGATAAAATGGAGGGGAGGAGGACTATGTAAGCCGCCTTGGGTTCCTTGCAGGAAAAAAGGCGGGGTATAAATTAATTTTTTTAAAAATAAAAATTGTGTACTTCACAACAGTAGTACATGTCTGTCTATAGGGCCCCATGTAAGACCATTAAGCCCAGGGTCTAAAATTACTTAGCTGCACCGATACGATGGCATGTACATGGCCTACGTTGTGTACATTTTGTGCAGACTGCCGAGTGAACACTTCTAGGTTTGGGGTGGGGCTTGCCACCATGCTTCCCCCCGGCCCTAACATGCATTAGTTCTATGAATATTCATTGTGAAAACAGTAGTACCATCATCACAGGCCTGTTCCCATCCCACAATGGCCAACTGAGATCAACTGCCCTGTGCGAGAAAACCGAGAGGGGGAGGGAAGCGGGCAAATATACCATGAGCCACTTTCTCCTCAGTCAAGGCCAGAGTTGCCCTTTTTACTGTTTCCCTCACGCAAGATCAGAGAAAATAAGTACTCTCACAAGGGAGAGTGGAGGGTGTTTTTTTTTTTGTTAAGTGTAGTTTTTAATGGAATGGTTTATTTTATGAATCTTGTGAGACACTTTGAAGACTGGTTGAAAAGTGAGATCCAAATGGAATAAATAAATATGCAGAGCATAAATGTTTAGATCTGCTATTCATGTCATCAGCAGATCTGGAATTCTTTTGCCTTCTGCAAAGTAAACTGACACACCTATTGCCATCTCATGCATTGCTAGACCTTTTGGCCTCACCTTGTAAAGAACTTATTCCTTTTCTTCTCTTGTCTTTTTTGTTTCTTTGATGCATTTTTTTTAAAAAAGAAAATATTTTACTTTAGGCAATTCATATCTCACCCTTCTAACTTTTAAAAATAGCACTCAGGGTGGCTTGCATCCCATTTTAAAATCACAGTAACAATAGTCTCTAAAAACAAATTAAACAACAATAAGAGAGATACTGCAGCAAACTAACACAGGGGAATCAGCCACTCGTTCAAAGGCTAACCAAGCATATTAAAAGCCTGCCTAGAAAGAAAGCTCAGCAGCGGAAAACTGACAGGGGTCTTAAAAAGCAGTAACATTTCACAGATGAAAACAGGAATACGCTTTATTCTTATACCACCTCCATGCTCATACCAAAGATTATTGTCTCATTCCTCACCCCAATCAATTCCACTGCTGAATGTTCGAGTCTGCCTGCTCTAAACGGTCACCATTTAGTCTGCAATAGCGTCTCTCCTACACTGTTTTAAAAGCTGAGAGCAGGGACTATTGAAAGACCAGGGAGTGGGGGCAAAGGGGTCTAGAACCCTCGCAGATTGGCTGGGGAGGTTGTTGTTTCCCCAAGGGATGATCAGGGGGAAAAACCAAACAAAAAACCCACTTCTTGGAGTCCAGGCTAATAGATAAAGAAGAGGGAGAGGTGCAGGGCCGGCTCCAGGTCTGAGGGTCCCTGAGCAAAGTGCCCTCTGGTGGGCCTCCTCCTCCATCACTGGGCCCTGGCAGGCAGCAGTGCTCTGAGCAGTGCTGGATGGCTGGATCATCTAGCTGCCATTTTAATAGCCCACTTAGGGTGGCCACGTGTCCTCTTTTACAGAGGACAGTCCTCTGTTTGAAGGTGTCCTTTGTTTGAAGGGCTGTCCGGTCCAATTCTGGTTTAAAGATAAAAGAACCACAAGAACTGTTAGCCATCAACACTTAGCACCTGGACAGCAGGCAGAACAGACAGGCACACAGGTCACAATCTTCCACACTATGGTGAGATGTACTAGATTTCTATTTAAGTTATAGTAATGTCTAAATTTGCATCTATACATATAAATCAGCATGCACAAATTCTATGCAAAGCGCTGTCCTTTTGTTTGGCAATTCTTAAGTGGCCACCCTACCCACAATGCCCAAGAGTGACACATTGGGGGTACTGCGAAAAATCAAAATGGTGGCTAGATCCAGCTACTTGATGCTACTCAAAACAGCCAGGAATTAATTTTTTTTAAAGGGGGGACAGGGCAGGCATCAGGGCGGGCCCTTCCAGGGGCCCAACAACTGTGCAAGGATGTTGAGTGCAGATGCCAGCTCTGGAAAGGTGCGGCTCATTTTCTAGGACCTGGCAACTGATTGCCACATCTTGCTTGCTGCGCCTTGGGAGCAGAGCCTTGCTGTGGAGGAGCAGGGCAGAACTGAGCTAAGAGCTAACGTGGGGAGAAAAAGGAAGACAGAGTGGAGACCGAGAGAGGAGGGAGGCTGAGCCCTGAACGGGGAGTTTCTAGTTCTCCTGTCAATCTAGAACAGTGTTCTCCAACCTTGGGTCCCCAGATGTTTTTGCCCTACAACTCCTAGCTACGCTGGCTGGGGGAAGTTGGGAGTTGTAAGCCAAAAACATCTGGGGATCCAAGGTTGGAGAACACTGTTCTAGAATAATAGCAAACTGTGTTTTTTCAGTGCAGTTGGGATCCCTTCTTAATTTAATGTTTTAATTTAATATTGGACTGCCTTGAACCTACCTTAAAAACACTTCTGGAGTCCCTGTAAGAGGCGAATTGTTCTTTGGCTTAAAGAGGTAGTAGTCCACTGCCCTACCTACCATCTTTTATCAACAGTTCAAAATGAACTTCGCTGGTATGTGAGATGGCAGGTTGTCCACTACATGGCATCTTATAGTGTTCATGCTTGTGCATTGGGGACAAGGCTCATCCCACCCTCTCCAACCTTGGGTCCCCAGATGTTTTTGGTCTACAACTCCCAGCGGAGTTGTAGGCCAAAATGGATTTCATAGTTCATAGAGTCGGAAGGAGCCTACAAGGCTATCAAGTCCAACCCCCTGCTTAATGCAGGAAACTAGAGGGGTCTCCCATCCAAGTAATAACCAGGCTTGACCCTGCTTAGCTTTCCATGCTCAGACAAGCTGAGCCAGCATAAGCCACAGGCCTGTAGCCTGTAACATCTGGGGACCCAAGGTTGGAGAGCCCTGCTCTAGAGATTGGGAAGGAAGCTGAAGCCTTAAGATTGACAACACTAACATGCCATCAAATTTTAAAAGGGCATCCTCAATAAGGCAAAAATAGGGGCTATACCCAGTAAATAGCTATAGTTGGGAGCATGTTTGACAACAGAGGGCCTTTAAGCAACTGCAGTGTCCTTTCTCACCATTGCCAATGCAAACGTGTGACATGACACTAAAAAACAATTTTTTTGTTTTGCTACCAATCAACTGCACATTTCAAGCTGCACCCCCCCCCCCCCCCGGTATTCAATATTTTTTCTAAAACTATTGAGTCACTTCTCATCAGGTGGGCCTGCAACCTCAGAGACACTCCCTGCGC
This sequence comes from Shinisaurus crocodilurus, assembly GCA_021292165.1. Lineage (NCBI taxonomy): Eukaryota > Metazoa > Chordata > Lepidosauria > Squamata > Shinisauridae > Shinisaurus > Shinisaurus crocodilurus. Next base: position 20,346,616 of record CM037881.1, read on the forward strand.
TTTAACTGGCTTTAAGTGCAGCTTTGCATCTAAGATATAGGTGTGTGTGTGTGTGTGTGTGTGTGTGTGTTTTAATGCAAATTCGATCAGTTGGGAAGGGGCTGATAATGGGATCAGGGTAGGCACGGACGAGGGAATTTTCTTCCCTTGCTTCCATCCCGAGGAAAAATCCCTTCTTCAAAAGTCCTATTTGCATTGGAAGGAAGTATCCCATTGGATTTCCAACATAAAATAAATACCAGCTTTAGAAGAGATCTTTTCCCCTTTGCTGGTGGAGAAAGGAGAGAATGGAGCTATCAAGCAATACCTACTCACTTGGCTGCAGGTTGGTATTAAGTGTTCTGGCTTCCTGGCAAGACCCAACGGAAGCAGACTGTAAAATGTTTGGCCATTTTAGAACACTATTTTGCCAGTAGAATGTAAGCAATAGGGGCAGGAAAAAAGACATATAAAAAGCAGCAATGGGTAAATTGTCCCTTCTCCTCAGTTCCCACTCAATAGGCCACTGTCAACTAAAGGTAGTCTTTGTAAGGAATGGGATAGGGTTAATGGGGCCTTCCTAGAGCAGGGATGGGAAACTGGGGGGGGGGGGGGTCCAAGGCCCACTATTCAACCCACTGGACCCCTCCTGAGGGTTGTGCTCCTGCTGATGCTGCAATTTGGGAGTGTGGTGGCAGAAAAAAACCCTGGCAGGAATTTTGGCAGCAAACTGATGGAAGTTTAAAAGGGATATATTTGGCCTGTTTTCAAGCTGAATGTGTCCCTTTTTAAGCCACTGCTGCTGAAATTGGGCATGTTGCAGTGCACCAAATTTCAATGGGGGCCACACTAGAGGCTGGAGGAGGGTGGGGGACTATTGTCCACCCATCCCAGAGGAAGGAATTTAGTCATATGAAGCAGTTACTTGCTAGTTAGACTTTGTGTTGCAGCCAAGCATTTCCCTAGCAGCTGTTGCTTGAAGACATGGTGAGAAATAATTATTTTTACCAAGGATGCCACCTGATTTGAAAAACTGAAGTAAATCAAATTGGTTTCAATTAAATATGAAAACAGCACTTTTAGATGGTGCATGTAGATCAGGTGCCACCTTAAAGGGGGAATGCCATTTCTAAATATAAATATGCAGACAGCAGGCACGAAGTTATTACAATTTTTTAAAATGTTGCCAGATCTTAAAAAGGCATCCCTGATTAATCAAAGGTTGCAGCCCTTTTTATTGCCTGAGCACAGGTAGGCATGTTTATTTCATCTTGGCATCAGCTGGAAACTTACATTTATGTGCCAACTTGCAGAAATGGGCTTAGTGGATATTCTTTTTTATATAACCTATGGGGCTATTTAATATCTGCCATCAACACAACCAAAGCCACCTCATCCTGCCTTGAACGGCTTAGCTTTCGTCTCTTAGATGGGAAGACCCACGTAACACATACTTGTGTTACTGAATTAGTACGCTCACCCACCCCAATTTAGTATTATTAGGTGCCTTGACCCTGACATTTAAGCTTGAGAATGACCACATTAACATACGCACAAGACAGAAGCTCCAGAGAGGTACCCAAAGAGAAAGTCTGTTCCCAACTCCAGCCTTGAGGTAAACTCACTTCCAGGATCCAGAGGTGCCCCTTCCACCTGCCAAATAAAGCCATGTTACAATTCTGGCTCAATATTCATGGTATGATCATATTTTGCCAATTGAGCCTTCCAGGTGAATTCCAATGTCTTGAGTTAATTCATATTGAATATTGTGTTACATGCATCCAGGTTCCTTCCAAGGACATTTTAATCCTCTGCCCCAGAAGACAGGATCAGAGATAAAGGTTGGCAGAATCTTCATCTTAGAAATAGTGGAAGTAAGCACAGGAAACCAGTGCACTGCTAAGCCTAAAGAAGCCACCTAAGTAACCTGGAAACACAAAGGTTACACTGTATGTCAATGCATCTGTAGGCACACTCATTTAACTCACGTGCCCCTCACATGATGTTCTGGACTCTTAAAAATTAGTTGCTCTCACCCTGGTTAAAATGGTAAACACCCAGCAGTTTCCACCATCTAAATCAGCCAATTAAGTCCAGAGTGGATTTTTAAATGTTTAATTAATGACACTGTGTGGTTACCATTCCCATCCCACCTACAAGGTATCACACATTCAGCAGTCCTGGTTTTCTTGACAATATTTTTGTAATGGTTTTATTGTGTTCTCAGATCTACAAACAATAATTCATTAGACATGTACACCACACAACACCCATCAGATTCTTTGGGCTTAAACTCATGGACTTGCCATCTTTGCCCATCTAAATAGAGGCAAGCAGCTTGCTTTTTAAGGAACCAAAAAAAGCTCCAACATTTCAATGAGTTCAGTTGTAAACACTGCTAACTTCTACTCTGTTACATTACTTCAATGTTTTGCTGTATTTTTGGCTTTTAAATTGTATCGCAAGCCATCCTGAAACACACGTTTATGAAGGGTGACAAGTGTCTTCAAACACTTAAAAGACACCCAGGGGCTGATCACATGTAATGAAAACCCACTGGTTTAAAAACGAATGGGTTGGGGATACACGGGCATGTTGCCTGCAGCATACCCTCCTCTTCCACTTTACTCCACAAACCACAATTGGCTCAGCAACTGACTATTGGTTTTTGCCAAGCATGATGCCCAAAGCTAGACTGCTGCTTGTTTAGGGCAGTGTTCTCCAACCGGCTGGGGCATGCTGGGAGTGGTAGGCCAAAAACATCTGGGGACCAAAGGTTGGAGAACACTGGTTTAGGGGCTAAACAACCAAGTGGTTAACCCAACAAGGAACTATGGGTTAACTGCTGGGTTGTTTAGCCTCTAAGCCCAGCGGTCTGGGTTCAGACAACATGCTCAGTAGAAGCCAACCATGGGTTGCGGAGTAAAGCGGATTATGTGCAAACCAGGTCACTGTTGAACCAGTCTTCAAAGCACCACCCAATCCAGGGAACTTGGCAGCCACAAAAGTCTGAAGCGGCAGAGGACTGACACATGCAGAAGGCACTACCTCAGGCACCATTGCTTCAGCAAATGCTCAGCCAGCAGCAGAGAACTCTTTGAATAGGCAAAAAAAGGACATCTGAAGCCACAGCAAAAATCCTTAAGTATTGGCTCTGCTCTGAAGCGCTTTGCCTTTTATAAATCACAGAAGAGCTCCCCAAGAACTATCACAAAGTGGGTGTCACTCTGATGTTACAACAGCAGGTTGGCCACAATCATAAGCCTTTGCAGAGGGCTGTGTGCTCCCTCTTTCCCTCCAATGGTGTGAATAACAGCTGAATACTGAACAGTTGGTATCAATCATGCCTATTGACCAAGTTTGCATGTTCTTGTTTAATTGTGCAATGTTTACTACATTGCATAATCAAGAAGCTCCACAAAGCACTGAAATCCTACCCCAACTACTGGAACCTGGCCTCAGGAATTACCATATTCAAGCTTATTTTCATAACCATAAAGCTAAAAACTTGTTCCTGTCTTATAAAAATGAAACCTGGTCTTTTAAGGAAGCTATGTTGTGCACCCAATACAATGAGGTGTTTCCACACTCTTGTGGCATGCACATTGCCCCCACCTGTGCATGATTGTCACCCCATGCTTTGGGGAACATGAGCTAGTTGGAAGCTCATCAGGGGCTTTTCTCAATGAGATCAGCAATGGCAACAATCTTCTCCTGAAGACAACTTGCCCACCATTACTGATCATCTTCTGCAATGTCAGTGTATCCATTGGGAATTCTTGGCTATATTCAGGAGTGCAGAGTTCCCACAGGGTGAAAGTGAGGCCCAAAAGGCCATGCTGGTGGCCTGTGTGCGCAACCTGGAATACCTCTGCAATACACAAGAGGTTTTATAGCAGACAGGTAAATATGGAAAGGATTTCCTTTAGGTACAAAGTTTGTAAACCACTGCATTAGCCATACGAAAGCATCCAAATATGAATGCTTATGTTTTAGCCTACCTAACCAAGTGCTGGAATCCCTCCAGGTCTCCTCTTCAAGGATATTTCTGTTGATCAAATACCCATGCAGCTGCTTAAAATGTGTGCCAGATATTGTGGCCTTAGATTGGCAGCAGATAGTTGAAGCGTTAAAATGTCACGAACAGAATTCATTTTCAGAAGGGCATTTAATAGGCTTCGTGAAGCCAAAGAACTGAATACAGGAATTCCTTAACCACTTTTAGTACAATATCGAGTTACATGTGAGTCTTCCAGTTTAAAAAAAAATATAAACAAACGGTTTTTCAAGAACAACTTGCAAGTTCCGCAAGCTTCAGTTCTAGGTACATCATACAGTATAAATTCTGATTTCTGAAGATCAAACACACGAGTCTCCCTTTATAATCAAGGGGGTTTGCCTTCCACCATACCCCTTCCTCGCTACACCATGGGACTTTTACAAAACTACAAGGTATTAATGCATTTATAAAAACAAGGAGGATCTTCACACCTTGCTCAGACTCTGGGGAATTATAGGTGAAATATAGGTCAGAGCCCCCATCTTGGCTTGTTAAAAGAAATCCAGGGGGGGAAAGCAATAAAAGTATGTATTCAAAATGCTTAGACACACCTGTAAAAAAAAAGGCAAATTAAAATGTTTTCCTCCAGAAAGCTCTAACAGGCCATTCTGTAGCAGAAGCTGTTGGGCTGCTTGTGATAAGACTACAAAAAAGGGAAGATACAGGTAGAGAACTAAACAAGATTCAGCGAAGCTCCAAAAATCTTTATAAATACGGCCATTGGAAGGACGATCTTGATTCAGGAAGGATTTATGCTCGGTGCAAGCTGAGGACAAGAAGCAGGTATAAACTGTAAAGCACACTGAAGAACACTGGTACATTCAACTAAATTAGTCTCCCTCCTCCCAGCCCAGGACAGTGTTTGCAGGCTTTGGAGATGATGCTGTCAACTAACCTCAGAGGGAGGGCAGGGGACGGGGGAAAAAAAGCTCTTCCTGTTTTTCCATTCTTCTAAGATATTATCTGCCAATGAGTGAGTATCTGCACATACTTTTTTTTTTTTTTTTTTAAAGGCAAGACCTATTAGGAATGCGGCGGTTTGATTTCCACAAACTTACGGTTCGGAGAAAGTTCCTGTGCGTAAAGGCCGTGGTCATGATTTTTATAGGCTGGCCCAACAGTGTCCCTTAAAAAAAAAGTTTGTGGATGGGTTTAACTGTCCCATTTTGCATTACTCCAGCAGCAGGCCAGTTCTCCACAGTTATGTTAGACCGCTGATGAGGCCAGGAGTTCTGCTGGCACAGTTAGACTAGGTGGTTAGAGGACCAAGTGCTATGCTTCAATAGCTACCACATTTCAGGAGCAGATGGTGCTTAAACCCACTGGGGCCTTTTAAAGGCAAATACTTACCTAGTTATCGTAGTTGTCTCTGTAGGAACTCCCAGAGTAACGGTCTCCATAGCCTCCCTGATTCCTGGAGGGGAAAAAAAAAAGCACAGAATATTGATTTTGGCCACTATTGGGAACCAGTCAAGGTTCTATACATTATGCCAAAATGGGAGAGCCTATATATGCAGGACAGAATTGCTTCTTTAGCCGCTATTTATTTATTATTTAATAATAAACCTCATCTTTATTTGCTATAAACATATATAAATTAACCATTAAGAGAAAGGTAGATTTTGTGATAAGGTTAGACATACAAAAACTAGGAACCATTCCTAGCTATGCCAGTTTGGGGGGCATGTCATTCAATCGCAGCACCTAATATATGTAGCTATAGGAAGGCAAAACTGCAATTGCTTTATTGCTTCTAGACCTTCATTAATGTTGTGCAGGCTATACAGATCCTCACGTGTTTATATTAGCTGGAGCGAAGCAACACAATTCACTAGATTCAATGGATTCTAAGGCACTGGGTACATCTTCTGTTCCCACCCTCCCAACCCCATTGTCTTGTTTCCTTGTGTCTCTTTAGATTGTAAGCACCTTGGGATAGGGACCAGTAAAACCTGTTCTTTGTAAAGTCCCATGTATACATATTGTGCTATAATAAGGATTATATTGCAATATACAAAATAGCATATTCATATTGTGTAGTACTACTGCACCCATTCCACTATGCATCATAAAATGATGACCACATTATCAACCTAGGCAGTGCCTCCTAAATTTTTGCATTCCTTAAGGGCAGAGAAGTCAGCTGGAAAGCAGAACTCCAAGTATCACCAACCCCCCCAATTTTGACATTCACCTGGGGTGAGCAATAACTGCCCTAGGCAGGTCCATACCCACTGTGCTGCATTTAGCAGTCACACTACGTGTGTGCACTAAACATGTCTTACTATCTGCAAGGGACAGTATGCTGCTAACACGAAGGTATTTTATTTTTAAACCACTCAATATTCTCCCTACCCCAACTGTAAGGACCACAAGTTCCATCTGCTGGGCTTACCTGCTGCCATAGTAGTCTCTAGAGCCACCATAGCCACCGCTTCTGTTGTCATAACGTCCACCTCCATATCCTCCACCTCCTGGGGTAAAGACACAAGGGCTTGTTAAGTCTGATTGCTCCCATTCAGCTGAGCAGTTAGCACTGAAGGACACATGCCACGGGCAAGCTCACCTCTAGAGAATCCGCGTCCACGCCCTCTGCCCCCAGATGAACCACGGGAGGATTTTCCAGCTTGGTCAACTCTGATCTGACGCCCATCCACAGACTTGGGGGAAGAACAAGACAAAGTCAGAGCTAGAGCTTTTAACCAAGATGATGGTAATGATGATACCCTTCCATCTACTACCAAGGAAAAAAGCAACATACCATCAAAGGTTTGATTATGTGTGCTTTGAGCTCTCTGGATCCGCTGCAATTGGAGAAGCAGGACAAACTCCTCCTCTGCCATATACTATGCAATACCCAGAGAACAAATACAACCAGGAAATCCAACTTGTAGCTTTTCTGCAAGGTCCTTCATTTTCTCCTGAGCCAATCTTTCCCCACTAAATCAAGGCTAGAGTAATAAACCTATTGAGCCAGACAAACAGGTTGGGCCTCTCTCAAAACATTTAGGTCACAATCCTAGTTATCTGGGAGTAAGCCCCATGGAATACAGTGGGACTTACTTCTGAGTAGACATGCCTAGGATGACTGTTACAGACCTTAGCATGCAGTAGACACCAGCAGAACACCACACTCCCCCTAACAGGAAAAATTAGCACTATATAGTCACTATCAAATTGTTTTACGGATAGCCCTTGTATTTCACTTAACTCAACCAGTAGCTGTCCTAAACTACAGAATATTTTGAGTTTTGCTGGCCCTGGGAATCAATACTGCGCAAGTTAGAACCTGTGGCCTCATTTTCAGCCAGAATTAACATGTTCCTGTGAAAAGGAATACTAAGTTCTAAACCGTTCATTACAAATGAAAAGGCGTTTGTCTTTCTTTCTTGCCTCTTCAGGGTTCAGAGGCACATCAGGAAACCACTCTATAGAGGGCTATTTCAATAATCCAGGAGCTGTAAACCAGGATGAAGGGTTTAGGCAGCTTGGTGCTCACTGTGAGCTACAGGTGGTACGACACCCACAAAGGGAGTGGAGGGAGATACAAGATTTTGGAGTGGAAGATCAGAGCTAGCGACCCTCCAAATTCTGGCATAGTTGTGAAAGAGGTGGATGGAAGAAAGCATAAATAATACATGGTAAGCTTCTCTGTGTACATCACCTAAAGTGCTCACCTCTCCATTCATGGCTCTCATGGCATCCTTGGCATCCTCAGGACGGCAATAGGTAATAAAGCCAAACCCTCTGGACCGCTGAGTCTCCCTGTCTTTCACCACAACCACTGGAGATTTAAAAAACAGGCATCAACCTTAGATCACAGATCTTCATGCCCTTATTAGTTACATACAGGTCACTGGCCCCTTTCTCTAGCCCCCAACTTTAGATTGTCACCAGACAGCCTGGGGGGCTACTATAACCAATCTGCTGCATCTTGGAAACAAGATACAAGAATTAGTGTTCCATGCTAAGAAATATGGGCCCTGCAGTCTTGATTGGGGTAAACAAGTTATTATTACTAACGCATATAGGTTTGTTACTCAATCAAAAGAGTTTGCTTCTAGGAAGGCTCAGGGTCAGTCTTCTATAACAAGAAAGCATGAAACTCCCAATCAAGAACATTAATGTGTATGACTTATACAACCATCAGTTTGAAAATGAGGGAGATGCAGCCAGCTATCATTGTTTAGGAATCTTCAGTTCAAATCTACTCTGTACTTTGCCACCTTCTGTCTCTTTTTGATAACGATAAGTAACAAACAATCCTTTGGAACAAAAGGTTTTACTGAATAAGGCTCCATTCAGAAATCATGCCAAAATATATTTAAGGAAGCTTGCATCAACCAGGGCATGGGACACAGACAGGACAATTTCTAGATGCTTTCACACAATTCTAGTGTTAAAGATAGATTAACAGGAAGGGAGAGGAACTGTGGTAGTGAGCAGAACAGGAATGGGCTACTGTCCTGAGTATTTAGATAGCTGTTTTGGGGAGGATTAAGACAATGGTTGGATGTATTTGCTGGGATTAGGCAGGATACAGAGGGACTACTTTTAGAATGAACTATGGAACTGAATGGCATGCTTTGCATTTTCAGTTAATTTGATTCATATTAAAACAAACCAAGATGAGCAAGTCATAGCACGTCACTTAGCTGTATTACCAACTATAGCTGGTAATACACCAGAACAGAATACATAGTTTAATCACACCTTGGAGAAAGCAAGAGATGCAACACACATTGTGCATAGCAGTGCCAGGCAGTACTTCAGAAGGGGGTAGGGGGTGGAATGTGTGTCAAATACTCCCTCATGTTAACAACCCCACCCCCCCTGTATTCAAAACTAGCATGTCTCAGAGAAAGCTAAATTGGAGCCTTCTCCTTCACACACTCATTTTGCATGTGCACGAAGATTTATTTAAACATGAATGGGGATGCAAACCTCACCTGCAAACAACTATGGTCCCCCATTCTGCAATAATGCAAGAAAGGTTTCTAAGATCTGATTCCAGACTCCTTTCTGCCTCAAACAGGGAGTGGATGCAAGACTGATGCCTTGACCCAAAACTGAGAAGTCCTGTAGCATATCTGGTTATACCATGGTTGCTAGCGTTCAGTCCAGCTTAATGCATGTGATTGTGTGCAATCACAAACCCTTAAACCCAGCTAACTGGCTTCCTGATGTGATGCTAGCAAATCTGACATCATTCCTCACCTTCTGCAATGTCTCCATAGGGGGAGAACAACTGCTCCAAATTCTGCTCATTGGTATCAAAACTGAGTCCTCCAATGAAGAGCTTTCCCTCATCCGATGCCATTGTTCAAGTGATCTGTAGATAAATGACCATAGATTTAGCAAGTACAGGGTTGGGAATAATTAAGGACCACAGACTGCATTGGAAATTTACAAGTAGGTAAACATTAACAAACCTAATAGCCCATTTTCATTTCCTAGCAAAGGGTCACCATTATTCCTCATCTTTCACTAGAATATCCAACAGCTCTTTGACATCCCAGGGTTTTTTCCTTCTGCCCTACTGGGTTAAACCACTGAATAATCTGGCAAAGGTTTGACTGGGGCAAATCTTCCCTTCCCAGTTCTTCAGCAGTTGTTTGCTGTTTAAGAAAGGATTACGTACCCCACATTTTCTGTTGACTTCTAGTACCCATGCATTCACTTTTGTGCCTGGAGCCTCCTGCTTTGTTCTACTATCAGTGTGTTTCATACCTAATTGAGACTCATTTGTGCTAGTTTAGCATTGCTAGCTTATCAGGTTTACTTTCTCCCACATGCCCTGAGGCACACAGGGAATTTGAAAGATTAGCTTTATGTTTTTTGTATTTGCAGCAATATATTACTTCAAGCAACAGACTGAAAAATACTTTTTTTTGATGCAGTTTACTCCCAAACTCTGTTCCTATATATGTTTACTTTGTACTCAAAAGTATTTTTCAGTGGGGCTTACTCCCAGTTAAATGTGGATAGAACTGTAGCCTAACTAGAATACTGTACACACTAATCCGGGACATGTGACTTAACAAAGCAGGAACACTATCCCCCACCTGCTTTACTCTTTTGGTGCTTCCTTTCTTAATACTGTAAACCTAGAGAAGCTGATTTTATACCATTACTTTTTAAGGGATATTACTTTAAAAATGTTTTTAAAATCCACACGTGCAAATCGTTGCAGGCTCATAAGTTTAGCGGATTTTCCAGACTGTGTACATCTCTTCAGGGACAGAAAACCCTCAACATCGCTAGCCAATCTTCCAAGTTGCAGTCAGTGCCTTCTATGGTAAGAGGCTGTCTCCTAATGATGTAGGGCTACCTTTTACTGGAGATTCCACACACACACAACGAGCCTGGGTGATTCTTTTCTGCAGCCTTCTAGAAAAGACTAGGTAATGTTGACTGAGAGGGTGGCCATATATGCATGAGCCAGTACCTATAATCGAGGAGTTAATTAACCACAATTGTGTAGTTAACTTCATTGGTCAAGGATACTCTTCTTTGTGCTGCTCACAACGTGAGAAAATCCAGGATTCTTGCCTCCCCTATCAAGAGTGACTACCTGAAGGTCTCCCTCACTTGCATCTGATAAGGTACTAGACAGACAGACCTTGAGTTTTGGTTCTGTGGAGGGGAGGGCCCTGAGAAGCACAGCCTCTCCCATTTTCTCCAAAGCCTTTTCAGAAAACTGGGAGGGTCTGTCCAAAGAAGGACGTTCATGTATGTCATACTTCTCCGATCTGAAAAACAGATGGGTGAAACTGCCTTTCACACCATCTGCAACCGGAGTTTAAGATGTATTAGCTCCAGCTACTTATTTAGGTTTATAGCCCATTCTACCCCAATAGATTCAATTCAATCAATGTATTGTTAACCCCCACAATTGCAAAGTATGTATTATTCCATATTACAAGGGGAATTAAAACTGCAATCCTATGTGTATTTTCTTAAGCTATTACTTATATCAGAGAGACATACTTTCTAGCAAAACTTGCATAGGATTGGGCTATGTGTTCAATGAATTCAACCTAAGATACAACCTTTAAACTACACTTCCCCAACCTGGTGCCCTGCAGTTATGATGGGACCACAACTTCCAGCAGCCTCCAGCAAGCATGGCTAGAGGATCTTGGGAATTGTAGTCCAAAACATCTAGAGGTTACCAGGCTGGGGATGGCTGTTTTAGACTATAAAGTTTGGAGAATGTAAGATGCTTTGGTAACATGAAAGCAAGAACCTGAGCTTTTGTCTGTCAGATGAGCATGGCATAGCATTACAATCTGACCCGTGTATGAACATTTAAAACACCTGGGCCCTTAGCTCATCAACAGAATGAAAAAAAGACTGTATCCTACGTTTCCAAGCTAAGGACCTACTGGGAGAAAGTATTGCTCCAGACTCTGACGGCTTATGAAAACGGACAGGAAAAGGGGGCTTCCACCCCCCCAACAAATTCTCCCCCCACAGGTAAAATGGCCGCGAGCACGTGGTCTGAACAGAATGCGGGAAGGCGAGCGCAGCGCCTCACGTTCTTCAGAGGGGAACACAAACGGACATGCGCAAAAACAGCCCCGCTGCCGTCCCGCGCTCAGCGAGGCCCTTGCGCACGCGCAGTAAGTAGAAGGTTCCTCCTCTCCCGCCCCCGCATTATTCCGCTATTACGGCGGACTACGACTACGCTGCTCTTCTAACTTTCCCCATCCTTTAGGGCAGCTTCTCCCTCTGCAGCCCAGTTCTATCCAACGAGCACACACCATCCGTTACGGAGGAGACAGCGAGGACGGGGTTTTAAAACTAACGCATGCGCGCAGGGGCCCGCTCGTTCTTTATGGGCCGCCGCAACCGCCATTTTGTGTAGCGTCTCTCCCTTCCTCCTCCACCGCTCCCTGGCAAAAAGAACCCTTTCTCCCCCATTCTTCTCTCCTATAGCCTACCTAGCATCCCTCCCCAACATTCCTACAACGGTCTGAGCACCCTGGGAGCAAAAGCACTCACCGAAACCGGTCTTGGAGCGAGAGATGCGCGAAGAGCCGTTAGCCACTGAGGCAAGCGAGTATCGCGATGGCGGCAAGAGAGAGACAAGCGAGGAGAATGAAAGCGAGGCTGCTCTTAAGCCACGCCCAGCACGCAGATCTGGAGCAGGGATTGGCTGGAGGGGCAAAGGGCGGGGTGAGTCACAATAGCGGCCACGCCCTATTCCCCCGTCAGAGGCGAGCAGGGGCGGGGGCCGTTTGTGCCTCGCCACAATCCCCATTCATCGTAACCGGTCCCTCTTTCTCGCTCGCTCTCCTTCTGAGCAGCGCGCACCCCTCCCCCAACCCTCTTTAGCGCTATTCAAAGATAACCGACAAAAGCTGCAGCCCTGTCGGCGCTTAGTTGCGAGTAATTTCTATTGCTCACAGTGGGACCTACTTCCGCGTAAGCATACATGGAAGCAGGCCCACACAGTTCAACACAGATGGAAAGCCGGGGAGAGGGAGAATGTGAAGCCAGCCATGAAAGCTGGGGCATCTCTCCCTCTCCCCGCTTCCCAACTGCATTGGTGAAACGCCGTAGGCCTGCATAGAAGATGCCCAAGATTCCATGGCTGGCTTCAGAATCCCTTCTATCCCTGTAATGTGGGGAAAGGCCTTCAGAGCGTTTCCTCTCTTTCCTAAAGGCACAACCCTCTGCCAACCTATATCCAAGAGTTAACTGTCTCAGGGGAATCTAGGTAAACAGCAATGAGCCGGTCCGAAACCTGCTCAGTAGTTCCGAAGACCAAGAGTGGCCTAAGTTTAAGATGGCCACTTGCAGCTTCTGTTCTCCATTTTATGAATTGCGACTGCTTAACTTTGCAAGAGGGTTAAGCTAAATGATAATTTAGTCATCATGCTTATTAAGATGCAGAAATGCCTTGCCACTATTTGCATGTACAGCAGCCCCTATTAAAATAGTTTGTGCTTTGCTCACAGATGAGCCTCTTGGAACTGCAATGTGCAAGGTGTGCATACCTCTAGCGGCAGCCGATGTAAAAAGTGAAAGTTTTCAAGTTACTCAAAACTCATTACAGGAGAAAAACTCAAAAGCTTGCATACTTCATGAAAGGCTCAACTTGTACCCAGGAAGCAGCAGTCACTGCTTAACACAAGGTTCTTGGGGGAAAAACATGCTTGGACTGGGACTCAGGAGATCCGGGTTCTAGTCCCCGCTCAGCCATTAAACTCACTGGGTGACTTTGGGCCAGTCACTGACTCTCAGCCTAACCTACCTCACAGGGTTGTTGTGAGGATAAAACGGAAGAGGATTATGTAAGCCGCCTTGGGTTCCTTGCAGGAAAAAAGGCAGGGTATAAATATAACAAATAAATAAATACCCTGATCTGTTTTATCATTTCCCACTGCACTACCAGGTAAGAAATCAGAAGTAATGGCAGGGCCTTCTTCCATGCTTTGGATATATCCTTGCAAACTATTACACAACACAGTGGGCAAATAAAATCTACTGCATGTTTCCTGTATCATTATCCTTTGTGTTTTATCAGGCTCAGCACAACCACAATTTTAAGACATGAGTGTTTTTGCATCAAATTCAGTCAACTTGCCAAGTTCCCACAAGTCAAAGAACAAGAATGTTGAAGATCAAAGCTAAACTTAAGGCTGAATGAACTATAGGAAGTGTATTAAATGTGTCCAAGTAGATGTGCTAGCCAAAATGAACTCTCCATACAGATTTTAAGTAACTCCTTCCAGAAAAGCTTCTAATGCTATCAACAGGTGATTTTGGAGCCTCTGTTCGAGACATAGTGTACCTCAAATGTAGGGTGGAAAGGGAGATGGGAACGGTCACAAGGAAGTTTTAACTGAAGCAAATGCTGGGAATTTACTGGTAACACAAGGCAGTTTATTTGAAAGTCAGAGGCCTGTGTACAACTACTTTTTCCTCCCATTTGATTCACATCTTTACTGGAGAGGCACAGGTGAAGCCGAGGATGGCAGTCTGGAGATCCTCAATTTTAGGTTCTGCCTTTGCTTGATAGCAACTAGTATTTTAAGCTACCCTTGTGCATTAAGCACTACTTCAGTTGATGACCATTTCCTGACATTCTACAGCGGACACAGGCTATCAAGTCCAACCCCCTGCTCAATGCAGGAAACTAGAGGAGGGGTCTCCCATCCAAGTAATAACCAGGCCTGACCCTGCTTAGCTTTCCACACTCAGACAAGCTGAGCCAGCATAAGCCACAGGGCACATTAGATCCACACTTGGGGTCACTAGTAGATGCAAATATTCATTTAAATCTCCCTGTTTGAGGTTAACACTTCATGCATCAGATGGAAGTGGACAGTACTCAACAGCTTATGCCAGCTTCAATTTGTTCATTTTTAAGGTACCACAAGCCTGTTTTTGCTGCAACAGACTAAGGACACAATCCTATCTGTTTAGACAGAGGAGTCCTACAACTTCCAGTATCCTTCAGCCAGCCATGCTGGCCCAGGCATACTAGGAATTGTAGGACTTCTTCCTGTCTAAACATGCATAGGATTGCACCTTAACAATTAACCCTCTGGAAATTCTTCAATGTGTAGGTGGTTGAGTTAGGAGTTTATTTCAAGTCCTACTTTGATGGTAAAATAGCTGCCCATCATAACTCGTCGCACATTTCATTACAGGCACTATTTCTAAAAGTTTCACTGTACAGTATTACCTCTAACCAAACCATTAATTCCTTCTAGGTGAAAGCAGTTATTCCTACCACCTTAGAAAGTGCATTGTGTCCTTCCATGAAGTTGTGTGCTATGATGAAAGAAAGTAGAATACAACACTAAGCCAATGACTGTTCCATCAGTAAGGTTTTATTAGAAGCTATACTATGTTGACAACTTTAGCCCTAAGTGCGATGCGGCATACAGAGTATCATCTTTCAAAACTTCCATTACTCTTACAGTTCTAGAGCACTGTTACTGTTAAGATTTTATATCTTTGCCTACTGCAGAATTCTTCATGTTATAGGCTTAATAACATGTTTAACCCCAGCACTCTACATATCTACTCCCGCTACGATCCCCCACCCTGCTTCTCATACAATTTCAGAAGATGCTGGACCACATGAATGAGCATCCGCAATTATCGAAGTTCAGCAAGCTGTTGGACCACTTCCCAGTTTTCACTTGGATGACGGGAATCAAATTGTGACCGTTGTTAGCCAAATGCCCTTCTGAGTAACACATATTCCAACCCAATGGTAGTCCATAATTGCTCTGCTATGCTGCAACGGTGTTACATCAGTCCTGACAGAAGTCAAGTCCCGTAGAGCCACCAACCTGGTATGGAATACAAGAAACTAAATTAGCATACTGAACCAAGACATTGGTCAAATACAAAGCAAGTTAATTAACAGTTTATGCTAAGGGCTTTTGTGCAGAAGTCTTGCCTAAACCCAAAAGCCCCCCTTCAGCTACATCTACACACAATTCCCTTTAAACAAACCTGTCTGGACAGCTGAGCTGGTGTCTCCAAAAGAAGCATCTTCCTCTTGCCCACTTGTCACATACTTCAGCAGTTATAGGAAACCCTAAAAAAAGGAACTGGTCAGTCATTATACATGCTGCCCCCAAATACCGTAAGACAGGATGTGAACACTGCAGCATAACAGTTTCTACTTGTGGTAGAAACAGCATAACAGTTTCTACTTGTTTCTACGCCAGTGTGGCGTAGTGGTGAGAGTGTTGGACTGGGACTCGGGAGATCTGGGTTCTAGTCCCTGCTCGGCCATGAAACTCACTGGGTGACTTTGGGCCAGTCACTGACTCTCAGCCTAACCTACCTCACAGGGTTGTTGTGAGGATAAAATGGAGAGGAGGATTATGTAAGCCACCTTGGGTTCCTTGCAGGAAAAAAGGCGGGGTAAAAATATAATAAATAATAATAATAAAAATAAACTAAGATGCCTACAATATTGTTAACCACCCAGAGAGCTTAGGCTATTGAGCGGTTTAGAAATGAAATAAAATGCTATATTGTTTTTTAAAAATACAAAATCATTACAGCGGTTAATGCACCAGAAGCATCATCATAGGGAAGATGGGCCACTCACTTTAAAGTGGTGTAGGGAATCTCCAACCCAGAAACTTTAGGGAAGGGGTTATGCTGTAAACATGACCACTGAAACTGAACACCAGTTTACTAGCATCAGGCCCTAGTTGTGCCCCCCACAATGGAAGTTTATCTTCCATTTAGTCTTGCATGAGGGCCATCTGCTGTAGGGTAACTGAAGGAGACTTGGTATTTTTTGAGAAGAAACCCTGCTTACTTCATAGCATGGATTCAGGATCTGAATTGAAGCAGTCACATCCTATTCTAGTACTTCATTGCAGGATCAAGTGGCCAATGCTTACTCTTTCGGGACAGAGTAGCCACCATCATCTTCTCGCACCTGCCAAAAACAAGTCAAGTGTCACTTAACACAAGTCACTCAAATTCTCACTATATTCAGATTATACTGGCCTAACAGGATACTCCAGGCCTAGGTGATGTTGCTCACCTAGCCCTCAGGAGATTCCCCAAGTTAATGATCAGATTTTTCTCCCACATTTAGATCCTTGTCCAAAACCACATACTAAGAAATGGAAAAATTGTTTTATGAAGTGGGAACAAAAGCCTCCCACACACCCAAACCATGCTGCACTGGGAAATACCTTCCCAAGTAAGTCAAAGGTCCACACAAGGCACGATTACAAGATGTTGGACAAAACTGACAACAGAGGCAGCTGGATGAATCTGAGTATTGTTTAGCTGACTGCCTTCCCCTTTTTTGAAAGCAGTATCTCAAGTCGCAGGAGCCAGGCAGGCCCTCCCTCCCCCCAGATAAAAACAAAGTAGCAGATTCAGTCCAAGTTCTCCTGGGGTCCAAGGAGACCCCAGACTTGCCCAATAGGTTTGTCAAAAGCAGCAAGAATCAGTGGTTTGCTGTAGCCACAAGAATGGAGCTCTGTGGGAGAGAAGATGCAGACATGAGCAAAAGAGTTACCTCGAAATACAGGACTATTTCCACAAATGAACTAGCCAAGAGCAGCTTTCGTCTCACATGGATCGCACTGAAGGAGGCACAACACACTTCGGGTCTCCAAGGACACTGGCTTCCACACGCTAGCAGAGAATTCTCACAGTGTAAGAACAGGACAGAGCTAACTACAGGTAGGCCTATCTAGGCACCATAATCACTTCAGCCTTAACCCTGAACAAAGCCTCAGGTCCCCCAATTTCAAGAGCTTCCTTCTCCACCAACTCATCTAACAAAGCCAAATTTTTCCAAAGTAGGAAACACCCTACTTTTAGAGGAGTATTTGTACAAATGAGGCAGGTTCCTTCCCATGTCTTCCTTCCTAGCAACAGCAATACTAAAGTGTATTACAATTGTAGCAAGAGTACCAAGCCTTGAAGGTTATCTTATTTTAAGGTTTAGGAGTTGAACCATTACAAAGTCTAGTATTACCATAAAGCACAAGTTGCACTCCTACCACACAAACCTGTGCTCAACATCCTGTGTCTTGTTCCCTTTATGGTAGTATCAACTCCCAAACCAGAAATGGTGATTTGCCTTCAAGAATCAAGGCTGTTAGAGAATTCACTATTTCATGGGCAAACTAAAAAGTCCAAGGTTTTTCCAGGTACCACTGCATTGAGGAACTCCCATTTACGTTTGCAACGTAAGACTCCAGAACTATTTCACCACCACCAGTCCCTGGGCTGTGAAACTGCTTCAGCCCCTACCCACTTATAAGATTAGTTTCCCCAGGATAGCACTACAATGTTGATACTGACATCTCCAAACATTCTGGGGAATCAGAAGCATTGGCAGATGCAGATTTGGGTAAAATTTGATGGTATCCATTTTGAATCCACATCATTTGATACGTTACTTAGATACGTGACTATCAAGAGGCTTCTACAAATTATGATGTTAAGTCTTGCTAGCATATCCCTTAACCAACCAGTTTAAAGAGGAGCAGACAATGTTTCCAATTGATCTGCCCTGTGTTGCCATGTTTTCCTATGGTTTTCATTTCACATCAACTTTTTGAAGTATTGGTGTATAGAACACTCATTACTCGGGTGATTTACCCAAGGTGAGGCCCAAAATGCTTTTGCTTACTTGCAACTAAGGTATCAAAGTTGTGCGGTGCAATGTGATGTCAAACGTCAAGAGCAGAGAATTGTTTCAGATGGGATTTTAATGGGCTTCGTAAAGCCAAAAACTCAGTACAGGAACTTCCTTATCCACTTCAAATACAATGTCAATTGAATTATGCATGTTTCTTCCAGTAAAAAAAGGACAATATAAACAAACATTTTCAAGAACCTCTCAAAGCGTTTAATTCGAGTTCTGGGTTTACTTTACAGTAAAATAGCTTTTACTAACGACCAACGTGTATCATTTAACTCTTTAGTAATACCAAGGTGGTTTGCCTTTGTCACCCTCCCTTGCTATGCTAAGAGTTGCTTTAAGTGCATTGCACTTTTCCAAAAGTTTGCTCAGCTTCCAGCAGTTTTTAAGTTGTAGGGCCCCATGTGTCAAGTTAAAAGAAACCTTGGATTGAGAAAGCAAGACAAATAAAACCAGATTTCAAAAATGCTTAAAAACCACTCTTGAAAAAACCAACTCTTGAGCAAAGTCTAAACAGGCCATCTTGCAGAGGAAGCTTTCGGGCTGCATGTGACAAAAGCTATATAGGGGAAGATACAAGTAGGTAACTAAACAAGATTCAGCGAAGCTCCAAAAATCTTTATAAATACGGCCATTGGAAGGACGATCTTGATTCAGGAAGGATTTTTACTCGGTGTGAGCTGAGGACAAGAAGCAGGTACAATCATAAAGGCACAAGCATATGGACATGTTGCAGCAATTCACCACTCCTAGACTTTTTAGATTAGTGTTGCTAGGAATCTCAGGCCCTCCCCCAGTTAGCACTCTTGACAACTTTGCAATTCTGAAGTTAAAAAGAGCTCTTTAAGGTCCAACATGCATTTAAGTTACTTATCAGTAATGTGAATGGAGGCCTGCAATGTTTTGATTTGAGTCGATGGCAGATATGCGAAAAAAAATATCTTTCGATACTAACAACTCAGTAGGGAGCTGTAGTTTCTGCTGCTACCCAGTGTAAGTCGGAACACTGAAAGTTTAAGGGCATATTGACAAGGCATTTTCAATCCCTTCCCAAGACGCACTTACCTCAGTTATCATAGTTGTCTCTGTAAGAGCCTCCTGAGGAGTAGCGGTCGTTATAGCCTCCCTGACTTCTGAAAACAAAGCACTTGTGTTTTACATCTGTTCACTGAAACTGAACTGTAAAGCAGAACTATAAAGCAAACTGAAAACCACCACAATTACCTGCCGTAGTCTCGAGAACCACTGTAGCCTCCACTTCGGTTGTCGTAGCGTCCACCATAGCTTCTGTCTCCACCACCTGCAGTGGAAAAAGATGTTTCAGTAACAGCTAAAACAGCAGTGACCCAATCCTTCTTCCATTAGTCCAATGCATGTACGGTAAGTATTTGCCACCATCTCCTTACACTCACCTCGGGAATAGCCACGGCCTCGCCCCCTGCCTCCGAAGTAGCCTCCTCTGGATCCACGAGAAGATTTCCCTGCATGGTCAACTCTGATCTGGCGCCCATCTACAGACTGATAATGAACAAATATTTTAATTATGACTGCTGCATGATTTAAACCTTCACAATCTAACTTTCTAGCCGTTACAATCACACCAACACTGTGCAAACTTCAATACAGAATAGAAAATAAAGATAATTACTGTAACTAGTTTCAACTGCTTTGAGATTTGAACCTCTGCTACAGAGCTCCACTGAACTCCTTAATAAGGCTATTTCTTCTGTTCCCCAACCCTACACAGACCTAAGGATGTTGATCTGTCTTCAACCTGGAATCCTCTATCTTAAACTCTTTTTTAAAATTTACATTTAATGAAAAGCTAGTCTTATTAGAGCTTGTACATTGAGACACTTTGGAAGTAGTCTTTCTCATGAAGATATCAAGTCTTTAAAACCCAGGAATTCTATTGAGAAACTAAATTAGAGAAAGGAGCCAGGTGGTAGACAATCTGCAAGAGCAGCTTGTCTGAAATGTGAAGTGGTGGAAGGAAATGTAGCCTAGATTAAAACAACCTTCCCAGCATAGTGCCCTCCAAATGTTTTGGACTACAACTCCCAGCTTTCCTGACCATTGGCCATGCTAGCAGAAGCTGATGGGAGCTGAAGTCCAAAAGATCTGAAGGGCACGAGGTTGGGGAAAGCTGCACTACCAGCTGCTTGAAAGTACACTGGAAAGTGCTCAGGCTAGCAAGAAGCTTCAAAAAGAAGTGTGTGTGGGGGGAAGCCAAGTGTTCCAGGGATGCAGGCAACTGCTCCACAAGGTACTACACAGCCTAAGGGGGACTAATGTGAACCATGTGCGACTCCAAGAGACACAATTCAAATGGGACCATGGAGTGGAGTTCCATACTTTTACCAGTGTGGCTGTCTCTCAGCAATACACTGGTGAGGCTGATGGCACTTTATCACTCAACTCTTAAGAATTGTCTATTGGACTGAGCATTGCAAGTAAGGAAAAAATACCATGCCTAAATAATTCCTGTTCAGAGAATACTTTTAAAAACTAAAATCTAACTAAATGTTGCAGGACCATGCTATTTGTTTGTCTCATGTGCTTAAAGCAGCCATAGCATAGCAGGCAACAAGAAATTACATTACTGCAGAGCTATTTCCAATTTTCTCACCTCTCCATTCATGGCTCTCATAGCATCTGACGCATGCTCTGGATTGGCAAAGGTGATAAAGCCAAAGCCTCTTGATCTCTGGGTCTCTTTGTCCTTGATCACAACAACTAGGAATACAAGAGAAAGCAGGGAAAGTTAACAAACTCCTTACACTGAGACCCAAAGCAACTCCCTCTCCCCCACTAGCCAAAGACTTACCTTCAGAAATAGGACCAAAAGAGCTGAAATGCTGCTCCAGGCCTTGTTCATCAGTATCAAAGTTTAGCCCCCCAACAAACAGCTTTCCTTCTTCAGAAGACATGATGGTGATTAGAGGAGTCTAAATAGAAATCCAGAAATAGTACAGATCAGAAGTAGGATATGGCACTGAATTATTCCCTTATGAGAGCACAAGGAAAAGCCCCTTTTTTGCAATGAAGGGGAATTAACAAGTCCAGTTTAAGATGGTCCAGTACATAAATTTCTTAACACTTTTTCAAGGCGGTACTTACTTAAAAGGTTGCCCACTACTTTCAATACTGTTGCTCGGGTCATTTCCAAGTACAGTAGTCATCCCCCAACGGGATGCCACAATGCCTGCCTGAACAAAACCCGGATCAATGTTTATAACGTGGCTCTGCAACTCACAGGAGCATCTCCCATCAGAATTCTAGCCTAGTCTGATTGAGAGGTGTTAGCTTATTTCCCCAAGCCACCATGGAAGACCGTCCCATGCCCCCCATTGCTCCCGACACAAAAGGCGTGGCTCAAGCCATCGACTCACTGCCGGCAGCCACCTACGGGTTTTGGTTCAGGTCGCCTTAGAGGAGCAGGCCTTTAGACACGCCCCCACCCCGCTTCCTACCTCAACTAGCAAAGCTGAAACTACCACTTCCCCGGAGACAAGGCAGTGAAAGGACCGCGGCGGGGGTGGAAAGAGACAGAATAGGAAGCAGCGCTTCTTCCTCCCCGCCTCGAGGCCGGCCTCCATTTCCCCGCCTCAAGCGCCATCTTGTTAACCCCCAGCTCAGACAAGAGGGGCATCTAGAGCCAAAGATGGCGGCTGCGGCTGCATGGCCTCGCGCCTTACGCGCGGAATTCTTCCCGCTCGCTGGAAGCACTTCACCCCTTCTTCTCCTTCCTCTCCACCCAACGCACTACAAACCACCACGCACGCGCACTACGCGCCCGTTTCCTTTCGCAACTCGAGGAACAATCCGGATCCTCGCCGCATGCGCACACCACTCGCACTGAAGGCCGCTCTACGAACGCGCGTGCGCTTTAAAGCCATGTTGCTCGCGCCCTTCCTTTTTTTTCTTACACCGTCACACTATCAAAGAACCGCTACCGCCATCTCTCTCACACGAGACTTAACGGCAAGATTCGAAGAACCCTTCACCACCACAGCAAAGAACAACAACCTGAAAATCACTATTTCTAGCTTACCAAGAGATGTTTTCCGGGCTGGAGCAGCTGAAAATGCGGCCGAGGCACCGCCCGCGCAACGCTTATATAGAGGCCCGCCCACTGCATGCGATCACGTGAGGTCCGCCGTGCCTTTCTATGGGCATAGGTGAGTACGCATGCGTCCCTCGAGAGAAGCGGCTCCAGGATGCTAGAGCGTTCCCTGGAACATCCGGGTATTTGTTCAACTTTCTCCCTCCAAAAAGATGTGCAGCATCCGGGTCCTCCCCGCGCTCATACAAGCTTCCTCCTCCGCCACCGCCTGCGCTGCTTTCTTACAAAGAGAAATATATATATATATTTTAAACGTGTTCCACGCATCCATCACTTCCGGTTCGGATTGGATTTCTCTGTATAGGGCGCAAGGGAGGTGGAAATGCATATGGAGGAGGAAAAAAGGGAATGTCAATAAAACAGAGTGGAGTCTCCCTTCCGTTGGAGTCCTTTGAAATAATCACACGGTTTAGCTCTCTAGGGGAGCCTCTCCTTGCTTGGCAGTTGAAAGAAGATGGGGGGGGAAGCGGGGGAGCGCAAGGAAAATAAAGTGAGGGAGCTCGGCGGGAAAAAGGATACTTGGGCTGTGCTGCGTATGGGATGGAAGACAAAACAAGTTAAAAGCAGGCAGTTGGCAGATGTGTTTTTTAATGTGCTTTGTTTTAAGTAAGAGTTACAAAGAAGTTTAGAAATCCAGTGCTCCTCTTCCTTCCCCCCCCCTTCTAAGTCATGCAATTGGCCCCCTATTCAAACTCCACGTTCTGCCAGAAAGGCGCGAAAAAAGAGGTCGTAATTGATGGACAATCGAGGAAGCAGCAAAAAGAGAAGTGTGTATTCCGCTAGAAAAGGGAAAGGGGCCTGCCGAACAGATAAAAGATCTGCCTTTCCAGAGAAGTGTCCGCCTTCTTTATACCTTTTTTTAAATGGCACGATTATTTCAAAGAACTGCACCGAAAGGCAGCCTCTGCCAGCAGCGCAATCCTAGACGTCTACTCAAAAGTAAGCCGCCTCGAATTCACACACAATTAAGGGAGTAAGCCTCATTAGACACAATGAGAATTACTTCCGAGTAACATAGGCTTGCGCTGTTACTTGACTTATGTTAATTTCCCATGCATTTGTCCGGTCCGTGAAAGATTCTACCCGCTGTAAAAGGGAACCAGAACCCGTCTCTGTACAACCATTAAACGGGTCTTTTCATCCAGGTCAATCCGAATTTAAAACGACATCCGGGACCTCTTCCATTCCAGCCCGCGCTACGTGACCATCTGAGATTGACAACATAGAGCCGTTTTCAGGAAGCTGCTGCGCTGCGCAGGGGTTTCGCCACATGCCCCCGCCGCCCCTTGAGGTGCCATCCTGCCCAATTCTGTGCACGTTTGCATTTAAAATAGCAGCCTTCCTTTTTTCCCTTACTCTAAAGTAGGTGCAGAGGACCGGATCCGGGTTAGGAAGCTAGCGTGGCGGGAGCTTTTAACATCCGTAAGTCCCCCGAGCCTACTCTAGAGTAAAAGAAAAAAAGGCGTGGCTGCTGGACACAGTTCTAAAGTAATCTCTCTTTTGGCCTTTAGAAGCAAGTCCTGCTGGAAAAAACGCGGTTTGCTCCGTGAGTTTACGGCTGCAGCCCTGCGACTGCGAGCCCAACCCTTTGTTTACCTGAAAGCAAGTTCCACTGAGCTTTTTCTTAGTCCTAACTAAATGCACGTAAAGGAGCAAACTCCATCGCACACAGCCAGAATCACTCCTAGTAAACATGCATGAGATTGCGGGGTAAAACTGTTTAGTCTTTTAAGATGCCACGAGACTTCTTTTGTGTTTGCTGTAGCGGACTTGTATCGGTAGCGAAAAGGCATTATCTTCTCTTCCCGCAGAGTGGGGATGGCAGGGCTGCACAGCTCATAAAAATATTTATTTACTTACAGCATTTTTACCCCACTCTTCAGCCAAAAACAGGCTCCCAGAGTGGCTTACAAAGATTATTAGATAGTCCCTGCCCTCAGGCTTACAATCTAAAAGACATGACACAAAAGGAAAAGGGATTGGGAGGGAGGAGGAAGAAAGCAAAACTCAGGCAACAGTTCTTCCTTACAAGGTTCTTGCAGATTATTTTTTTTCCTGGCAGGGAAGGGCAAAACAAGCTCCCTGCAGCTGTTCCTTCTTTGGCTAATGTATGGGGGCTGGGTTGGCCTCCCCCTTGCCACAATGTTAATCCTGGGAAGCATGAGGTGCAGCCTCCCAGTGGCCCTTGGTTCTCTGGCCGATAGATGAGATATAACACAGATGTGACAATGGGGGTGCTTTCTTTTGTGTAGTCAGCATCCCTTAATCTAGTGCCAAGGACCCACCCCTTCCCCTTACTGTTACCCACCACTGAAGGGTCTTCATCTGTTATATGCTGTATTTATTTATGCTGGAAAAGCCTGGCAGCACCAGTTTAAGAAGTGTTTGTTGTTTTAGAGTAGAGCACAAACCAGAATTGCTTTACAACATTTTGACATCAACAGTTCAAAATTAATCTTCGCCTACTAACCATGAAGTGGTAGGCTGTGCACTACGTGATGTGCTCATGTGTAGCTTTTTACAAGCAGGCTCACTTGAGACCCAGATACATGCATTCCTCCAGCAGTCTCTGTTTACAAAGGGCAGCCCTTATTTATTTATTTTTTTCATTCCTGCCCCTGGAAAATACTCTGTCCATATTTTGCCTTTTGGGGAAATTTTTTATCACACCTCAACAGTATCTAGAGAAGTTAGTAGTGCAATCCTACACAGGTCTACTCAGAAGTGAACCCCACTGAGTTCAATGGGACTTATTCCCTGGTAGTTGTGTATAGGCTTGCAGTCTAACAATCCTATAAATTTTTACCCGGACGTAAGTCCCATTGAGTTCAATGGAGCTTACTCCCAGGTACATGGGTGTAGGATTGCAGTCTACTGAGTAGGTAGGTGAATGCATCTGGATGTACTTTCATTTAAGGTGCATGCATGCATGCAAATGCATATACAGTACATAGACATAAAATCCCGGTGCGCTGCTTTCCTTCCATCTATTTCCTCCACAGATAATCAATGTCGCTGCCTAATGTGTTTCAGTTGCGGTTGGGCTGTAATAAGAACAACCACGTCCATTGTGACATTAAGCATTCTATAAAGCAGTAAGTTGTTTTTAAACGAAAACTGACATAGCCTGCTTCGCTATTTCAGAAGTCTGGGAGACAGGCACGCCATGGCTCGTCTTGGGTTACGGTAAACAACCCACGAAGAGCCACAGCTCCTGTGGGCCTTGGTGGTTGTCATGTCGTGCAGACCCGATGAGCATGGGTTATGCTAGGGTTAAACAACCCTCACATAACGCTAAAACGGATGGACTGTTGCATAAAACGGAGTTGCATATTCAAAATGGCGCCTGCATGTGATCCACATGTGCCACCACAGCCTCCCTGTGGCTAAACGGTGGGGTGTCGTGTGTCATGTTGTGCGAACAGCCCCAGTGATTCATGGTGTTACACTTGAGATGTGCCACTGGTATGCAAGAGTGTCCCTATTTTCACAAACCTGCATACCCGTCTCAGACCTTTAACCTAAACACTCGTAGCGGGGAAGCGGAAGAGATGCTGACGCTGAAAAATGATACAGCCTTCCTCAAGCTCCTGCTCTCCAGATGTGCTGGACTACAGCTCTCATCATCCCCAGCCAGCATGACCCATGGTCTTTAGACAGTATTCTGGGGATTTATAGGGGTGTGCAAGATTTTTTTTCTCCTCTTTCTTTTTTAAATTAACGATTGCATTCATTTCATTATTCACTTGCACAAATCACGTTTGTTACATTTATTTATGTTTTGCTGTTCACGCTTGTCTTTGTATTTCGTTTTTTGGGTTGCTCCCCCCCCCCCCCCGTGTTTGTTCCTGTTGCCTGTGATGGCCGGTAGCAGAGCTGATTTTGGCACCCGTTCCTGGACACCACCATTTCCCCCCTGGTGGCTGAGTGTCCCAGAATGGCGGCCCCTGCAGGCAGCTGACACTCTTTTTGTTGTTGTTGCCAGAATGCCCTGGAAAGATGCAACATCTGGGCTATTCTATCTAGGAAAAGAAATGACAGCTACCAGGCGCACCTGTTGAATTCAGCACCTGCCACCTCATTCATTTTATTTATTTATTAAATTGATATCCCACCTTTTTTCCATTGTGGAACTCAAGTGTCCTCCCCTCCAAGCACTGCCCAGATCCAGACCTGCTTAGTTTTAGCAAGGTGGCTGCCTCATGTGCCTTTGGATCATGCCCTGGGAACATTGTTACTAGAGATACATAATCCCTACCCAGCCCTGAATGATAGGAATGGGAGTTCCAAAACACACACATCCGTTTGTACCTCTGTGCATTCATTTCCAAACAAATGAAAACTGAACTGAATGGGCCCTATATGGTTACATTTTTCACTCGTTCTGAAACAAATGCACACCTCTACGGGAATCCCTGAGGTTCTTTAGAAATTTATCAGGGGCTCCTCAAGAAGAAGATCGGCAAAGGTGGACAAGCTTTCCTGAAAAAGAGCTTGCCCCCTGTTACTGATATGTGGGCGACTTGCAGAAAAGTTTGTCCATCATTGTCTATTGCTGTGCAGACACTGAGAAGTTTGGGGTTTCTTCTAGGCTGCACTCTAGGTTAGTCATGTGGGGTAAAGGTAAGGCCTAACAGGCCTGACCAACATTTTGTGTGAGCCGAGTGCACGCACTCTAGAATACTCTGAGAAAAGCACAGGAGTTCTGTGGCAAACGGGCAGGCATTCCTCAGCAGATTAGTTGACATGGGGCTGCCGGAGGTAGCTATGTGTTGCCTTGCGTGTGGTGGTGGTTTCATCTGCCCCATATGCCAGGGGTCCCCCAACCTTTTGGGGCCAGTGAGTGCATTTGGAATTTTGAGGGAGTAACATGGGCGCTCTCTCAAAAAGGCTGCCATGCGAGGAGCCCGTTCATAAAAAGGCACAGCCAGTCACACCAGAAAGCAAAGTGGTGAGACTAAAAGAAAAGTAACTTGCGCGAGAACCTAAGTACAAGGCAGACTTGGGGTCTGAGCTCCAAAACACAAAAACACTCTATTCAACCCAAATGAAGATGGCGGAAAAGGGTAGCATTTCATTTTGCAACATGCCAGCCTGTCAGTTAATTTTTTAATATAAAAAATTGTAAGAAAAAATAAAAAATCAGGAGGGGGCAAGGAGCCTAGCAGGTGCCCTGGGAGGTGGGCGTGGGCACATTGGTGCCCAGGGGCCCCATGTTGATCCCAGCCATATACCCTTACCCCAGAGTTCATCACTGGTAGAGGCAGTGTTACTGTTCAATGAATGTGAACAGTGTTACTGTTCAATGATAGAATAAGCAAGACAATGATATACATCCTTGGGTAGCTTTATGACCATCTCTCCCCTGTTCTGTGTTATTTATTTATGTATATTTATTTATTTATTTATTACATTTATATTCCGCCTCTTTTCCTGTGAGGAACCCAAGGCGGCTTACATAATCCTCCTCCTCCCCATTTTATCCTCACAACAACCCTGTGAGGTGGGTTAGGCTGAGAGTCAAGTGACTGGCCCAAAGTCACCCAGTGTTGCTGGATCCTATCCATTCCCTGCAGACAAAAAGCTCTCAGTTCCAGTGGGTGCTAGGTTCGAGACTCAGAGAGATCATGGCAGATGCTGGAGCAGCAGTGGGGGAACCAAGGGCACGCAGCGGGCTGTACCAGTCTTCATGCGGGCGGGAGGCTTGAGGGTGGTGGGAGACAGGACAAGGGAACTGGGCAGAAGTAGCAGAGGGAGGCGGAGGTGGCAGAGTGTAGGCGGAAGGAAAGCGGGGCAGGTGATGATGTGACCCGAGGGCGGGGGGATATTGGTACTGTCGTGGCGGGGGTGCAGGTATGGAACAGGCAGAGAAGGTGCCGGGGGTGCCCGTTTTTGGCAGGGCCCGTTCCTGCTTTCGTTGCTTTGCCCGCCGGTTCTGGAACCAAACCTGTCAAGACCAGGAGAGAGAAAATGCATATAGTGAATGATGTGCCCGGGGCCGGGTCTTTTTATTTTATTTATTTATTTATTACATTTATACCCCGCCTTTTTTCCTGCAAGGAACCCAAGGCGGCTTACATAATCCTCCTCCTCCTCCTCTCCATTTGATCCTCACAACAACCCTGAGGTAGGTTAGGCTGAGAGTGAGTGACTGGCCCAAAGTCACCCAGTGAGTTTCATGGCCGAGCGGGGACTAGAACCCGGATCTCCCGAGTCCCAGTCCAACACTCTAACCCAGTGATGGCGAACCTATGGCACGGGTGCCACAGCTGGCACGCAGGGACCTCTTTGTGGGCACTCAAGCCATTGGTCACCAGATCACGAAAAGACTGTCCCCTTCTGCAAAACACTAATGATTTTGTTCTTTCTCACAGTGTGGAACAGAATGATTTTATTCTAGAATTCCTGTTACAGAATTCTTTTCTACATTGTTATCACATTTAAAAGATTTTGAAGAATGATGCACAGAGTGTGGCTTGGATGTAAAGCCCTAACAGTTGACCTGAGTGCTGCATGTGTTGCTCTCAAACTAACGGAGTATGAGCCAAGGTTTGACAAATTATCAGCATGCATGCAATAGCAAAAATCACATTAATTGTGCAAAAGCATGCCCAATGCAAACTTTTACCTAATGCAGTGTTTGCAGTCCAAGACATAAAGTGTTTAAAATGTGTTAAGCACGTTTAGTTTTCTTGTTTATCTTGCTCATCCTAGTACAGGTTGACTTTTACTAATCCGACACCTGTAGAAGCAGGGAAAGGACCCGGGGTAAAGCTTGCCCCATACAATCTCAGTCTGGCATATAATCATATTCCAAGTTGAGAATCCCTTATCCAAAAATACATGTGCCTAATTATTTAAAAAGTTTGTATAAATTCCCTTCAGGCTATGTGTACAATGTAGTACTATAATAATTTTTTGAGTTGATTTTTTTTCCAACAAAAACTGTTTGTATCATTGAAAGCTCTGTTATTGTGTTTTTCTTTTAAGACAAAATATGTTAATTAGTTTGGACAACTGTATGAGTTGTTTTTCTAAAACTAAAACCTCGGTATTCAGGTTTAATTGCAGTGTTGGCACTTTGAAATAAATAAGTTGGTTTTGTGTTGCAGTTTGGGCACTCGGGCTCAAAAAGGTTTGCCATCACTGCTCTAACCACTACGCCACACTGGCTCTTAACACTGCTTTTAACAGCAGCAGCTGCATAATAGAACAGAATCGTCCCTGTCAAATAAGTAAATTGGCCATCCCAGCCTTATGGGGGTTACCAAGAACATGCCCATCAGCAGGAAGGAGCAGAGACAGGCATCAGCAGAGGGCAGGACATTCGGTGACAGGCTTGTACAGTGTATTGGGTTGGAGAAATTATACTCTGTTTAAAAATATATATACCATATGCAGCAGGAATCATGAACACAACCAATAAAAGGAAGCGTTGAGGAAGCTATTGCTCATTTATACATGGGTATGTTACAGATAGAATTGAACTGTGGGAAATGTGAGGGGCCAAACCGGGTTTCTTAGAAACTGCCTGGATTTTGCACACTCAGCTGGTTCTTTGGCAAATAGTAAAAACCGGGGAGGCAGGGGTGGGGAGAGAAATGTTGGCTGCCAGTCTGCCACCACTCCAAACAGGCTTTCCTTTTTGTCTTCTTTGGAGGTGCCTCAATTTCTCATAGAGAACCAAGATATCTCTTTACCGGTATAACACGTGAGCATTTAAAAGTAAGTAGACGCCAACCTTCAAATCCATAGGCACATTAATGTGGTCAATGAGATCAGGGCCGGTGCTACCATTAGGCCAACTAGGCAGCTGCCTAGGGCGCAGGGCTAAAGGGGGCGCCAGAAACGCCTTGAAAAAAAAAGACAGCGCTCTCAAGTGGGAAGGGGGGCGCTAAATATCTGATCTTGCCTAGGGCACCAAGCTGCCTTGCACCGGTCCTGAATGAGATATTAGTTTATTGTGAGGAAATTAATTCAGTTGGGATTCAAAACATCGAAGGAAAGAATGTGGTTCTCAACTTGGCGAAAAAGAAAACTTTCTTCATCCTGTGATGGTATAAAGCAGGGTGTTGAATCGCAGGCCCGTGGGCCAGCTCCAGCCTGCCGGAGGTCCCTCTGGGGTTCCTCGGATGGCCCCACCCCCTTCCTGAGGCCCTACCCCCTTTCCCTCAACTGCCAATCGCTTGGTGGCTCCTGGATGTTGTACGATTCCCCTTGCCCCCCATTCCAAAAGGTTGACACATACCTCCCCTAAGGCTTAGTTACTTGCAGTAAGAGCTTTAAGATAAAATATGCTGGCTTTTTGGGCACACCCCTTTGTCTTTGCCCCCCCCCCCGAGCTTCTCCAAAATGGTCTTGTGCAGGCTATTTTTAATGTGTCCAATATGACATTAGCCACATCTTCTCTGGGCTCTGCGGAACAGGTACCTGAATGCGAGCCTCATTGAGTTTGGTAGCCCTGGCCAGCTCCTCCCGGCAGTAAATGTCAGGGTAGTGATTTTTCGCAAATGTTGCCTCCAGCTGGTCTAGCTGGTCCTGGCTGAAGGTAGTCCGGTGCCGTCGGCGGGTAGGGGTGGCGGCAGTGCGCAGGGAGGAAGGGGCAGTGGGAGAGAGCAATGAGTCCCCAGCCAGTCCAGGCACACTGAAGAACTTCTTGTAGAGGGAAACTTCAACGTCTGAAAGGAAGCAAGGAGATCCACTGATACCTCTGTGTTCTGACCCAAAAGTTATCTTTATCCAAATCTTGAGATTTCCGTAACCTCTGTCAATGCCCCCTCCCAGGCCTAACCATTCTAGCCCCCACCAGCTCATCCTGCTTCTTCCTGCTTGTATCTTGAAGGGCCCCAGTTAATGTCAGAACACTGTTATGTGACATCAAGTACTCTGCATGTACTCTCACTCTGTGCTTTAAAAAAAAAAAAAACTGTATCAAGAAAAGTTGAATCCTGCAACCTATATAAATTAAGCCAGTTTGTATATATTTGCTAATTTCTTGCATTTTATGTTGCTTTTTCTGGTCATGCATGCTTGGCGCTGAATTCTTGCCCTTTGAATACTACTGGAAATCCTGTTTAGCCTCTTCCCCCTGCCTTCTGTGTTTTCACCAGCTGTTGCCTACATACATTCCAGACTATCTGCATAGCCTTCAGGACCAGAAACTTAATTTAAAAAAAAAGAAAAAAAAGAGTGTGGGTAGAAAGCTGTTTCTTGGGATGCTGAATGCTGTGCCCGATAGAAGATTTATGATTCTATGCTGTCATGATTGCAGAATGTGCACATAGTCTTGGTTATGTTCCCTGTAACTCAGGGGTATACAGACTTTTTGGCCGCCAGGGCCACGTGTGATGTTGGCTTAGGGGTCAGGGCTCCATGCGCATCAGCAGTGGAGGCTGGTGACTCCAAGATCAGTGGGGCTGCATATCCACTCCAGAGGCTACCCTGAACTTTTGAGGAGCTATCCATGGTGCTGGACCAAAAAAATTTTTTTTTGCTCTAGGGTTCAGCACCATGGATAGCTCATTTAAAGTTCAGAATAAAATCTGGAGTGGATATGCAGCCCCGCTGACATTGGCATGCATGTAACACACCCCCCACCAAAAAAAAACAAAAACACCACCCCACAGGCACACATCTCAGCAGTCCTGATGCAGATTGTTCATTTCTCACTGCTGGCAGCAGCAGAGAAAAAGTGATCTGCATGAGGTTCTCTAGGGGAGGGGGGGAGAGCTTCCCCCAGCATTGCTCTTTCCTTGATGCTGCTTCCAGGGAAGAAAGCATTATCTGTGTCAGGAGTGTTGCTGAGCAGGTGGGCCGGGCCTGGGCACCTGTGGTGGTGTAATTAAGCCCTTAGGGGGCTGCTGTAACTCCTTATCTTTGTAATGTTGATCAAATTTTAAAGTGTGTGTGTGTCTGTGCGCCTACATGCATGCATAATGAATACATACATACATGTGCTCGAGTTGGGAGCTGCCCCTTTTCAGCATGCAGCTCTTTTGCTGAAGGAACTGCACTGGCTGCCTTTTCGCTACTGGGCCAGGTTTAAGATTCTGGTACTACTGTACAAAGCACTAAACAACTTGGGACCAGGATACCTCAGAGCGCGCCTTCTCCCTTACCAACCTGCCCGGTCACTGAGCTCATCAGAGGGCATTCTCCTGGTGGTTCCACATGGACCTATGGCCCAATTGGAGTCCACCAGGAGAAGGGTCTTCAGTGTGGTGGCTCCACTTCTATGGAACTCCCTGCCTCTGGAGGTCAGGCAGGTTCTGACAATGTGTTGCTTTTGGTGCCTGCTGAAGACATCTCCTGCGTAAACCCATTGTGCTATTCCCATTCATTTCACGGAGGTTTGTGCAGGAGGAATATCCTGGTGGGTTGTGCCCCGCAGATCAGATCTGTTAGCCTCCCACCACCTGATGGAATCACTTCGCCCCCTCACGTTGACTCATCATGATAGGCCCGCTTCCGATTTTCAGAGTTTTGCTTATAGGTGACCAGGCAGAGAAGCATTACCAATGCTGTTTTTGTTCTTTGAGGCCACTAAAGGGCCAGCATAGCTGTGTGTGGGCAAGCTGGCTAGCAAAACATTATTTGGGGCTATCAACTTTTAAGTGGGCCTGTTTGCAAAGCTGGGTAAAATGCTACGCCTGGAGCGGCCATTTTCCTTTGTTTGTTTCTTTATTCCGTATAAAATCTGACAGCCTGCCGATCAACCCAAGTGTGTTTCTCACGCTGTGTTTTCATGACACTGGAATCCTCCCATGGGCCACTCCCATCAGGCCCGTCTCTAGGTTTGGGGGGGCGGGGTGTGTCCCTGGGCATGTTGCTCGCAATGGTCTCCCCAGCAGAGCCCCACCCACCCACTTAGCAGTTAGGAGGAATTGGCTTTGGTCTGGTGGGCTTGCTCAGCTTACATGTACTGGTCAGCGCTGCCCTGGTAATGACACTAGCTTTCGTCCCCCCAAGTCAACCCTGATGTGTGTGTGTTGGGGGGCAGCATCCTTAAGAGAGCGGCACCAGCCGGTAGCCAAGAACTCTACTTGGCGCTACTGCCTGACCATGCCCTCAGTCCATCCTGGCTGCCCAGCAGGGACTTGAAGGGTGGCCCAGCTGTGACTGCGCCGAGTGGAGCTCTAGGGCCGCTCGGTGTGCATGCAGTAGCTGGTGCCACATTGTTTATGACACCAGCCCCTCCCCAGTGTGCACATGAGGGCACTGCTGGCCACTGCACGTATGCTGAGCAGGCCCAGAGCTCTGCTCAGAACAGCCGCCACCAATCCAAACGACATCCGCTGCAGTGGTGGCCTCAGCACCCGCCACCAGCGGTGGGACCTTCCAGGATCCTGGCATTTACCCCACCATGTTGGGTCCTACCAGGCCTGACCCCCATTTCTGGACCACGGGAAGGGCTAAGACACAGGAACCACCAAGCTGTTCTCTTGGCTCCTCAGCACCTGGAATTCCAAGGCAGTTGCTGGGCACCCAATGTCCAAGCAAGGCGTACCAGCACTGACACCTGCCCTGGGCCCTCCGCATAGGGCAGCAGGTTCTGCGAGCCTCCATTTTGATTTCCCCAGTGCCCTGGAGTGGCACTATATTGGGCACTCTGAGGCACTGTGGGAAATTAAAATGGCAGCTCCCAGCCACCCTTGGGGTGCCATTGCCGCCATTGCCAGATAAACTTGAGGGAGACTGTCAATGTGAGAAGCATGGGTGGCTGGGGAATACTGGGAGTTGTAGGCCTTTTTTTCTGTCTAAACATGCATAGGATTGCACACTTAGGGTCTTGCTACATATGGCACACAAATATGTGTAACAGTATCTGAATGGCTGTTTTTTCAAAACAAAAAAGAAAAGAGAAGCAGCCATAGGAGAAGGCAATTGTGAGCAGAGGCGTGGCATAGGGTGGGGGGAGGAATGGGGCACTTAATCCTTTCCCCATTTCCTGTTTTTCTGTGTCAAATTCGTGTGGTGTACTGTGTAGGTTAGAGTGTTGGACTGGTACTCCGGAGACCTAAGTTCCAGTCCCCACTCAGCCATGAAGTTCACTGGCACTGAGTGACTTTGGGCCAGTCACACGGACTCTCAGCCTAACCTACCCCATAGGTAGGGATGTTGGAGAAATCCACAACGGTCTCAAATGCATTCAAATTTCTTCTTTTTTTAAAGTTTAATTTTATTTATTTACAGCAACAAACACCACAAAAAAAGAAAAGAAACATACAACAATAAACACAAAGCAAAAACTAAAATGGACTTCCGGTTTTTCTCTAAAACAAATATAAGTAACAATACTTTCACATACTCTAAAAGAAAAACAAAGAAAGTTCCCTTTTTTTCTATCGTCAATAAAAATCTTCCCCTTATTCATCAAGCCCACAGATAGACAGAACCTTTTCTCCACACATACTCTATTAGAGGCTTCCATTTACCTATCTAATAGCCTAAGTAAGTTAATTCTACTACATATATTTTCTCCTACTCTGTTATGAACAATATTTAACTAGTCACACTGCCAAACCAAATAAAATTTTCAAAAATCCTGATCACTACTACAATTCTCTTTTTAGCTCTTTCTTCTGGACCGCTTATCTTTTAAAATCAGTTTAATTCCCCCTCCATTAAAAAATAAGATCACCCATTACAAAGTATTCCTCCTTCTTCAAATCCACAAATACATAAATACCTGATATTGAATGAATTGGCTAAATTACGTATATAAAGGCATTTGGGGGGTTTGTTAGATGGATAATTTAAAAAAATGCATTCAAATGGCTAAGAATCCGGCCCGTGGATTCTGCAGCGGACTGGCTTTTCCCAAGTGGCCTGGATTCTGCAAACTTGCAGAACATTAAAAAAAAAAAAATTCCATAATTTTCTGTAAATTTAGTCATAGAAAAATACGCAAAACAACAACAACAAAAACAAACCAGAAACAAAAAATGTGCATTTCCTCCATAGGCTAAAGTGTGAAAATACACATTTTGGGGAATTTGCATATTTGGGGGGGGATTTGCACATTTTTGGAAGTGCGGATTTGCACAAAACCCAATTCCGTCAATGAATGGACGCCGGAACGAAAGGTGCCCGACAATCCACACACACACACAGAGGGGACAGATTTTACAAGGTCCACACATCATGCCTATAAAATGGAGAGGAGGATGACTGTGTAAGCTGTTCCCTGGGTTCCTTGCAAGAGGGGAAAAGGCAGGATATAAATGTAATAATAATAAATAAAATGAATGTACGATAAATAAATTGCCTCAGAGTCATTCCCCCCTCCACATGCAAGGGTTCGAGATGTGTGTTTGTGAGCTAAACGTGGGCTATGAAGCCCTGCAGGGGGGAGGGGAAGCAGCAGTGGGTCTATTTGGAGCAGAGAAGCAGCAGGTGGAGGAAAGGGGGAAGCAGCAGCACCCTTGCCGCTAATCGTCCCCTCCTAAAGCTACTTTTCATTTAAAAGAAAAGGAAAAAAAGAAAGGCTGTAGTGTAGTTTGGCCCTTAGAGAGCAGGTGGAAGGAGTTGTAATTGGAAAAAAACATTGAAAGAAGGAATACATTGGATGGGGCCCTCCTCCCCACACACTGCGGGGGCGGGGGGCGCCCACAGAATGAATTTTTGTTGCCCAAGGGAAGCAAAATCGCGTGAGCCAATGTGCTGCCATTCAGATCCTGCTGGTTGCCTGCCAACATACTCCTTGGAACCTACTTGGGCAGCCTCCCACAACCTGGTGGTGCCCTCCAGATGTTTTGGACTACAACTCCCATCATCCCTGAGCATAGGCCACGGCGGCTGGGAGGTTGCCGTCTCAAACATCTGGAGAACAGCAGAATGCCTACCCGACTTGGGTGTGCAAAATCTGTGCCGCCGCGTGACGGTCTTTTCTTCCCAAAGGTTCTCCTGTTCTGTAGCTTCTGTGAGCGTTTTCAGCATTTTTTGTTTCTGAGAAAGCAGCGGTTGATGATAACACTGGGTGCTGCGAACCTTTTCTGCCATACTGATAATGAAGCACCATGATGGTAACAGTATTCCTATTCCACCACACACACACACACACACACCACCGCCAATTCCCTCCTACAATCCCTAGGATTAACTGTGGGGAACATGATGCTATGGCCCCCCGCTCTCTGGGAGAACCTGAGATCGTGAGAGCGAGGGGAGCACAATGGACTCACCTGAAGAACTAATTAGTTTGGGACCCCGCTGTGGAGGAACTCGAGCCCCCAGGATCGGAGCCAAACAGCTTTCTCATTAGTGTGCGTGCATCCCAGTGTTTGGGGAGAAGCCGCCTCGGGGGATTACTAGTCCCGCCGCTAGCCTATTTCCATCTCCCACTCCTTAGCAGTGCCCCTTTGGCACCTTAGGGGGCTTTCATGTGGAAAATGAATCCCCCCCCTTCCCTGCTTTTGTCCAGATTCTGGCAAAGTTTCCCCTCTTAAAGGAGCTTGTGGCAAATTGCCGAGCCACGCCGGACCGTGCAGGCATTGGTGCCAAAGACAATATGGCCCCCCCCTCCACTTGAGAGCCTATTTTTTTTTCAGGCTCTGGCGCCCCTTTAGCGCCCTACACTGCTTTGCCTAATGAGCACCGCCGTCCCTAGCAAACCCAGGAGTCCCGACTCCTGGATTCGGCAGGCCTGCTGCTGGCACAGACCGGGCTCTCTGTAGGGATTTGCCCCCCACTAACATGGCCATCTGAGGAGGAGAATGACGTGGGGACGCACAAATGTAAGGGGGCACCATCTGCCGCTGGTCTTGAGGAATTGCGTCTGCAGGATCACCGGAGAGTC
Source organism: Shinisaurus crocodilurus (assembly GCA_021292165.1). Lineage (NCBI taxonomy): Eukaryota > Metazoa > Chordata > Lepidosauria > Squamata > Shinisauridae > Shinisaurus > Shinisaurus crocodilurus. The sequence continues at coordinate 20,383,736 of CM037881.1, forward strand.
AGCACTAGGCTGGCGATCAGCGTGGAGAGGGACAGGGAAGAGAGGAGGATAAAAGCCACCACGGGCATACTGTCCTGTTATTTATTTATTTATTTATTCTATTTATACCCCGCCTTTTTTCCTGCAAGGAACCCAAGGCGGCTTACATAATCCTCCTCCTCCTCCTCTCCATTTTATCCTCACAACAACCCTGTGAGGTAGGTTAGGCATTGAGTCAGTGACTGGCCCAAAGTCACCTAGTGAATTTCATGGCCGAGCGGGGACTAGAACCCGGATCTCCTGAGTCCCAGTCCAATGCTGTCCTGTTGTTGTTGTTGCTGTTGTTGTTGTTATTATTATTATTATTATTATTATTATTATTATTATTATTATTATTATTATCTACCAAACCCCATTCACATCTCACAGCAAGATACACAGTCCTGGAATCTTCCCTTCTCATCTATCTATCTACAGTAATACCTTGGATTGCAAGTAACTTGGTTTGAGAGCATTTTGCAAGACAAGCACATTTTTAAATATATATATATTTTTACTTGATATACAAGCGACGTCTTGCAATACAAGTACTGTAGTACAGCTTAAATTAAAAATCTCTGTACACATTTTTTTGGGGGGATTTCGTTTTGATATAAGTGTTTTGGATTACAAGCACGTTTCCGGAACAAATTATGCTCTCAATCCAAGGCATGACTGTATCTGGCTAAGAAGACCAATTTAATAGAGCAGGAAAATATAGAAACCGAAATCATGGCATACCTGCTTCACCCTGGTCATTAAAAACCAGTTCTCAAAAGCAAGTCTTACACGTGCTTCCCGAAAGCTTTAACCAGCCTACCTTCCCCATCCTGGCAGCCCTCCAGACGTGTTGGACTACAACTCCCATCATGCCCAACCTGGCACCCTCCAAATGTGTTGGACTGAGAGCTCCCACCATGCCCCAAACATGCCAAATGGCCTGGTGCCGGCTGGGGGTGATGGGAGCTGTAGTCCAACACGTCTGGCGGGTGCCAGGTTGGGGGAGGCAGCTTTAGTAGACTGCCAGCCGCTGGCCTCCTCCATGTCCCGCTCAGTCAGAGCTGGGCGAACGGATCACGGACGTGCCGGCTCCAATGTTCCCAACCCAGGAACCCCTGGCCCTGATGCGGCGACACGTTCTTTCCTGCTGCTTTTCCCACGCTGGGTGGCCCCCTCCTCAGCCACCCCATCCTGCCTTGGGCCTTGGACATGGCGGGAGTTGTAGTCCCACTCCCAAGTCCTGTCTTGGGTCTAGATGCCCTCGCGGCGACCCTGGTGTCTGTCGATAAAGGCTCTCCCACTTACCAGCTGTGGAGCTGACTGTCTCAGGGTAGGCGTCAGTGAACCCCGAGTCCTTCCTCTTCCCTGCTCGTCTGCCCTCCATCTCCCTTGATCCCGGCTGCGCTTCCCCCCCAAACTTTTAAGCCAGTTCTGACGTCAGTCTGTTTTCTCCTGGGTATGCGTGTGTGTGTGGGGTGCGGCTTTACCAGTCGCCTCCCACCTTCTGGCCTAGAGCGCAGCCTCCCATGGTGGAGATCGCCAGCAGGAGGGGGAGAGGGAGGTGGAGGGGTTCGGGTCAGGGGAAGGGTGGGCCAGGCAAGACCAAGGGGTGTGGGATGGAAGAGAGTCCGAGTGGTGGACAGGTGCGCGCAGCCTGGCACGCGAATTAGTGTGGCAGAACTACGCCATAAGGTATCTCTCCTTTACATGGGTGATAGACGTGTGCGCAGATGCTCCGGGTACATGCTCTGAAGCCGCTGCATCACAGGCATGCATGTGCAGGTGGCTCTGGTGTGCAGGTTTATCACTTGGTCACCATCCCCTCCCGGGGCGCGCGTGTGGTATGTGTCCCTGAGGCATGCCAATTGCTTTGAGAGCATGTTGAATGGGTGTCTGGCTGACGGCACTCCGTCTCCGGCGGCCCTCTGTGGGTGGCAGCCCTGGGCCTTGTCTGGATAAGGTTCCAGCAATCATGGCTCTCTATTGTCAAGGCAAATCCCTCAAAAGAGCAGGGACCTACCGGGGCCGGGCGAGAGGGAGGCCCTGCCTTGCCAAACCCTCGACCTGCTGCCACTGCCTCTTGGGGTTGACTCACAACCTCTGCAGCTCAACGCTCAGATCCACAGCAGACCTCTCCCCACCCCCCCGCCACCCCCACCCCCCGCCGCAGTGCTGTCCTAACAGTGGCCCACTGCTTGTCATCCTGCAGGGTTTTTCCGCTTGAAGCGTTGACTTTGTGATACAAACGGAAGCTTAAGAGCGAATCCAGAAGGACAAAGGGGCACGCAGGCAGCAAACAGGTCTGGCGGGTAGGGGTGGGGGATTTTGCAGCTAGCCCACCATTCCAGCAGCTCACCACTGCCTTGCTGGTAGTGGGAAGAGCGCAAGCTTCTTGTCACCTGGCGCGGTCTTAGGCCCAGTCTGTGCTACGCAGTTCCCATGCCGGCTGGGCTGTCTGTCGGTGCCGCTTTTAAAAAAAGGAAATTATGCAATGGAGAACAACAACACCGCTGCTTGTTGTGGCTTCTCCGTGCCGTGCTACTGCCATGCGTGGCCTGTGGGGAGGAAGGAGAGATTTGTTTTGGCCCCAAATTTTATACAAATGTACCCAGTTTGAACCTCCCAAACCTATACGCGAACCAGAGCATGCTCACACAACGAAATCTGCACTTTTCGGAATTTTGTGAATTTGCAGTCTGCAACTCAAGAAAGGCGCACAGATATGTGTATCTTAAGGAAAACTTCATACAAAAATGCATATATTAGGGGAATGTACACACAGAAGCCCATTGTATAGGGCAGTGTTCTCCAACCTTGTGCTGGCTGGACCATGCTGGGAGTTGTAGGCCAAAAACATCTGGGGACCCAAGGTTGGAGAACACTGGTATAGGGGGAGGGTTGCGTGCAAAAAGTGTGCACACTAGGAAAAGTGCATAAAAAGTGTGTGTGTATATAGGGAGAAGTGCACACGAAAACGTGTACTGATCTTTGTGCTGACTTTTTTTGGGGGGGCAAATTTGCAAACTGATGCAGAGACCGGCTGAAACAAGAAACCGAGCAGACCTGAAATGGACAAAGTCGCCCACCGCTACTGTGGCCTAACTAGTGCAGATGGTTGCAGGACAGGAGTGTGGTGTGTGAGTAGAACAGACAGTGAAAGAGTTTTAATATTCAGTGGCTCTAACTCCGAGGTGCAGAATCTCTTTCAGCCTGAAGTCTGAGTTCCATTTCGGGGAAGCTCTCGGGGGCCACATTCCAGTGGTGGGCGGAGTAATAGGCAAAAGGGAGCATCTTTTAGCTTAAAGCTCTTCCTGCCTTAGGAGAGGCATTTCAACCTTTTAGAATGGGGGGGGGGGGATTGGTTGTGGAAAGGGGGTGGGGCCAGCAGAAGGGGCGTGACCACTCTGGAAACCCAGGGGCCTCAGGAGGGCCGGATTTGGCTGACAGGCCTGAGGTTCATTCTGCACGTCTGCTTTAACCCTTCTAGATGGTAACTATTTTTCTCTTGTGGCGATCCAGGAATCCCGTCACAAAGGAGAGAATAGACACAGGGGCATTTTCCTCCTCCTTTCATAATACTTATTTATTTATTTATTACATTTCTGTACTGCCCAATAGCCAATTACTGGAACTCAGGGCTTCTTCCAGTGAAGCTGATGGGCGGTTGGCTCGGGATCAGCAAGAGGGAAGAACATCCACACACCGTGCATAAGCACCTTACTGAACAGAGTTCGCTGCCACGTCCCCGAGATGTGGTCGCTTAGATGCCCTTGAAAAGGTTAACAACATTCATGGAGGATAGATTGGCTGTCAGCTATGATAATTAAGTGGAACCTCCATGTTCAGCACCAGTCTACCTCTGCATACCTGTTGCTGGGGACAAGGAACAGGGGGGCAGCCCTTGCCTTCATGCCCTGCTAGGGAGCTTCCTGGAGGCGTCTGGACGGCCATTTTGGAAACATCATGCTGAACTAGATGGTCTGAACCAGCAGGGCGTTGCTTACATCTTTGTGCGATGCTTCCTTTTGCAGCCTGGGTGGCTCCCCAGCTTCTGAGCAGAGGGCCCTGAAATTGTGCATCGACTGGGCTGCTGCCTTGATTGCCCTTCGATTGCAGCTTAATGCGATTAGGCCCCTGTGATTGCTAAGAACTCCTTTGGGTCCCAGTTGGCAGCCTTCCTCATTATTATTAATTGGGAACGGTACGTGTAGATGGGAGGTTGTGCCCTCAGGACATGGCATCAGGAATACTGGGGTGGAGGTGGGGGATGGCAGATGGCAGCCAAGAATCATCCCTGCACGATATGTGTCAATAGGCTTGTACAAATCATAGTTGAGTCTTGACCGCAGTGTTGATTCTTTGCATTCAACGAGCCAATCTTACGGAAGGGCTCCTCAGATCCAGTCTTGCAGCTACGAGAAGAACCCAGGAGTCTTGATTGCTAACCTCATATGAATAGAAGAAGAGCCCTGCTGGATCAGGCCAAGGGTCCATCTAGTCCAGGATTCTGTTCACACGGTGGCCAACCAGCTGCCCGTGGGAAACCCAGAAGTAGAACATGAGTGCAACAGCACCCTCTCGCTCATGTTCCCCAGCAACTGCTCTATACCGAGGTATACTGCCTCCGATCCTGGAGGTAAGATGCCGTTCACTCTAGCTAGTAAGGGTGCATGCAGCTGGGGTGCCATTTTGGCTTTTAGAAGGAGGGGAGAGGATTTTAGTGCGTGTGGTGCTTTTCAGATGTTCTTTAGGGTACAGTGGATCCATGGGGCTTGGGACCAGAGTATCTAAAGGCACATCTCCTCCCACATGTACCTGCTTGGATCCTCAGGTCATCTTCAGAGCCTTCCTCTGGGTGCCCCCGCCAAAGGAAACTAGGTGGGTGGGGGCTACAAGAAAGAGGGCCTTCTCAGTGGTGGCATCCCACTTATGGAATAAACTCCCCACAGAAGTTCGCCTGGCATCTACATTGTTATATTTTCAGCGCCAGGCAAAAGACCTTTCTTTTCTCCCAGGCATTTTAGAGACCGAGTTCTAGGTTATTAGGGCTGTTTTATCGACCCCTCTGCTGTTTATCGCTTTGCATTATATTGCATTTTATTCTTTTAAATATTTGTATTGTATTTTATATTTTTAACTGTGTTTTAAAATTGCATTTTAGTTTTTTAACTGGTTGTAATCCACCCAGCGAACATTAGTTATCGGACTGGATTAGAAATGTAATGCATTGCACAAGTTGTTGCGCAAACTAAATGAATAGTAGTAAATGTTGGGGCGACCGGCAGTGGCATTGCAGTGCCAGGTTTGGCCCTGACTGAGGTGTGTTCATTAGAATGCCTCACCCGTGTGTTAGTTATACCCCAATGAATGCCTGAAGAAAGCTACAATGTGTGGGAAGATGCCCAATATGGGAACACCCACTCTTGGACATATTCAAGATGAAAAGCAGTTGTATTTTAAGAACAACTGCCATGGTTATATTTGTATAGCTCATAATAATGAGCAGTGTTATTAATGCTGGTCATGCAAGCATTAATTTACCCGGACAGAAGCCCTGTGAACATAGGCTGGTGGCTCTAGTGTCAGCGGGGGTATGTATCCACTATGGATTTTACTTGGAACTTTAAAAGAGCTGTCCATGGTGCTGAACCATAGCCCCAAAATAGGTTCGGCACCATGGATAGCTCCTTAAAAGTTTGGCATGAAATCTGGAGTGGATACACAGCCCCGCTGACATTGGAGCCCCCCCTTGCATCCCATGGTGTCATTTTATTTATTTATTTATTGCATTTATACCCTGCTCTTCAGCCAGAAAAGGCTCTCAGAGTGGCTTACAAAGATTAATAAGACAATCCCTGCCCTCAGGCTCACAATCTAAAAGACATGGCACAAAAGGAAAAGGGATTGGGAGGGAGGAGGAAGAATGCAAAACTCAGGCACCAGTTCTTAGTTTAAAAGGTTCTTATAGGTTTTTCTTTCTTTTTTCTTTTTGGCAGGGAAGGGCAAAACAAGATCCCTGCTGGCTGCTCCCTCTCCGGCTGATGTATGGGGCCAGGTTGGTCTCCCTCTTGCTGTGATGTTACTCCTGGGAGGCAGGGGGTGCAGCCTCCCAGTGGCCCTTGGTTCTCTGGCCGATGGATGAGGCCCTGGAAGATGGCAACGCCATGTAAAGCACAAAGCTTCTATCGCTTGCGGAAACTCTGTTTTTATCCTGCACACGTGTCAAATCCTGTACTTTGATTCTGCTCACGCAAGCTGTTGTGGTTGTGCAGCCGCTAGCAGGACAACTCCAACTCTTCTTCCTCTTCCTCTTCTTCTATTTATATCCCACCTTTCCCCCAATACTGGGACTTAAGGTGCCTTTACAACACTAAAACTTGTACAATTAAAATATATAAATAGAAATATACAAAAGTTAAAAATATAATTAAACCATCTATAATATTAAAATTATATATAATGTCTCAAAATTAAAATAGTGATAATATAAACAACAGTGCAAATCCATCGCATTCTCACAGGTCCAGACGATTCCCAAAGGCTTGCCGGAACAAAAAAGTTTTTGCCTGCCTCTGGAAACATACCAAGGAGGGTGCCATTCTAGCCTCCCCGGGAAGGGAATTCCAGAGTGTCAGGGCAGCCACCGAGAAGGCCCTCTGCTGCCTTCTTGCCAGGCATGCCTGAGATAGTGGTGGCACTAACAGAAGGGCCTTCCCCCTGAAGATCTCAGGGTACGGGCAGGCTCATAAGGGAGAATATGGTCTTTCAGGTAACCTGGGCCTGAGCCATATAGGGCTTTATAGGTCATAACCAGCACTTTGAATTGTGTCTGGATCCGGAAACAGACTGGGAGCTAGTGAGTTGTACGTTCCCTGTAACCAGCCCCAGTCAGCGGTCTGGCAGCAGCTCTTTGAACTAGCTGAAGTTTCCGAACACTCTTCAAAGGCAGCCCCACATAGAGTGCGTTACAGTAATCTAAACGGGATGTAACTAAGGCGTGTGTGTCACTGTGGCCAAGTCAGACATCTCCAGGAACGGGCGCACTAACTCTTGTAACTTTTCTGCTAGCATAACGTTGGATATAACCCAGAACTAGCACAACTAGTGCAAGCAATGCCAAGGGCTTCTCCACATGAGGCTTTTAACCTGCCACTTTACTGAGGCTCCTACTTCTGGATTCTTTGCAGGATTAAGATTGGCTCCTTGTGTCTCCCCCCCCCCCCCGGTTTTTTGTTTCTCTGCCTTTCTATATGTTCCATTACACAACCACAAGGTGGTGCTGCGGTATAGTGGAATTGCGAAAATATATGAGCTTCTCATTCCGGTTCTTTCCACCATTTCCAGATAATACTATAGTTTCTTCAATCTAAAAAAGAAGCCACAGAAATGCTTGTAAAGCACAGGAGAGGCCCCGGAAGATGGCGACGCCGTGTAAAGCACCTTCAAATTACCGTGAGTGAGGAGCCATGAGAGCACAAAGAATGCCTTGTGTAGAGAAGCCCTGAGCCGAATGAAGTTGTAATGAGTTGTGCAACTTGTAATGAGTTGTGAGATTTGCAGAACAGCCTGTTCATCGCCTTGTGAAATAGCTTGCACAGTGGCTTGCGAAATGCCTTGTGCAACAGCTTAATTTAAATAGGAACATTGGAAGCTGCCCTATACTGAATCAGACCACTGGCCCATCTAGCTGAAGACTGTGTGCACTGACTGGCAGTTCTAGAGTCCTAGAACTAGGTCTCTCTCCATTCCTTCCTTGCCCTACCTCAGTGTTTCTCAACCTTGGGTCCCCAGATGTTTTTGGCCTACAACTCCCAGCATGCCCCAGCCAGCTATGCTGGCTGGGGCATGCTGGGAGTTGTAGGCCAAAAACATCTGGGGACCCAATGTTGAGAAACACTGCGCTTGCACAAGCAGAATCAAAGTATTGGAACTGACACTTGCGCAGGATAAAAACAGGTTTTCCACAAGTGGTAGAAGCTTTGCGCTAGCAGAATGACACCGCTGGATACAACAACCCAGACTGGGGCTTCCCTCTGAGCAAATGTTTCATGGGCTTACACCGTGTGCTGCCCTTTTTAAAGCAAAGGGACTTGTGCCTCTGGCATGCATAGCTAGCACAGAAGCCAGGGTGGTTGAACCTCTTTCAGCGCAAGGACTGACCTCCATTTTGGAGAAGCTCAGTTGGGCTCCATTCCAGTGTGGGCGGGGCTGAAAACAAAAGGGGTGTGGCCTGAACTGCCAAAAAATACCAGCATATTTCAGCTTAAAGCTCTCACTGCCAGGAGCTAAGCCTTAGGAGAGATATTTTAGAATGGGGGGGAAACTGCACAAAAGCTGAGAAAGCACGAAACAATTGGTGGTCGGTGGAAAGGGGGCTTGGCCCGGTTGGTAACCCCTGAGGGCTGCATTGGGACCCCAGGCGTGCTGGAGTTGAAGCCCTGACCTGAGGTTCTGCACCCCTGATGTAAGCCAATTGAATTATTTATAACACTCAGCACAGACAACCAGTGAGCTCACCAGAAATACAGGTATTCCTAAAGAATAATCGGATGTACCGTAGTTGGAAACACATGGGGCCATGTCGTTTCTCATACCACCCTAAATAGCGTCCATGTTTGCTCCATCTAAGGCGAGAAAGCAGCCTATTATTGCTGTATCCATCTGCTCCTATTGAGCATGTCTTCTGCTAAACATTGCGTTCCTGATCCGTTTGGTATTCTTTCCCTAATCCAACTTTCTGTTGGCGCTACTGTCTCCTTAGGAATTGATCTCAATCACTGTTCTGCCAGATGGGTGGGATTTCATTCATGTTGACAACCCTCAAATAACCCATGGCTTGTTTTAGGGTTATTTGAGGGTTGTCTAAGCCTCAAACAACCCAAGTCCCCTGGGTTTGCAGGACACGACAAGCCACAGCAAGCTGGGTGCCCATGGATGCCATGCAAAAATGGCGCCTGTGGGCACCCGGCACAACGCAATCAACCCTACGGGTCAATTAGCCCATGGTGGGCTGTCGTGATATGCGAACAGGCCCAGTATATCATATAGTTTGAGCCCCCAGACTCTTTGAATGTCCACAACGGACCCAGCCATCCTGGGATGAAATGCAAACCATCAGCCCCTGCTTCTTGGTTTTATTGTTTCAAATTATTGTTCACCACCTCGATGGATTTTTAACAAATAAGGTGGTATATAAATGTTGTTGTTGTTGTTATTCAAAGTGACTTTTTAATTTTCTGGCTGGGTTTGAAAAGGTGTTGAAGGTGTGTGTGGAGGGGGGGGAGGAAGCCAGCCACAGCTGTGCTCCCACGCTTAGTGGTTGGTGGCCATCCAGTGAGCTTGTGTGCACAGTCTCTGTGCAGTGGAACACATCGTGCATATTCTCCCTCTCTTATTTGTAGACTGAAAACATGTGGGGGTGGGATTCTGTCCCCTGACTTCGCTCCTGACTAGAGGTGTGAAGGCTTGGAAAGAAATAGAATTTTTTTCGGGGGGCGGGGATCATTGATCCCACCCTCAATTTTAAAAAAAAAAAACCCTGGGGAAAAACAGGGCTATTTCCCCCCAACACACACATCAAATTTTTCCAGTTCCCTCCATTTTTTCTCTCCCCCACCCCCACCCCTGCTGGCCTTCACATCTCTACTTCTGACCTCTGCATGGCCACTTCTCCGCCCCTGACTCAATACATTCAGTGGAATATGAAAACAGGCTCTACACGCGTTCAACCGAACATGCACAGAGCCCATTCCCTGCTCCCTTCCGCTGAACACATGGAGGCAGGGGGGAGCAGGGGGGGCAGCGGATGTACAGAGGTCAGGGGCAGAAGGCAGGAGTCACGGTCCAGCTCCCCCGTCCATGCTTTCACTCTGCATGAGAATGTGAAGGTGAGAATAGGATGATATAGGCTTCAAGGCTGGCCCTGCTATGTAGCAAGGTGAAGCAGCCAGCTTCAGGCCGTGCAATTTTGGGGGACAGATGAAAGCAGGGACTGATGTCTGAATAGTGCCCTAGCAGGGGTGCGGCGGTGGTGGCCATGTGGTGCTCCGCTTTAGGCAGCAAAATGACATGGGCCAGCCCTGAGAGACGGGGCCTGAGTCTCCAATGGCGGCCACAGGCTATGACATCACAGGGTGACCTCAGAGCTGAGGTTCTAGAAGCCAGCTGAACTGCCACCTCTGGGCTGGGATGTGTTGGCTGGTGCGTCTTGCTGGGCTGAGTAAGAACTTTGGTGTGGCCCTGGAGAGGTTCAGGCGGACGCTACGGCAAAGGTAGGAGCCTCACCACCGTATGGCTTCTGCAGAAAAAGCTGAGGTCCGAGTCTTGCCTACGTTACAAGTGGTCGAAATTCGTGTTGACTTCATCCACGCGAGGCCATGTGTGTTCGGCTCAGTCTCGTTCCCAGTCTTTGTGCTGTGGCACACCAGTGCACAGGCTGCCCTTCCGCCTGCCGAGTCACTGATCAGTGGTGGGGCAGCTTAGCGATACACTTTGTTCTCCCGCCAGATGCACCACGGGGCTGCCCCCCAAGTCATTTTGCTGCCTGAGGCAAAGTACAAGATGGCATCCCTCCCCGCTGCTGCCCCAAATTCCACACACAGAGGCCAACTGGACTGGCAGTTGAATCTTACTTTAATACTGGCGACAGGACATCCAGAAGGCTTAGGGGTGCAGGGCAAGCCACATGGAACACACAGCTCTATCCTCCAACATGTTACCGCCAGGGGAGGCTGGTGTGACTCCTGTGTCACTGGGGCTCCTTATCCATTGCAGCTTTTATTCTGAATCTTATAGGAGCTATCCATGCTGCTGTACTCCACCCCCAAAATAGGTTCACCACCACGGAGCGCCATGGACAGCTCCTATAAAGCTCAGAATAAAAGCTGCAATGGATAAGCAGCCCCACTGCCACAGGGGTCACCAGCCTGCCTTACCGACTCGCCCTGCCCTGCCACACCCCAGCATCTGCTGCCTGAGGCAACTGCCTCGCTCTGCCTCCTGGTAGGGCCGGCCCTGATGCAGCAGCACACCGCATGTCCAGTCTCCCTTCTGCACGAAAATAACTCCCGGGAACAAAATGGTTTCTTCTCCTCCACTGGGCCACCCTCCCTCTCACTGTTTCTTTTCTCTTTGCAGACCTCGTCGGCCTGAAAGGGCCCCCTCTCCCTCCGGCTTAGTGCCAGGGATAGCAGGACCAAGCCGCCGTGGAGAGATGAAGGCCCTTCCGCTGCTGCTACCCATGGTGGCCTGCCTCGTGGTGAAAGTCCGTGGCAAGATCTACAGTCGCTGCGAGCTGGCGTCGATCCTGAAACATTGGGGAATGGACGGGCACGAGGGCTACAGCTTGGCCGACTGTGAGTAGCCCGCATGGAGGTGTCTCGTCATCTGCTTGTCGCATGTGGCTGTGGCGGGAAGGAACGAGGGCATTTTGCTTTGCTCGGAATAGCAGGTCCGGCCCTGCTACAAGGGTCAGGAGGAGAGGCTTGTAGAAAACGCTCAGCCCTGCAGCTCCCTCTCTCATCACGAGAACCTGGGATCATCCAATGGAGTTGAGATTGGTGGGAGATTCAGGACCGACCAAAAGGAGTTACTTCACAGCAGCAGTGCATAGTTAACCTGTGTGGCAGTGAATTCTATTGGTTAACTATGCACTTCCTTTTGTCACTGCCACAAGATGTAGTGACAGCTACTAGGTTAGATGGCTTTAGAAGGGAATCAGACAAATTCATGAAAGATACGTCTGTCAGTGGCTCCTAGTCCTTATTTGGTTATATGTGACATCCAGCATCAGAGGCAGTATTCTGAACACCAGTTGCATCAGATGCATCTGATGAAGTGGACAGTGTCCACAAAAGCTTATGTCAAAATAAATTTGTTTGTCTTTAAGGTGCCACAAGATGTTTTGCTGCTTTTGTTGTGAACGTGTACAACACATCACACTAATCCCCAGGTCTTTCCCCAAACCCTTGTTTCAATCCGGATTCCTCCCTTGTGCTACACAAGTGTGCGCGCGCGCGCACGCGCGCACGCACGCACGCACACACACACACACACACACTGTCCAACTTGCCAATTGCAAAAGCCCAACACCAGTTGCAAACCAGGCAGATACAAGACAGGAGAGGCAAGTACGCTAACGTTTTCTGCAAGACAGATCTGATCCCTGATCTCTCCCACCGGCTTCTTTCTGAACCAAACTTCAGCACATGCCGTTAATAATCTGTGGATTGGTCTCTCCTCTTAGGGGTCTGCTTGGCATATTTTGCGAGTAACTTCAACACGGCCACAGTGACGCAGGACTCAGACGGGACCTCCGAATATGGCATCTTCCAGCTCAACAGCCGCTACTGGTGTGCTGACCAGCAGAGTCAGTCAAAGAACCTGTGCAACTTATCTTGCCGCGGTAAAGGGTTCCTGGCAGAAGACTGGGGCGAGGCCGAGGACCTGGGCTCTGAGGCCGGGGCAAATCCCGTGATACTCAGACCATTGCTTGGGGAAGTGTGTGTACATGCTCTGTTTTGGTCTTCCATTCCCTAGAACAGGGATGGGCAACACTTGTCCCACCAGTGCAAGATGTTTTTGGCCTACCACTCCCTTCAGCCCTATCTAGCATAGCCCATGGTGAAGGATGATGGGAGTTGTAGGCCAAAATATCTGGAGCAGTGCCAGCCCCAGGTTTCTGAGAGCCCTTGGGCAAGATATCTTCAATGGGACCCCTTCCCTCAGTGAGTCCATCTTCTCACCGCCATGTTCACCAGCTGCCCTTCCTCCTCATCCCCTTTAGAATCATAGAAAAGTAGAGTTGGAAGGGGCCTACCAGGCCATTGAGTCCAACCCCCTGCTCAACGCAGGAATCCAGGTCAAAGCATCCCTGACAGATGGCTGTCCAGCTGCACCTTGAATGCCTCCAGATTGGGAGAGACCACCACCTCCCTAGGTAGCTGGTTCCATTGTCTTATTGCTCTGACAGTCAGGAAATTTTTCCTGATGTTTAGGTGGAATCTGGGTTCCTGTAACTTGAGCCCATTATTCCGTGTCCTGCAAACTGGGATGATCGAGAAGAGATCCTGGCCCTCCTGTGTGACAACCCTTCAAGTACTGGAAGAGTGCGATCATATCTCCCCTCAGTCTCCTCTTCTGAAGGCTAAACATGCCCAGTTCTTCCAGTCTCTCCTCATAGGGCCTTGTTTCCAGTCCCTTTATCATCTTTCTTGCCCTCCTCTGAACCCTCTCCAATTTGTCTACGTCCTTCTTAAAGTGTGGTGCCCAGAACTGGACGCAGCAGTACTCAAGAAGAGGCCTAACCAGTGCCGATTTCATTGCTAGCGCTTGCTTGTTTGGCAGGCAGAGAGCCAGTGGGCAAGGAGGCAGCGGCTGCACTGCATCAGCTTGTCTGAGTGTGGAAAACTAAGCAGGGTCAGGCCTGGTGATTACTTGGATGGGAGACCCCCTCCTCTAGTTTCCTGCATTGAGCAGGGGGTTGGACTCGATGGCCTTGTAGGCCCCTCCCAACTCTATGATCTATGAAATCTATGAAATCCACCGCTCCCCCTTCTCACAGTGTTGCCTGGGCCAGAGCAAGAGGCAGGTGAACAAGCAGGTCGCAATGGTGAAGAGGAGGAGCAACTCCAGTGGGGCCCTGCTGGAGTGTGGGCCCTTGGCAGGTGCCCAACCATGCCTAACCTTTGATAGCTGGCCCTGATCTGGAAGGCCACAAGTTGCCCACCCTTTTTCTGGAAGGCGGCTCTGGATCTTTTTGGGGATTGGCTGCCGGGTTCAGCACAGCAAGAGAGTCAGTCTAGTATGCTGGCAGTCATCCAGTTAAGGAATGCATGGATTTTAAGGGAAGGACTGTCCGCAGTTTAGTGGTAGACGACCACGTGCTTTGCATGCAGATGGCCCCAGGTTCAATCCCCAGCCTCCCCAAAGGTCAGGTGGCAGGTGACATGAAAGAATCTCTGTCCAAGACCCTGGAGAGGGACCACTGCCAGTCAGATGAGACAATGCTGGTCTAGCCCCGCTCCCTATGCTCCTTAATGGAGTAATCCATTAAGGGCGCACTCCGATGCCTGTTTAGACAGAAAAAAGGCCTACAGCTCCCAGCATGTGAGCACTTTGGAAACCTACCATAGAAACACACCAGTATTATTGTGGCGGACCGGGACTGGTCCGTTGCGCGGGTTCGGCACTTAAAGGGTTAACCGGCACCGAAGAAATGCCCTTTACACGGCTTCTGAGAACTTTAAACTTAGCCGCTACCAACCATTGACACTGAATCGCATAGAATCGTATTGAGACAGCGAGTGGCTAATTTTCAAACAGTTTCATGGAGCGGAACTAACAGACTACAGGAATTTCACACCATAAACAAGGAAGTCCATAAAAATCGCTGAAGCGGAAAGCTTCAATACACATACGAGGATAGGCTTTGCTTAATACAGAAAATTAACCTTACATCAGAGACTCTGACTTACTGATCTAGTGGTCTGTGTAGCCGGTCTCCGGGCATCGCTCACGGGGTTGGAAGTTGCTTGGTCCTGACCGGAGCCAGAGACCTGATCCGTGCAAGCCTGCACCATGTTCCCAACAACCCTTTGTTCTCGAGGACTTGTCTTTTTCTACCCTCCCTCGCCCCCTCCCCGCCCTTGATGACCACTAGGTGGGCTGGTCCCGCCCTGCAGGGTGGTGGCGCCTCTTGGGTGCTGGCATCTCCTGGATACTTTGGGGTACTTTGCAGCTCTTTGAGACTGCTCCCCACCGTCGGAATATTTATGCCCTTCCTTGAGGGTAGATGTAAATGTGCCCTATTGAGGATATGCAGATGTAGCTATGCAGATGTGACCACGTACAACCCAGAACTGTGTCTCCTGTCCCCACCGGGTGGGGATTATGCAGAAAGATGGGGGAATGAAGGGTGTCAGCGAAAGGGGAAAACTATGCCAGGGTTCATTCAATCGTGTGTGCTCAGGCTTTCTCCACAACTCTCCTTTGGGGCCTGTAACCAAAGCCCTGGCTTTTAATGTCATGCCCATCCTTCAGCCTTCCTCATCTCTGCTCCTCCTGCCCAAACTCCCCTCTGCGCCATCTCTCCCCCAGTTTGCCTCTCCCTCTCAGCCCGCTCCGTCTGTCTGCCTCCTCTTCCCCTCCTTCCTCTGGCCCAGTCCCTGTTACAACTCTCCTGCCTTAGGCTCAACGCCTGCCTCTGCCTTTCCCTGCATGCTCTTTCGGGAGGCTCTTCCGCCTGCCCGCCCCACCCCTCTCTAGGAGCGCAGTAGTTCGGCCAATGGCAGATGGTAAGGCATGGTGCAAGAGGCCACACTGCAAGTCTCAAGTGTATTTGATGCTCTTGGACTACAACTCCCAGCATCCCCTGGCAGCATGATGGGAGCTGCAGTCCAAACACATCTTGAGGGCGCCGGCTTGGGGGAAGGCTGAGTCAGGGGTTCATTCACACGAGGGTCACTCACACCAGAGAAGAAATGAATATAATGTTTTATTGCCCAACAGATATTCACTGCCAACAGCTTCTATTGGAGATCTCTTTTCGGTCTGCTCCTGGCTCCACCCCTCTCATCCAGGGATGGTCTCTAAACTCCCATCCCTATCAGTTCCTTGTAAGGTCTCCTCTCCTTCCACTCCTTCTTTCCAGGGCTTCTCTACACGAGGCATTTATTGTGCGCTCGTGATCCCTCACTCACAGAAGTTTGTGGGGCCTTTTCACGACATCGTCATCTACCAAGGCCTTCTCTGAATTTTCCAGCCATTTTCACGGGTGGTTTTTTTTTTTAGAGCGAGGAAAGTCGGGTATTTTCCCGGATGGCCCCATGATTCGCTACAGAGGACTCGTGTGATTTTGCAATTTCGCTCTACACCACAGCGCCACCTTGTGTTGTGTGATGGAACACATAGAAACATAGAAAGGCAGAGAGGAAAACCCCTGGGGCGGGGTGGGGGGGGGGGAGTCTCCTGTGAAGGACGCTCTAATTCTGCAAAGGAAACTGAAGCAGCAGCCTTGGTAAAGCGTAGAGAAGCCCCCCTTCTGCCCAGGACCATGCCTCCCTCTTCAATGATAAAATAGATGCTGGATCCCTCTGCATCTCTCACTCATCGCATCCCTCCTCCCCAAGCCCTTCTTCCACCCTCCTGTCATTTACCCTTTCCCCACATAATTTATTTTTATTTATTTACTATATTTATACCCCGCCTTTTTTTTCCTGCAAGGAACCCAAGGCGGCTTACATAATCCTCCTCCTCCTCCTCTCCATTTTATCCTCACAACAACCCTGTGAGGTAGGTTAGGCTGAGAGGCACTGAGGCAGTGACTGGCCCAAAGTCACCCAGTGAGTTTCATAGCCGAGCGGGGACTAGAACCCGGACCTCCCGAGTCCCAGTCCAACACTCTCACCACACTGGCTCTCATAATTTAACCCTGGTGAGAGAGAGCCTCTCTTCCATCCTCACTAGCCCCCTTATTTTATTTTGTCTCAATTAAAGGTAGAGGCCTGGCTTGACCTCCCTGACGGGCCGTCTCCCACACTGGCGCAGGCAGTCCCTGAGTTACGAAGGTCCGACTTACGGACGACACATACTTAGGAACGGACCACCATATAGTATTCGCCCTCGGAGAGGGAGCGTCCTCTGCAGCCCTAGGCAGGTGCGCGCGCGCGCGCGCCTGGCCGTGGGAGCGCAGCGCCTGACGCCGGAGGAGCAGGGCAGACTTTAAGTGGGGGGGGGGGGAGCGGGTGAAGTGGAAAGCCAAAACACCCCTCCCTCCTTCGCTCTCTCTCTTGCCCGGTGCTGGGAGGTTTGCTGCCTCCCCCCCCCCCACTTTCTCCTCACCTCCTTTGCCAGCGGTTGGCTCCGCTACCCGTGTGGAGGAGGCTCTTTCTTTCCCCCTTGGACGGGATTCATGGCCTTTTCCTCCTGAGGGGTGGGGAAATTATAGGCGCTGCCGCCAAACCGAGGGACGAGACTCAATCGGAGTCAGTCAACCTTTTGCAGCAGGAGATGGTCAGGCTTGGAAGGGGGAAAGGGTGAGTGGGGGGAGCGATTCAAGAGAAGCGGCATCCCCAAGCCCCTTCCATCGGAAAGGATTAACTTGTTTCCGATCTTCCCTGTTGTTGGCTTGGAGTGAGATCTTGCCTTTAAGTCACACAGTGGTGTGTGTGTGTGGGGGGGTTTGTTTCGTTTTTTAAAAATCCAAATTATTGCAAGCAACGCTTTTTCCGTCCACTCAGAAATAAACCACCACCCCGCCCCCAGAAACAAAAGTGATCCCAGAGAGTTTAGCCTAACCTGATCTGAAAACAAACAAAACAAAAAAACCCATTCTCCATCAGCAGAATCAAACCCTGACCCTCCTTTTTCTTTTCTTTTTTCCTTTCTAAACTGTTTTAAGAACTGTCTTTAATATTTTTTTACAGTACAGTACTGTATGTAATACGGTAATAATAATAATAATGCAGTAATAATAATATACAGTATAATAATATTAATATTACACTATTACAGTATTACTATGTACTGTACTGTATGTTATGTTTAAGATTTTTTATTGTATTTGGAAGTGTTTCTTAAGTGTTTTATATGCACAGAAAGGTAAAATGAATACTGTATTAAGACAAACATTTGACTAAGCGACATTTAATAAGAACCGTATGTACCTGTTCTGACTGACATACACATTCGACTTAAAGACAGACCTAAGAATAGATCTCGTATGTAACTCGGGGTCTGCCTGTATTTCCTCCTTCCATCACATCATCAACCTTTCGCTCTCTTCATGCACCTTCTTCGCTGCATTCATGCACAGTGACACCACCACCTCTGGCATTCTCCAAAACAACCTTCTCTTCTCTCATCTTTGAACCGCTGGCTCCCACACTCCTGGAGCACCATGTTTATCCTTGGATTTCTTTCTCCCCAAATCTTGACCCCCTGCAAGCTAGCTAGTGCCTGCCCTTTGTACTCTGCGAAATAGCTATGTGCTGACCAATAGTTTGGCACAAATAGATATTAGTAATATAATACAATACAATTATCCTGATAACAATGATGAATTCATCACAAAATACCTGCTATTGTACAAGACATAACACGGCTGTTCCTTCCATACCAACTAGATTTGTTGACTGCTGAAATTATTGATGACATCACCTGTCTCAAGAGGGCTGCAGCAGGTGCAGAAGGCTTGGATGCCTGGTAAGGAGTTGAGTTTGTCTTTGTAGCCTTCTCGATCCACTACATCTGCCCACCTACCCACCCTGTGTAAATTTATCCTTCCTGATATCTGTCCATCTAGTCCAGTGTTCTCCAACCTTGGGTCCCCAGATGTTTTTGGCCTACAGCTCCCAGCATGCCCCAGCCAGCATAGCTGGGAGTTGTAGGCCAAAAACATCTGGGGACCCAAGGTTGGAGAACACTGATCTACCGGTAGTCACCTTTTCATCTTCATCTCATCTGCAGTAAGCATATGAACAAATCCATTTTTCAATGTTTATTTTATTTTAATTTTTGCCGGTGTGGAAAGGAATGAATGAGCGTTCTGGATTCCTAGGTGGTACTCTTAAGTTCGTAATGATAATAAACTCTTGCCATCCAGACCAGGGTTTGAGTGGGAGCAATATTTCAAATAACACAGTTGGGAGATCTTTAGTCCATCACGTGGCCTCCAATCCCTTTGCTCGAAATCCATGGCCAGCCTTACCATTAGACAGAGTGAGGCAGCTGAGATTTGGGGTGTCATAAAAAAAGTGTTGCAAATTGTTAGCTACTTAATACATTATTGTTGATTGTTGTTTTTACCGCCAGGGACGGGGAGAGGTGCTTGTGGGATGCTTGTGTCTGCCTCATGCACCAAAATAACCTGGCTGGCCTTAGATGCCACCGCCCACGCATCTTGCTTGGGTGGGTAGGAGGAGCCATTTGCTGCTCTGCCTCAGGCAGCGATGTGTGACAAATTAGCAACATAAGAAGCTGCCTTACACTGAATCAGAGGATTTATTTATTTATTTATTACATTTATACCCCGCCTTTTTTCCTGCAAGGAACCCAAGGCGGCTTACATAATCCTCCTCCTCCTCTCCATTTGCTCCTCACACAACAACCCTGTGAGGTAGGTTAGGCTGAGAGTCAATGACTGGCCCAAAGTCACCCAGTGAGTTGATCCACCTGGGTCAGTATTGTCTACACTGACGCTCAGTGGCTCTCCTGGTATGCAGAGAGGGTCCCCCCTGCTCCAGGCCTACCTGGAGATGCTGGGGATTGAACCTGGGACCTTCTCCTGGCAAACCGTGTGCTCTGTCACTGCGCTACACTACAAGGAGGAGGGGAGAAAAGAAACATGGACCAAAGACACTGTTTGTCTCCTAGTTCCTACTTCTGCCCTTAGCTTGCATGTTTAGAAAGCTCCTCGTGGACGTGCTGGGTGTCTCTCTTTTCCTTTCCACTTAGGTATGGTTGGAGAGACCATTGCCGTGGCAGAGACCTGAGTTACTGGATTGTTACTTGCAATCTGTGAGTCAATCGCACCAGCAGTGGACGTTATCTCCTGCGAGCCAGTTTCTGTACCTACCTGCTGTCTTCAGATGTGACGCCGTAGTGTGCAAACAATCTGATTGAGGCCACAACGTTATTTAAATAAATAGAGCCCTTTTCTAAATACAATCTTTTGTGTGTGTGCTTTGTTAGCCCTCCAATGGGGGAAAGGAGAGGCATCATCCCCATCCACATGGCAGCCAATGACCATGGCTCTGAAGATGGTGGGAGTTGTAGTCCAACACACTTAGAGAGCACAGAGTTGGGGAAGGCTGGCCTAGGAAGAAGGAACCGGAATCAGCTGGATGAAGTACTGAGCTCTGGAGCAGGGTGTGTCAGACTTGTTCACACACATGTACAGTAATATCTTGGATTGCGGTAACTTGGTTTGAGAGTGTTTTGCAAGACAAGCAAATTTTTAAATATTTTTTTCTTTTTTTTACTTGATATACAAGCGACGTCTTGCAATACAAGTACTGTAGTACAGCTTAAATTAAAAATCTCTGTACAAATTTTTTTGAGGGGATTTCGTTTTGATATAAGAGTGTTTTGGATTACAAGCACATTTCCGGAACGAATTATGCTCTCAATCCAAGGCATGGCTGTATGTACTTTGCTTGATTTCCCCACCCTTCATTAGCCTATGTTTTATGGCGCAGCACCCCATGTGAACAGGGGAGGGGAGCAAGTGTCACCTTGGAGGGGCTTTCAGTGGCTGGCAGACCATTTTTAAAAAACAAAAATGCGCACACAATGTGCACAGATAGGTTCATTGTACTTTAAAAAAAAACAACATTTAGCTGCAGTTGTGCAACTGCGGAGGTTCGCAGTTGCACGAGTGCAGAAATTTGAAGCCTCGGCTGGGCCATTGTCCGGGGGGGGGGTACCTGCTGTCAAAGTGCAGCAGGTACCAACCCTGGACAATGACCCAAAGAGGCTCCAAATACATTTTTCCCCCTTTGCTTTCTCTTGACAGCTGTCAAAAGGTGAGCTGTCAAGGGAAAGCAAAGGCGCAAGCGATCTTTGCTCGTGAAAAGGGGGTGGTGTGATTTACACTCCTTTGTGGTGAGATCCCCATCTCCCCCCCCCCCCCGACAGATCTCAGGGTGATGGACATTGTGCACTTTTTCCTGAGATCCTAGCTGCTCGGAAAAGTGCATCTCACCCGCTTTTTCTGGGGAAAAAGGAGCTAGCTGTCAAAGCTCTGGATCCCCTTTAAAAGGGGGTTTTCACAGGAGAATGGATGTTTCTTGACAGGGACATGTGGTTGTATATGTCCCAGTCAAAAAAAACCCACTGCCCTGTCAAAAAACCCTTTTAAAGGGGACCCATGGGTTGTTGTCAGGGTGGCTTGCTGCCCAACAAGCCACCTTGTGGGAAACTGTCCCGATTCGCATGACACGACAACCCATTGTGGGTAACAACCCACGATGGGTTGTCACGTCGTGTGAATCCAGTCATTATGTTATTCGTGCATTATTATTTTTAAAAAGGGTGCTTAAACTGATCCCATGAGTTAGGGATCACAAACGCATAATAAATGCCTCGTGCAGAGAAGCCCATAATTTTTCCAATCATGAACGGACAGAAGGGCCTGCAAGTGACTTCCTTTTGTCAAAGCAGGACTTTGTGTTGTTGTAATGAACTTTGAAATGAGCCGCTTGGATTTCTTCAAATACGCTAAGCTGCACAACCAGGTGCAGAGTGTACGTTTTTGAAGACGATCTCTTGCATTCCTCTCTCGGACTGACCCCGGATAGGACAGAATGAGGCAGGCATGTCACCCTGATTCCAACCGGTGTGAGGGGAATACTGCTGCTCACCCATTCATAGACCCTGGGTAGAGAAAGGTTAATGTAGTCTATAGAAGGGTTTAGGTGCCTTCAGACCAGACCAACAAGAAGGGTTTAGATGCCTTCAGACGAAACAGCAAAACAGGCAATCAAATGAAGGGAGAAAGTTGCCTGGAACTCTTCCACTGTGTTCTTGGGCTTTCTCTGGGGCTTTTCCATGGTGATCTTGGTCTCTGAGGTTTTTCCATGGGACTCTGGAGTTCTCTCTGGAGCTTTTCCACAGTGATATTAGTCCCGCTCTGGGCACTGGGCCTCTCTCTGGTGCTTCTCCAGTCCGCAGCACTCTGGGCTTGTCTGCCATGCTCTGTTGCTCAGCCTGGGCCTTTTCCACTGCATTCTGGGTGATAAAGAGCTGTTTATCGTATCTACACGAGGCTGTTAATTGCTGTATCCACTTTCAGTTTCGTCACAGAATTGGGATCTAAGCTCTACACCAGGGCTCTCCAACCTTGGGTCCCCAGATGTTTTTGGCCTACAACTCCCAGCATGCCCCAGCCAGCGTAGCTGGCTGGGGCATGCTGGGAGTTGTAGGCCAAAAACATCTGGGGACCCAAGGTTGGAGAGCCCTGCTCTACACAAAGAGCTTTTCCTTTCCTGCTTTTCCACTACATAACCTCTAGGTGGCACTGTGCTATAACAGAATATTGCAACGACACATGTAGGAAAATACCTTTCCTGTCATTTTCAGAAATAATACCCAATTTTCTCTGCTATAAACCCGCCCGGGAAAGTGCTCTTAAAAAACTGGAGGATCATGACATCATCTAAAGAATCCGTAAACAACCACGAGTGAGGAATCACGAGCGCACAATAAATGCCTTGTGTAGAAAAGTTCAAAGGTCAGGATGGTACAGCTTTGCACAGCCAGTGAGGAATACTGTTTTGGATTGCTCCCTTGCTCTAAAAGTTGCCCGCCGCATGTTTTTTTTTTTTTAAAACCATATCAACAAGAAGGATATGCTAAAGCTTTCTCCTTGATTTACTGCTTCAGGATATGTAGGGAGCTTTCCACGTAGGGGAATAGGGTTCGTAGTTCTCAAGGTTTGGCCCGTCATCTCCGGGAATCCAGCCCCATCTCCAGTCTTTGTGGACTGGAGATGGGGCTGGATTCAATCTCCAGGATTGAACGCAGCTTCAATCTCCAGGATGTGTGCATTGTACATGTGGTGGGTGCGTAAAAGTTAAGCAGGCAGCAAAAAATTGAGGGAAATTTTTACTCTGAGGAGCATTCCAAACATAATGTGACCGGCCAGATGGGCGATTAACAAATGTAATAAATAAAATAAAATAAAAATGTTCCCCCGTTGGCACGGCTAAGCTGTACCATCCAGAATTGTATCACCTCCACCGAACGCCTCCTTTTGCGGCTGGCCTCAGCCGCATCTGTTGGTGAAATGATCTCATAGACAGTTCGCGGCAGGTTCTAGAATTCCACGGGCGGAAGGGGAAGGGCTGGAACCCCACGGCAGCAGGCTCTCTGTGCAGAAGGGACCGTGGCCTTCGGCTCTCCAGCTCGGCTTTCCCTTGAGAACATCCGGCTGCTCTGACCAGCCTGGCAGGATCTCATCCTCATCTTACCCACAGTGAGCTCAGCGGGGTGATCGGGACTCCTGAGTGGCAACGGTAAGTGCCCCTGTCACACCTGCGCTGCCTACTTCAAGGGAAGTAGTCCGTCATAATTCTACCAGTCTTACGGGGGGGGGGGAAGTATCAGTTAAAATACCCTGGGTTGGATCCAGGAGCTGCTTTCTGAAAGAGGAAGGGGTCCACTTGCAGAAGGCCCCTCTCCCCAATTCTTGGGGATCCCCCACCCCACAGCTCACCCCGTTCAGCTGGGGTCTCTTGACCCTCTGTGTAGCATTTTCAGGGGGCTGGAGGGGATGTCCTGGAAAAGAGGGCGAGGGGGGGGGGAAGTCCACTTCTGCAAGTGCCATGGAGCCAGCCGGCCCAGCAGCCGGCTTCTCTACATGAGGCATTCATGGTGAGATCGTGGCCCCTCAATCACTGGGAGCTTGCAGGGCCTCCTCCCCCAGGGCCTCTCCTGTGTTTTCAAGCTGTTTCCCAGGCTTTTTTTTTTTTTAGAGTGAGGAAAGTAAGTGAGGTATTATTTACCATCAGGATTCGCTACAGAGGCCTAGGATAATTTTGCCATTCTGCTCTATACCACAGCGCCACCTTGTGTTGTGTAATGGAACATATAGGAAGGCAGAGAGGAAAACCCCGGAGGGGACCTCGTGCGAAGGACGCTCTAATCCTCCCGCAAAGAAAAGGGAAGACACCTCCTGTAAAGCGCCAAATTGAACGCCTCATGTAGAAAAGCCCCCCCCATCTAAATCCAGGACCCAACCTACTGCTGGGTGGGGCAGCAATTTAATTTTGAAGATAACCAAGACTGAGTGTTCAAATCTTGTTGCAAATTTGGCCCCGTGATGTCCCTTCCTCTTCCGCTTCCTAGAACAAGTTCCAGGATTGAGGGTGGGGTGGGGTCCGTGGGGAGTCTTTGCCAAAAGGGCTTCTCTACATGAGGCTTTTAACCCGCCGCTTTACCGAGGTTCTGCTTCCAGATTTTTTGCGGGATTAAGATTGGCTGCTTTACATGTGCCTTCTGCCCCCGCCCCCGTCTTTCTCTGCCTTCCTGTATGTTCCATTACACAACCACAAGGTGGCGCCGCGGTATAGCGCAATTGTGAAAATACACGTGTTTGTTTTCGCACAGCCAGATAACAGCTCACTTACCTCGCTCTAAAAAAAAGTGTGTAAAGCACCTGCAAACTTCTGTGAGTGAAAGCGCACAATAAATGCCCCGTGTAGTGAAGCCCAGGGTAACTTTAGTGAGACCCCTGAAATTGCACAAGTAGGTGCACAAACTGGGGATTGCCTCACCCTACTCCCAACTTTTTGGGTGCCCTGTGCACCGTGAAAATGGTGGCACCATTGGGGCAGCGGGCCCTTCGCTGGTATTGGAGTCCCAGCAGATGCCCAGTCTCACCAACCGCTGGAGCTGGCCATGCATCTGAAACAGTAGTGATAAAGGTCTGGACAAAAGAACTGGGAACTGGTCAAAGGAGAAAGGACCAGGCTGGCTCACAATCAGAGACCTCATATTCCACAGTTTGTTTATTTATTGTTAGTATCTTTTGTCTCATTTTAAATTTATTATTAATGCATCTATTACAAATATTTATATCCCTTAAAATGCTCAAGGCAGCTGACTGTCTAAAGAACATGTTCGAAGCAAAAATAAAATAGAAGAGAAACACAGTTAGCGGCGGGGCTGTAGCTCGTGTCTGGGATACCCCAGACACTTTCTCTGAGTTTGCAGTTTTCATGTTTGTTTATTTATTTATTTTATTTATTTATTTACATTTATTAATCGCCCATCTGGCCGGCAACCGGCCACCCTGGGCGATGTACACAGGATAAAAACAAGATAAAATACATTTAACAAGATAAAATACATTTAAAACAAGATAAAATACATTTAAAACAGTATTAAAAATTTTAAAAATCTTAACCCACCCCATATTCCCGCCTGAACAGCCAGGTTTTTAATGAGCGGCGGAAGCTCATCAGAGAGGGGGCATGGCGGAGGTCACTCGGGAGAGAGTTCCACAGTACGGGGGCCGCCACAGAAAAGGCCCTCTTCCTCGTCCCCACCAGTCTAGCTGCTCTGGCTGAAGGGACAAGGAGAAGGCCGTCTGTGGCAGATCTTGTTGAGCGGCCTACTTGGTGTTGCTGGAGACGCTCCTTGAGATAAACTTGAGATAAAATTTATTTATTTATTTATTACATTTCTATACCGCCCAATGGCCGAAGCTCTCTGGGTGGTTCACAACCATTTAAACCACAAAATACAACATAAAATAGAGTATAAAATTTTTAAAAATTTAAAACTACTGTATAAAATAGGAGTAAAAGTCAAAATAAAACCTAGCAGCAGTACAGAGATTCAAAATACAGTAAAAGATTAAAATAGAGACTAAAATTCCTGGTAAAATAAGGTCTTCACCTGGCACTGGAAGGAACACAACGTGGGTGCCAGATGAGCCTCTCTGGGAAGTTCATTCTACAACAGGGGTGCCACAACAGAAAAGGCCCTACTCCTAGTAGCCCCACTTCCTTTGGCAGGAGCTCCTGGAGAAGGACTGCTGAGGATGATCTTAGGATCCGGGCAGGTATATATGGGAGGAGACGATCCTTCAGGTAACCTGGCCCCAAGCCGTTTAGCCTTTGTAAGTTAATACCAGCACTTTGAATCAGCCCCAGACATGGACTGGCAGCGAGTGCAGATGGGCCTAATATGATCGCATTGGTCAGTCCCCATTAGCAATCTTGCTGCTCCATTTTGGACCAGCTGGAGTTTCTGGACCATTTTCAAAGGCAGCCCCACATATAACAAATTGCGGTAGTCCAGCCGAGAGCTTACCAGAGCATGGGTAACCGTAACTAGGCTATCCCTATCCAGATATGGACGTAGTTGGTATATCAGCCTAAGCTGATAAAAGGTGCTCTGTGCCACCGAGTCCACCTGTGCCTCTAGTTCTGGATCCAAGAGCACCCCCAAATTATGAACCTGATCCTTTAGGGGAAGTGCAACCCCCTCCAGAACAGGTTGAATATCACTCATAACATCACTCACGTTACAAAATAAAATAAAATAAAAGAGAACTTTGCTAGCTCTTTTTTCTTGCGGGGATGTAAAGAAAAAAAGGCAGGCATTATTCCACCGAATCACTGTCGGCCAAGCGACATGTCTGTCAGCAGAGGCTGGGTGTGGGAACCCAACTTGCCATCTCTAAGACCTGCAAAGCAGCAGCGGGAGGCTGTTATTTGCCACAGGCAGGTGTGTGTGTGTGTGTGTGTGTGTGTGCTTACTTAACCCTTTCCCTACATTCTGGTTTCCTCCTGCAACCCTGCAAAACAATTCCAAAGATGTGTTTGTCACGCAGTGGAGAAAAGCAGCTGGTGGAGGGAGAGGTCTGCAGAGGGGGGGGGGGAAGAGTGGGCAGCAGGAGAGTAAAGCTTCCCCTGCCCACCTGCCACTTCTCCGCTGCAAATCGCACACCCTCCACTGCTTTTGATACGGTTTGAGTGCCGAGAATCTCGGACCTAGACCAAAGAGTACATTCGCATTGCAATGAGCAGGAAACACATCAGCGCCTGGCACGTCTTTCCTTGAAATGTTCTTAAAATAATTCAGCAAGTTAAATAATTTCATACACGTTGTCTTTCCAGTTTTTGCTGCTTTGCATGGACTTACGGCAGCCACTTTCTCACACGGGTTCTGGCTTGGGGCCTGGTCACCTGCCTTTTCTGTACTAAGTTCCAAGGCTCCCGGTGTTTGACGCAATATACGAGGGCCTGAAGAGAGAGGGGGCAGCGTTCATTCTTAACAGCACTCAGAGCAGGTTCTTCATCCGTGGCCTCAGCCCAATTTCACACCTTGCCTTTCACACATACATAGCAGCATGCCAAAGTATCAAATTAGCCCTCTGTCTTACTCTTCTCTGCTGCCCCAGAAGACTCAGGCTACTTAGGGGAGGGTGTTCTCAACCATGGTGCCACCACTGAGAAGGCCCTGCCACAAGCACCACATGATCTCATCCTAGAAACACATGTTATGTGGGCATGGCAAGGCTCCTGATCTGAAAGAGGAGAAGCTGCAGGTGTGTGTGTGTGTGTGTGTGTGTGTGTGTGTGTGTGTGTGTAACCCTCCTCAAACCTACTAGCTCCCCCCTGCAGCCTTATCCCCTTTTCTCCCACCTGCAGTTCTTTCTGGCCACGAGAGCCAGGCTGAGAGAAAAACTGCCTGGGAAAAGCCATGCCCAGGGAGGGGTTAAGCTCTATTCCTCCCGCCTGCTGCTTCTCCTCTGCAAATACCACCCTTCCCCACACGCATATTATCCAGCTAACCTGGATTTGGGAGCCTGTCTTCTCAGAGTGATACCCTGGCCAATGGTGAGTGCAGCTCCTCAACGGGGAGCACTCTTTGTGTCCCAGGATCGTGACTGGGTGGACGCTGGACAACAGCTTGTGCTTGGATATCCCCAGCTCAAAACCATGCTATTGCCGCAACAAGGTGACAGCTTAAGAGTAGCGGTGGTGGGCAACTTGTGGCCCTCCAGGTGTTTTGGCCTACAACTCCCATCAGCTCTAGCCAGCATAGCTAATGGTGAGGGATCATGGGAGCTGTAGGCAGTGGTGCAGCTAGGGCTCCGCCTTGGCCCCCCCCACAAATCACCACCTAGTGATGAAGCCGTTAGGGCAGCAGAAACAAACTCCCATTTTATTCTTGTAGTCATGGTGGTGCTATGTTTTTTAAGTGAGTTTAAAATGCAAAACTGCACACGCTCAGGTGTTGTTGTTTTTTTGTTGAAACATCAGGGTTGGTCAACTGTTTTGTTGCCGTTATTCTCACATAGCCAGAGTGTAGAAGCAGCTGTAAAGCATGGAATGGGGGTGGGGAGGGAGAAGAGAAACGTTAGCGGTGTGCTTCACATCACAACTGAACTGAAGTAATACACATGGGTGCCTAAAGGCCCCCCCTGTAAGACCATTAATTCCACGGTCTAAAGTTACCTACCTGCACCGCTGAGGTTGGGAGTAGAGAGAGCAGTGTATTGCGAGACGTCACTGGTTCTAGCCAATAATGGCTCTACAGCTGGTTTTTCTCTGGCTTCACATTGAATCATGCTGAAATGCTTTTGCAGTGCCTAAATGTACAGTCATGCCTTGGATTGAGAGCATAATTCGTTCCGGAAACGTGCTTGTAATCCAAAACACTCTTCTATCAAAACGAAATCCCCCCCAAAAAAATTTGTACAGAGATTTTTAATTTAAGCCGTACTACAGTACTCGTCTTGCAAGACGTCGCTTGTATATCAAGTAAAAATAAATAAATAAATAAATAAATATTTAAACATTTGCTTGTCTTGCAAAACGCTCTCAAACCAAGTTACTTGCAATCCAAGGTATGACTGTACTACTTTGGGAGGGCAGAGAAGGTGCTCTCAGCCACCTCCATCACTCTTCAAATGTGGTGTCTCTCTTGGCCCTTGGTTGAGCCAGCCTACCTGTCTCTCTGCTTGCTTCTTTCCCAAAGGAGTTGGCCACAGCAGCCACCAAACCTGCTTTGATTTAGGTGTCCTCCCCTTCTCCCATCACATGTCAAGTGGTCGAGACGATGACTCTCTTGCGACAGACCTTCCTCCTCGCCTGCCTTGTGGCTGCCACCCAAGCCAAGATCTACGGCCGCTGCGAGTTGGCCCACGAGCTGAAGAATAACGGGATGGAGAATTATGAGGGTTACAGCCTGGCCAACTGTGAGTGTGGCTCCTCAGTGGAGAACATGGTTTGAATCCAAATGTGATGGATTTATGGATCCCCCCGCCCTGGCACATCCCATTATCCTAACGCTTCCCTCCCTGCTTCTGAGCCAACTCTACCATGAACCAATGGGAGGCGTCTGCTTCTGGAAGCAGATTTAAATGCCCAAATGGGAGGCAGGCAGATCATGAGCGCATGGCCGGTGTCAAAGGTCGACATGGTCGGGCAGCTGCTGAGGGCCCACAATCCAGCAGGGGCCAATCAACAAGAGCCCCCTGGACTTGCTCCTCCTCCTCTTCACCATGGCAACCTGCTTGTCCGCCTACTTTTCACTCTGGCACAGACAACAGTGGTGGTGGGAAGGAAGGAGGAGCTGATGCCACATGGCCTGCCTGCTCACTGGCCCTCCACCTGCCAAGCAAGCAAGTGGTACCAATGACGAGAAAGCGGATGAGGAGCAAGGGCAGCTGGTGACCACGGCAGTGAGGAGGTGGACACCCTGAGGAAGGGAGGCCGTTGAGGGTGCCTTGCCCAGGGTCCTTCAGAGGTCTGAAGCTGGTACTGCATGGATTAGTGTCCGCTAGGAACTTCCCCTGTACAAGAGGCATTAAAATGAATGGATGCAGTGCCAGACAGGGCCAGTGCAAGGCAGTTTGGTGCCCTAGGCAAGATCAGATATTTAGCGCCCCCCCTTCCCACTTGAGCCCTCCCTCCCTCCAGCCCTATGTTCCTGGCGCCCCCTTTAGCCCTGCGCCCTAGGCAGCCGCCTAGTTGGCCTAATGGTAGCACTGGCCCTGGTGCCAGAGCAGAATTTCAATGAGCTTTGTGCAGCAGAACTTCCTGGGGGACTGTGCCCCAAGTTACTTACTGGCATGGGGATACCATTTGGATATTCTGCCAAAGTCACCAATATTGTCTTGGGATGGGTTGGTCAGTTGGGTCTGCAGCCTCTCTTTCTCTCTCTCACGCATGCACACGCATGCACGCACGCACGCACGCACGCACGCACAGCTCTGCTAGCCACACACCAGGCCTGCCATCCAGGGGTGGGGGAGTAGCCTGTGCTGCTCTGCCAATTGGGTCCCTGGCTGTCATGGCAACCATGATAAGGAGAGCCTAGGGCAGGAGTGGGCAACTTCTGGCCCTTGTTGGACTGCAACACCCCTCACCATGGGCCACATTGGCTGGGGCTGATGGGAGTTGCAGTCCAACAACATCTGGGGGGGGGCACACGTTGTCCACCCTGTTTTACTCACACATTCGGCATTTTCTGTTTGCTTGTATCTCAGAATCTCCCTTGACCATTAAGTCAGAGCACTGTGAATTCATGGACCATCTGTAGCCCAGGCTGGGCACTCAAGCGGTTCAAGAGAGCATGATAAAAGGAAAATGCGGGAGCCCCTTTTTCCAGAGCAAACCCCGGGGAATTAAAATCCTGCTCCTTCTGTACTCCAAGGCACTTTTACCGAGGACGTCAAACCACACATCGTGCAAGGCCTCCCAATGTTTTTGTTTTTATTAGTTCACTCCAGCCACGGAGTGCTCTGGTTTTGACTGGAGCAACGGCACCAGAGGAGGAAAACAAAAGCCAAGAAAAAAGCAAAGGCTGCAAGGAACTGTTTCCTAAAAGTTTCTCCTAGTACTTGACCCTGCCGCCCACCAAACCCACAAGGCCATCTTCTTGGCAGCTTCAGGTCTATTGAAGGCAGTCTTCCCCATCCTTGGTGCTCTCTAGATGTGTTGGATTACAACCCCCATCATGCCCAGCCTCCATGGCCATCCATAGGACTGGGCTGCACCAAACTGGAGGCTGCTGCTTTTTCCATGTTACTGCTTTGAACGTTGTTTGTGGGGTTCTAGAACACTGCTCTAGAGAGTGGATGTAGCATCTGTGAGATTCCTGGACACTGGGTATGTCTTCTGTTCTATGGCAGGGGTGTGCAGCCTCTTTTAGCCTGAGGTCTGAATTCAGTTTCTGATAAGCTCTAGAGCAGGGTACTCCATTGGCACCTGTGAAGGGGTCCCCAACATGGAGGAGCCTGTGGGCACCTGGAATTTTAAAAACGATTTTAAATTTTTTTGTTAAAAAAAAATAATCTGTTCTTTTTAAATATACCGTACGTACATGGATTTGTATAAAATGGATACAACTTTCTAGCAACTATGCATAGGCTTCAACAAAAGTGGACTAAATATCCAAATAAGTATGCATTTGAAGTTGGCATCTATATGCCAGCCATTCATATATCGAAAGCACTGTAAGGTCCCCAATCCATTCCATTATAGGAGGCGAGTGTTTTTCCTTCCAGTCTTTTAATAGCAATCTTTTAGCTGTCCAAAGGGCACAGAGAATCAATTTCCCCTTCCGTTTGTTCATTTCCATGAAGCAGGTAAATAATTTAAAAGAGCATGGACGTCAGTGAATATGAAAGACTGTTCCAGTACAAAATTTATCTGTGCAATAGCCTCCTCCCCAAAAGAAGTAACTACAGGACATCGCCAAAACTTATGTTTAATGGAAGCATTAGCTTTATTGCACCGCCAGCAGGGCCGGTGCTACCATTAGGCCAACTAGGCGGCTGCCTAGGGCACCGGGCTAAAGGAGGCGCCAGAAATGCCTTGGGGAAAAAAAAATACATCACGTATTTTACCAAGTTTGTTTTACCAATCATGTCCTGTGGCGGGGAAGGGAAGGCAAAGCGCACCCCTCCCTCTCTCTTCCTCCAGCTCGTTACCAGGAACTGCAGCAGGCAGGCTCCTCCTCACAACAAGGATGCACCTGCAAACACCTCCTTCGCCTTCCCTCTCAAGGTCCCCTGAAAGCAGTTATTTCCAGCAACCAGGGAGGGAGGGAAAGGTATTTTAAGCTAGCTGGGGCTCCAATGTTTTAATTATTTACCATGCTGTTTCTGTGTTTTGGTTTTAAATGGTTTTAGGATGCAATCCTATGCATGTTTGGAGGGGGGGGGAATCCTACAACTCCCAGCATTCCCCAGCCAGCCATGCACAATCCTATGCACGTTGAGGTAGAAAAAAGCCCCACAACTCCCAGCGTTCCAACAGCCAGCCATGCTGGCTGGGGAATGCTGGGAGTTGCGGGGCTTTTTTCTGCCTCAACGTGTTTAGGATTGTGCCCTGAGCTGTTGATGTTTTCTTTACTGTACTTTGAATATTGTTGTCTGCCTTGAGCACTAGGCTGGTAAAGGGAAAGACAGGATAATATACGTTATTTTGATAAAGAAATATTGCAACAAAGTGATAGAGGAGGGGAAGCAGCAAGTTTCGTAAATCCCCTCCTAAATTTGAACCAGATGATCTACGGGCTCTCTCTTTGCTATGTTTCTACTACATGCATCCCCCCCCTGCAACCCAGAAGGTGTACGAGTCAAACCGGTGTCTGCCCCTCCCTGCGAGGTAGGACACTGCAGACACCCTTTGTCTCTATTCTCACAGGTAGCACCACCAAACCCTCTCAATCCTTTTCAATCCTTGTGCTGCCTGCAGAGGAGACAGCTTTACATATATATGGAGTAGGAGAAGGCCTGGAGTTCCGGCATAGCTGGCGATGTGCTCTGTTCCTCGTGAACACAAGGAAGTCTCAAAGTCCACAAGTTTTTCTGGGCTCGGCAGTTCCCAGGAGGGAAATTATTTCTAATGGCATAGGGCTGAGGGAGGAGGTCTCAAGTGGGGAAGGGGGGGGCGCTAAATATCGGATCTTGCTAGGGCACCAAATTGCCTTGCACGGGGCCTGACCGCCAGCAATTAGCTGAATTAGACAATCCCTTATTAAAGAGATGTTCTGGTGTCCAATAGACACACAAAACAAAGCTTTCTGCTGAATAAGATGCAGTCTAAGGTCCATAGACACGACAGGGAGACGCCAAACCGGCGATCCACCGATCAGGCATTTTGTGGTGGTGCCCACAGCAGTTTTACAAATTCCCAAATGTGCAGAAGGTTCCAAAAAGGTTGGGGACTGTCCTGGGGGGGGGGGGGCAGTGGTGGGCAGTGCTGAAGGCTAAGTGGGGCGGGGCCAAATACCAAAAATACTAGCATATTGTCGCTTAAAACTTATGAGCGGCAAGAGAGAGGCATTTCGACCTTTCAAAATGGGGGGGGGGGGGATTGCACAGAAAGCAGGAAACCACCAAATGGACATCAGAAAGGGGGTGGGGCCAGGGGAAGGGGCATAGTCATCTGGGGCATCCTGGAGGGCCAGATTTGGCCCCCTGGCCTGAGGCTCTGCACCCCTCTTCTATGGATCTGTTTCTTTTGTATTGTGCAAAATGTTATGGCATTTGGGAGGCTTCCGTTTCTATCTGCTCTCTGGGCCTCCGGAGGTCTGGCTTAAGCCTTAAGGTACTGCTGGTTGCTTGTTCCATGGCAGCCTTCCCCAACCTGGCACCCTCCAGATGTGCTGGACTACAGCTCCCATCACCCTCGGCAGCATGCTGGCTGGGGGTGATGGGATTTGTAGTCCAGCAATCTGCTGGGTGCTGGCTTGCTGGGGAAGGCTGAATTCTAGGGCTAAAGGGAGAATGTCGTAATACGGCCTCACAGTTGGAAAGGCCGCAGTGACATTCAGGGTCTCTCGAAACGTACAATTTATCCATAATAATCTGGGCTGCAGCTCCGATTCTTCCTTCTGGAGCAACGAACCGGCCGCTATTCTAGGCAGAGCGCCGGGGACACTGAGGCACGTACGTCTCTCTTTCTTCCGTCCCCCTCTCTGCAGGGATCTGC
Source organism: Shinisaurus crocodilurus (assembly GCA_021292165.1). Taxonomy (NCBI): domain Eukaryota; kingdom Metazoa; phylum Chordata; class Lepidosauria; order Squamata; family Shinisauridae; genus Shinisaurus; species Shinisaurus crocodilurus. The sequence continues at coordinate 20,417,212 of CM037881.1, forward strand.
ATGGCCTTCTTCGAGACCGGCTTCGACACGGAGGCTGTTGATCGGCATAAGGACGGCACCAAAGACTACGGCATCTTCCATATCAACAACGGCTGGTGGTGTAAAGACGAAGACACCATGTCAGAAAACTTCTGCGTCATGTTGTGCTCAGGTCAGTCGCTCTCCCCAGGTTGCCGCTAGAGGTCGCTGTGCCACGAGGGAGAGGGGGGAAAGGTGGGGGTGCGATCCAGAAAAGGGATCGCCCTGCGAAGGTGGGACCACTGGAATTTCCAGATACGGATGATGATTGAAACGGGCAACTTTAAATTGTTTAAAAATTAAAATAGAACAAAAATAAACATAACACCTACCATAATTTAATAACACTACGCATCTTCGGGAGATCCGGGTTCTAGTCCCCGCTCGGCCATGAAACTCACTGGGTGACTTCGGGCCAGTCACTGACTCTCAGCCTAACCTACCTCACAGGGTTGTTGTGAGGATAAAATGGAGAGGAGGAGGAGAATAATGTAAGCCGCCTTGGGTTCCTTGAAGGAAAAAAGGTGGGGTATAAATATAATAAATAAATAAATAAATAAATCTTGAGTTAAGAAACATATTATTTTATTATTAGTGATGGGTTGTTTAATTAACAGATGATGTGCCACTCCCCATCATTGACTCTGTGCAATGAAACAAATTTCTGGCAGCCAAGACCATCAACCTGCCGCTCTTTATATTTCAGATACAGAAGGAAGCACAATCTGCTCTTAAAAAAATAAATAAAACAGTACACCCAAAGAGAATAAATCCAGCTCAAAAGTATAGACAAGACATTGCCTTATTTCTGTTAGGAATGCCTTATTCTTGCTCAGCATACCAGTAATTAATAAATAAGGCTGTAATTAATTAATGAGACTGTAGCCTTCCTCCCAAAAGACTGACAGCTGGTTTGGACATCAGAGCCAGTGTGGTGTAGTGGTGAGAGTGTTGGACTGGGACTCAGGAGATCCGGGTTCTAGTCCCTGCTCTGCCATGAAACTCACTGGGTGACTTTGGGCCAGTCACTGACTCGCCTAACCTACCTCACAGGGCTGTTGTGAGGATAAAATGGAGAGGAGGAGGATTATGTAAGCTGCCTTGGGTTCCTTGCAGGAAAAAAGGCGGGGTATAAATATAATATAATAAATAAATAAATAAATAAATGTCAGAGCAAGAATGGAGGTCTTGTGGTCCCTCTCCTCTAACATCCCCTGACTTCTTCCTGGTTTGCTCCTCCTCCTCCTCCTCCTCCTCCTTCTTCTTCTTCTTCTTCTTCTTCTTCACCATTACATTGTTATTGGGCAAACTGTATTTGCTTGTTTCCCTTAAATTTTTACATATACACGCTAAGGTTCGCCAGAGCCGGTTTTGCCATTCAGAGAAAGACGTTATGCTACAGCAGTGCCACCTGCTGGCTACTGAAATCTTGGCCGTTTTCAAATATAGTACAGTACTTAATATTTGTATAGCGCAGCAGTAGGCCACCTGGTGTTTTGGACTAGAACTCCCATCAACCCTCAGTCTTGGCTCTGCTGGCTGGGGCTGATGGGAATGGCAGGCCAACCACATCTGGGAGGCCATGAGTTGCTCCTATGCAGGAGAGAAGGCAGCCATGGCTCTCCTTTGCCAGTGGACTTACCCAACCTCTTCCCTGGTTGTCTTGCCTTAACCCCCCCCTCCCATCCCTCCCCTCCTGTAGCAAGCATGTGTCCAGGTGCGCTGCTAGAGCAGTAGCAGCCCAATACGTTTCCCTACCTGGAAGCAGAACCCAAATGGAAGCAGAGCACACACACGCTGCCCCCGCCCACACTTCCTTGCTGCACCATTCAGACACTACTGGTTCGTGCTTTTGTCTACCCTCCTTCTCCCTGGCGCTACCTGAAGCCAGTCGCTTCACACTGCTGCATGGCAGGGCCGGCCCTGAGGAAGAGTGTGGACAAGGATTGGGGAGAGAACAGGTGGGAGGAGCTGGGATGGACGGCTTTGGTTATATCTGTTCTATCCATGTTTCCTGGATCGTCAGGCGTCTTTGCTTCCATTGTCCGCTCATTGATGGAATCTAAAATAGGGATGTACGAGATGTACGAGAATTTCGTTCCACTTGTACTAATGCTTATTTGCACTTATGTGCACTTGTACTAATGTGCATTAGCACACAAGTGTGAATTTGTGGAAATCCACCCCCCCCCCCAGTAAAAAACTGGTCCGCAAGTCCACAGCATCCGTGTGATTCGGAAAAGGCAGAATCCGCAGGTTGGATTAGGGCCTGTAGCCAGAGGTAGACTAAGGGGAGCTGCCCCCCCCAAATTTTCTCTGTCCCCCTAATTTTTTTTAATAAACAAATTTTAAAAAAATCAGTTTACAGTTTTGTCTTTAAAAGGCCTGCAAACCAGATGAACTGCCCCCCAACTTCTTTGGCGCCTCCCCTGAACTGTTTGGCTGGCTTGGTCGGAGTCATAGAAATCCGAACTCCGACATCCTCAGGGAGGAGCCACAGCTGCTTTCTCTCTCCCACTACTTTGGGAGATTTAAAGGACCGTGTCTGGTGCTCAGAGGTGGCAACCCTCGTGGGGTTTGCTCTGGGGCTTTGTCTTAAAATACCCGTCTTTTAATTCATACCAATGTTGTGATATTAAGCCAGGGGTGGGCAGATGTCTTGGCCTACAACTCCCATCAGCCCTGGCCAGCATAGCCAATGGTGAGGGATGATGGGAATTGTAGGCCAAAACATCTGGAGGGCCACAAGTGGCCCACCCCTGGATTAAGCAGTGGCTATCCGCATTGTGAACACCTTCTCATTCTGTTTTCTAGATTTACTGAATTCCAATATTGAAGATGATATTTCCTGTGTCAAGAGAATTGTGAAAGATCCCCAAGGCATGGGGAGCTGGTATGACAATATCCTACGTTAGCCACTTCAGATGAGTGACCTCTTGGGACCTCTGGAGGGTTGGAGTACTCTCCAGAGCAGATGTGGGGTGTGTGGGGCTGCATGGGGAGTAGAGGACGCGGAAGTCCTGTTGTGCCAGCGGATGTCCGCTTGTGCGACATTGGATCCAACCCAGTGGGTTTTTTCCAGAGTGAAACATAAGATAAAAGAAGAAAGAACTCTCTTCTTTGGGGGAAGGAAACCTGGTGCCCTCCAGATGTTTTGGACTACAACTCCCAGAATCCATGACCATTGCCCATGCCGGCTGGAGCTTATGGAAGTTGTAGTCCAAAACATCTGGGGTGGGGTACCAGGTTGCCTACCTCTGCATTCAATTATGCATGCTATTTTTGAAATACAGAAAATAAATGATGATACGGGAAAAGGTATGTAGCTTATAAGGAATTAAATAGAAAAAAGTTTAAAATAGTAAATACCTGCTCGGCCATGAAACTCACTGGGTGACTTTGGGCCAGTCACTGACTCTCAGCCTAACCTACCTCACAGGGTTGTTGTGAGGATAAAATAGAGAGGAGGAGGAGGAGGATTATGTAAGCCGCCTTGGGTTCCTTGCAGGAAAAAAGGTGGGGTATAAATATAATAAATAAATAATAAATAAATAAATACCAGGGCCCAAATGAATTCCAAGACTATTTTCAAGACAGTTGCCTCTGGCTCTGCCCACATTTGGCTCTGGGCCCAGGCTGATATTTGCCATTGGTCACTTAGGGCGCAATCCTATGCATATTTACACAGGAAGAAGTCCTACAACTCCCAGCATGCCCCAGCCAGCATGGCTGGCTGGGGCATGCTGGGAGTTGTAGGACTTCTTCCTGTGTAAACATGCATAAGATTGCATTCTTAGTGGCCTTCCATAGAAAGAAGGTTCCCCACTCTTGATCTAAATGCTGTGGATAGCTCTGTGGGCGCATGATATTAGCGCAGCCCCCAAACAGTAATCAGTGGGGAAGCCTGCCTGCCTATATTTGAATGCAAAGGGGAACAGGGCTATTTTGAATAGTTGTCTCAAAGAAATTTGGCAGAAGCTGATTGTTATGCGGGGACAAGAGAGAAGCTGCATCTGCCCAACCTCTTACCAACTATTAAAGGTCCAGGACCCTTCCTTTAATTTGCACCTGGCTATGCCTCCTGGGCACATTGGTCATACACAGAGCAATAGACTGAAGCCAGGGGGTTGGAAGGGCAAGTCTCAATTGAATCAGGGGGGGTATAGGCACAACTGATGAACTAACGGTGCAATTCAGATCCAGATCACAGAAAGCACCCAAAGGCCCATGTTCCACCAGGTGTTCATGCAACCAGGTCCTATGCATGTTGACTCAGAAGTACGTCCCAGTAATTCCAATAATTCTTGCTTCCTGTGCTTGGGTAGATTTGCATCTTTAATCCCACTGATTTTATTGGGTTGTGGGAGCCTGCCGAATTCCATGTTATGGTGAGTGTCTTTGATGTGGAGGTGACCTGCATGTAAGAAAATGATACAATCAGTGGAGACTGCTTCCTCCAATGTCAGTGGGGCTGCGTATCCACTCCAGATTTTAGTCTGAACTTTAAAGGTGGTTCGGCACCGCGGATAGCTCCTTAAACGTTTGGAGTAAAATCCAGAGTGGATACACGGCCTCACTGACACTGGAGCCACCCGCCTGCACAGAATACAATCCCTGCGGGTGCACAGTTATCCTTGAGGATATTATTAATTCCTGTGACTCATTTCTTCTTTCTCTCCCCAATCTTCTTTCTGCAGGGACGAGTGGAAAAAGCACTGTGAAAACCAAGACCTGGGGGATTGGGTGAAGGGGTGTAAGGTTTGAAAAGATAACTGGCGGCAGTCTGTCTGCGCACACTCTCATATCAGCGATACCAATGATATCTTTTGGATTATTATTTTTTTTTAAAGGCCTTCTTAGATTGGTTCTTTCCGTCGGTTCATACAGTTCCACAGATTGAAAGGAGATGCTTCGTTATTTCCACATCCCTTGTGGTCCACACTGGTCCTCTGACCTACACTGCAGACTGGGATGGTGGGAGGTGATGGTGGTGGTGGGAGGCTCCACATATGAATAGGAACCATATGGATGCAGGATTCCCGACTGAACTTGAAAAAACAGACTTCAAAACAACCTGGCTTGCTCATGTGCCTTTATGAGTAGCTTGATATTTATTATTTATTTATCTATCTATCTATTTTATATCCCACCTCTTCTCCTCTTGCAAGGAACCCAAAACGGCTTACATAATTCTCCTTCTCCTCTCCACTTTGTCCTCACAACAACCATGTGAGGCTGAGAGTCAGTGATTGGCCCAAAGTCACCCAGTGTGCTTCATGGCCGAGTGGAGACTAGAACCCGGATCTCCCGAGTCCCAGTCCAACACTCTAACCACTAGGCCACACTGGCTCTCTAATGCAGGAATTAGAGCAGGTGACGCTTTTCTTAGCACATGGAGATCCACAGGATCATCTATTAATTGGTGTGAACCTAGCCACACCTACAAGGGGCAGCTCAAAAGTTAACAGATCCCAATGTTTCCCGTGCCCTTTCTTATTATTTCTCCTTGAGAGTATCTATCTGGTACTAGAGTACTGTTGTTGTCCTTCTTGCAGATTGAAAGGCTACGGGTGACCTGAAGTAGAGGAGACAGGCAGGGACAGAATTTTGTAGCCCGTGCTGGGTGTAAAACCAGCCTAAAGCCAAAATCATACAATTCAGGACCACCTGGATAGGTCCTAGAACAGAAGTCCACAAGCAGGGCTTGAAGGAAATGGCCCTCTCCTGTTATCGCCCCCGGTGGTGTGGTGGAGCCAGTGCTTGCAGGGACGAACCACCCACTACTGTTTGATTAGCGGGGATGCTGGCATAATCTGCCATTCACCTCAAGCTCCCCCAGACTTCCCTGTACCCTCTGAGCCCAGCTGCAATCCTCACAGTAGCTGTGGGGGTGGGGGAATGGATTTCCCCAGCAACAATACATTGTTCCCTGTTGTAATGCAAAGTATTTTGGGGTGGCCTGGTCCTGAATGGGCAATGAAGATCTGGGTTCAGACAACACAATAACCCACACTCAAGGGTTGAGTGTGGGTTGTTGTTGAACCGTGGGTTGTTGTTGTCGAAAAGTGAGTTATCGTGTTGTCTGAGCCCAGCTGAGATAACAAGCCATGGTGAACATCCCACAGTTCACAATCCAACAACAAACCATGGGTTCTCTTCCTGGGTTGTTCGTAGTTAACAAGCCATGGCTTGTTAACGCAGCTGGGTTCAGACAAGATACCCCACGTTTCAACAACAACCCATGGTTCAGTGACAGACCACACACTCAACCCATACTCAACCTTTGAGCGTGGGTTATCATGTTATCTGAACCCAGTCAGTAGCTTTACAAAAGACCTGCCACCTCACTCTGCCTAATGGTAGGGCCGGCCCTGTAAAAGTTTTTTGTTCCACAGCATCATGCGCCCTCAGACTATTTGGTGGGTCCAAAATATGAATTCTAACAGTTTTGCTGAATTTTGAGTGTGAGCAAGATCTTTCTTTCCGCTCCGGATCTGCAGTCTTGTTTAACTCACACTTGGCTAAGCCCCTTCCATGCTACTTGTTGGCGAGCACAGCAGAGCCTGACAAGTTTGCACACTCTCAACACCAACAGAGGCAGATCTAGTAAGCCAGTGTTCTCCAACCTTGGGTCCCCAGATGTTTTTGGCCTACAACTCCCAGCACGCCCCAGCCAGCTATGCTGGCTGGGGCATGCTAGGAGTTGTAGGCCAAAAACATCTGGGGACCCAAGGTTGGAGAACACTGTAGTAAGCAATGGGTGCTTCCAGATGAGGCTTTAATGGCGGTGGTGCCCTGCCTCATTCAGAGATGTTTACAGGAGTCCAGATATCATAGTCTTTGACACATGACCTTCTTATGTTTTCCCACTACTACTACTTCCATCTTTTTCCTTACCCTGGAAAATCCATTAAGGAAAAAAGAGGGAACAGCTGCACAATGCCTTTGGGTAGGTAGTGCTAGGAGCCCTCCGTCGGGAAGCATCCAATGTCACACCTTACCATCTCTGCCAATGTTTTGACATCAACATATACAAAAGCCAGTTCCAAGAATGCTATATAAGTCATGTACTGCTAGCATGGTCATGCTGAAGCATGACCAAGAATATTACCCATGGAAACAGTTTGGAAGAAAGGCAGGAATCCCTCTCTCATAATACTCGAACCCAAACGGGTCATCCCATGAAGCTGATTGGTGGGAGGTTCAGGACGGATAAAAGGAAGTCCTTCTTCACACAGCACATAGTTAAACTATGGAATTCACTTCCATAAGATGTGGTGATGGCCACCAATTTGAAGGCTTTAAAAGGGGATTGGACAAATTCATGGAGGGGAAGGATATCAATGGCTACTAGTCCTGATGGCTCTATGCTACCTCCAGTATCAGAGGCAGTATGCCTATGTGCACCAGTTGCTCGGGAATATGGGTGGGAGGGTGCTGTTGCACTCATATCCTGCTTGTGGGTTTCCTGTGGGCAGCTGGTTGGCCAAGGGACCAAAATGGAACCTTGGTCTGATCCAGCATGGCTCTTCTTATGTTCTTAGGAGGCCCTGCATCCCATTTAGATGCTGGAGCTAGCAATGCTGGATTAGAGTGGTGATGGTGATGGGTAGGAAGCTGTAATGATGTGCTGGGGTGGAAGCAAAAGTTGGGGTGTGAAGGTGCTGAGGAGAAATGTTGAGGATGAAGATGGGCAAAGGAGATGAAGAAAGGATGGGATTTCCTCCCCCCACCCTACTTATCAGACGTGACAGGCTTTTTAGCTAGTTTTTAATAAGTGGTGAATGCTTGCCTGGAAACTATTTAAAAAATAGCTGAATCAACTGGCAGCCTCTCCTGAGCCAGTCCCAGAGCTACATTTGAGGCTTGGGTTCCCAAGAGCTGCATGTGGAGGAGGATCCTGCCAACGCAGCCACCGGGAGGGAACCAGCTTTGCCTGCCCCGCGCCTTTTCCCACTGGGGAAAGGATGTTGGGCAGGCGAAGTCGCCACTCTCCCAATGCCCTTGTTATCTCCCATCTGTGATCAGAGATAACCAGGAGATTCTCCTGCATGCCACTCGCTCTCCGTTGGGAAGGGGGGTGGCGCACAGGGGAATCCCCTTGTTATCTCTGCTCACAGATCGGAGATAACTAGGGGATTCCATGCCGAGGGCAGAGCTTGTGAGAGGGCGGGGCCCGTGGAGGAGCCCAAGCCTCCACGGGCTGGATGGGCAAACTCTGTGGGCCACATTGGGCCCCTGGGCTGGAGGTTGCCCTCCCCGGATTTAAGCCACAACTCAAGTTGTGTGCTTGTTTGGATTTAAGCCACAACTCAGTCATGTACAGATTCATCCTGTACCTGTTTGGCACATTAGGGTCCAGCTCTGGAGGCTGTGCAATAACCATAAAGGAGAGAGTGCCCCTGAGCATGTGCTGAGCTACTTTCCCTCACCATCGCATCTGCACAATCAGCCCATCAGGGATACAGGCTTCTAGATTGGAGACCGCATGGTGCCCAGGCAGGTCTAAGCACCAACGCGTTGAACTTTATAGGAACTAGCCACTGGGAAGCCCCGTTCCAAAGAACAGAAGCTGCCCAGCTTCCATTCATTGGATACCTTTTTGGGTGGATCGTGCCCTTCCGACAAGTAATGGAAGTCAGACACACACACAGCAGTGGCATGAAGGTAGCTTTATTGAGCATCACAGAAAGATGGGACAGAGTTGTGCTGTGCAAAGAACCATGAGGGGCCAAGGGTCTAGAAAGAAGCGCTGCTCCTGAACCGCTTATTCCCCCTGGCATGGATTCAGGCTCCGCTCAACTGTGGACCCCGAAGATTCATGGTGCGCGGAGCACTTGATGGAGGTGCTGGAGCTAAGGCGGTCGCGAGAGATGCTCAGGATGCTGCTGGTGCTGTAGGAGCCATCGTTGTTCAAGACCAGCTGGCCAGGGGACACCCCTTCAGTTATGTTGACCCCAGCCACACTCCACTTGATCTCCAGAAACCCCGGGTAGAATTGCTCGGCTGTGCACAGGGCGTGGACGGTGGGAGAGTCTGATGTCTGGGAAATGTCAGACAGGAGGGTGACCGAGGATGGCTCCTTGGCTGATTTTCCTGGGAAAGAGAAACCAAGGGTGTGAAACGGAATCCATTAGTCTTGCCATCCCTCGATGGAACCATGGCATTGCATTGCTGCTTCCAGGACCCCCAACTCCCAGGATTTGGGGCTGGGGCTAGATTTCTTTGGGTGGTGGTGGGGAGACAAGGAGAGTTCACTGGGCTGGCCAGTGATCCTCAACAAACATGGCCAATTTAAGCACACTAAAGTGTGAGAAACGTAATGTGTAGTTTGGCCCTTGGAGACCGGGGCTGGAGTTGATGATGGTCTTCGGGTGTTGTTGCTCAAGTGATTGGAGCTTGGGCCTCCCTCCCAAGCTTATCCTACTTCAGGGGTCCACAGACTTTTTGGTTTGGTGGGCATTTTTGAGAGAGAGTCATGGGCACTCTCACAAAAAGGCTGCCCTGGTGGGCATGGCCCACCGCAAAACATGCATTTCCCAGAAGGCAAACTGGTGGACTATAAGAAAAACTGTGCCCGAGAACCTAAGTACAAGGCAGAGTTGGTCTCTGAGCTCCAAAGCCCCAAGCCACTATTTTGACCCCAGCTTTCTGCTTTTCTGTGAGCCACAAATGAGAAATCACATACTTGCCTCCACAAAGCACAACAAAATACCAGTTTCACAGAAAGCAAACTGCTGATGCTCAGAGAAACGCACACACAGAGGCAGGACAATCCCCTCCAACGTACACAAACTCGACCAAACACAAGCACACACACAAACCCATTCAAAATACAAACCATGCGAAAACAACAACAACAACGACAAAACAAATCAGCTAACGCACACCATACAAAATTATAACACACACAGCACTGGTAAAACACCCCCACCCCCACCCCAGGACACTATCATCCCACATGCTTACCTTTTTCTTTTTTCTGAGTGGTTGGGAATGATTCAAAACAAATTGCACCATTTTTATTTTGTAAGAATGCTTTCTAGGTTCCACGTGGGGCCAGAGGCATTCTTGAAAGTAAAGATGGCAGTGCAGGATGTTTTTAATTTTTAATTAAGAATCATAAAAATAAAAAACAGGAGGGGCCAGGGGACTGGTGGGCGCCACGAGAAGGGTCCATGGGTGCATTGGTGCCCATGAACACCACGTTGGAGACCTCAGCTATACCTCAGCTTTTGCCGCTGCCACCCCCACACCTGGTACCAACAAGCCATTCTACAGGTGAGCATGGAGAGATCCTTGCAGACAGTTGTGTACATGCAGCCTGTTGTGTACTGTGTGCAGACATAAAGCTGTGGAGTGGAGTGGAGCTCTAAGCCAACACTGGCATTAGAAGAGGAGAAGAATAGGGGATCAGCTAAAAGCCACACAGACTGAAGTACCCTAAAACAAAGCAGTGGCTCAACATGGCTCAACAGTGTTTCAACAGGCCTGTGGCTTACACTGGCTCAGCTTGTCTGAGCGTGGAAAGCTAAGCAGGGTCAGGCCTGGTGATTACTTGGATGGGAGACCCCTCCTCTAGTTTCCTGCATTGAGCCGGGGGTTGGACTCGATAGCCTTGTAGGCTCCTTCCAACTCTATGATCTATGAAATCTATAAAACAGTGTCTCAACCCAAATCAGGTTGGGTTGATATCATAGGGCAAGTGGAGGAGCAATCACTCCCACAAATCCAATGTGGATCTATGAGTCTCCTCTGCTAGGGGGCATTCAACCCATCTATATCCTGGTTACTGGGGGGGGGGGAGAAAAGTTCCATTTGCCAACATCTGATCTCTCCCTGGAATGTTGCATCTGCCAGGTGTTCTACATCTACCAAATGACCCCTCCCTCTCCACTTGCAAAACACTGGGTGGGTTTGGATGACATGATAGGCCACAGTGCAGAGCAAGCTACACCACGTGGCTCATAAGCCACGCTACCCAAAATGTGCCCGAGAGATGATTGGGTGCATTGTGGGTAGGGTGCTCCCTCCCTTCCCGCTCAGTCCTCCTGTGGGTATCCCAGGGGATACTGCAGGAGGAACAAGGTTTCTCACCCTCCCTGCCATGAGCTGTTTTGGGCTTGTGTGGCTTGACTTTTATTTTTAAAACTATTTTTTGCGAGATTCTGAAAGCCAGCTGTCAAGCTGGCTTTTGTGATCCATGTGGGGGCATCCACGAAGTGCTCCTCCAAGGACCCCTCATGGTACTTTGGAGGGGTTGCCCACGGTCACCCCCCTTTTTTGGTACGATAATGTGTGCAAAGAATTGCACTCATTTTTTTAAAGTGCCCTGCCCGGTTTGCCCAGATCAGGCGGGCGGGATGCACAGGGGGTCCCTGGGGTAGGTACTGGCCAGCAGGAGGGTGCCTGCTGGACAAATCCAGCAGGTACCCACCCTGTGCAGTGCCTAGCCAGGCTGCAGGTAAGTATCTCCCCCCTTTGCAAACCTCTGATGGTCGGACATAGCCTGACCTGTCAGAGGCTTGCAAAGCCCCAGGAGATCACAATTTGCGAGAAGGGGCTCACTCCCCCCCCCCTTTTTGCAGTGCGATTCTTGACTTTCATTGGGTGAGATCAGGTGTCCCTATTGGCCCCTCTGTCTTGAAAGGGTCCTCCTGATACCAGCATCGAGGAACATTCAAAACTAGAGGGGATTCCCAGTGACAGGAGTGGAGTGCAGAGGCAGAGCACTGACTTCGACACATGTCAAACTTTTGCCAAAGTCAGAGCTCCATTTTTGAAGTGAGCTTTGGAAGGGATTAGCAATTTCTTTTTTTGCCAGAATCATATGCAGGCATATATACCCTATATCCCTATACACTTTCCTGGCAAAACAGAAATTTTTAACCCCTTACAAGCCCCACTTTAAAAACTGAGCTCTGAGAATGAACAGGTCGGGAGAGTTGTCATGCTCAGCTTAATCCTGTCAATGGGAATCCCCCCCCCCATTTTGCAGCTCACCGAGGTGCAATCATCTTGGGGACACTTGCAGAAGTGAGAGGACCCTTGGGGATGTGATCACCCCCCCAAAAAAACCCTGGGGACCCTGCTGGAAAGGGAGGGAAATTGAGAGCGTGGCCCCCCAAACACCTTTTTCAACATGATCTTTTGGTATTTTTTAGAAGGGGGGCTCTTGTGCCCCTGGGGTAAACACACTATGAAAAGTGAGGGAAGCCCAGGGGCATATGAGCACCCCCCTCCCAAGATTCTGCTGCTAAGGGTCCTTTCTACCCCCCCCCTTATTTACAAGCTGGAAAAGTAGGTTTTGCAAAGGGCTACAATGTTGATTTTTGGCATGTGCACTTGGTGGAGACACACTGTGTATATGCCAAAAATCAACATTGTAGCACTTTGCAAAACCCATGCATGTCCCCACAGGGATTGCAAAAGCTGGCTTGACAGCTGGCTTTCGCAATCTCAACATTTTTTTTTAAAAAGTTTTAAAAATAAAAGTCATGCCATGGAGAGACGAAAATGGCTCATGGTGGTGGTGGGGGAAGCCTTTGCCAACCACCCTCAAGTGCCACTTGGGCACTTTTGGGGTGTCTGGCAATGGCAGCCACCCACTAGCTGCTTAGCAAGAGCAGCAAGCCCAATTGGCTCACTTGTAGTTGGGCTTGACCCACGATGGGTTGTGTCGTCCGGGTTCGGATGACACAAAGACCCATCGTGGGTCAAACAACCGCAGCTACAAGCCATGGGTTGTCAGGGTGGCTTATAACCCCCAAATAAGCCACCCTGACAAACCCATCTCAGGTTCACATGACACGATGACCCACCATGGTCATGTCATGGGAACCCAGGCACTGACTTGCATACTGTGACTGACTTGGCTTCGCATGACATGACAACTTATCATGGGTGACAAGCCACGGTGGGTTGTCATGTTGTGTGAACCTGGACTGCTTCCCACAGGGTGGCTTCTTTGTGGGCAACAAGCCACCCTGACAACCCATGGCTTGTTCTTGGGGTTGTTTTACCCATGACGGGTTGTCGTGTTGTCTGAACCCAGGCGACCAACCCCATGGTGGGTACCAGGAAGCAGCTAGTGAGCCTCTTGGCAAGAGCGGCAAAAAACCCTTGCTACTATTGCCAAGCTTGCCTGAGCCACCGCCAGTGACAGCTGCCCCACAAGTGCCCAAGTAGCACTTTGAGGTGACCAGTCACTAGCTCGGTGCCCCCTACTGTGATCGTGAGCCCTTTTTGGCTTGCCACAGCATTCCCCCCCCCCCAGAAATCACAAATAGTGATCTCTGAATTGACAGTCAGTGACAGCCCCTTCAAAGTGCCCAAGTGGGCACATTGGAGAGGCTGTCATTGGTTGACCACCTTTTTGTTTAATTTTTTTGTGTGCCCCAAATGTACACACAGTTTTTCGTAATTTAAAAAATTTTTTTAGTTGGACTTGCGCAAGTGCTCACTTGCACACTTCTGTGGGTCCAAAATAGCCTCACCTGGGCTATGTCTTGGGGGATGCGTGCTGTCAAAAGCAAAGCTGTCCAAGGAAAGCAAAGCCTCGAGTGATCTTTGCTCGTGAAAGGGGTGGCTACTACATCACCCCCTTTGTGGCAAAATCCTCTGCTTTTTTTTGGCTGGACCTGACTCTTCTCAGTGTCCTGCATCTTTCCCACCCTTTCCTGAGACTGTAGGTGCTCGAGAAGGTGGAAACGTGTGAGCCACCCCTTTTATGGGAGCATGGAGCTTTGACAGCTGTCAAAGCTCAGGCTTCCTTTTAAAACGGGGTTGCCACCACAGCAATTTCAGTTCCAAACTCAGTGGTGAGGGCAGGAGTATGTCTCTCAGTGGGTTCCTGGGAGTGGGGTGAGGGTGGGGGCAATGCCAGTCTTAAATCAGGCCAGTTATATTTACATCCATTATGCAATATTCTCACTCACCTCCTGTGACGCTGAGCTGCGTTCCGCTCCCTGAGACGGCAGTGTTGAAGTAATCTGCCTCTGCCAGGCAAAAGTAGGTGGCACTGTCCCCTGTGCTCAGCCTCTGGATCTGCAAGATGTAGGCATTGGCGCTGGCATCCCGGATGGGCACAAAACGTGTGTCAAAGTGAGAGGAGCGGTCTACCTGGCCATTGTTGTGATGCTTCAGCACTAAGGCTGGGGAGTTGCCTGGCTTTTGCTGGAACCAGAAGACATGGTAGTCCTGGATCCTGCCTCTCTCCAGGGGGCACTGCAGGGCAGCAGTGGTCCCCTCAGCGAATGAGGCCTGTGGAGGCTGGACAGGCAGAGGCTGCAAGGCTCCACCTGGGAGGAGAGAAGCAGATGGATGCGCTGAAGCTAGAGCTCAAGGCTGAGAAGAAGAACCCTTGTTGCATATCACACGAGGCATTCCTTTTGATAAGAGTGCCCCCACCCCATAGCCCTGCTAATTGAGGGAGGGCCCTGCTCCAGGTCCAAGGCAGGGAAAATTGGTTGTGGGCTTCAGCAGAGCCTTATACGTAGTGGCCCCATGACTGGAATTAACTCTCCAAAGAGGTGTGTCAGCGCATCTGTCTTTTAGTCTTTAGGAAGCCATGTACAACTTGCCTTTTCGATGGGCCTTCAAGATTAATAATGCTGTGACATGTGACATTCTGTCTATTGAGGTATACAACACGTTTTACTCAGTAGGCTTTTAATTAGTTTTAAAGCATTAATGTGAGGCTTTTTCTCCAGGGGAAAAAGAGTTTAAAGGGGAAAAAAAGCCTTGGTGAGCCTGAAACGGCTCACGGTCGGGCGGGGAGCAGGGGAAGCCAGTGCCAGCTGCCCCAAAGTGCTGCTTGGACACCTTTGTGGTGGCTGGCACTAGTGGCTGCCAGGGCACGTTTGGCAAGAATGGCAAGGGTTTTTTGCCACTCTTGCCAAGTGAGTTGCTAGCTGATTCCCTGTACCCATGATGGGGCCAGTTGCCCAGGTTCAGATGACATGACAACCCATTGTGGGTACAACAACCCCTAGAACAAGCCCTCCTGAAGGCTCCTCCTCCCTCTACTATCACCACCAGCAGCCATTCCAGCAGGCTGAGAGGAGGGAGATGAGAGGGAGCACAGGGCCATTCCACCAGCCCTGCCAGGAGTATTAATATTCCCCCTTCTTCCCTCTCCATTCCTTTTTCCTTGTGTGTTGTGTCTTTTTAGATTGTAAGCCTGCGGGGCAGGGACTGTCTTGTTAATTGTTGTAAACCGCCCAGAGAGCTTCGGCTATTGGGCAGTATGAAAATGAAATTAATTAATTAATTAATATTTTGCAAATATATTTTGCAAATATTTGCAAAAATTACTGGGAACAATAAAAAAAACAACAACAAAAGTTGGGCAACCATGGGCAGCCCCTCCAAGGTCCCACTGGGGCACTTTGAAGGGACTCTCAGCCTAACCTACCTCACAGGGTTGTTGTGAGGATAAAGTGGAGAGGAGGAGGAGAATTATGTAAGCCGCCTTGGGTTCCTTGCAGGAAAAAAGGTGGGGTATAAATGTAATAAATAAATAAATAAATAAACTGTCCATAGCTGTCAAAACAGGGATCGCGAAAGCCGGTGCCTTGTTCACCTCCTTCATGGCAAGATCCTCATGTTGTGTTTCATGATTTTATTTATTTATTTATTATTTATTTATTATATTTATCAATCGCCCATCTGGCCGGTCACCCGGCCACCCTGGGCGATGTACAATTAAAATACAATAAAACACAATAAAACATAATAATTAAAACAATATAAAAATTCTCATTAAAAACCTAACCCACCCCATATTCCCGCCTGAACAGCCATGTTTTTAATGCACGGCGGAAGCTCATCACGGAGGGGGCATGGCGAAGGTCACTAGGGAGGGAGTTCCATAATGTGGGGGCCGCCACAGAGAAGGCCCTCTTCCTAGTCCCCACCAGCCTGGCTGCTCTGGCTGATGGGATAAGGAGAAGGCCGTCCGTGGCAGACCTTGTTGAGCGGCCTACTTGATGTTGCTGATCTCCAGGGGGGGAAAAGTTGAAAGGGAAAGAAAGTTGCAGCAAGCCCGAAATGGCTCACGAATGCAGCAGGGAGACAATTTATTATTATTTATTATTATTTATTATATTTATACCCCACCTTTTTTCCTGCAAGGAACCCAAGGCGGCTTACATAATCATCCTCCTCCTCTGCATTTTATCCTCACAACAACCCTGTGAGGTAGGTTAGGCTGAGAGTCAGTGACTGGCCCAAAGTCACCCAGTGAGTGGGGACCAGAACCCAGATCTCCCGAGTCCCAATCCAGCACTCCAACCACTACACCACACCAGCTCCTGGTCCTCCCACTGTGTCCCCTAGGATACCGGTGGGAGGACCAAAGGGGGAGGAGGGGGGGAGGGAGGGGGCCCACAACCCACGGTGAGCCTGATCATCTGTCAGGCTCATTGTGGGTTGTTTGCACAACAACCAACTCACTGTGGCTTATTACCAGGGTGGGTTACCGTGTCGTGTGAACATGCCCAATGTGTTTGTCATACCATCTTGAACTCTCCTAAAAACAATTGTCTTTTTCCAGACAATTAAGGTGCAATCCTGTCCTATATGCCTTTTCAGAAGTAAGTCCCATTGAGCCCCTCACATCTACCCACCTTTTCTAGACAGTAGCTGTGGCTAGTTAGTGATCGCCTTCCAATAGAAGGGACTAGACTTGCCTGGATTTCACCAGCCCATCATGTGCTGCGCATTCTCTCTCTATTCCTGCACATGACCAAAGATCCTCCTTTCCCAGTCATTCGGGCCCATTGCAAGTTTTGGATTCTCTAGGCTGGCAGCTAATTATGCATATACTCACCATGAATACTAATGAGAGCCAACGAGAAGCACAGCAGGATCTGGGAGCTCATCCTTCTTGGCTTGAGTGTGGAACCTGCGATGAAACCGCTTATCGTTCTAGTGCGCACATACTGTGCACACACTACTTTATGGGTACCATGTTCATTTGCATGCATTTGCTTACAGGCTTTCCCGAAGTTTAAGCAATATGGCTCAGTGATTGGCTGGAGGCAGACATCTAAAAGATGCTGGCAAATGCATACACCTGGGGTGGGAGTGGGGTCTTGTAGCCACACAAAACATAGTTCTATAGTTGAATTTCACTCAAAAAAAAAGTTATCATTAATTTCTGAACATTTTCTGTTACTTCCAAAACAGAGTGGCACTCTATCAGGGTAGGATAACTTGGCATTTATTTCACTCCATTGCATATTCTGAGAGGTTTCTCCTGGATCGCTGGAATTCCTCAGCTCTATAACAAATGAGGGCAAAAAAGAAAATAACATATAAAGCAGATTTGTAAGCTACAAGAGAAGTATTTGTTATGGTTCCTTACTGCAGTGCTGCATGTATTCTCCATGATTGAGAAGAACCGTTTTCCTCTGTAAATTCTACTAGAACACCATCGATTCATTCCCATTCTCCTGTCCTGTTTGTGGGCTTCTCAGGGACGTCCTGCTTGTCCACTGAATAAATGGACAGAAACCTGTCACTAGAAATGGCAATATTAAAAAAAACCCAGTGGGGGACCATTTCACTCTCCCAGGACACTCTGTCCCTGGCCTTAAAGTGGCCATTTATTTATTTATTTATCACATTTGTGAATTGCCCATCTGGCCGGTCACCCGGCCATGCTTGAACAAAGAAATTTCCAAGACAGTTTGCAAAGCAAAACAGCTGAACAACAGTTCTTCATGAGATTCAACTCTATAGGTGCTTCCAGATGGAGCTCTCCTAGCACAACCAATCAAAAGACATTGTGCAGATGTTCCATCTTTTCCTCCTTAACAGATTTTCTGTGGAAGGAAAAAAGATGGATGAAGTGGTGGGAAAACATGGGAGAGTTACAAGTGGAAGGCAACGTTATCTGGACCCCCAGTACAATTCCGTGAAGGAGGCAGGGTGATGGCAGGATAAAAGCCTTGCTTGGGAAGCACTGCGAGTGGTCTTAAGTGAACAAAGTGGACAAAAGCCCCGATGATTTCCCTTGAACAGTATTTTTCAGGGTGGTTTACAAAGGTAAAGGTACAGTTAAGATTAAAAAATGTAAGAAAAATAAGCCATTATGTGGGGCTGGCCCAAGTACATTTTGTTGCCTGAGGCAAAAGACAAGATGTCTTCCCTACCCCCATTCCATGTACAGAGGCTGAATAGTATTTCGACTGTGGTGACAGGACATTGTCCTCCAGCACACCTGGAACCCGCAGACAAGGTTAGGAGGCACAGGGCAGGCCACATGGCACACAGGATTGGCCCAAGACGTTTTGCTGCCTGAAGCGAAGGACAAGTGGGCACCCCCTCCCCCATTCCACATGCCGAAGCCGACTGCACTGACAGTTGGATCTTATTTCGACAGTAGTGACAGGACAACATCCTGAGGGCAGCAGGCTAGCTTATGGGGTGCAGCGCAGGCTGTGTGGCGAACATACAGCTCTGTCCTCCAACACCTTGCCCCTGCTCTGCCCCCCCACTATCTGCTGCCTGAGGCAGCTGCCTCACTCTGCCTAATGGTAGGGGCAGCCCTGGTGGCACACATATCTCTGTCTCTCCCAACACCTTGCCTTACCCTCTGCCCACCAGCTTTTGCCTGCCACTTCAGGCAGCTGCTTCACTTTGCCGAATGTTGAACATACAGCAGCTTCAGGGCTTCTTTCTAGTCTGGTTCCTTGGATGGATGGATGGATGGATGGATGGAAGTTTTGGTCAAGCTCATGAGTGGGACCATTCTTTGTTATAATCCAAATTTGTTTTAAGCTGGAGACACTGTTCGTTACATTAAGGCAAGGATGGGGAACCTCAGGCCTGGGGACCAAATCCAGTGCTCTGGAGGTCCCAGTTTGGCCCTCTGGGGTTCCTCAGAAGTCTATGCCCCCTTTCTGTGGTCCTACCCCATTTCCCCAACCTCCAATCATGTGGTGGTTTCCAAGCTTTTGTGTGGTTTCCCCCCATGCTAAAAGGTTGAAATGCCTCGCCTAAGGCTTTGTGACTGGCAGCAAGTGCTTTAAACTACAATATGCTGGATTATTTTGTTTTTGTTTTTTTGCCTTTTGGGTTTTTTTTGCTCCTTTTGCCTTCGGTCCTGTCCATTACTGCAATGTGGCCCTCAAGAGCTTCTCTCTTGGGCAGAAAGAGATTCCCAACTCCTGAGTTAGGTAATTCTGGTTTCCAGGAACAGAATAAGTTGCAACTAATAGGATTAATTCGGACTGTTAAGAAGAGATGCTTCTCCACTACTGAACTGTTTTTGGTCTACATGGATTGGTCAAAGATTGCTTGGTGAACATAGGAAATCTACATTTATTGCTCAAGAAGTACATTTGCTTATCATTGTTCTCTTGAGTCAATTGTTTCTGCAAGCTCAAACAGGTAATTTTATTGCGATCGTAAGGGGGAAATGACCAGTCGAGACGCTCAGTTGGTGTTTAACTGGGCCACGTTTATTTACATACAATGAACTGCAAAGGGATGAAGTGCGGGGTACAATTGGGCGGAGCATCCAAAACCGGGAGGTGGCGATGAATCCGCCGCCGCCCCATTTTTCACTTTACATTGATGGGAGCCTTTGTTGCGTCGCCCCCTCTCGGAGTCTCACAATAACAAGCTTGGTGAGAACAAAGGCATCACAGGCGTTCCTGATCCCCAGCTGTCTGAGCCTACTGACCCATCAACCTGAGGCATCCTGGAACCGCCTGTCACCTGAATGGTGCCAGGTATGCTCACCTCACCCTATCAATCCCCTAACCCGCACTTACCTGCCTACTATCTAAATGTGACCATTTTGACTTGCTATATACACTGATTACAAACACTCCCAACCCTGCAGAATGCTGTTTTATTTGATCTTGTGATATCATGAGACATACGTATCAGTAAGAAAAAGCTGCTGGTTGTTCTCATTACCGTATTTCTCTGAGGAAGTGCCCTCCAAATACCATTTAGTCAAAAGGGGATTTATCATAGAATCATAGAAAAGTAGAGTTGGAAGGGGCCTACAAGGCCATCGAGTCCAACCCCCTGCTCAATGCAGGAATCCAGGTCAAAGCATCTCTGACAGATGTCTGTCCAGCTGCACCTTGAATGCCTCCAGACTGGGAGAGCCCACCACCTCCCTAGGTAGTTGATTCCATTGTCTTATTGCTCTGACAGTCAGGAAATTTTTCCTGATGTTTAGGTGGAATCTAGGTTCCTGTAACTTGTTTCTCTTGTGCTGCTACCAAACTCTGGAATGTGCTCCCTTTGGAGCTGTGACTGATCCTGTGTTCAGGAAAGGGGTTCAGAGACTCTGCTTTTATTTGATTCTGGTTTTTATTTTCTGAAATCTTTGGAAACCGCCTTGGTTTGCTTCAGAAAGGCAGTATAGAAATATAATAATTAAACATTAGGAAGATCTTCCTGTTTGACAGTGGAACAGACCTCCTCGGGAGGTGGTGGATGCTCCGTTAAGAGATTTTTAAGCACATGCTGAATTACCAGCTATCAGGGATTCTGTAGCAGGAGATTCCCTGCACTGGCAGGCGGTTGGACTAGATGACCTTTCAGATCCCTTCCAGCTCTATGAGTCTATGATTCTAAACTAAGCAAGTTTGTCTCTACAGGCTGAAGTTTCTGTACAAGCTGGATTTAGGGTCAGGCAACCCAAGCAACCGCCTCTGGCCCCAGGTTTCGGGGCCATTTACTCAACTCAAATAGTAGAAACATTACAATAGTACAAACAGCTCAAACAGTACAAACAGTTCATCTTCACTTGCATGAACTTGTGCATGCAAATTGACCATCTTTTACTCATGCCTGCAAATCGTGCATCAAAGTCATGAAAATGGACTACAAAAGCAATAAAGGAAGAGCCCAACCCCCAAAGACAGATTTTTTTTTTATAAAGGTTGTGGAGGGGGAAAAGGTCAAAATAAAGAGATTTGACTAGAGATTATAATCCCACCCAGTAGCTTAAAGAAATTCAAGAACTTCCCTTCAGCTGCAACCTGCAAGTGACACAATTAAGTAGTATAAAAAATTAGAAGTCAACAGACACAGATGCTCAGATAATTAATTTTATTGTTTCCTACAAGTCTCACAGATGGGGTTATATGACACTCCCTTAAGAAGATAACCTATACACTTGGGGCTACCAATGAATTATGTCCTAGAGTTGCAAATATTGTAATTGTTCACACCCCATGGCAGCCATTTTGTGACTCGCCATGCATTCCATGGCAGCCATTTTGTAATGGTGCCTGGCCCTGTGCTCTGTTACTTATTCCTAAGTAGCCTAGGTGTGAAAGCGAGTGACAGAAATATCTTATGGAACAGCACCTAGAGAAGTATTAGCATTTGAACTGAGTTAAGGCTAAAACATTTTCTACTGGGACACACAAGTTCATTGAAACACTGCTATCGAACATATCAATCTACTGAATAAAAATCACATCATAGAATCATAGAATCATAGAAAAGTAGAGTTGGAAGGGGCCTACAAGGCCATCGAGTCCAACCCCCTGCTCAATGCAGGAGTCCAGGTCAAAACATCCCTGACAGATGGCTGTCCAGCTGCACCTTGAATGCCTCCAGAGTGGGAGAGCCCACCACCTCCCTAGGTAGTTGGTTCCATTGTCTTATTGCTCTGCCAGTCAGGAAATTTTTCCTGATGTTTAGGTGGAATCTGGGTTCCTGTAACTTGAGCCCATTATTCCATGTCCATCAGGTTTCACTTTTTTTGTCACAGGTATCATAAAGAAGACAGCATTCAGCAAAATTCCACACAGAATTAGAACTAGATACTTATATTATTCTTCCACTAAACTGCACAATAAGCGTGAAGGAGGCAACCTAGGTGGGACACACACACACACACACACACACTCCCTAGCTCCGGAAGCAGGTGCCTTATCCAGCAGGCCACTGGATTGCTTGTTAGGCATCGGTTGGCTGTGAAAGGTTTTGGGATTCACTACACTGGCTTTAAAAGTGGGCAGATCAAAAGTACCAAGACATGAATACGGGGCCTTCTACGAGTTTATGATGGGTGAGCCAACTCCAGAGATAGTGACAATGACATGGGTCTGAGCAACGTGTCATGAAATGAGGAACTTGTTTCACTCATGTCGCAATGGACCTCTGAGGACCCAAGCATCGATTGACACGTAAGCTCCTCTCTTCAACCGCCCACCCCCTGAAACAAGTGAGGCAACAAACAACCTGAATGGATAGACGTACAGGAACCCTCATCTTGGAAGCTCAGCTGCTTTTCGGTTCCTCTAACCAAATGAATCGAGATTAATCTGGAACACATCTGAGCTAATTATAGGCCAAGGATGGGCAATTCTTATGCACCTGGTCACTATTTTTCTCAATTTGTTTAGTTAAAAGGCTTAAAAATACCTAACCGCAAACCACTGATGCGCTCGTGAGCCTGTTCATATGACTTCCGGGAACGGTGGAACTGTCAACGGTAACTGACTAAATGGTTCCCAAGCCTTAAACATGGGGTTGGGTCTTCAACCAGTATCAATGGCTTCTTTTCCATTGGAACCTATGAGGTTGGATTCCCAGCTAGTGTTGCAGGCTACAAGCCAAAGACTCCCCGCACTCCCACCCTGTATCCGCCACTGACTTGGGAGATGTGGCTTGTTTGGTGTATTCCCCTGCTTTAATCAGCACTACTGTCTTGTTTACCTCAGCATGTGAGGGAGAGGAATGGAAGAAAGAAGTAGCGGGGGAACTGTGGGAGAAGCTGCAGCTGCCTCCCAATTTAGCAGCAGGTATAAATGTAGAGCAGGAATCTCTGGGCTGCAGCCTGGCAACCTTATTCAAAATTTGTTTAAATCAACCTAAGTCCACTACAGGATACCCTCTAACACAGTGTTCTCCAACCTTGGGTCCCCAGATGTGTTTGGCCTACAATTCCCAGCTGGGGCATGCTGGGAATTGTAGGCCAAAAACATCTGGGGACCCAAGGTTGGAGAACACTGCTCTAACACTTTCACAAGTTGAAAATAGGGAGAAATTATATGTTTGTAACATGGATTCTCACACCACGAATCATTACAAGGGTTTAATTTCTGAGGAGGGGGGAAGCTAGGGTTCAAGTCAGTCTGGACACTGAACCCTCTGATCAGGAAGCCCTCTGGTAGGGATACTCTCTGTAAACACAGCTAGGAGTCAAGATAACCTAAAGCCAATGCAATGAAGCTCAAAACTTTTCATAGGCAGTTGGTACCTACCATTGTAATTTAGTGGTCCAATGGACAAGGCTTTAGCCTCTGGAGTTGGGGCTTGTGTACATTCAAATTTCATTTGAGCTGTGTCTTCTTGGGCTGTGCAGTTTTACCATTGGAAGAATAATTCAAGCATCTGTTTCCCACATGGGTTACATGTTATGTGTGGGATTTTGCTAAATGTCATATTTTGAGTGAAACAGGAGCCTGTTTTGTTTTTTTTTTAAATGCCTGATCTGATTTTAAATCAGTAGAGAATTTACCGGTATGTTACGTGTGTTTTAATGAGTTTATACGCACCAATAAATAATGTGTTAGTCTTTACCTGGTCAGATCTGGGTTCAAATATTATATTTCTCTAGCTGCTGTGTGTGTGTGGTTTTGGACATATACCTCATAGACCTATTTCTCTGTCTATGAGTTAATTCCTTCTCTCGTACCTATGTAGGCTAAAACACTGTAGCCCCAAACCTATGGGTCAGCTTAGTGAAGGAGTCCTATCCAACCTCCATTCTGCAAGTCTAGTAAGAAGCAATGGAATTCATTATGAGTTCTATCCTTTCATTTTAAGTTTACCCAGCAGACATTTAATAAGGAAACAACACAACCCGAATGGGCTGTAAGCCCATGCTCCTTGGCTTCCAAGGCGAATGCCTCATCTACTAGGCCACTAGGTCACTTGTTAGCTGTTAGATTGCTGTGATAGATTTTGGTGTTCACTGCACAGGCTTTAGAAGTGGCCAGACCACAGAAGAATAGCAAGAAATGAACATGAGGCCTTGTGTGAGGCCATTTATGATGGGTGAGCCAAACCCAGAGGTGATGCCTTGAAGGTAGAATGGCCGCTTGTCAGTAGAATTAAATGTCTGGAGCATTTTAAGGAGGATGTGCTTCCCAGTAGATAACGTTTTAGCCTTTGGGCCGGTTCACACGACCCAAGCAGCCGGCGGGGGAGGAACCACGGGGCTGTCTGCGGGGTCCGGCGGGGTGCCGCACATGACCGGCGCCCCGCGCGCGTGGGCAGACCCCGCAGTCCCCGCACCGCAGTACGGGCCTCCCGGCGCTAGGGGGCGGGGCCCCGGAATGCCCAGAGGGGCTGTTTGCCCGTACAGGCTGGAGCGGCGGCCGCTCCGGCCGCTCTGGGCTGCCGTCTCTGTGGGGACCCCGCGGGACAGCCGCCCGCTGTTCGGACGGCACGGTGACCACACGCGGTAGGGGCTTACCCCTCTACCGACCATGGTCACTTTGCGTGCGTCCCGCCCGCAGCTGTCCCACGGGGGCACCCCCGGTCGGCGTGCACATGACACGGGAACCGCGGGGGACTTGCGGTTCCCGTGTCGTGCGAACAAGCCCTTTGCCTTGTCAGAGCTCAGTTGAAATGTTAGCACTTCTCTGGTTGTACTATGTGTGCTTGGGCCTCTATCTCATAGACTTATTTTCATATCTGTATGATATTTCCTTGTTTCCTTGCCTAAATGGGCTTTTTTTTTTTTTTACTTGTAGCACCAAGCCCATGGGTTCTCTTACTTAGAGAGGCACATCAATCTAACCTCCCCTATCTGCAAGAACTTTTTTGGGGTGGGTGGGGACAGGGCCGGTGCTACCATTAGGCCAACTAGGCAGCTGCCTAGGGCGCAGGGCTAAAGGGGGCGCCAGAAATGCCTTGGGGGAAAAAATACAGCGCTCTCAAGTGGGAAGGGGGGCGCTAAATATCTGATCTTGCCTAGGGCACCAAACTGCCTTGCACCGGTCCTGGGTGGGGAATGCTTAAGTGAGAAACAATTTTTCCCTCAGTGGTGAGGAACATGAACTCTGCATCTGCTCACATGGGCACTTTCATGTATTCTTACTTCATACGTCCCAGGATTCAGCATTGAAAATAAGTCTCAGACCAGAGTGCCAGTGAAACCAGGCATAAATTAAATCGTGATCATTACACATTGGGTGTGTTCACACATCACGCTAAGCCAACCTGAGGAGGAGCCAAGGTGGCTGGGGTGGCTTGACTCTTACTCCAGACAGAAGATCACCTGCTTGGCAGCTTCCCGTGGCTTGTTTCTCCCTCAGTCCCTCTCAGACCTTCAGGCCGCTGCTGGCACATATCCCAGGGGCCTTTGCAGGAGAGATCCTTGTTCCCTCCTTCCCTATGTCAGCACCCTTTCTGCAATTGGTCCGCTGGGGTTGCCAACTGATGAGGGAAATTCCCCCTTCCCCTCCTGCATCAGATCGCAAAAAGGAAATAATTTTCTGAGGCCTTATGAATGTGAGAAGGCGTTCGCAAACCTTTTTTTTTTTTTTTTTTTTAATTTTCCTGCCATGAAATTTGCAAAAATTGGGCAGCTACATGGCTACTGTGTGAACAGAATGCAGAACTAGATAGGCCTTTGGCCTGATTCAGCACAGCTCCCCTTATGTTCTTTTGAACTGGCTGTATTATGTACATACCAGCAGTAAACATATTCAGCAAGATTTTTTGCTTTTGCCCAAGACATTTTGCTGCCTGAAATGGAGCTGAAGTGTCCCCACACACCCTCAGCTAGGGCCAATACTTTAAAACAGGGCTCTCCAACCTTGGGTCCCCAGATGTTGCTGGCCTACAGCTCCCAGCATACCCAGCCAGCAGGGCCGGTGCTACCATTAGGCCAACTAGGCAGCTGCCTAGGGCGCAGGGCTAAAGGGGACGCCAGAAACACCTTGAAAAAAAAAATACAGCGCTCTCAAGTGGGAAGGGGGGCGCTAAATATCTGATCTTGCCTAGGGCACCAAACTGCCTTGCACCGGTCCTGCCAGCCAGCATGGCTAATGGCAAGGGATTCTGGGAGCTGTAGTCCAGCAACATCTGGGGACCCAAGGTTGGAGAGCCCTGCTTTAAAAAGTCTCACTGTACCATTCAGATACCAATTCCTGCTTTCATCTCTCCCCCCAACCCCAACTCACCGCCTGCCGAGGCATAGTGCTGCGGGAAGCAGATTCCCAACAGCTCACACAAAGACAAAATAGGAACAGCGTTTTATGAGGGACAGTTACCATAAAGAAGGGCCTGTCCCTGGCAAAGAGGAACAGCGGGAGCATATGCTACAATCAGCAGAGCAAAGAGAATTTACTCCAGTTGTTGGCATAGCTTTTCAGAAGCAATGAAACAAAAACAAACATATTTAAGTCCTTTTTCCCCATGTCAAATTGACTACCTCAGTTTCAAATTTAAATGTCAACTGAAGGCACCATGGTTCATTAGTCAGGGGCATGACTTCCCTCAAACATGATTTACCTCAACCACTGGAGAGTGGAGATAAACAAAACTCTTACACAGCACCCTCTCTTGCCTTCTTGGCCTCTCCAAGGGTGCTCATGTAAACATTTTATTAAATTACCTTGAATTCTCCACAGGGCAAGTTGTTATGGTCAGTTTATTAACACACGGTAATGCCTTGTTGCTTGTCAGGCCTTGAGAGAGAGGAGAGGGATAATATACAGTAATACCTTGGATTGCAAGTAACTTGGTCTGAGAGCGTTTTGCAAGACAAGCAAATTTTTAAAATAAATTTTGACTTGATAAACAAGTGACATCTTGCAATACAAGTAGTAGGGATGTAACCGCTAGCCTCGAGCGGGCGTAGCGGGCCAAAATCGGCCCCGCTCACGCCCGCCAGAGACTCGCTTTGATATAAGAGTGTTTTGGATTACAAGCACGGTTCCGGAACGAATTATGCTCGCAATCCAAGGTATTACTGTATTGTGACCAATAACAGCCATTTCCTTGTGGGTTTTTGAAATATTTGGAATTCTAGTAGCCAGTCTCCCAACCTCCCCCTTTGCCCCTCCTCCACCTCAAGTCTCATCAGGAGCACAAGGGAGAAATATGCTGAAGAAATTAAAACAATTTCTTTGGTACCCAATTGAGCCTGACAGGATGAATGTGAGTTCACACATTATTTGAACCAAGGTCTTCTCTTTCGTAGTTTCTTGGCCCAAACTTGAGATGTAAAACTGGGTTGTCAGAAGGAATATTGAAATGTTAAGAAACACAGACAGTAACCATTAACATAACAGTTGCCATTAACTAAACTTTATTGGTGATAACACAAGACATCATTGCAATGGTGAGTGGATTAATAGTGTGATAACCTCACACACACACACACACACACACCTTTGTCCTTCTTTAAACCACCCGAAGATAGAGTAGAACTTCTTGATGAATTCTACTTCAGCAATTTTGCATTGATATCTGTCCTTGAAATTCCTTTGTTCAAGAATGGCCACCTTAAGGTCATTGACAGAGTGACCTGGGAGGTTGAAATGGTTCTTTAGTCAGGAGTGCCAATTTCCTGGAAGGTGATTTTTACCTCAACCATCATGATTCAGAGGTTGTTACCTCAGGAAATCCAGGAGTTTCCTGTAGATGGGTTTGAGCAGTAGTGTGTCTCTACCAAGAAACAAAAGCAAAGGAGTTCATGATCTTTCTAACTCAGGTCTTGTTAATTCCCCCCCCCCCTTGCGTTTATAAACATTTAAAAAAATTAACTTGACAATGTATGCAGATAAAGTTCATCATTATTATATCCAAATTACAGGTGGCAGGGCTGTGGCTGAGAAAGTGTGGGTTACACCCAGTGTTGCAAAATAGCCCAGTGTTGTTATTCCCATTTTGAGTGTGTGTGTGTGTGTGTTACAGTAGTGTATGACAACTCTGCAGCATAGTAGTCCAGTGTTGTTAGTGTTTTAGGGAAATGCAGATGGGGCTGTGAAATTGATTGTAGCAGCAGTGCAATCTTTTGAGGGTTAGAAGGGGTTGTACACAGCTTTAAGAGAACCTGCCATTTTTAGTTCTGGCAGGAGGCCCAGCCCAAGTGGATCATCTCCCCATCTCTCTCTTAGTAGTTGGCCTTGGAGCTGAGACCGTGTGCCACACAACTCCACAGTGTTTTCTCGTGTATTGTAGAAATAAAGAAACTCTTGCGAAGGTACCTGAATCTATTGTGTGTTGCATGTAGAACAGAGCCTAGCAGTGGGCTGCAAGCTGGGTAGATCATTCTGCCTGCCCTCCCCCCCACTCACTATTAGCCATGTCCTTCAACCTTGTAATGGCCTTTGGCTCAAAAGGCCATTACAGGGGTGAAGGGAGTCACTGAAAGAACTGAGGATTTCAGCTGTGGTGGAAAGATATTGTCTGGACACCAGCTCTACCCACTGAGAGACAACAGAGGGGTAGCCCTGGTATACAAATTTCTCAGAGGCTAGATCTACCTATTTGGTAGACCTGGTGCCCAGGCCTCATCGCTGCTCACTCAGTCACCAGATCTACCAGAAATGGTAGACCTGTTCTCTGATGCTGTTGGGGCCTTTTAAAAGATGTGCAACCACGCACAAAATGTTCCAGGAAAGATAAGCAATCCCAAAAGAACATTGCTGTGGTTCAATATTCAAGCCATGCAAAAATTGTATTGTTAGCTGATGTAAAAAGGGGCTGATACAGTAAAGTGAGTTAGTCCAGGCTCCTCTAGAATCGTAAAAACCTGATCAAAGACATTCTTTTCTCCTTCCACAGCTAAAGACACTCCCCACGGATTCCACCGCTACTCTCCAGAGCTGCCTTCCCCAACCTGTTGCCCTCCAGATGTTTTGGACTTCAGCTCCCATCAGCCCCAGCCAGCATGGCCAATGATCCGGAATGCTGGGGTTGCAGTCCAAAACATTGGAGGGCGCCAGGTTGGGGAAGACTATTTTAGGGGAGTGCTGCTCACCAACATTTCCAAGAAGGGAATCACTCTAGGACAAGCCATGTGAAGTTGTCAATGTTATGATAAGGGCAGTGATGCCATAAAACATGATATTCTTATGACAGCTGTAATGTGTTTGTACATTTGGGGTCCCCCCTCCCCCTCTTGCTCCTAGGTGTGCGTCTTTTATTCTTCATTCCCAAATAAAATTTTGTGGGAGTTCATAAACACCTGTCTTGAACATAACACTCTTCTGCATTAGTGCTGTTCAATTCCCAGGATCTTCTGCTGCTCTGCATAGGCTTCTAAATGTCGTGGAATATGACGCTAAGCGACAAAGAGCGAGGGCGCACCTAAGGAAAGGGCACAGGTGTGTTGTAGCAGTGCGCGCTATGCGTGCGGATTTCAAGCACAAACTGCTGTGCGGCTCTGCACCCCACACTGGAAAAACTCATGCGGATGCCCCATGCCAAGCCGGGTGGACGGCAAGCTGAGCAAGTAAGCTGGCCCCAGCACATTAACCACACCCAGGGGCCACTGCAGCCATTAAACCAAGGCCGAACTGAAAAGCAGTGGTGAAGTTACATCTGACAACCAAATTAGGCCTGACCTTGTTCATATTGCCCTGGCCCTTGCATGATTGCTTGCTTTTAAATAACTAGCAGGCACAGGGTAGCCGGAGGCTAGACAGGGATCATGGTGTGAAGGGAGGGGCAGGTTAATCCTTTCCCCTGTCACGGTCCATATTAGAATTGCCTCCCTATCCACTCCCCCAGTCGGGAGCTTTCCCCCCCATTCCAAATGGCAGGTGTAGCGTGGTTGCAATGGGGACTGTGGCAGGGGGGCAAATGGTTAAAGCCCCCCTCCTACAGCATGGTCTTGATCAAGCTCGTCCCCCTCCCCTGTACTTGCGATATTTATTTATGTAATATTGTATTGTATTGTATTGTATTGTATTAATGGCTAAGTTACATTGCAGAACAGGACACTGCTGTGTTTAGTGCATTTATTTCCAGGGCTTGGGCAGAGCCGTTCCTTGCCAGATAATAACTGAGAAGGAGCTCCAGTTTCCAGGATCTCCGGGTGATGGGTGTTTCCTCTACAGGCCGCATTGCTCAACGTACGGAGACAGGTTCTGACCTTGGCAATAGCTTCTCCACGCCACCCTGGGGAAAAGAGATAAGATAAGGACACTCATTCTGACACACGTCATTTTACCACATGTTTTGCTCCACCACCTACGAATGTGAAACTTCATGAGCTAGAATAGACGTGTTAAAGAACATACATGAATCTCATCTAGCAGGTTATAGATAGATGTTCTTATGGGTTGCACTTGAAAAATGAAAGGCAGAACAAGTTTGTAGGCATAGTAACCCAGAGGGAAGAAAATTCTTGTTGCACACTATTGGAAGTAGTCCTTCCGAGATGCTGGTCATTAAGTGACTACTGATTTCTGGCCACTATTCATTTTCTTTCATTTAAAGCTTTCAGTTAAAATAACAGTGTTGGGGTTTCCAGGTACGTAGCAAGGCTGAAAAACAACAGCTTGTTAGATAAGGTGCCATGGGCCAAACTAGATGTGTGATGCCATTTATGCAACCAGCAATTGTGTGTTTAAAAGTAAATTGCAGGTGCAAGGGACCTGATCTGGATTGGGACCCTGGTATACGTGGTGGTGGTGGTGGTGGTGGTGGTGGTGGTAAGGCAGGCTTTAACCCTTTGCTCCCTGCTGTGGTCCTGATCCAGATTAGGCCCCCATACATGGGGGGGGGGAGCTCCCGTTGAAGTGAAAAACGAACAGACATTTTCATACTAATCCACAGCATTCAAGACCACTTCTCTTTTGTCATTTATTTTAGATATAAATGTAGTTTGCTTTTAATCCACAATTAGGGCTGCTTTGCATGTTGCCATGGCCACATCACATATCACAGTCACTTTAAATTGTTATTCGGAATTCTTACATGTTGGAAATATTCTAAAAGGGGATGTGACCTTGAACAGACTTCTATTTTTTCTCTTGTAAACTATCTGTAATTTTTGTGTTTTCAACGTTTAAGATTGTAACATTGTTGTTACAAACTGAAGCTTGGAATATAAATATATTTAATAAACAAACAAATGGAGGCATCCACTGAGGGAGAATAATTCTGCTGTCTCTGAATTGTGAATGATGGCTCAATGAACTGATTGTAGCAAATGCAGAGAGAGGAGATACGGCCATTGACCTGGTTCAGACAATCAAAACAATCCACCATAGGTTGTTTAAGCCATGGTCTGTTGTAGGGTTATGCGAGGGTTGTTGAACCCTCACATAACCCACAGTGGCTGGGTTTGGATGTGACGACAACCTCCTGTCAGGGGTTGAAAATGCAAAATACCGGCTGGCATGCACCACAGCTCACCGTGGCTTGCACAACCCATGGTGGGCTGTTTTGATTATGTGAACTGGCTCAACTAGTCATATAGATAAGGCTCCTCTGTGAACAGATACTTGGGGCTCACAAGAGCTTGTAATCATCAACGTTTAATGCTTGAATTAACTCATGTCTTGTGGCACACTAGCAGTTCTCTCATCTGACACCCCAGTGTGTTCCCTAGCACATAGCTTGGGAATTACTCTTGTGATTTTCATAGATTTCATAGATCATAGAGTTGGAAGGACCCTACAAGGCTCAAGTCCAACCCCCTGCTCGATGCAGGAAACTAGAGGAGGGGTCTCCCATCCAAGTAATAACCAGGCCTGACCCTGCTTAGCTTTCCACGCTCAGACAAGCTGAGCCAGCGTAAGCCACAGACCTATACGGTGTTGCTACGGTGACCGTGTGTGGTCTTCTCTGCAATTCTTCACCGGCTCGCATGGGAATGCAAGTAAGAGCCCCCATCCCTCCTCCCCTTCTCCCAGCACCCTGATGCCCCCTTACCAGGCACCCATTCCATTGGCCGACTCTTTGACCACAATCTTAGCACAAGCCACGTCTGTAGAGATGTTATCTGTCAGCAGTTCTGCAAGGGAAGGAGACAGGATATAAGAATGAAGGTTCCCTCTTGGAATGTTATACAACAGGAGCAGTTTCAGGACAGATAAAGGGGACTCAAAGGGGGTCAAATAGTATCACTTGGCCCACCTATGTTTCTCCCCCTTCCTTTCCCCCCCCTGCCATGGCTCTTATTACTGTTAAAAGCTACGTGGCAGGTGGAAATATAACAAGCTTAGTTTCCTCCAGCGTGGAAAAGCAGTGACAATGGGAAGCTCCATGTTGAATTTCTGCCTATTCTGCAAATGTGGAAGACACAGGAGCCCTCCCAAAAAAATAATAATTGGCAACCCTAACCCCGCCCCCATTAGTGTGCAGCTTGAAATGGCCTTCTGTATCCAAAGGCCTGACTACCACTCGAGTTACTATCATGGAAGTAAGTTGCTAGTCATGAAATTAAGCCTAGAGATAGACAATAGTCTTGTGTTGTTTTTTTAAGAGTGTTGAAGGTGAATTCAAAGAGGAGATGCTGCTCGTGGTGTGTGTGTACACACTGATCCCATTTATTCCTCTGGGAAATGGGGTGTGCAGCTGTTTGTATTGTGTCAAAACCCTCCAATACTTGTTTGACCACTGCAGACAGTAATGCAAAATAAATGTATGTACGGTATATATACCATGAGAGGTGATGCCTCTCTCAAACCACTTACAACTCTCCTAAAGAAAACAGGGGTATGATTGCCACCCGGAATGGTCACATTTGAGTTTGAAAGAACCACATCATTGCCCCCACCAATGTGTGTGGTTCCATATGCATCTTGCTGGAGTGGCACGGGAATAAACCAGGGAGAGTGACTCCCCATGCCACTGCAATGCAGAGTGCATTGGATCTCCATTGTGGCCCATTCAAAGGGACTGGGGTAGGGTGCTATTTTCTCTCTCCCTTTACCCTAACACAGCCTTCCCCAACCTGGTGCCCCCCAGATGTTTTGAATGACAACTCCCAGCATTCCTGACCCTTGGCCACGCTGACTGGGGCTGGTGGGAGTTGAAGCCCAAAATATCTGGAAGATGCCAGGTTGGGGAAGGCTGCCTGAGCACACACACTGATGTGGATCTTCCAGGAAAAAAATGAATTGGAACATTTACCAGTACAAATTAGGTTGATTCGCATAGTAAAATTTTCAGTTTGCATTGGAAAGCTAAGTTAATTTGCAGTGGGTCATTTGCATAGGAGAATGTTCAGTTTGCATCTGAAAATTTTCTGATGCCCCAGAGAGATCTAATTTAGCGTGTTCATTTTACTTGTACTTAGTAAACAACCAAGCTACAAAAAGAGCAGCCCACGTTAATTTTTTTTGCCCAATACACTGCAAGCATTTGACCTGAAATGTTTGAGCAATAGTATGAACTGTCTTTACATTGTTTACATTTAATAAAATAAATAAATAAAGGTACTGAAAGCTGTTGACACACTAATTAATTTTAGCAACCCAAAGAACTGTGCATGATATGCTGACAACCATTTCAGCAGAGTCCAACTCTTTTCTGCTAAGGTTGTCGGGACACCTTCCATTTCACTGTCACCACTTATTAGTTTCATTTCAACTGAAACATATATATATTTCAATGACAAAACCAAAAAGGATCTGTGTGGGGTGTGTGGGCACGTTTAGACAAAGAGCTCTCCATGGGAAGCCAGTTCTCACCGGAGCATTGAATTCCACAGATGTTGGAGCTTTGCTGATTACCGTACTGGCACCAGTAACGGCTGTTGATCTGGAAGATACCGAAGTCAGTGCTACCATCATAGTCGTTGTAGTGTGTGGCAGCAGTATTGTAGCGGCTCTCGTGATATGCCATGCAGACCCCTGAAACAGAGAATATTGGGATTGAGTGCAGCCATACTGGGGAGGGTTCCCTGTAAACCCATCTCATACCACATGGCAAAATCCTGCCCTACAAGGAGCTGCCCAGTGAGACAGAGATCAGGATCTTTAGCAGAGCAGGGAACCTGTCCAGCAAAGAGTCACACCAAGACTGGTCCAAATCTGAGGAACCCAGGTGGGCTAGGAGTTGTAGTCCAAAACATCTGGACACATCCCCAAATTGGGGAAGGCCGGCATATGCCATCACACAGTGCAACCCTGTACGTGTGTAATCTACCCAGAAGTAACCCCCGCCTTCTCCATAATTACTAGATTCATGGGCGGATGGACACAGAAGATCAAATCCCCCAAATACAGTGTACAGTCTTTCCCACTCCCACACAGTGCCTGCCATTTTTCATAATGCCTGCCTAGCCAATAACATTTCACCCAGTGGACTCACAGTTGGCCAGGCTGTAGCCAGCGTAGCCATCTAAGCCCAGTTGCTGGAGGTCCCGTGCCAGATCACAGCGCTGGAAGACCATGCCTTGTCCTGTGGCAAGGATGCAGGCGAGGAGGGGCAGCAGCCAAAGGGCCTTCATTTCCGTAGCGCAAGGAGGCAGCCAAGGTGGAAGATGTGGCTATCATGCCTGCTTTTATACAGACTCTCTGGCACGCCTCTGGAAAGTGGCCACAGTCAGAGTGACTTTGTGGGAGCCTTTGGAAGGTCAAGCCTGCCCTTGCTTAGCTATCGGAATGTGCGTCAACAGAGAGAAGAGGCCGGGACTCCTAGTTTCCGTTGCTTAGCTCCAGGTTCTAAATAATAATGCTAGAATCTGTACAACACGATCGACTGACAATATTTCAGGGCCACCAGCTTCAGCTATTGCAAAATCTTGGATGAAGAGAGAACCACGGCCTACACTTTAGGACAGGGGTGCAGAACCACAGGCCCGGGGTCCCAATCCAGCCCTCCTGGGGTTCCCCAAATGCCCCCTCCCCTCCCCCGGACTCTACCCCCTTTCTCCCCAACTACCAAATGTTTGGTGGTTTCCCAGCCTTTTGTACAGTCCCCCCCCCCCTTCTGAAAGGTTGCAATGCCTCCCCTAAGGCTTAGTTACTGGCAGTAAGAGCTTTAAGCTCAAATATGCTGGTATTACTTTTTTGTGTGTGTTTGGCCCCACCCCCTTTTGCCTTCAGCCTGATCCCTACTGGAATGTGGCCCCCAAAAAGCTTCTCCGAAATGGAATTTGGCCCTTGGGTGAAAAGAGATTCCGCAACCCTGCTTTAGGAAGAGGCATGCAGGCAGCTTGGCAGCTCCTCATCTGGACTGCATAGCTTGTATTCCGGGAAACACGATCAAGAGCCTTCGAATCTCCCCCACCAGCTGCTGCCAAAGACATAAAAGCTGTAAGGCCAGGTGTGCAGCGGGGGCGGGGGGGAGAAGGAGTAAAGAAATGACAGGTGTTCAACATGAAAATAGGACTATCCTATCCTAGTCAAGTCTTGATCATTTTGTTTGGTTTTGCTATGCTTATCAGCACATGATAAGACACAAGATGGAGTGGGAAAGGAAAAACATTCATTTGCTTAGGGCGGCAAAAAATGTGTCTGGCGCACATGTGGGGTCTAGGGGTGGCGGCCCATGCATTAGCTTTTCCTCTTGCTCCTCCGTTCTGCCACAGATAGTTGCGCAGATCTCTTCCTATAAGATGGAGTGATTTTATTTATTTGTTTTATATTTCTCCCCAAAATGAATCCCTGACAGGCTGCCACCAGTCAGGTCAAACCTCTAGATTCACCCTAGTCTGTCCAGCTGCTTGGGGAGTTCTAAGTCCTTCTGCCAAGGGCCCCTCCCTTCAGCCCAGCTCTAGGCAAAAGAAGGGCATGCTTGCCCAAAGCCCCAAAACACAGAACTTAACAAGAACCTTGTGAAACCCCTAAGAACACAAACGGTAGTTTCGCAGTCGTGCAGCCCTTAACATGGGGAAGAGTTTTAGTGAGAAATTCCTGCTAAAAACAACGCAGCCAATGCAAATCAATCTACCTTAGCTAGTTACATGTTACCTACTTGAGTATTAGGTTTCAGAGCATATGCAGAGTTTCTTGTAGAGAGGATGGTCTTTTCCTGGCCTCCTGATTAGATGTTATTAGATGACATGGAGTGAGCAAACTCTCACTTTTATGGGTATCTGAGTTCAGTAAAAGCTGCTCCCTTAGTGGAGACTGAGTGTTGTTTTGTTCAGTGCTGTGATACCCTCCATTTCTGATCTAGCCAGAAAATCAGAAAATTAGTTACTGACTGAATCCCCCTCTATAATAACCCTGAATTATAAAAGAACCGGCCAGTACTACCTGGACAAAGGAGCTTGGGTTTTAGATGCGTGCTGGGAAACAAAAGTTATTCAGGAGTCCTGCTGACCTACCAGATGCTCTAGGGGGGCACTGTTGCACTACATCAGAAGTAGGGGCTTGTCACACTCACGGCAGGGCATTGCCAGACTGCTTTTCAGCCCTAAATAAGCTTCACCAAAGTGGGTTACAGCAGTGTTCTCCAACCTTGGGTCCCCAGATGTTTTTGGCCTACAACTCCCAGCATGCCCCAGCCAGGCATGCTGGGAGTTGTAGGCCAAAAACATCTGAGGACCCAAGGTTGGAGAACACTGGCTTACAGTACACTAAAACAATTTTTAAAATTAACAATTTAAAACAGTATAAACAACATCTAAGCAAACGTTAAGAGCAAATATTAAAAACAAAGAGGGTGGAGAAATTAAAACTTCAATATTCTAATTAATTAAACACTGTGTCATGAACAAGGACCTCAAACCCTCGTCCTCAAAGGATCCCGACCCCTTGTCCTCTGAAGAAATTCCTGAGGTAACGGTTCAGGGAGAGAACTCCATCTCTTCAGGACCCAGTTCCTCAGGAAGATCCGAAGGACCTGCCCCCTGCATCCAGAGGAGCTTGCATTGCCATCCTTGGACTCTTAGGCCTCCAGTCATAAAGACAACAGCATGCCACAGGCACCCCCACATCGTTGTAGCCTAAAGCTGCTGAAACAGAGCAGGCCACTTTAAGAGAAAAGGCCTTAGTCAGTGTGGGGGTGGGGCTAACCAGCCAAATGAAGCCAGCCCCCTACTTAAGGCTCAGTCATGATCCGCTTCTTGTTGGAGCAACATGCAGAGAAGCTTGTCTGGCTTCTAACCCCAGCCCTACTTGGAGCTCTCCATGGTGCTGTCCTATTCCTGCTTTCATGGGAAACCTGACTTGCAAAAACCCTGATAAAGGCCTGATCTATAGTGGAACCCAAGCCTTGCCAGTGGCAGCAATGCTAAGCCCTTGCCACAAGAGAGGCAGAAAAGAACACACTTTTGAAAGCCAGGCAAAATAAAAATGTGTTTACTGCCCACCTACACACCATCAGGGATGGTTCTTTCAGGAGGGAATTCCACAACCAGGATGCTGTCACAGAGAAGGCCCTATTTTTTAGTTCCCATCAACTGAACCTCTTTAGGTGGAGGGACAAAAAGCAGGGCTCCCCTGTTTGTAACCTATGGGTATTGTAGGACATATGGGTTAAATGCAATAAAATCATATGACTGACCAAAAAACAAAGAAACAACAAAATCCTATGGGCAGGTTCATATAGGAAGAGGCAGGTCTTTTCCATATCCTGGTCCTAAACCATTTAGGGCTTTATAGATAAGAACTGTCACCTTGAACTAAGCCCAGATATGAAATGGAAGCCAGTGCAATTGATGTAAGACTGGCATAATATGGTCTGCAAAGCACACATAAGAAAGCATCCTAGTCACTATGTCAAATTTGCATCAGCTGCAGTTCCCAAACACTCTTCAAGGGCAGTCCCAAGTAGAGCGAGTTGCAGTAATCTAACTGAGAAGTGACCAAGGCATCACAGTGCCCAGATCCATCTTCTCAAGAAAGGAGCACAGCTGGCTCACAACCACAGCTGAGCAAAGTCATTCTTGGCCACAGCAGGCATCTGGGCATCCAGAAGCAATGCTGGGTCCAGGAGCTCCCCCAAAATGCAAGCCTGCTCTTTTAGAAGGAGCGCCACCTCATCTAGAACAGGTTTTACTCCCAGTCCTGGATCAGCTTGTCTACTGATCATCAATACTTCTGTCTTGTCTGGACTGAGCTTCAGCTTGCTAGCCCGTACCCATCCATCACTGCATCCAAGCAATGACTCAGAGCTTCTAGACTACAGCTCCCTCGGCATTCGCTGAAAAGGAGAGATAGAGTTGCAGCAGAGGGGATAGGTTTGCAGCTAGCAACTGTGAACGCATGCATGAATTGATGAGGGCTTGTTTGGTTTATTTTGTTCAGTGACCAAATTAGCTATGGCTGGCCAAGTGGCCATACTGCTGTGCTGGTGAGGTTGCTGGTGCTGGCGAGAAGCACAGAGGCTATAGATATCTGTTGTTGTTTTGAAACAGAGATTGGCTTGACCTCAATAAGACCTCTGGAAAATCGCTTTTCCTAACTTTCACTGCCTAGTTTAAGGGAATATAATAGGACTGTCTCCGGACTTTCACCATCTTATCTAATCTTCCAGCTTCTGAACCCAGAGTAAACAGTAGGATGTTATGCCCACTCATTCCTCCTTGTTATTCCAAGTCCAGTGGAAAATCTAGCAAATGGCTATTTGCCAAAGCAGATAGCCTTCACCTGGGGTCTGCAGCACAGGCTGACGTGCAATAAGAAGGCCCTTCACAGCTGGAAGGGTGCCAGTCTCTGTACATTCTTGCAGATGGTTTTTTGCAAATGCAGGTCTCAGCTGTCCAATACTATTTGGCACGATCCAGCCAAGTCAAGCACTTTCAGTCTTGTTGATTTAGCTCTCCCACTGAAACCAATAACGCAGAGGGGGTTGGTCTATGGGCTGACCTTGGTGAGTAGCGCCACCATGTACTTTAGCTACGCCGAGTATCGGGCGGCAATAAATAACCCGACCCCTGGGAAAGCCAATGGCTTCGGGTGGAGGAGCTTGACTAGGAGGCTTGTGGGGCCCTGAGGTATTAAATCGCCTCTAAATTCCACCTGACTTTGAGCAGCACCAATGTCAGTACCAATCGGAGGCCAAGGCAAGGGATGCTGATAGGGCTTCGGAATGGAAAACTACGGGCATTGGTAGCCATCGTAATCGGCCGTAACACTACGATGTGGAAGGCAATGGAAAACCACCACATCATATTTTCCAAGTATACTTGTCATGGCTGAACAGAAATATAAAAAGGCCCTCAGTACCTGGCAGGCCTTAGATGGTCAGAGGGTGCTAAGAATCCCCAGGTTAAAAGTTAGATTTTTAACTTTTAAAAAGGTAACGAGCGGCGTACCACAGGGCTCGGTCCTGGGCCCAGTGCTCTTCAACATTTTTATTAATGACTTGGATGAGGAGGTACAGGGAATGCTTATCAAATTTGCAGATGACACAAAGTTGGGTGGAACAGCTAATACTCTGGAAGTCAGAAACAAAATTCAAAGTGACCTCGATAGGCTGGAGCACTGGGCCCAAAACAACAGAATGAAATTTAATAGGGATAAATGCCAAGTGCTGCACCTAGGGAGAGGAAACCAAATGCAGAGTTACAGAATGGGGGACACTTGGCTCAACAATACTACAAGTGAGAAGGATCTTGGAATTGTGGTAGATCACAAACTGAATATGAGCCAGCAATGTGATGTGGCTGCAAAGAAGGCAAATGCTATTTTGGGCTGCATTAATAGAAGTATAGCTTCCAAATTGCAGGAAGTGATAATTCCCCTTTACTCGGCACTGGTTAGGCCTCATCTTGAGTACTGTGTCCAGTTCTGGGCACCACACTTTAAGAAGGATGTAGACAAACTGGAGAGGGTTCAGAGGAGGGCAACAAGGATGATAAAGGGACTGGAAACAAGGCCCTATGAGGAGAGACTGAAAGAACTGGGCATGTTTAGCCTTCAGAAGAGGAGACTGAGGGGAGATATGATCGCACTCTTTCAGTACTTGAAGGGATGTCACACAGAGGAGGGCCAGGATCTCTTCTCGATCATCCCAGTTTGCAGGACACGGAATAATGGGCTCAAGTTACAGGAACCTAGATTCCACCTAAACATCAGGAAAAATTTCCTGACTGTCAGAGCAATAAGACAATGGAATCAACTACCTGGGGAGGTGGTGGGCTCTCCCAGTCTGGAGGCATTCAAGGTGCAGCTGGACAATCATCTGTCAGGGATGCTTTGAGTTTGACCTGGATTCCTGCGTTGAGCAGGGGGTTGGACTCGATGGCCTTGTGGGCCCCTTCCAACTCTACCTTTCTATGATTCTATGATTCTAACTTGGAATGTAAGAAGTATGGATGAGGCAGGAAAAGTTCACAATATAATAAAAGAAATGAAAAGGTTGAATATTCAGATTCTTAGATTAAGTGAAGTTTGTTGGCCAGGATCCAGTCAAGTACAGTTACCGTAGATAATGGACACACTATATTTTATTCAGGAAATGATGATGCACAGCACGGTTATGGAGTTGCAGTCATAGTAACAAAAGATATAAGAGCAGCCATTACAAACTGTTCCATACTCGGATTGGGTGATTTCATAGATCATAGATTATAGAGTTGGAAGGGGCCTACAAGGCCATCGAGTCCAACCCCCTGCTGCTCAATGCAGGAAACTAGAGGAGGGGTCTCCCATCCAAGTAATAACCAGGCCTGACCCTGCTTAACTTTCCACGCTCAGACAAGCTGAGCCAGTATAAGCCAGTGATGCTCATTCAATTAAAAGCAAATCCCACAGACATCAACACCATACAAGTATATGCTCCAACTGCAGATAAAGATGAAGAAAGTATAGAAAAAAAAATTATGGAGAACTTAAAGATATTTTAAAGTATACAAAAAGGCAACATGTAAATTTTGTAATGGGGGATTTTAATGCTAAGATAGGGAAAGGAGCCTGCGGAGACTTTGTTGGAAAATATGGACTAGGAACACGAAATGAACGTGGAGAACGAATGATACAATTTTGTGAGGAAGAAGAACTTGTGGTTACTAACACCACATTTAAATTACCAATAAAGAGGTTATACACATGGAAATCCCCACAAGATGGTACTAACAATAATATTGTAAGGAATCAAATAGATTACATTTTAGTTAATCAGAGGTATCGAAACAGTGTTAAGTCAGTGAAAACTTATCCACGAGCTGATGTAAATTCAGACCACATTCCTGTTGTAGCTGTAATTCGAATTAAATTAAAGAAAATACAGAAAAGAAAAACAGAAAATGCATAGAAATTAAACAATTAAGTGTTCCAATTGTATACACAGCTGTTAAAGAAGGGATTCATGAAGGTATCAACAAGATCACACATATAAATAGTTTAGAGATAAATGCTACTTGTTCTAAACAGAGGTATTAGTAGATGTGACCAATAATAAAGTAGAAATATAAAAAGTGTAAATATCTTGGAATTTGGTTGAACAAGCATCATCATCAGGCGATCACTCGTGACCGAGTAAGATTGTCTTCCGGGATAAAAGGAGGAAATTCTAAAGAAGATTGTGTAGACTCTAGCGATGGGTCCGTAAGTGACTGTGGAGGCCAATTCTAGATCCACACAGCTTCCCACAGTGAGGACACAGGTTACCAGATAGAAGATGGTCCTGTAAAGGATTCATTTGACGTGCTTTTCGCTTAGCACGTTTCTCCCTTTCACCTTGCACTCGGGCTTCTTCAAAGTCCATGGAACCTTTGTGAAAGGCCAACCTCCATTTAGATCGTTCATGGGCCAGAGCTTCCCAGTTTTCGATGTTTATATTGCATTTTTTTAGATTAGCCTTATGAACATCTTTAAACCTCTTATATTGACCACCGATATTCCGCTTTCCATCCTTGAGTTGGGAGTAAAGTAACTGCTTTGGGAGACGGCAGTCAGGCATTCGAACAACATGACCGGTCCACTGAAGTTGGCGTTGAAGGATCATTTTTTCAATGCTAGTAGTCTTTGCTTCTTCCAGTACACTGACATTTGTTCGCCTATCTTCCCAAGTAATTTGCAGGATTTTCCGGAGGCAACGTTGATGAAACCTTTCAAGGAGGTGGAAGTGACGTTTATAGATAGTCCATGTTTCAGCAGGCATACAATAAAGTTGGTAATACAATGGCTTCATAAACCAGTGTTTTGGTCTTCTTACAAATATCCCGATCCTCGAACACTCTATGTTTCATTCGAGAAAATGCGGCACTTGCGGAGCTCAGACGATGCTGGATTTCACTGTCGATGTTAGCTGTAACAGAAAGATAGCTGCCAAGATAGAGGAAATGATCGACATTTTCCAGTATTGTCCCGCCAAGCTGGATAGATGGCATCACCAAAGGATTGGCTTGCACTTGCTGATGAAGCACTTTGGTTTTTTTGATGTTAAGTGAGAGACCAAGTTTTTCGTATGCTTCTGCAAAAGCATTTAGGATAGTTTGGAGATCATCCTCTGAATGTGCGGAGACCACATTATCATCAGCATACTGAAGTTCCACAACGGAGGTTGTAATTACCTTACTTTTTGCTTTCAGCCTGCTGAGATTAAAAAGCTTACCATCTGTTCGATATATAATTCCCACACCGGTGGGAAGTTTCCCCTTGACAAGATGTAAAACCATGGCGATGAAAATGGCAAATAATGTTGGGGCGATAACACATCCCTGTTTAACACCTGATCCCACTTTAAATGGAGCACCATGAGAGCCGTTGTTGTCCAAAACCGTTGCCGTCATGTTGTCATGGAGAAGTTGCAAGATATTCACAAATTTATTGGGGCATCCAATTTTCATAAGGATGAAAAATGTAATATGTAATATGTAACAAAAACTTAAAATTAGCCTTGAGAATGTGCGTTGTATGGTGTTATGTATATGGCATGGAATCGTGGACTTTAACACAGACTACTATAAAAAAGATAGAAGCATTTGAAATGTGGATTTATCGCAGGATGTTACGAATTTCATGGACTGAGATGGTGACAAACAAAGAGGTATTAAAGAGAATGTATAAAGATCAAGAAATTATAAAACACATAAAATGCAGAAAACTAGAATATTTTGGTCATATAATGAGAAATGAAAAATATAGACTGTTGCAGCTGATTATACAAGGGAAAATAAACGAGAAAGGAAATGTAGGAAGAAGAAGAAGGTCTTCGCTGAAAAACCTTAAAGAATGGTTTGGGGGCAACACAACATCATTGTTTAGAGCGGCCATATCTAAAGACTGTTTAGCCATGATGATGTCCAGCCTCTGGTTGGACATCATAAATATCCAATGGACATGTCATCCAATGTCCAATGGACATCATCTATGTCCGATACAATACAATGATATTGTATTGCCCCCAAACCATTCTTTAAGGTTTTTCAGCCAAGATCTTCTTCTTCCTACACTTCTTTTCCCATTTATTTTCCCTTGCTTAATCAGCTGCAAAAGTCTATGCTTCTCATTTTTCATTGTATGACCAAAATATTCTAGTTTTCTGCATTTTATGTGCTTTATAATTTCTTGAGCTTTATACAAGATAAATCCAAATTTCAAATGCTTCTATCTTTTTTATGGTAGTCTGTGTTAAAGTCCAAGGCAGCGCACAACAGTTTAAAACTATGAAACCGTAACACAATTAAAAACCCCTCAAGAATGTTAAAAACCATAAAACAGCTAAATAATTTACTCACAGGAGAGTAAGCCCCAATGAACTGAGTGGGGCTTTTTGTTAAGTAAGTGTCCTTTAGGACTGCAGTCTTAAAAGTGATTTCACCACTTCCTGGACATGGGGGCAATGTTTAGTTTGAGTACTCCCTCATGTGGTGAGAGTAAGAATTTACCACGTGAAAGGAACCCATTGAGAAAACTGGGCTGACTCTTGACCCTGGTGAAGCCACAGTAGGATCAGGCCCATAGTGCTGCTGGCTGAGTCAGTTCCGTACGGAGGGAACCACACAACATGCAAGGAAGAAATTCCCACATGCTGATGTAAGAACTGAGTCAGCACCAAAGCCAAGGTTTTAGTCATAGAGCAGCGGTGGGCAACTTGTGGCCCTCCACATGTTTTGGCCTACAACTCCCATTAGCCCTAGCCAGCATAGCCAATGGTGACGGATGATCGGAGTTGTAGGCCAACAACATTTGGAAGGCCACAAATTGTCCACCCCTGCCCTGTCATAGAAGATAGGCCCATGGAGTCTACAAAAGCCAGGAATGGGGGGTGGGGGTGTTCTGAAAGGCCAGGCTCAGATAGGGTGGTCATGTGTCCTACTTTACAGAGGACAATCCTCTGTTTGAAGGCATCCTCTGTTTGGAGGGCTGTCTAGCAGTGCAAGTTCAGTTTAAAGATAAAGAACCGGAGGAAGGGAGA
This sequence comes from Shinisaurus crocodilurus, assembly GCA_021292165.1. Classification (NCBI taxonomy): domain Eukaryota; kingdom Metazoa; phylum Chordata; class Lepidosauria; order Squamata; family Shinisauridae; genus Shinisaurus; species Shinisaurus crocodilurus. Next base: position 20,461,450 of record CM037881.1, read on the forward strand.
CCATGGAGTGGAGCTGAAATTGCCCACCAACACCTAGCACCTGGACAGCAGACTGAGCAGGCACACCGGTCATAATCTTCCCCAGTTCCGCGCACTATGGTCATCATCATCAGGCGATCACTCGTGACCGAGTAAGATTGTCTTCCGGGATAAAAGGAGGAAATTCTAAAGAAGATTGTGTAGACTCTAGCGATGGGTCCGTAAGTGACTGTGGAGGCCAATTCTAGATCCACACAGCTTCCCACAGTGAGGACACAGGTTACCAGATAGAAGATGGTCCTGTAAAGGATTCATTTGACGTGCTTTTCGCTTAGCACGTTTCTCCCTTTCACCTTGCACTCGGGCTTCTTCAAAGTCCATGGAACCTTTTATCTATCTATCTATCTATCTATCTATCTATCTATCTATCTATCTATCTCCAGCAGGGGGAACCAAACAGTCATAGCGCTGGAGGTGGACTCCATAGATTCATAGATCATAGAGTTGGAAGGAGCCTACAAGGCCATCGAGTCCAACCCCCTGCTCAATGCAGGAAACTAGAGGGCAATTTTTGGCCCCAGTTCAGCGATGGGATTTCAAAAGGTTTCTATTTTTATGATAGAAATCCAATATTGAGGGGAACCCCAAAATGTCTCCTCTCATCTTACTGATGGATTTTAAAGCGATCATGTTAAGCATCAATGTGGCAGGTTTCAAGTTCTTTTTATACATTGTTTTGTCCTCTAAAACCCACAGAATTGTAGCAACATCTATAGCAGAGAATGTTTGTGAAAACAATTCAGACATGAATATGAATTGTCATTTTGCCAGCTAATACAGGTTAGGAATTGGAAAGCTGTGAAATGTCCATCATATCAAAGGTTTCCAAAACAATCTGGCTGGGATGGATTATCAAATTGAATTTATATCTCTCCCCAGTGCGGGCTGATGAAGTTTCTTCCATTCTGTCAGGGCCAGGCACATGAGACACCATCGGCTGTATCCAAATCCAGACAGGGTCCCTCTCCCAATGTGGGGTCCTTGCTCTCTGTTGCTGGAACAAGAAACAGCAGGAGAGATCTATTGCTCTCATGTCCTGCTTGTGGGCTTCCCAGGGACATCTGGTTCAGTGCTGCTGGATCCCAGGTTTTGGGGGGCCATGGCCACAGCAGTCTCCGCGAGAGGCCCTAACCTGGAAGAACTGGGGCATGCAAACTGAGAATTCTCTTCACCTGCATCTAATATTCTTGGATACTTTGTGCAAGGTGGAAATAGTTAGGGCAGTGGGTCCTCCACTGGCCTTGTGGCAAATGCCCAGTGCTGTCCCCCTCTGGGGCTGGCCTTGATCTGGTTAGTCACTGTGGGGAACAGAATGATGGATGACTAGACAAGCCTTTGGTCTGATCCAGCAGGGCTCTTCCTATGTTGTTAACTGGAGCAGGGGACTGGGCCCAGTATAGTAGTACATCAGACAGAAGGAGCACCTCTGTCAACTAGGCAAGGCCAGAAGGCCTTGCTCCTAATATTTATGTACCAGGCTTGGCCAATCCAGTGGCTTCTTACTGCCTGCCAATCAGAGCCTCTGATGTTGCACAGCCCTGTTCCCTTCTTTGCCTGAAGAGGGCCCTAAAGCCTGAGTGAATACACAGTCCTAGGTAGCTAATTGAGCTAAGTTGCAACTGAAGCTTAATGAAGTTCTTAGCTGAAACCCCATAGAATCCCAAACATGTCCACTTACATTGGAGATTGCCCACTGCTCAATGAGGTTCTTAGCTGAAACCCCATAGAATCCCAAGCACACCCTTGTTTCAAGTTCATGTTGACTGGGGCAGATGGGGGTATAGTCCAACACATCTGGATGGCGCCAGGTTGAGGGATGCTGCTGTAATCCATTAGAAGCAAAAGATCCACCATAGAAGGAGAATTAAGGTTGGATACTTTTCGGATCTATTCTTTGTCATTCATTCACACAATATCCAAACCAAGAGAGGAGGCCCATCAAAATTAATATATGGAATGGAATCTCTTCTTAGACATAGCTTATCCTCCTGGCTCAGCTTTGGAGCCCACTAGACTGTCACCCAATAGATTGCTGCATACCTGTCCTTCTTCCCCGCTCAGCAGGGGCACCATTTTGGAGAGGGCAGAGCTGTGTGCGCATCTCTATTCTTCAAGAACCTGCAGCAGCACTGCTTGGAGTAGGATGAATGAGATAGGTAGAGGGTGCTATTCTGCACGCACCCAGAAGATGCGGGCCACAGCAAGGGGCTGGGGCAGAAACAGGGAATGTTCTAGAAGTCAAGTCGCTGTGATGTCACAGTAACCTTGCTGGATTCCAGAAGAACCTGTGTCTTGGGAGCCTCTGCTGCCATCCCCAGAGGGATCCGAGTGCTCTTCTAACTCATTCAGTGCTTGTTCAGTAAGTGGATCTCCAGGAGGGCGGTAGAGGATCTAGGCTGGGTGTGGATTCTTGAGGTGTAGGCCTCATCCGCTGATCTGAGATGGACATACGAGCTTCCGGGATAAACAGAGCAAAACAGGTACATGAGGAGGCTAGATTCCTGAGGGAAGTGGGGGCCTCACATTTTTGCATGTGTATGAGGGGCTGGAATGGTGAGGTAAAGTTTTATCCCAAACCTTACAAGGAAAGTTGAGTCTAGTATAGCTTTCCCCTATACTTCTCAGGTGTCAAGGCATGCTTAATTTGTATGTGAATTAAAACTGGAGGCATGCACTCTGGAGTGACAGCTGTTGGACACAGTTGGAGTGGGGAGTTTGAATTGCTGTGCCTTATGTTTGCCTTTCTTGAATTTAGCGTAGTGGGGGACACCTGCCACCTTTTTTTGGATTACGTTGGCAGGATAGCTAAGACTAGGCCTACAAGATCTCTTGTAGCCTGAGATCACCTATAATCCTATATCAGTGATGAAGCTATGGGGTGCATGCATTGGATCGTTGCCTGGCTAGGTGGAAGACAGCTAGGAGGCCCACGTCAGATGCTCTGAGCTTTCTTTTAAAATAAATGAAGAAGGAAAATGGGATATCAAGTCTAAAGAAAGAATGTCATCTTTGGCATTCAACAGTGAGCTGTCCAAAATTCGCTGCCACTTAAATCTAGTTGGCAGCTGCTGGAAGGAGAAGGGGGGCTCAGGCAGGCTGTGCTGATATAGCTGCCCAGTGTGGCTTGATGATGTCATCATTCATGGCCACTGGAGGCTGGTGGCTGGAGGCCACTGCACAAACCATGTCATTGCCTGAACCTCCTCCATCCTTGGTTGCCAGTAAGGAGTGAGAGCCCTCCCTTAACTTTTAGCTGCTCTGTTGGCAAAGGCAGGGAGGTGGGATACAGTGTGCTACTGCGCTGCCAAGCCTGGGCAGTGGCTTGTTGACCAGCAGGGGTGCAAACCAATGACCATCATCATCTGCATTGATCACTGGAGGGCCACTGCGCATGTGTGGCTGTACGGCATGTGTCAGGGCCGCCTCTCCCTCTCTCCTTTCGAAGGCAGATGCAGACACTGATCTTCTATTAGCTTTATTATGGTAATGCAAACCAGTAAGGCCGGCTTTAAAGAACAAGTTAAGCGTATGGCAGAGATCAGTAACAAAAGAAACAAGTTAGGATCAGGGGAGGCTGCTAGTGACGCCCGTGTCAGTGGGGCTCCTTATCCATTGCATCTTTTTGTTTGAGCTTTATAGGAGCTATCCGTGGTGCTGAGCTCCATCCCCACCATAGGTTCACCACCATGGATAGTTCCTATAAAGCTCAAACAAAAAGATGCAATGGATAAGGAGCCCCGCTGACACGGGAATCACCAGCCTCCCCTGGTTACAGTTCTAGGTAATCAATACATTAAGGAAATGCGGCTTCACGAAAAGAAGTTGACTTCAGACTGAGGGGGGCTCCTCCCTTCCAAACTGTAAAAGTTTAAAGTTTGGAGTAAAATCCAGCATGGATTCACAGCCCCGCCGACCTTGGAGCCACCAGCCTGCACCCGTTCCCCCTTCCTGCTCCTCATCAGACTTGCTTTGGCTTTTCCTCCAGCTAACTGACTCTCTTCCTCCACCTCCCTGCTTATCTCTGGTTCAACTGTCCTTGACATTTCAGCTGCAAGTTCCTCCTCCTCCTCCTCCTCCTCCTCCTCCGAATCAGAATCTGTTCCCATATATCCCTTGAAGGCTCCTTTGCAGCAGCAATGGGCCCAGTCCCTACAGCATGACCCTTTCCCAAGGGTTTTGATCACCAGTGAAAGTCTTTTCCACCTTTGCTCTCTACCCTTCACATGCCGTATTTGGACACGCCATCTTTGAATTCAGGCTAAGGCTGGGGACTGCGTGGTCTCTGACTAACCAGTAGCACAGGGATGGGGAACATGGGGCTCTGCAGATGTTGTAGGACTGCAGCTCCCCTCACCCCTCACCATTGGCTATGTTGGCCAGGGCTGATAGGAGTTGCAGTCCAACAACATCTGGTGGGCCACACATTCCCCACCCCTGCTATAGCAGTTGGTTGGGGAGTTTCTAATCCTGTAGCAATGGTGAAGCTAAGAAGCTCTGGACATGATCAGCGGTGACTTGATAGGAGACGGCTCAGAGCCCCATATAAACCTCTGGACTTTATGAAAAATACAATGAAATAAACAAGAGGGAAGAGTAGGTTATATGCATAATAAGTAAACGTAGTCCTTTGGTGTGGTTATGTGGGAGGAGATGCTCACCTTGTGGGGAAAAGCCACATCAGTCAGGCAAAATTACACACACAAACACCCCCGTTCCTCAAGCAGTGGGTAGGGGATGAAATGAAATGACCTGGTTGTTGGATAACTCACCCCTAACTCTCACTGCGAAAGGGTCTCAGGACATGATGCTTCTCTCTTCCCCCCCCACCCCAGGCCATCTTAGAACTTCCCGTCTCCACCCTGCCTGCTGCCGTTCACCTGCCATTGTGTCCCTCCTGGTGCTTTCCTTAGGGATGAAGTTTCTTTTGCTGCTGTCTCTCCTCATGTGCCTTCTGTCCAGAGTTGCGGGGAAGATCTTTGGGCGCTGTGAGCTGGCCAAGGTGCTGAAGAAGGCTGGCCTGGATGGGTACCGTGGATACACCCTGGGTGACTGTGAGTGCCATACACACCTTCTCTCCGTTCTCCCACCCTCAGTGAGGTTGGTCCTTGTGTGTGGAGCTGGATCCCCTGTATCTCGTATTCATGGCCTGGATATTGATGATGCAGTTGTGGAAGTAGGACTCTGCATTCCACAACCATGTGTGAGCCTGGAAATATCACATGGCATTGACTAGTCCAAACCTGTCCACTTTAACCTTGAAAAGAGAAGGACATGTTTCTTATGACTGTGACGATGGACTTGGAAATGTCTAGGCCAGGGTTGGGGAATCTGTGGCTCTCCAGATGTTGCTGGACTCCAGCTCCCATCAGCTTCAGCCAGCATTACCAATGGTCAAGGATGATGGAATTTGTAGTTCAACATCTGGAGGACTACAGGTCCCCCACCCTTCTAGGGGTGGAATTTTTGAGCTTTTCTACAGGAGGCATTTGTTCTGCATTCATCATTCCCTACTCACCGTTGTTTATGGGTACTTTAGATGAAGTTGTGACCCTCCAGTTTCACTTCTGTCTGTAAACCTCACTTCCTGCAAGTTTTTTTTAGAGCAGGGAAAATGCGGCATTTGATGGTGAAAGAAAGCATTATTTCCTCTTGTGTATTTGCGCTATTCTGCTATACCACAGTGCCACCTAGAGGTTATGTAGTGCTTGGATCTCAGTTCTTCAATGAAACCGAAAGTAGATGCAACGGATTAACAGCCTTGTGTAGAAACCCCTTTTTGTCCTGTCTAGCTCCTTTCCCCACCCCACCCCACATGACTAGCAGAAGTAAAACAAACGATGAAAAGCAAGGGCTTATATCAAATATGCTTTATTTCCATACTTTATACAAATGGCAAAATCCAGCTTTTCCTGGAGCAGAATTTGGGTTAATCTTGGTGCAGAATTCCTGGATCCTTCTCCCTCTCCACATTACAGGGGTCTGCTTGGCCTTCTATGAAAGCCACTTTAACACAGCAGTTGTGGACCATGAAGCTGACGGCAGCACCAGCAACGGCATCTTCCAGATCAACAGCCGCCTTTGGTGTGAAGATTACAAGCACTTTAAACCGAACATCTGCAAAATGCATTGCAGCGGTGAGCTCTGAAGTGGGTTGGCTTCAGTTCTATGTCATAACGCTAGAGGGCACCACACTGCGGCCATATGAAAAATAGATCACAGCCCTGGCAACTAGTCTAGCTTTGCCCTTCCTTTCAGGGTGCAAGTGTAGGAACTGCCGACCTTGTGGAGCCTGCCCCCCTTTGCTTCTCTAGGAGTCACTGATCTGAGCACACACTCTGATTGGAAGGAGGCAAGTTCAGTGACCTATGCAGAGACACACCGGCAGCCTCTCCCAAGGGTGGATTCTGCGGTGATTGAATAATTCAAGAGCACTAAGTGCAGAGACACAGTGCAGCGAATTATCTCTCCCCCTCCCCCACATCAGAAGCTGACTGGAACGAGGCAAGGTCAGAGCGGTAGATCATGCAGAGAAGCAGTGGGCAACCTCCTATGGAAGTGGGCATTTTGGACTCTGAGAAGGCTTTGATTAATGAGCAGTTCTCACATCACATTCTGGCGTGCCGTGGCACACTTTGGGAATGGCAGGAGTTGATCTACAGAGACCAGGCCAGAAGGCTTGGTAAGGGACGAGGTAGAGGCTCAGGTTGAACTTGTAGGTCACCTCTGCAGGAACAGGAGTCTAGGGCTTTGGTACGGCCCCTCATGCCCTGTTTTTCTCTGTCCTCACAGATTTGCTGACCAGTAGCATCAAGGATGACATCATCTGCGCCATGAGGATTGTGCAAGGATACAGAGGCCTGGGGGCCTGGTAAAGGGATCTGTAGGGGGTATGGGACATGGGAACAGCGATGTAATTGGGTGATTACTAAGGCCCTGCACTCAAAGGAACATGACTTAATGGTGGGCAAATCTCGGATACCACAGGGAAACTTGGTAGCAGGGCATGGTGGGGATATCATAGGATCATAGTTGGAAGGGGCCTTCCAGGCCATCAAGTCCAACCCCCTGCTCAGTGCAGGAAACTAGAGGAGGGGTCTCCCATCCAAGTAATAACCAGGCGTGACCCTGCTTAGCTTTCCACGCTCAGGCAAGCTGAGCCAGTGAGCCACATGGGATATCCAGCCTCTATTGTTGCAATAACAATCCCACAGTTTCTCAGTGCTGGTAATGGTATCAAACTTTTCAGTCAGCCAATATCTAGATGTGTAATAGCAAAAATATAAATTAGTTTAAAAATCCAGATTAGTGTAATACCTTTATCAGGTCAACCAAAAGATCACAAAAAATTGTGCAAGCTTTTGAGATTTCCAGAGCTCTTCATCAAGCAAGATGTTACAAAAATAGGTGCATGTGTGTGTGTGTGTGTGGGGGGGGGTAACAAGGAAGGCAATAGGGGAGGGGGGAAATCTGACTTGATGGTGAAGTCAGATTTAGATTCCCAAGGTGAAGCTATGCCGGCTGGGGCATGCTGGGAGTTGTAGGGCTTTTTTCTGTCTAAACATGCGTAGGATTGCACCCTAAAATGTTAAAACCAGCACTAGAGAGCCAGTGTGGCGTGGTGGCGAGAGTGTTGGACTGGGACTCGGGAGATCCGGGTTCTAGTCCCCGCTCGGCCATGAAACTCACTGGGTGACTTTGGGCCAGTCACTGACTCTCAGCCTCACCTACCTCACAGGGTTGTTGTCAGGATAACATGGAGAGGAGGAGGAGGATTATGTAAGCTGCCTTGGGTTCCTTGCAGGAAAAAAGGCGGGGTATAAATATAATAAATAAATAAATAAATAAATATTTCACTTTTTTTCCTACCCTCCCTCTAAAGAGCTTGGGGCAGCATGAACGGGTTTTTCCCAACAGCCCTGTGAGGCAAGTGAGGGTGAAAGTGTGCGACGGACCCAGGTTCACTCAGCAAAGTGCATAGTGCAGTGGGGATTCAACGGTAGCCCTATCCGGCCGTAACAATTGCATGTTGCGAGGGAGCAGGGCTGGCCGTGCCCAGTGTCTCCACTGTCACATCCTTGCACTCCCACCGTCCCCATGTTGTGTGTGGGTGTGGGTGTGGGTGGTGTTAGGGGGGAGGTGTCTGTAGAGAGGGACATGCTCTACATGCGGAGCCTCCCCTCTTTATGTGGAACCCGGCGCGGTCAGAGTCCCACATCACTGGGGGAGCCCACACATGTATCGCGCTCGAGATGTGGCGGCTTCCCAATGTGTGGATTGTGTGTGTGTGTGTGTGTATGTGTGTGTGTGGCAATGGAGACGCGATGGCGGAGTTGGAGCCAGCATGCGCAGCCCTCTTCTCCCATTCCCCACGGTTGTAATCATGCAGCTTGAATGCCTGAATGGGGCTTCTCTTTAGTCCAAAGTCTAGCATCCCATTCTCTACTTCGCATTGACCCTTACCCTTCCCAAAAGCTCAAAGCATCTGCCCAAACCCCCCACATGTACAGCATTCACAGGATGGACTTTTGAAATTACAATATTGACACGTGTACATTTGGGGCACAGTGCAATGAGAGGCCTGTGGCTCACGCTGGCTCAGCTTGTCTGAGTGTGGAAAACTAAGCAGGGTCAGGACTGGTTATCACTTGGATGGGAGACCCCTCCTCTAGTTTCCTGCATTCAGCAGGGGGTTGGCCTCGATGGCCTTGTAGTAGGCCCCTTCCAACTCTATGAATCTATGAATTTCCTGGTGGGTTGTGCCCCAGGCCAAGTAGTATGCCTGGATGGCTGCCAATTGGATTTCTCACCTCAGGCACCAACATTTCTTGGCTTAGTCCTGGTAACAATTCTTGTCATGTCCTCTGCTTTTAGCTATCCCAGAGCTCTTCTACACAAGGCGTTTGTTGTATGCTTAGAATTCCCTGTTCGTGGTTGTTTACGGGTTCTTTAGACGATGTCGTGTCTCTCCAATTTTGCTTCTCTTTGTAAACAGCACTTTCCACGGTTTTTATTTTTACAGCAGGGAAAATGAGGTATTATTTCTGATGGCGAAAGAAAGTGCAAGTTCCTCTTGTGTATTTGCATTATTCCGCTATACTACAGTGCCACCAAGAGGTTATGTAATGGGAAAGCAGGAAAGGAAACAGTCTTCATGTAGTGCTTGGATCTCAATTCTGTGACTAAACTGAAAGTAGATGCAGCGGGTTAACATCCTCATGTAGAAACGCCCCCAGTCTTGGGAGTTTATTCCTGGCTCAGAGGATCTCTAGATTTTCAGCTGAATTTCCCATTTTATTTATTTATTTATTTATATTTATACCCCACCTTTTTTCCTGCAAGGAACCCAAGACGGCTTACATAATCTTCCTCCTCCTCTCCATTCTGTCCTCACAACAACCCTGTGAGGTAGGTTAGGCTGAGAGTCAGTGACTGGCCCAAAGACACCCAGTGAGTTTCACGGCAGAGCGGGGACTAGAACCCAGATCTCCCAAGTCCCAGTCCAACACTCTCACCACTACGCCACACATTTCTCAACTAACCATATCCCACCTTCAGTGCAGTCAGTTGGTCCCATTAGATCTCTGAGGTTGTACAGCTTCTCCGGACACCATCTCTTCCCCCAGAAGCCAGTTGTTTAGATGGGACTCTTGCTAAACTCTTGTCTGTTTCTATGGGGATTGCCCAACATAATGTTTATTTATTTATTTATTGCATTTATACCCCACTCTTCAGCCACAAAAGGCTCTCAGAGTGGCTTACAAAGATTAATAAGACCGTCCCTGCCCTCAGGCTCACAATCTAAAAGACATGACACAAAAGGAAAAGGGATTGGGAGGGAGGAGAAAGAATGCAAAACTCAGGCAACAGTGGCAGTTCTTAGTTAAAAAGGTTCTTATAGGTTTTCTTTCTTTTTTCGGGGGCGGGCAGGGATGGGCAAAACAAGCTCCCTGCAGCTGTTGCTTCTTTGGCCGATGTATGGGGCCAGGCTGGACTCCCCCTTGGCATGTTACTCCTGGGAGGCATGGGGTGCAGCCTGGGGTGCAGTTCAGGTGGACTGTGCCCTTTAAATTTGGACTCCCATTTTTATTTGGACTGAGTTTACTAATACATATTCTCTCTCTCTCTCTCTCTCTCCTCCCTCCTTCTCCCTTTCTTTCATCTCTTCCCTCTCAGGATGAGTTGGAAGGAAAATTGTGAAGGCCTTCAAGTGTCTGTCTGGTTGAAAGGATGTGACCTGTGAGGGAAAGAGGAAAAAATAAAGGAAAAGCAAGTTGTGGAAACGCTTGACAACAGTGACGTGTGGAGTGCCCCTGGATCATTGCCTCCCTGGAGCTAAACATGCTACAAGAATACAGCTCTGGGCTGGGCTGGCCCTTACAGCAATAAGAGAGATTGTAACTCGGACACGGAGAACCAAATCTTGTGGTATAAAAAATATTTATTCAGACCATGTGATTGAGATGCCATGTTTTTCAACTCATGTGACTGTGTGTGTGCTGGGATCTATGAAGCCTCCAATTTTCAGGTTGTGTATTCCAAGAGGTCCTCAGAAGCTTATCAAGGCTTCCTGAATTTGAAGTTCAGTAGTGGCAGTCAAGCTTCCTTGAAAGACAAACTTGTTCAGTGTTACCACCCTCCCTCTGCAATGTACAGCTTCAAGGGAGTGATGCTCAGTTTAAACAAGGGCAACAGTGGGAAACCTCAGCAGCATGCTGGAGTTCCAGTCAGGGGTTTCTTATCAGGCAAGTCAGCGTGGAAAGTGTTCCTTGAAGGTAGAAAGTTTGAAAAACACTGCTTTAATGGAATCTGATGAGCTGGATTTATGGGGTGCACTTGCACATCGAAGAGGAAGGCTTGTGTTTACCTGGATCAGACAGAGAACCAAACTATATCTTAGTTGTGTAGTGTGTAGCAGAGGGCTAGATAGATCTCCAGATGTTTTGGACCTAAACTCCCAGGAGCCCCGGCCAGTGTGGCCAATGGGTCTGGAATGCTGGGAGTTGAAGACCAAAGCATCATACCCTCCATCATTTCAGATGAAAATAATGTGAATTTCTAAGAGGTATGGTTAAGCAACATGAAGGTGTGATCAGGAGGGTGTGGCCAGGCAACATGAGGGCATGGCCAAGGTGAGATTTGCAGTTGCCAAAGAGCTTACAATCTAAAATGGTAAACCAGGGAGGAATGTGCCATTAGTTTAGACAAACACAACTTTCAACTCCTTGTTTTAAAGATCTCCCTCCCACTTTAAAAATGGATCCCTCCATAGTGGCATTGTTCTCAGTAGTTTGCCAAATATTTAACATTTGGCTATCTGAGCGTGCAAAGTGGTTCACAGGCCCACCCTGCAACCTCCTATTTTCTCCACTTAGAAAAATGTGGGCTCTGTTGTACTTTAAACAAGGAATGGGGTTTGTTGCTATTTGAGGCACTTTTGATTGTTTTTCTCTTGCAAGTGTTTTCTGCTAACTCCTTTCTAATGCATTATTTTAAAATCCCAAATCCCTGCAGAATCCTATCATTTATTAACATAGATTTATACCCCACTATTTTCCCCTTTCAAGGAACCCAAGGCAGCTTACAAAATTCTCCTCCCATTTTATCCTCACAACCCTGCGGTAGGTTAGGCTTTGAATCAGTGACTGGCCCAAAGTCACCCAGTGAGTTTCATGGCTGAGTGGCATGTTAGAAAAAGACTTCCACATGGGGTACACGGGTACAGCAAAGTAAAAATTCACCACTGCTCTGAAAACAGAACAGTGCAATTCTATGCAGGTGTACTCTTCACAGGAAAGTGTATTTTAAAGCAAATCTAATCACTGACCATCACTGCCTGAGATTTCTTTTGGGGTGGGGAAAAGGGACCAGATGGAATGAAAGAGCCAACAGGATTCCATGCAGTTCCTGGTCCCTCCAGGAGTTTTTTTTTTCCAACAGGAAAATTAGTAGGACAGGAGACTAGGCAAGACTTGGCAGTCTTAAGACCTAGGCATCTTAAGACTTAAAATTATATTCCAGCATAAATATAAAAGTCCACTTACCATATATTAGATAAATGGGCAACATGAATGTGTATAGGCAACCCTCATCATTTTAAGCTACAACTCCAAATCCCAGACCATTGGCCATGCTAACTGGGTGTTGGCAGTCCAAAGCATCTGGAAGGCACCAGGGTTGCCACCTACACCTGCTGGAAGGGATGAAAGTTCCAACTAATCATGAAAAACCGTGTTCCATTTTTGGGCTGCTTTTTAAGACCCAAAGGAATTATGGCTGTAAACTCATTGAAGCCCTTGGGACTGATACCACCTAAATTGTGCACAGGATTGTGGCCAAAATAAATTAGATCCATTCAGCTGGGTTGTGAGAAATGGGATGTTTTCCCACTGAAAAGATTTGAGGTGGGTTGTGACAGGATTTTACAATATTTAAATGTTCATTCTGTGTCAAGGAGGCTAGAGGCTTCTTCCTGCTATTTTTTTTAATGGTAGGATATTCAGTGCCACCACCCCACTGAACCAAAGTTCTGGGGTGGTGGCACTGGGGACCCAAGTCTCCACCTAAAGTCTGTGAAGTAGTATAGGCTAAAAATCAGTGTTCTCCAACCTTGGGTCCCCAGATGTTTTTGGCCTACAACTCCCAGCATGCCCCAGCCAGCAAAAACCTACAAAAGCTATATGCTGGCTGGGGCATGCTGGGAGTTGTAGGCCAAAAACATCTGGGGACCCAAGGTTGGAGAACACTAGGCTAAATAGTGAGAACTAGGCACCAAGTATTGGGGGAAATCACCTAATAAGGACACAATCCAACCCAAGGTAGAACCTCCCCCCCAAAGTCCCAGTTTTTTATTGCCTTGCCAGAATGCAAGGCACCACCTATGGCAGTGTTTCTCAACCTTGGGTCCCCTGATGTTTTTGGCCTACAACTCCCAGCATGCCCCAGCCAGCTATGCTGGCTGGGGCATGCTGGGAGTTGTAGGCCAAAAACATCTGGGGACCCAAGGTTGAGAAACACTGACCTATGGGCAACCTTGTTTCTTCTTCCATGTCATCCACAAGGATCACTAAAGACATTCCAATAATTTCAAATGTAGCATTCACTTTATTTACACTTTGCAATTAGATTAAAAGTAGGCTAAAGAACATTAAAAGTTTCATGTGCTCTTAAAATGCACGTTCAAGGCAATACATTTATTCTGTTTAGCATAACACCAACAGCACTTTATGTAAGTTTGCAGCAACAGATAATTGGAATTATGAAAAGAAGATCTGGGTGGATCTTGAGGAATGTGAAGATTAGGCATAACAGCAGGGGAGAGGTTGCAGGCAATGGGGCAGCAAGACACAGGCAATGGGGCAGCAAGGCAACTGGTTGAAGAATCAAGGGGGCCTGATCTATAAAGAGGGAGTCTGGTGGTGAGAAAGGTGAGTGAAGGATAGCCTTCAGAACATTTATTTAAAAATTTTCTGCTGAGCAGGAAGACAAGGTGCTGAAGCTTTACAAAAATACTTGTAATAAGGATTTAGCAACTTAGAAAAAAAAAAGAGTACTCATTGAAATCAATGGGACTTGGTCTGAGTAGACATGGATAGGATTGTGACATCAATTAGCTTTGTGGGGAAATGGACCATTGGCCATGCTGATGGGAGGGCCAGGCTTCCCCACTCCTTTCCTAGCTCATTAGAAGCATAGAAGGGACCAATGAAGCTGGGCAATACCTTTATTAAGACCAAGCAAAATGCCAAAAAATCTGCCCCCCCCCAATCTGCCCTTGTTGAGAATCCTGCCTGGAAGCTACCCAAACAATGTAGCACTTTCCCAGGTGCCACAACAGGAGAGTGCTAATGTTTGAGCAGCATCTGGACAGAAAGACTGCACACTTGAGGAGTTGGGCTTGTGGGCCGCCCTAGAGGATACTTCATCACGGGAGCACTTAGGAGAAGCAAATGACACAGAAGCGCTCGTGGTGAAGTCACCTCCAGGAGGAAGAGGCACCCCCCCTGCAGCAGAGTTTATAAAGAAAACTGGCAAGGAGAGAGGAAAACACACAAGTATAAAAGATTCCAGGCATTTTAAGATCCAAACTTCCCAAGAGTGAACCTGAGCCAGAACCTCACCCAAACAATGAAGCACTTTCCTGGTTAGGCACACAAAAAGTGCCAATGTCTGGGCAAGGTGCAGTCAGGGTGGGGTGGGGTTGAAGATCCACACTGCAAGATTTCAGCTGCTAGAGCCTTGGTTTTGCTTGGGTTACAAGCACATGATTAAATAAAGTCCACTCTGGTCCGGTCCAAGCAGAGGTCTTCAGATTGGTTGACTGGCGTCCATTTCCAGGTAGGACAGGATTACAAACCAGAGAAATGAGAGAAGGCCTAGTACAAAATGGTACCCAGGCAAAAGCGCCCCTGCCTCCACCCTCACCTGTTGAAATTCAGGACCCTGCTTTGGCAAGACCCACCCAGTCATGTTCCTGCCATTTTAAAAGTTGGGAGACTCCACCAGAAAATCCTCCTGGCCTTGTAGCTCAGCCAGGCCTGAACCCCACACAAACAATATAGCACTTAGTTGAATCCATTATAACAAAAAAGTGCCACTGTCTGCGTGGGCCTCCGGCCCGTCCAGACCTGTGAATGGAAAGCTTGGATCTAGGTGGAAGTAAAAACATTTCAGTTAGCTGGAAGGCCCCCAAACTTGCCTTTTACCCCACAACTCCAACCTTCTCTTTCAGACACGACTCCCCAAGACACCCAGGGGGAAGGTCGAGTGTGGCAGAGGCTTTAGCTATTGGGGGTCTTCAAAATCCCAAACCACACGCAGCAAAATCCCCCCCCCCAGTACACCCATCACCCCAAGTCGTATGAATGAGGTCTTGGGGAAGAGTCGTCGGTATGAAAGTCACTCGGTTAAAAAATGAAGACAAAACCGCAACTCATCTCCAAAGGGTACCGGTATCAATTTCCGCTCCCATGCTCCCGCCAGGTCCCATAAATACTTTTGGAAGGTCAAGAGATAAGGCATCCTGGAAGATCTCACGTGCCTTGAGATCGGAGATTATAGAAAAACGGGAAAAAACCCCATCTCCGCTGGACCGCAAGGCAACGCCAGGACCCTCCAGGAATGCTAAGCATTTAAACCTCCAGGGCCGATCAAGAGATCTCCACGTGGTGCTCCCCAAGATTCAATCCATCCAATCCATTGGAAGTCTTGCAAAGCCATCAACCCACCCAGCGCCCACAACCGCCCTTTTCCTCCCAAGCGAATCCGCCATACTTACCAGTCCGTGGTGGCCTCTCCCTCGGTCTTTCTCGGATGCGCTGCGCTGTCCCAATGTGGGCAGGCCTTTATAAAGCCTGGGGCTTCTGAGGTGTCATTGGCTCACCACTTCCCTCCATTGGCTTTCTTCCTCCAATCAAGTTCAAGAGCTGGGGGGCCTTCCCCTCCCACGTTTCGCCCCCTCCCCTGACCAAGCCCTTGCCTGATGAGTGGATCCAGAGGGGGGTGGGCCAGGAGGGGAAACAATCGAGGGGTTGATGGGGGAAGATGGCTCAATCCCTTCTAGAGACAATGGGCCAAACCCCACCCCCACCCGATCCAGGAAGGTGGGCGAGAGAGGACAGCCTTAGGCCGGCCATCCCATTCCAATGGACTAGGTCTTTCTTTAGCCCTGATGGGCGAGGAATCCCTTTGTTTTACAGAAGTTTAGGCGATCAGGCCAAAGCTGACAGTGATTTTGTATCAGCTTATAATGCCAGACAAAGAACCCTGAGGGTTTTTGTTATTGTTATTGAAAGAAGACTCCCATGAGATATTCAAACTGGAGGGCACATCTATGTTACTTTTTTGGACCAACCAATCTTAATTCGTTTTAACTTTCCATGTGCAAAACAGTTCTTTCTCTCCCCATAAGATTCCTATTGATTTTCCTCCCACAAAATTTTCCTTTTCACAAAAAAGAAAAAAAAAGTATTCCCCTTCATAGGGCAGCTTTACCAATACATAAGAACAAAAATACAATCATTTTGAAAAGGCCAACAATATGCAGTGTTTACACAACCAATAAAATGTATCTAGGGGTATGAATGTATATATCATTACTATCAACTACATTATTCATCTGTCCAAGTACGGTAGGTTCTTAGTTATTATGAGAGCCAATGCCAATACAATAATGTGAGTCTTTTAAGGTGCCAAGCAGAGTAACACTCAACAAGATCCTGGCAGTTCCAGTTGCATTGACTAAGATAGTAGGCTTTTGGAATGCACAAAACTCTTCTTCAGACAGGACAGTCTGTTCACAGTGAGACCCTTTTGCCTTAGGAATTTATCAAAACTGGGCCAACTGAACCACATCTGAACCACGAATAAGCAGACAACTTTTCTCAGGGATGACCCCAAGGAATAGCAAGGAGAGGCAGGCACTCCTTCCACATATTTTCCAGGACCCCACTTCCTTGCATCTTTGTATTTCATATGTATAACAAAACTCCTTGCTCCCTCAGACTAGTGTTTCTGGAGTCACCCCTGACTTTTCTTAGGACAAAGGCCTTGAGCCTATGCACAGTTACGTAGAAGTAAGCCCCACTGAAGTGGGACAAACATCGGAGTAAAGCTCCATAGGCTTGGCCTCCACAAAACTGAAGGCTGCTGCTTGCTGCTTGCCACTACTTAAAATCTTGCTCATGGGTCTCTTGAGCATGAATGTAGCATTGGTGAGATTCCTGGGCACTGCGCATGTCTTGTGTTCTATGGACTAACTTGCTTTCTCTTGTGCAAAATGATATGGCATTTGGGAGGTTTCCATTTCTATCTGCTCTATGGGACCCTGGAGGTCTGGCCTATGGTACTGGGGATGATAGGAGTTGTAGTCCATGGCATCTGGAGGAGGGCAGTGGGTTGTTGAGGAAGGCTGTTTTATAGGGTCCAAAGTCGCCATGGAATCCTGTGAGATCTTTGGTGCTATGTAGCACAGTGACTAGGCTGGCGACTAGAGAGGCCCTGGTTTTATGGGGTTCTGCACCTGTGGTCCCTGTCCTCCCCCCCCCCCGAGGAAATCCACAGAGGCAACCTGCCCTGGAAGTTTTTCTTTCCTGCTCCATGGAGAGAGGTGGCCTTTGCAACGTCAGTAGGGTATTGGTGACACACAGAACTGGGTGAATGATAGTTGGCAGCTATCTTCTCCCTAATCAGAGCACATAAATTATTCACCCCAAAAAGCCATTTGGTCTGGGACAGCAAAAATAAACAAACAAACAGCAGGGTCAGGCCTGGTTATTACTTGGATGGGAGATTCCTCCTCTAGTTTCCTGCATTGAGCAGGGGGTTGGACTCGATAGCCTTGTAGGCCCCTTCCAACTCTATGATCTATGAAATCTGTGAAACAAACCCGAAACAATACAGAGGGGTGTTGCACCTTACAAAAACATGCAGAGGGCTGTTCCATCTTTTTAGGCAATTAATTCCTTACAGCAGAATCCTAGGCGTGTCTACTTGGAAGTAAGTCCCATTGAGTTCAAAGGGACTTGCTCCCAGGTCAGTGGGACTGCAGCCTTAGTGCTTCATGGGCTGCAGGACTTCCTTTGCTGTCTTCTGTTCTAGTTGGTTTTCTTTCTTCCTGTTGGGACTTGAAAAAGATACTAGGAGAGGATATATTGTGGAGTAATATCCTTCCTATCTCACGTTAGTGAGATCAGCAGAGTAGAGTCCCTTTCCAGCTTAAAAGAAGCTTAGATTTGGCTAGTGTTAGCCAGTTAGCATTTGGTAATCCAGGATGCTTTAAGGCAGACTGGATTTCCCTGGTTTTGCCCCCTTTTCTCTCCCTCAGAACAATAATCAGAGACACAGTCTTGTAAAAGTTAAAAGTAACATTTCCTCACTCAGATTATGCAGTTTCATTCAGGCAGGCTTAAAAGACGTTTCTTACAGTTGGTACAAGTACATTTGGAAATACTTGGGGTCTGAACTTGTGGAGTTCAGACCAGCAACTCTGGTTACATGCTGCTGCTAGAACAACGTGGAGCCAACAACGCATGCAACCACACACTCAGAGTCCCAGCGGAAAGAGGAAGAGCCGAGAGCTACGCCCACTTCCTGTTGAGGCTCTGCTAATTATTCGATGAGTACCTTCTAGGGAATCCACCCTAGAAGGTATCAGTGATCTTAACCATTTCACCCAACTACCTGGTGAAACATGAGCCATAGGTTTTGACTGCAATTTAATTATCCAACTGTGGAGAAAGCCCAACACAAGTCTGCACACACACACACAGTCTTCGCCCAAGGGAAGGGGCAAGGAAGGGGGGATGAAGTCACAGGAGAAGTAGCCAGACAGACAGTCATCCCCAACAAAGAAGAGTCTCGGTGGAGATCCACAAAACCAAGGAAGGACCATCAAGAACCATCAAACTATCAGGGCAGTCTCAAAGAGCTGTAAAGTACCAGTACGTCACCTTCTTCCCGGGCAGGAATAAGCCCACCTGATACGAAGGGGCAGGCATAAGCCCCCACCTGACCTGGAGGGTGAGGAGAGCGGGAACTCAGGGGTAGAAAACCCCTCTCCCTTCTGGTAAAGGGTTGTTGGGAATCCAGGGTACTTCGGGGCCAGATTCGTCCTCCAAGCGGCAGCCGGAGTAAGCCATTCTCATCCCCGGATCGGCCGACCCAGAGCCAGGTTGAAACTGACTAGCGTAAAGTCTCTGATCTGAGGTAATTGACCAGTTTCAATCCGCTAGCCTAAGAGCCTGTTTCATTGATGAACGCAGGGGTCAACTAAGGTTGTGTTGACATTGTAGTATTCCTGGAAAGCTGTTAGTTCCGCTCTGTGTTTTGTGTAAACAAATAAAAGCCTTATTTGGTCATTTAAAGGGCTTCGGTTTCCTCTTGTGCGCGAAAGCCTCTCAGGTGGTCGCCAGCGCTCGTACGGGCTGTAACTCAGTGCCGGTTAACCCGTTAAGCGCCGAACTCACGCATAGGATACAGGTGGTGATCCTTCACACCAACACTTCCCCTACTGGTTTTATTTGTTTTATTACGCTTCTTTGCTGATCCTCTCTTCTCAATTGACACCTCATCCCGGGACCAGTCTCGGCCAGGGGAGGCGGGTGGGTCCAATGTCAGCGGGGCTGTGTATCCACTCCGGATTTTACTCCAAACTTTTAAGGAGCTATCCAATGTGCCAACCTATTTTGGGGGTGGGGTTCAGCACCATGGATAGCTCCTTTAAAGAGGAAGACATTCTAATCTAAGCGGTTGGCTCTGAAGCAGCAAGAACCGCCTTAAAGGCCAGGTTTTGATCATTTGAGTCTGGAAGGGAGGAGGCCCCCTCAGTCTGAAATCAACTTCTTTTCATGAAGCCGCATTTCCTTAATGTTCTGATTACCTAGAACCCTAACCAGGGGAGGCCTGTGATTCCCCATGTCAGTGGGGCTCCTTATCCATTGCATCTTTTTGTTTGAGCTTTATAGGAACTATCCATGGTGGTGAACCTACATTGGGGATGTTTAAGGGCCCTTATATGTTAAGGGCGCAATCCTATGCATGTTTAGACAGAAAAAGGTCCTACAATTCCCAGGATGCCCCACAGCTGCCTTTGGTGTGAAGATTACAAGCACTAAACCGAACATCTGCAAAATGCATTGCAGTGGTGAGCTCTGAAGTGGGTTGGCTTCAGTTCTATGTCATCACACTAGAGGGCACCACACTGCGGCCATATGAAAAATAGATCACAGCCCTGGCAACTGTAAAGCCTAGCTTTGCCCTTCCTTTCAGGGTGCAAGTGTAGGAAATGCCGACCTTGTGGAGCCTGCCCCCCTTTGCTTCTCTAGGAGTCACTGATCTGAGCACACACTCTGATTGGAAGAAGGCAAGCTCAGTGACCTATGCGGAGACACACCGGCAGCCTCTCCCAAGGGTGGATTCTGCCGTGATTGAATAATTCAAGGGCACTAAGTGCAGAGACACAGTGCAGCGAATTATCTCTCCCCATCCCCCACATCAGAAGCTGACTGGAACGAGGCAAGGTCAGAGCAGTAGATCATGCAGAGAAGCAGTGGGCAACCTCCTATGGAAGTGGGCATTTTGGACTCTGAGAAGGCTTTGATTAATGAGCAGTTCTCACATCACATTCTGGCGTGCCGTGGCACACTTTGGGAATGGCAGGAGTTGATCCACAGAGACCAGGCCAGAAGGCTTGGTAAGGGACGAGGTAGAGGCTCAGGTTGAACTTGTAGGTCACCTCTGCAGGAACAGGGCTTTGGTACGGCCCCTCATGCCGTTTTTCTCTGTCCTCACAGATTTGCTGACCAGTAGCATCAAGGATGACATCATCTGCGCCATGAGGATTGTGCAAGGATACAGAGGCCTGGGGGCCTGGTAAAGGGATCTGTAGGGGGTATGGGACATGGGAACAGCGATGTAATTGGGTGATTACTAAGGCCCTGCACTCAAAGGAACATGACTTAATGGTGGGCAAATCTCGGATACCACAGGGAAACTTGGTAGCAGGGCATGGTGGGGATATCATAGGATCATAGTTGGAAGGGGCCTTCCAGGCCATCAAGTCCAACCCCCTGCTCAGTGCAAGAAACTAGAGGAGGGGTCTCCCATCCAAGGAATAACCAGGAGTGACCCTGCTTAGCTTTCCACGCTCAGACAAGCTGAGCCAGCGTGAGCCACATGGGATATCCAGCCTCTGTTGTTGCAATAACAATCCCACAGTTTCTCAGTGCTGGTAATGGTATCAAACTTTTCAGTCAGCCAATATCTAGATGTGTAATAGTAAAAATATAAATTACTTGGTAGTTTAAAAATCCATACATTTATCAAGCTTTTGAGATCTCCAGAGCTCTTCATCAAGCAAGATGTTACAAAAATAGGTGCATGTGTGTGTGTGTGTGTGTGGGGGGGGGGTAACAAGGAAGGCAATGGGGGGGGCGTTATCTGACTTGATGGTGAAGTCAGATTTAGATTCCCAAAGTGAAGCTATGTGGGCTGGGGCATGCTGGGAGTTGTAGGACTTTTTTCTGTCTAAACATGTGTAGGATTGCACCCTAAAATGTTAAAACCAGCACTAGAGAGCCAGTGTGGCGTGGTGGCGAGAGTGTTGGACTGGGACTCGGGAGATCCGTGTTCTAGTTCCCGCTCAGCCATGAAACTCACTGGGTGACTTTGGGCCAGTCACTGACTCTCAGCCTCACCTACCTCACAGGGTTGTTGTGAGGATAAAATGGAGAGGATTATGTAAGCTGCCTTGGGTTCCTTGCAGGAAAAAAGGTGGGGTATAAATATAATAAATAAATAACATGGCTGCCAGTTGGATTTCTCACCTCAGGCACCAACATTTCTTGGCTTAGTCCCGGTAACCATTCTTCTCATGTCCCCTGCATTCAGCTATCCCAGAGCAATTCTACATGAGGAGTTTGTTTGTTGTACGCTTAGACTTCTAGTCACCATTGTTTACGGACGATGTCGTCTCTCCAATTTTGCTTCTCTTTGTAAACAGCACTTTCCACGATTATTTTCACAGCAGGGAAAATGAGGTATTATTTCTGATGGCAAAAGAAAGTGCAATTTCCTCTTGTGTATTTGCATTATTCCGCTATAGTACAGTGCCACCAAGAGGTTATGTAGTGGGAAAGCAGGAAAGGAAACAAGTCTTCATGTAGTGCTTGGATCTCAATTCTGTGACTAAACTGAAAGTAGATGCAGCGGGTTAACATCCTCATGTAGAAACGCCCCCAGTCTTGGGAGTTTATTCCTGGCTTGGAGGATCTCTGGATTTTCAGCTGAATTTCCCATTATATACACTTCTCAACTAACCATATCCCACCTTCAGTGCAGTCAGTTGGCCCCATTAGATCTGAGGTTGTACAGCTTCTCTGGACACCATCTTGTCTTCCGCCCAGAAGCCAGGTGTTTAGTTGGGACACTTGCTAAGCTCTTAAAGGGAGGTTTGTGTTTACCTGGATCAGACAGAGAACCAAACTATCTTAGTTGAGTAGTGTGTAGCAAACCAAACTTAGTTGTGTATTGTGTAGCAGAGGGCTAGGTTTTGCTTTACTGTAGTGCAGGGGTGGGCAGAAGGTAGATAGATCTCTAGATGCTGTTTAAGGGCTCTGACCACTCTGAAGCCAATTTGATTCCCAGACCCATGATGGGGAGATTGCGCTTGTCAGTATTGCAAACCAGGGAGGAACGTGCCATTGCAGACAAACATAACTTTCAGCCTACTTTCTTGATTGTGCAGAAAAACTCCCGTTTTAAAGATCTCCTTCCCACTTTAAAAATGGATACCTCTATGGTGGCATTGTTGTTTGCCAAATATTTTTACATTTAGATATATGTGTGCAAAGTGGTTCACAGGCCCACATTGCAACAGACCAGTGCAATCTTTTGCATATGTAGAGAGTCCCATTACATTCAATGGGACTTACTCACAGGAAAGTGTTTTAAGTGTAAGTGTAAGCAATCTACATCACTGCAGAAGTGATCTTTTGGGGTGGGGAAAGGGGACCAGATGGAAAGAGCCAACAGGATTCCATGCAGTTTGGACTGTACTGAATATCTTCCTCAACCCAGTTCCGTCCAGATGAGTTTTTCCAATAGGAAAAGTGGTATGGCAGGAGACTTGGCAGTTGTCTTGTGGCATCTTAAGCCTTAAAATTATATTCCAGCATAAATATAAAAGTCCACTTACCATATATTAGATAAATGGGCAACATGAATGTGTATAGGCAACCCTCATCATTTTAAGCTACAACTCCAAATCCCAGACCATTGGCCATGCTAACTGGGTGTTGGCAGTCCAAAGCATCTGGAAGGCACCAGGGTTGCCACCTACACCTGCTGGAAGGGATGAAAGTTCCAACTAACCATTGGGCAGCTTTTTAAGATCCCAAAGGAATTATGGCTGCAAACTCATTGAAGTCCTTGGGACTGAAACCACCTAAATGTGCACAGGATTGTGGCCAAAATTAGTTCCATTCAGCTAGGTTGTGAGAAATGGCTTGGGTGAGGGCGAAACTTCACTTTCTAATGCATTTTTTTTAAAAAACCCAAATCGCTGCAGAATAATCCTATATATTTATACCCCACTTTTCACTTGCAAGGAACCAAAGGCAGCTTATACAATTCTCTTCTCATTTTATCTTAACCATGTGTGGTAGGTTAGGCTTTTTGAGAGTGACTGGCCCAAAGTCACCCAGTGACTTTCATAGCAGGTTACTTTCACATGGGGGTATATGGGTAGTAGATTTACAAGTGAAACAGACCAGCACAAGCTTTTGCATGTGTAGCAAGTCCTATTACATTCAATGGGACTTACTCACAGGAATGTTATATGTAAGCAATCTTTTGGGGTGGAGAAAGGGGACCAGATGGAATGAAAAGAGCTAACATGCAGTTTGGACTGTACTGAATAGCCTTCCTCAACCCGGTTGTCTAGATCAGATAAGTTTTTCCAATAGGAAAATGATATTTTTACAATATTTAAATGTCCACCCACAAAAAAGGCTAGCAAATTCACTGGACAGAATTCAGTGTCAAGGAGGCTAGAGCAGTGATGGCGAACCTATGGCACGGGTGCCACAGCTGGCACACAGGGTTTTATTCTAGAATTCCCTGTTACAGAATTCTTTTCTACATTATCACATTTAAAAGATTTTGAAGAATGATGCACAGAGCATGGCTTGGATGTAAAGCCCTAACACTTGACCTGAGTGCTGCATGTTAGCATCAAACTAACATGAGCCAAGGTTTGACAAATTATCAGCATGCACGCAATAGCAAAAATCACATTGTGCAAAAGCATGCCCAATGCAAACTTTTACCTAATGCAGTGTTTGCAGTCCAAGACAGTGTTTAAAATGTTAGTTTTCTTGTTTATCTTGCTCATCCTAGTACAGGTTGACTTTTACTTTTACTAATCAGACACCTGTAGAAGCAGGGAAAGGACCCGGGGAAAGCTTGCCCCATACAATTTCAGTCTGGCATATTATCATATTACAAGTTGAGAATCTCTTATCCAAAAATACATGTGCCTAATTATTTAAAAAGTTTGTATAAATTCCCTTCAGGCTATGTGTACAATGTAGTGCTATAATATTTTTTTGAGTTGATTTTTTTTTCAACAAAAAACTATCATTGAAAGCTGTTGTGTTTTTCTTTTAAGACAAAATATGTTAATTAGTTCGGACAACTTGGAGTTGGTTTTGTGTTGCAGTTTGGGCAATCTGGCTCAAAAAGGTTTGCCATCACTGGGCTAGAGGCTTCTTCCTGCTAGTTATCAAAGTGCAGGGTTTTTTTTTTTAATGGTAGGATATTCAGTGCCCCAACCAAGTCTCCACCTAAAGTGTGTGTAGTATAGGCTAGATAGTGAGAACTAGGCACCAAGCATTGGGGAAACCAGCTAATAAGGACAATCCAACCCCCCCCCCCCAAATCCCAGTTTGATTGTTACATATGGTGCAATGATTCACTTTTGCCTTGTGGGAATGCAAGGCACCACCTATGGGCACAAGGTGTCATGTCATGCACAAGGATCACTAAAGACATTCCAATAATTTCAAACATTTATTTATTTATATTTTCAAATCACCCATCTGGCCAGTCATCCAGCCACTCAAATGTAGCATTCACTTTATTTACATTTTGCAATTCAGATTAATAGTAGGCTAAAGAACATAATAAAAGTTTCATGTGATCTTAAAATGCAAGTTCAAGGCAATACATTTATTCTGTTTAGCAGAATACCAACAGTACTTTATGAGAGGTTTCAGGCAATAGGGCAGCAGAATCAAGGGGGGCTGAATAAAGAGGGATCCTGGTGGTCAGAAAGGTGAAAGATAGGATTGTGGGGAAATGGGACCATTGGCCATGCTGATGGGAGGGGCAGAACATCTGGAGGGCCAGGGCTTCCTTTCCTAGCATACAAGGGACCAATGAAGCTGGGCAATACCTGTATTAACACCAAGCAACAATGCCAAAAATTCTGCCCCACCCCAACTCTGCCCTTGTTGAGAATACTGCCTGGAAGCTACCCAAACAATGTAGCACTTTCCCAGGTGCCACAACAGGAGAGTGCTAATGTTTGAGCAGCATCTGGACAGAAAGACTGCACACTTGAGGAGTTGGGCTTTTGGGCCGCCCTATAGGCTACTTCATCACGGAGCACTTAGGAGAAGCAAATGACACAGAAGCGCTCGTGGTGAAGTCACCTCCAGGAGGAAGAGGCACCCCCCTGCAGCAGAGTTTATAAGAAAACTGGCAAGGAGGGAGGAACACATGCAAGTACAAAAGATTCCAGGCATTTTTAAGATCCAAACTTCCCAAGAGTGAACCTGAGTGAGCCAGAACCTCACCCAAACAATGAAGCACTTTCCTGGTTAGGCACACAAAAAGTGCCAATGTCTGGGCAAGGTGCAGTCAGGGTGGGGTGGGGTTGAAGATCCACACTGCAAGATTTCAGCTGCTAGAGCCTTGGTTTTGCTTGGGTTACAAGCACATGATTAAATAAAGTCCACTCCGGTCTGGTCCAAGCAGAGGTCTTCAGATTGTTGACTGGCGTGCATTTCAAGGTAGGACAGGATTACAAACCAAAGAAATGAGAAGGCCTAGTACAAAATGGTACCCAGGCAAGAGCATCCCCTGCCACCGCCCTCACCTGTTGAAATTCAGGACCCTGCTTTAGCCTCGTAGCTCAGCCAGGCCTGAACCCCACACAAACAATATAGCACTTAGTTGAATCCATTATAACAAAAAAGTGCCACTGTCTGCGTGGGCCTCCGGCGGCCCATCCACACCTGTGAATGGAAAGCCTGGAAGTTGTAAATGGTTTTTAGCGGTCATGTTTTTATTAACTTGTTTTTGGAGGCATTTTTAAAATTGGTTTTATTATTTTAAACTGTATTTTATTGTTTATTTCTAATTATTGTTGTACACCACCCAGAGACTTACAGCTATTGGGCGGTATAGAAAATGAATAAATAGAAACATTTCATTTAGGCTCTAGGTGAAAATAAAAACTACAGTTAGGCTCTAGGTGGAAGTAAAAACATTTCATTTAGGCTCTAGGTGAAAGTAAAAATAGTTAGGATGTAGCTGCAAATAAAAAACTTTTCAATTAGAATCTAGCTGCAAATAAAAAAAATTCAGTTAGGATCTAGCTGCAAATAAAATACTTTTTTCAGTTGTTAAGATCTAGCTGCATGCAGTATTTCAGGTAGCAGTCTACATTATATTTTTTGCCCTGCCTTCCCCGTCCAACAGACTCTTCCCCCCCCCCCATCCACAACCCACCTCAAAGCTGATCCTTTGACCATCCCAGCCACGTGATACCCCGCCCCTGGTGATGACGGCCCCCCTTCATATCTCCATCCGCTCCCCACAAGTCTCCTAGACGATCCCCCAAACTACTTTTACCCCGCACTCCCCAACCTTCTCTTCCGGACACGACTCCCCAAGACACCCAGGGGAAGGATGTGTGGCGGAGGCTTCTGCTGTTGTGAGTCTTCAAAATCCCAACCACGCGCACCAAATTCTCTCTCCTCTCCAGTACACCCATCAGCCCAAGTCGTAGGAATGAGAAGGGTCGCCGGTATTAAAAGACCCTGGGTTAAACGCAACAACCTCTAAAGGGTACCGGTACCAATTTCCGCTTCCATGCTCCCGCCAGGTCCCATAAATACTTTTGGAAGGTCAAGAGATAAGGCAACCTGGAAGGTCTCACGTGCCTAGAGATCGGAGATTAGAAAAACGGGAAACAGAACAGAACAAACACTGGTCCAACAACATGCTTTCCCTGCTTGTGGGTATTGCAAATGCTCTAGTTCTGCATCCAGTTACAAAACCTCTAGATGTTTAAATTGGTCCTTTGTTCACTTGACTGACTCACCGTATTATTGTATTTTATTGTACCACCAAGAGAATTCAGATTTTTCATAGATAAAGAGTTGGAAGGAGGAAATGTAGGGAAGTAGATTTCAGATTTTTCATAGATGAAGATTTGAAAGGAGGAAATGAGGGAACTTAGAGTGGGGGGGGGGTGTCCCATCCTAGTAACAAACAGGCTTGACCCTGGTAAAGTTACCACGCTCAGACAAGCTGAGCCAGCGTAACCACAGGTCTGTTTCTCCTAAACAAGGTGCCATTGTTGGTTTTGCCAGCCATCACCCACCCGGCGCATAACACCGTCCTTTTCCTCCCAAGCAAACCCGCCATACTTACCAGTCCGCGGTGGTCTCTATACTTACCAGTTCCGGGTGGCCTCTCCCTCGGTCCTCCAGGGATCCAGTGCTGTGCTGTGCTGTCCCAACGTGGGCAGGCCTTTATAAAGCCTGGGGCTTCTGAGGTGTCATTGGCTCACCACTTCCCTCCATTGGCTTTCTTCCTCCAATCAAGTTCAAGAGCTGGGGGGCCTTCCCCTCCCACGTTTCGCCCCCTCCCCTGACCAAGCCCTTGCCTGATGAGTGGATCCAGAGGGGGGTGGGCCAGGAGGGGAAACAATCGAGGGGTTGATGGGGGAAGATGGCTCAATCCCTTCTAGAGACAATGGGCCAAACCCCACCCCCACCCGATCCAGGAAGGTGGGCGAGAGAGGACAGCCTTAGGCAGGCCATCCCATTCCAATGGACCAGGTCTTTCTTTAGCCCTGATGGGCGAGAAATCCCTTTGTTTTACAGAAGTTTAGGTGATCAGGCCAAAGCTCCTAGTGATTTTGTGTCAGCTTATAATGCCAGTCAAAGTACTGAGAGGTTTTTTGTTATTGTTATTGAAAGAAGACTCCTATGAGATATTCAAACTGGCTGGCGGGCACATCTATGTTACTTTTTTGGACCAACCAATCTTAATTCATTTTAACTTTCCATGTGCGAAACAGTTCTTTCTCTCCCTACACCCCCCATAAGATTCCTATAGATTTTCTTCCCACTTTTCACAAGAAAGAACAAAAAAAATTCCCCTTCATAGGGCAGCTTTACAAATACATAAGAAAAGAAATACAATCAATGTTTTAAGGCCAAAAATATGCAGTGTTTATACAACCTCCACACAACCAATAAAATGTATCTAGGTGTATGAATGTATATATTACTGCTATCAGCTACATTATTCATCTGTCCAAGTAGGTTCTTAGTTATGAGAGCCAATGCCAATACAACAATGTGAGTCTTTTAAGGTGCCAAAGAGAGTAACACAAATGCTTTCCTGGAAGTCAGTTCTAGTACAGAATTCATGAATTCTCTCTCTCTCTCTTTATAAATATGTGAGCGCACACACTCAACAAGATCCTGGCAGTTCCAGTTGCGTTGACTAAGATAGTAGGCTTTTGGAATGCACAAAACTCTTCTTCAGACAGGACAGTGTTCACAGTGAGACCCTTTTGCCTTAGGAATTCATCAAAACTGGGCCAACTGAACCACATCTGAACCACGAATAAGCAGACAACTTTTCTCAGGGATGACCCCAAGGAATAGCAAGGAGAGGCAGGCACTCCTTCCACATATTTTCCAGGACCCCACTTCCTCGCATCTTTGTATTTCATATGTATAACAAAACTCCTTGCTCCCTCAGACTAGTGTTTCTGGAGTCGCCCCTGACTTTTCTTAGGACAAAGGCCTGGAGCCTATGCACAGTTACGTAGAAGTAAGCCCCACTGAAGTGGGACAAACATCGGAGTAAAGCTTCATAGGCTTGGCCTCCACAAAACTGAAGGCTGCTGCTTGCTGCTTGCCACTACTTAAAATCTTGCTCATGGGTCTCTTGAGCATGAATGTAGCATTGGTGAGATTTCTATGGACTAGCGTGTTTTCTCTTGTGCAAAATGATATAGCATTTGGGAGGTTTCCATTTCTATCTGCTCTATGGACCTCTGGAGGTCTGGCCTATGGTACTGGGGATGATGGGAGCTGTAGTCCAGGGCATCTAGAGGAGGGCACTGGGTTGTTGAGGAAGGCTGTTTTCATAGAATCATAGAAAAGTAGAGTTGGAAGGGGCCTACAAGGCCATCGAGTCCAACCCCCTGCTCAGTGCAGGAATCCAGGTCAAAGCATCCCTGACAGATGATTGTCCAGTTGCACCTTGAATGCCTCCAGACTGGGAGAGCCCACCACCTCCATAGGTAGTTGATTCCATTGTCTTATTGCTCTGACAGTCAGGAATTTTTTCCTGATGTTTAGGTGGAATCTAGGTTCCTGTAACTTGAGCCCATTATTCCGTGTCCTGCAAACTGGGATGATCGAGAAGAGATCTGGCCCTCCTCTGTGTGAGATCCCTTCAAGTACTGGAAGAGTGCGATCATATCTCCCCTCAGTCTCCTCTTCTGAAGGCTAAACATGCCCAATTCTTTTAGTCTCTCCTCATAGGGCCTTGTTTCCAGTCCCTTTATCATCCTTGTTGCCCTCCTCTGAACCCTCTCCAGTTTGTCTATGTCCTTCTTAAAGTGTGGTGCCCAGAACTGGACACAGTACTCAAGATGAGGCCTAACCAGTGCTGAGTAAAGGGGAATTATCACTTCCCGCGATTTGGAAGCTATACTTCTATTAATGCAGCCCAAAATAGCATTTGCCTTCTTTGCAGCCACATCGCATTGCTGGCTCATATTCAGTTTGTGATCTACCACAATTCCAAGATCCTTCTCACTTGTAGTATTGTTGAGCCAAGTGTCCCCCATTCTGTAACTCTGCATTTGGTTTCCTCTCCCTAGATGCAGCACTTGGCATTTATCCCTATTAAATTTCATTCTGTTGTTTTCAGCCCAGCACTCCAGCCTATCGAGGTCACTTTGAATTTTGTTTCTGTCTTCCAGAGTATTAGCTGTTCCACCCAACTTTGTGTCATCTGCAAATTTGATAAGCATTCCCTGGTTTGATAAGCATTCCCTTTATAGGGTCCAAAGTCGCCATGGAATCCTGTTAGATCTTTGGTGCTATGTAGCACAGTGACTAGGCTGGCGACTAGAGAGGCCCTGGTTTTATGGGGTTCTGCACCTGTGGTCCCTGTCCTGCCCCCCCCCAGGAAATCCACAGAGGCAACCTGCCCTGGAAGTTTTTCTTTCCTGCTCCATGGAGAGAGGTGGCCTTTGCAACGTCAGTAGGGCATTGGTAACACACAGAACTGGGTGAATGATAGTTGGCATCTATCTTCTCCCTAATCAGAGCACATACATTATTCACCCCAAAAAGTTAAGAGAAAACACTCAATGCCTGGATTTTGTTTTCTAACATTAAAAGCTACTAAGAATGTCCTGGTTTCCTTCTTGTACTTTGGGAACTGAGTGACATAGGGGACAGGATGAGGCGAAGTTCTTGAAAAGTAGCCATTTGGTCTGGGACAGCAAAAACAAACAAACAAACAAACCCAAAACAAAACAGAGGGGTGTTGCACCTTAAAAAAAACATACAGAGTGCTGTTCCATCTGAAAAACTAATCTAGTTTATTGTAGCACAGGAACCGGCAATAAATTCCTTACAGCAGAATCCTAGGCGTGTCTACTTGGAAGTAAGTCCCATTGAGTTCAAAGGGACTTGCTCCCAGGTCAGTGCGTATGGGACTGCAGCCTTAGTGCTTCATGGGCTGCAGGACTTCCTTTGCTGTCTTCTGTTCTAGTTGGTTTTCTTTCTTCCCCTACTGGTTTTATTTGCTCCTATTCTGAAGCAGTGGTCTGTCTGTGTGTGTGTGTGTGTGTGTGTGTGTGTGTGTGTGTGTGTGATCATTTATTTATTTTATTATATTTATACCCCACCTTTTTTCCTGCAAGGAACCCAAGGCGGCTTACATAATCCTCTTCCTCCTCTCCATTTTATCCTGACAACAACCCTGTGAGGTAGGTTAGGCAGAGAGTCAGTGACTGGCCCAAAGTCGCCCAGTGAGTTTCATGGCTGAACAGGGACTAGAACCCAGATCTCCTGAGTCCCAGTCCAACACTCTCACCACTATGCCACATGGGAAAAGAACAAATGCTCAATGAAATACACACGAAATACACATGAAATGCTTGTAAAAGCAACCTCTTTGGATCGTGTCCATTTCCCCCTACATTCTTATCCTAAACTTGCAAGAAGCGCAGGGTAGCATACAGTGTTCTCTCCCTTGCCCCTTATTTTATCTTCACACAACGACCCTTCAAGGTATGTTGGGATAAAAATGTAAGGCAAATTTGGACAATATCCAAGGTGGTGGGTTTTACAAGCATTTGATCAGGTTAGGCCAGTGTTCTCCAACCTTGGGTCCACAGATGTTTTTGGCCTACCTACAACTCCCAGCTGGGTTAGGCTGGGTTAGGCTGACAGAAGGGGATTGGTTCAAGGTCAACCAAGGAGCTTCACGGCTGTTTTTAAAAAAGGAAATTTTAAAGGCACAATTGCAAACAATTCCCACAAGGAAAAAAAGCAGAGGGCAACAGAAGAAGCCAATGTGGCTTCACAATAAACTCAAAGATGACCTGAAAACAAAAAAGGACACGTATAGGAAGTGGAAGGAGCAACAGACTACAAGGGACGAGTACAGGCAGGTAGCACAGAATTGCAGGAATAGTGTCAGGAAGGCTAAAGCTGAGAATGAGCTAAGGTTAGCGAGGGATGCTAAAAGCAACAAAAAAGCTTTCTTCAGATACATGCACAGTAAAAGACAGAGGAAAGAAATGGTGGTTCAACTACGTGATGAGGGTGGCAAATTGATAACAGAAGACAAAGAAAAGGCAGAAGTGTTCAATTCCTACTTCGGCTCGGTCTTCTCCCAAAAGAGGGTCTATAACCCCCCTGGCAAACCTGAAGTGCAGACTGTAGGGGCAGGATTGCAGCTTGAGATTGACAGGCAAATGGTCAAGGAGCACCTGATTACTCTGAATGAGTTTAAATCTCCAGGGCCTGATGAGCTGCATCCTAGAGTAATAAAGGAACTGGCAGAAGAACTCTCAGAACCACTGTCTATTATCTTTGAGAAATCATGGAGGACAGGTGAAGTGCCAGATGACTGGAGGAGGGCAAATGTTGTTCCCATCTTCAAAAAGGGCAAGAAGGACCTGGGAACTAGGCCCCTTCCAACTCTACTTTTCTATGATTCTATGATTCTATGAACCTGGGCCTTCCCAGTCTTAGTCCCAAGACTGTCACCACTATGCCAGTGGGCCAGACTGAAAACACTGCAAAAAGCTACCACTGATTGGCACTAGATCCAGGACAGACACCCTCCTCTCTTCCCACAAAGGACTTCTTCACACAATGCATCATTAACTTGTGGGATTTGCTTCCGCCCAGAGCATTCTCCAACTTGGTGCTCTCCAGCTGTTTGGGACTACAACTCCCATCAGTCCCAGCCAGTATGGCCAATGGCTGGGGTGATGGGAGTTGTAGCCCAAGACTCCTGTAAGGCACTGAATTGGGGAAGGCTGCTTGGTAGTGACTTGACAAGGGAAGTAGAACAATGCTTGGAGAATGAGTCTACAAGTCAAGATGAGTATGTGCCACTCCCAGGTCCAGAGGCAGTATGCTAGGAATTTGAGAGGAGGCACTATTTCCTTCAGTGGGTTTTTCTAGAAGTTTCTGGTTGGCCATGGTGGGAAACGTGATGCTGACCTTGATGGATCTCTGGTCCGATCCAGCAGGGCTTGCCTTATGTTCACTACCCTTGCAGGCTCACTGGAGAGAGGAGCACCTCTGAGTTTGAGCAGAGTGCCTTTCCCTCCCCCAAATGATAGCTTTCACATGGTTGGGATGAGAGCACTGGACTCCTCCCATGTTTCAAATTAAACACTGAAGGGATGGGAATGTATAAAGTGTATATGTACTAGTGTACAAAGCCCTGAACAACTTGGGACCGGGATACCTGAGGGAGTGCCTCCTTCCTTACCAACCTGTCCAGTCACTGAGGTCACTGGAGGACATTCTCCTGATGGTTCCACATGGATCTATGGCCCGATTGGAGTCCACCAGGAGAAGGGCCTTCAGTGTGGTGGCTCCATGTCTCTGGAACTTCCTGCCTCTGGAGATCAGGCAGGCTCCGACACTGTGTTGCTTTTGGCGCGGTTGGCGCCTCCTGAAAACCCTTTTATTTCAGGAAACCTTCCTGAACTAACCAGTTATGGTTTTATTGATTTTTTTTAACATATTGTTTTATTCTTTTATCTGTTTTATCTTTTATTGTTCACCGCTCTGCAATCTCCATACTGGAATATGGAGCAGTATATAAATCTTGTAAAATAAAATAAATAAATAAATAAATAGGAAGCATGGCTCGGGTGGGAAGGAGAGAGCTGGGGAGAGACCAAGAAAATCCCAAGTCTCCTTCTTCTGATAGAACCAAACCCCTGGCTGGACATCTATGGGAGGGGACAAGCAAGAAAGGTAGAAAAGCCAGCATGAAATTCCAAATGAGTTGGATCCAAGCTAAGGGTGGCCGGGTGATCGGCCAGATGGGCGATTAATAAATATAATAATAAATAAAGTGAGTTGCACTTAACTCCCAGTGAAATCAACGAGACTTAAGTTAGTCATGACTAACTTTCCACATTGCCTTCAATGGGAGCCAAGTGCCAATCACTTAAGAACATAAGAACAACACAATAACATCAGAAGAGCCCTGCTGGATGAGACCAAGGTCCATTAAGTCCAGTATTCTGTTCACACAGTGACCAACCAGATGCCTGTGGGAAGCCCACAAGCAGACATGAGAGCAATTATAGCACCCTAATGCTTGTATTCCCCTGCAATTGGCATATACTGAGGCATACTGCCTCTGATCCTGGGGGTAGCTTATAGCCATCAGGACTAGTAGTCAATGAGAGCCTTCTCCTCCATGAATTTGTCCAATCCCCCTTTAAAGCCCTCCAAATGTCATAGATTTTTCATAGATCATAGAGTTGGAAGGAGCCTACAAGGCCATCGAGCCCAACCCCCTGCTCAATGCAGGAAACTAGAGGAGGGGTCTCCCATCCAAGGAACAACCAGGCTTGACCTTGCTTAGCTTTCCACGCTCAGACAAGCTGCTGAGCCAGTGTAAGTTTGTTGGCCATTGCTCCAAATCTAATTTTTTTGGCTGTACATTTGGGAATTGAATAACACGGGCTGCATTTATAATAAGCTCTTCAGGTGTATAAAGCACCTTGTGTGCATTATGTTGGTCATCCTTTAAGACTGCCCTGGGAGGTAGGCCAGTGCTGCTCGCCCGCAAATCCTTGCCTGAGTGTGTGGTTGGCTTGCATGGATGCCGCCTTGGATGAGAGATTTTGGATGGGGATTTGATGGTTCAGACTGCTTCGTAGCTCCCCCACACCAGATCTTCCCTTCCCCCAGTATCATTCAGGAGAAACTGGAATGTTGGAGCAGCTAACAAAATTGCACAAAATGTAAATGCACTTTGAGGCAGGATCCACCGGATGTTCTCTTGTGCAAGCCCCATTGAAATGCGTGGAAGGCCACAGAAGAGCCTGTTGCGCAGCTCCTATTGGTTCCGATGGGTCTTGCGCAGGAGGACTTCCTGGTGGAGTGAGCCCTTTTTTGCTTCTTCATCTGGTAGAAGACCATTAACAGCCTGTGCATAGAATCATAGAAAAGTAGAGTTGGAAGTGGCCTACAAGGTCATCGAGTCCAACCCCCTGCTCAATGCAGGAATCCAGGTCAAAGCATCTCTGACAGATGGCTGTCCAGCTGCGCCTTGAATGCCTCCAGATTGGGAGAGCCCACCACCTCTCTAGGTAGTTGATTCCATTGTCTTATTGCTCTGACAGTCAGAAAAATTTTCCTGATGTTTAGGTGGAATCTGGGTTCCTGTAACTTGAGCCCATTATTCCGTGTCCTGCAAACTGGGATGATCGAGAAGAGATCCTGGCCCTCCTCTGTGTGACAACCCTTCAAGTACTGGAAGAGTGCGATCATATCTCCCCTCAGTCTCCTCTTCTGAAGGCTAAACGTGCCCAGTTCTTTCAGTCTCTCCTCATAGGGCCTTGTTTCCAGTCCCTTTATCATCCTTGCTGCCCTCCTCTGAACCCTCTCCAGTTTGTCTATGTCCTTCTTAAAGTGTGGTGCCCAGAACTGGACACAGTACTCCAGATGAGGCCTAACCAGTGCGGAGTGTATTGCTTGTTTGCATTTCCTGCCTATGTAATTTGAATGTAAACTCCTACAATTTCAAAAGATGCTGGCATGCCACATTTTGGAGCAGGTGAAGTAACATACATTACCATCTAGAGAGCCGGGGGTGGGCGGGCATAAGACCACAACGTGAGAAATTACTCTGGCTCCACTGAACATAGAATAAAACCCCAGTCCAGCTCCAATTTGGTGCCAATGGAAGCTTCCCTCCTGGGGCTAATAGGAGGCACCAGGTTGATTTTGTTGGGTGTGTGAGAAAAGGCTGGAAATTCCCCCACCCTCCCAGCCCTGCTGCAGTCCAGACAAATCTCTGGCCTGTGCCTGCTATTTATTTATTTATTTATTTTAAAAGTGCCCTGGTTGCTAATGATCTGTTCTGAATCATGTCTAGCTTTGGCCTCAGGTCTTATTGAAAGCAATAGGACTGAAGGCCATCACAAGTCATTTGTTCCATTGTTTCAATGAGAGCCACATCACAACAACCTTTAGCTGGACCCAGGCCAAGGAGGCTTGCTTCTGAGTAAACGTCCAGAGGATCCGGCTGCACAGAACCCCCCCTCCTGCCGCCGCCAGCCCTGCTGTAACTGAAAAATTCACCAGAAACTCCCACATCCAATTCAAGCTGAAAAGGATCCAGACAGTTTGAAAACCAGGGAGAATTGGTGACTCCGTTTGCAATGAACGGAAACATTTCCAGTATTACTCGAAGTAAGAACACCACCACATAAGGTCATCTATTATTACAATTGAATGAATAATTAGCCTGATTGTATGCAAGTTTAATTAGAAGTAAGTCCTTCTGAATCCAGTGTGACTTACTCCCAAGTAAGGCTACATAGGATTGCAGTACCTGGGCCAGGAATAAGGGCCTGGCTTGGATCTCATGCAGGCGGTGATTAAAATGAATTGTTATGTTTACAGAAAAGCCGCTGGAAAATAAAAACATTAATTTTCTCTTTGGTTTTCCCCTAGATTTCCAGTAGTTCCGTACCATATGGGGAGAGGGAATACCCTGAGAGCAGGATCCAGCCACAGCTACACACAGTCGATAGATGTCATTGAGCACTGCTGTCTCCAGTTTTTTGTGGGGCATTGGGCGACAGGTTTTCAGTGGGCCCCGTGACTCATTCCTTTTTGTACCTTGGGGTGGCAACACGATTGTGATTTCTAAAATTATGGCATGGCTTTTGTCTAGTTTCACTTTGCTTTCATATAGTTGGCAGTTTTAGGCTGCAGTCCTACCCATGCCTGCCCGGGAGTAACTCCCATTGAACTCAATGGGGCTTTCTTCCGAGTAGACACAGATAGGCTTGCACTGTCTGTTCAGTTGAGAAAAGATCCAGGAAATCACGTGTTACATTTTTCTAGCCATTTGGTGGCTTTGCAGACAGTGGTCAGTACTGCCATATAGTAAAAGGTTTGTTTTTGTGTGTGTTTTTGTTTTTTAAATAAATCATTAGATGCCAAACAGCAGCATTGGGCAAAGGGATGGGAAATGCTGTCATTAAAATAAAAATAAAAATGCAGCACTCGATTTTCAGGTTAATTTGTTCGGTGCCTCTCCTGGGGTTGGTGGCCCCTCCTTGCCCCCTCTTGTGGGCACATGGCTCAATGGGTGTTGTTGGGTCAGGGTAGGCATGTCTGGGCACCTGCTGAGGGCCCACAACCCAGCTGGGGCCCACTGGCAAGAGCCCCCTTGCTCCTCCTCTCATTGATTATTACATTGATTATTGCATTTATATCCCATCTTTCCCCCTCTTTCACGGAACCCAAGGCGGCTTACATAATCCTCCTCCTCCTCCTCTCCATCTTATGCTCACAACAGCCCTGTGAGGTAGGTTAGGCTGAGAGTCCGTGACTGGCCCAAAGTCACCCAGTGAGCTTCATGGCAGAGTGGGGACTAGAACCTGGATCTCCCGAGTCCCAGTCCAACACTCTCACCACTACGCCACACTGGTTCTCTTCCCCATGGCAACCTGCTTGCTCACCTGCCTCTCGCTCTGGCCCAGGCAACGGAGGTGGCGAGAAGGAGGAGCCGTAGATGCCGCTGCCCCCTTCCTCCCTGGCTGCTTGGCAAGCAAGCAAGCAAGCGGTTGCAATGATGAGAAAGGGGACGAGGACCAAGAGCAGCTGGCGACCATGGCGGTGAGAAGGTCGGCTCACTGAGGGAAGGGGGCCATTGAGGGGGCCTTGCCCAGGGCCCTCTAAAACCTGGAACTGGCCCTGTGTTGGGTGCTGGGCACAGCGACGCTCGCGCGGCGGACTGACCTGTGGCCTCCTCCTCACCTCTTGCGTGTGTGGCACAAGGCGTGGTGGCTGGCTGGTGTGCAGCACCTTGTGCCGAGCGTACAGATGCACAGGTAGCCCTCCAGCCACCGCCTTGCCTCCTCATGTGTGGGACGCAGCCCGAGGATGCATGGCCCCGGCAGTGGGCACAGTGCAGCGGCGGCTGTAGCCTACTTGGACTGCTGGGGCAGAGCTGAGGCTGCTGCAGCTACCTGGGTGGCTGGAGCTGAACCCTCCTCCTCCTCCTCCTCCTGGACTTTCACTGCCTTGCTCGGCTGGGTGGGTGGCTCCTTTGCTCCTGCTGCAGCCGCAGCCACCACCACTGTCTTCTCGCTTCCTTGAGAGGAGCGTGGGAGATAAGCGTTGGCCTCGCCGAGCACCGCGCCGGGCCTTTGCTGGACTTGCAGGCCTGTGGCTTATGCTGGCTCGGCTAGTCTGAGCATGGAAAGCTAAGCAGGGTCAGGCCTGGTTGTTACTTGGATGGGAGACCCCCTCCTCTAGTTTCCTGCATTGAGCAGGGGGTTGGACTCGATGGTCTTGTAGGCTCCTTCCAACTCTATGATCTATGAAATCTATGAATGGGAAAGAAAGCATCAGAGCCGTTGCAGGCGCAGAGAGACCGATGGGATGGTGGGCCCCCTTTGGAAGCCAGAGTTTGTCGGC
The DNA here is from genome assembly GCA_021292165.1 of Shinisaurus crocodilurus. NCBI lineage: Eukaryota > Metazoa > Chordata > Lepidosauria > Squamata > Shinisauridae > Shinisaurus > Shinisaurus crocodilurus. The sequence continues at coordinate 20,499,513 of CM037881.1, forward strand.
AGGTGCCCCACCTTGCCGACCGTTGCTGCCGGCTCTGTGATTGAGCCCATGCAAAGTGTCCCCTCTGAAATCAGTGGGGCTTCACCATGCTCAACTTCATTTCTTACACAGACACGGAAGAGTTTTGCGGCACCTTAAGGACAAATTCATTCTGGCAGAAGTTTCCTGGACACCGTGGACTCCCATCAGATGCATCTGACTCCAAATCATTTGCAGAACATTCACACACACACACACACACACACACACACACACACACCATGCTCAGTATCTTCTTCACCCCAACCAGCGTCAATGGTGAGTGAAACCAAAAGCATAAAAGCACCACCACAATAAAAGAACCACGAGTCTTGTGGCATCTTAAAAGACTTAACAATGCTTTTTTAAAATTAAAAAAAAAATTAAAAACAACAGACGCTTTTGTGGACACCCCCGATGTTTTTGGCCTACAACTCCCAGCATGCCCCAGCCAGCTACACTGGCTGGGGAATGCTGGGAGTTGTAGGCCAGAAACATCTGGGGACCCAAGGTTGGAGAACACTGTGCTAGATATCAAGACTCTTCTTTGTTTCTAATGAAACAGACTAACAGAGCGACCCCTCCGGTATGTATTCATTACATTTTTATCCTCCAAGAGGTTCAGTGCACCATACATGTTTGTTCCCTCCACTCCACCTTTCATCCTTACAACATCCCTGTGAGGTAGATTAAGCTGTGTGTGTGTGTGTGTGTGTGTGAGAGAGAGAGAGAGAGAGAGAGAGAGAGAGAGAGACTGTTCCAGGGGTCACCCAGTGAGCTGCAAGGGAACGTGAATCCAGACTTTTTCTGCCCAAACATACATAGGATTGTGCCCTAAAATGCTAAGTGACATTACGGTTGATCTCCCTAGTAGATTACAGTTCGGGTTACTGCTGATACTATGCCTGGTAGTGAGACTGCCACCACTTCATGCTTCAGGAGATCCAGTAGTCTGCTCAGGGATCCAGTAGTCTCTGCGTATCCATTGGGAGCCAGCATTAGAATGGCCATGGATTCAGAATGACCTTCTTCCTTTCCCCCAAGCCAGGAATATTTGGGCAGAGTGTCTTCTTCACATTCCCTTACACATTGTACAGGTATGGAGCCTTTTCTCTTCATCTTGTTCATTCAGTTTAATTCAATTGGATTTAATTTGGTTTAATTCATTCTCCAGTTCCTCCCAAAAGCTAGAGAGAGCTTGCGAAACCATTCGGCTGCAATGCCGTACCCATTATCCCTGGAAGTAAGTCCCATTGAATTCAACGGGACTTGATTCTGAGCAGATGTGCTTAGGGTAATCTATGATATACGGTAATCATCCTTTTAGGTTGTGTGAAAGTTCTGCAGAGCAGAGAACAAGTCGGGATGAATAGGGAACTGCTTCTATTTGCAAAAATATTCCTTGTTGCTGCATGTAAGTCTATGGGATTGTGCCCTCACTCCAATCCTGGATGAATAAATAGTTAAGAAAATTATAGGATTAACGCCAAACTGGCGAGGTTTACATATTTCACACCTACTAAACAAAACAATTAGAAAAAACAAAAACAAGTCTGTTCAATTCAGAACTCATTTCAGTGCTGTTGTTGTTGCTGGAATCACAGACATGGTTTAGGCAATCTTTAGCCATATTTGTGATGCATTATATTCATTATGAACTGGAAATCTGGGGCACAATCCAGCCACAGTTAAGCACTTGTAGGCTTCCATCCTTTACCCACTTACTTGTGAGTAAGCCCCATAAAAATCAATGGAACTTACCTCTGAGTAAGACACATGTAGGATTGCGCTGTATAACATTTGCCACAGATTTCTCCCAAATGAACCCTGTGGGACTTAAAAGATACTGAACATTGGCTGGATCATACCCCTCGTTGGTCTTGTAATTCCCCCTTATTACTTCAAATATATATTTTTAATTCATTAAATGCACACACAGAGATGTACACATATCCTCCCCCACCCCAGTTCCATTATACCCATTAAACCCAGTTCCATTACAGGACCATCTTCTATCTGGTAACCTGTGTCCTCACTGTGGGAAGCTGTGTGGATCTAGAATTGGCCTCCACAGTCACTTACGGACCCATCCCTAGAGTCTACACAATCTTCTTTAGAATTTCCTCCTGTTATCCCGGAAGACAATCTTACTCGGTCACGAGTGATCGCCTGATGATGATGATGATGATTATACCCATTAAACCCAGTTCCACTGAATAGCAATGAAACAAGAAGTGTTTACCGCGACAAACCAGGGTGAAACAAGGGATAATATTGAAAGGTGATGGGAATTTTGCCCAGCAGCGGAAACCTGGTAACAGTTATCAGGGGCATATGGGGAAACTGACCAATTTCCCCCTTTTCTTTGGTTTTTTTTGGTGGTGGGGAAACTGACCAGGCTCCAGCTTCAAGGGTTGATGGTTGGTGAGGGCTTGGAGCAGGGGATGTGGTGGAGGGGAGAGGCTGAGGAGGCCAGATTTGACCCTTCCTGCATATCAATAGTTCTTGGGAAGAATCCTGGGAGGAGGGAAGAGGCAGGAAATCTGTGGCCCCTAGGGGGTTGGGGTGGGGCGGGGAAACTCTCTGCATTTGAATGAAAGTTGAATGGACAGAGGGGCTTTGTGATGGGAAGATTAAGTGCCTGCCACCAACTATCTCAGCATCCCCCTCCTTTCTCTGCTCCCATCATAAGCATCTTCCTGGCCTGGCTGCAGCAGAAGCCTGGAGCCAAGGTTGACTTGCAAAAGCACTTTATAATCATCCTTCAGTCAGCAGGGGAATGAACCGAAGGCAAGACGAGAAAGGAAAAGAAGACTCTTGGGCCTTGGTCCATTTCAGGGGGTGCTACTGCTTCCTTCTCTAGCAGGGGACCCCAATATGTCCTCCTGCACAACAGCCCGACACAACCTGTGGCTTGCCAAACCAGCCCATGCCCAACCTGGTGCCTGCCACATGTTTGGAATACAGGTCCCATCAGCCCCAGTCAGCATGGCCAATGGCCAAGGATGATTGGAGCTGCAGTCCAAAACATTTGGTGGCCACCAGGCTGGGGGAGGGTGCACCGAGCCATACCTGGCGAATCTACCAGGGCCTGTAAACACCTTGTGCTTCTGATGCCTGCCTTGGACCTGGCCCATCAATTCAGGCATGAGTGGGCCTCAGATTTATGCGAGGCTGTGCCAAGCCAGCTTTTGGAATGTTCCCTATCATATTTTAATGGGGAACCATGACTTTGTTGGCCACTGTGGCAACAGACTACTAGACTAGATAAGCCTTTGGCCTGATCCAGCAGAGTGGCTCTTATGTTCTTATGATCTCTGAGATTTTGAAGCAACTCTCTTTTTGGCAGGCCCCCATATCTGGGCACTGGAATGGCTGGGGCATGCCGGGAAGTGTAGGGCTTTTTAAGTGTTTAAGCCTGGGATTGTGCTCTTAATCACCTTCCTTCAAAGCCAGCTGCTGTACTATGAAAGCGTGGGTCTACCCTGAGACATCCCTCTCTGTGTGTGGGGTTGCACTAAGTGCTGGGATTCTGCGAGTAATCTACTGCTGCACAGACACTGCCAGAGGACTCTTTGAGTGCAACAGACGGAAGGGGATACCACACCAAGCAATGACCCTTACGAGCTATTTGATCTGCTCCCTGCCTCCCCTGATCCTCTCCTGAAGGGGTGGGACACGTGGTTATGTGTGAGGAAGATCTCCGTACATCTAGGAACAGATAGTTGGCACAAGGCTGTGGTGTTATTGTTGTCCTCATAAGAAGGTAAGAAGAGCCATGTTGGATCCGAAGGCCTATCTAGTTCATTTCCCAAAGTGATCGAGCACATGCCCACAAGCAAGACATGAGCTCAACAGCCCTCTCCTGATGGGTGTTCCCAAGCAGCCGTTATTCAGAGGTAGATTGCCTCTGATCCTGGAGGTAGCCCTCATGACTATTAGCCAGGGGTAGCCTTATCCTTTGTGAATGAGTCTAACTAATCCCCCTTTAAAGTGTTGTGGAAAAATGACCTGCTGTGTTGTGTTTTGGAGAGGTTCTTAGACAGGAAAGTTTATTAGTGAATTCATGGATGGCATCTGAGCATAGTCAGGAATGCCAACAAGAATGAAAGGGAGACACTTCCAAGTTATACTGAATAGCATCACTTAGAGATCAGGTAGCAATGAGTCAGTACAAGAAACAGAGACATTTCCAAAAAGGAAACACCAAGATAAGAACAAAATATCAGACATTGCCCATCTTCCAATCCAGCTATCTTGGCTTTACATAAGGTAATCAGTTCAGTGTACAACAAGGGAGATATGACTCACAGTACCTTCAGCATAACAAAGAAGAGACTAGGCAATATCAATAGATGATTGATTGGCCCTCAGGGCATGTTCCAGGAAGGTCAAGGCAGGGGTCTGGTTTGCCCTTCCAGGCCTTCCTGTTAAACTGAAGCCTGAACAAAATTTACTTCTACAAAAGCCACCTACATTGGTAGCCACTGAAGAAGGTAGAGTTGCGAGGGGAGAGCCTAGCCATGGGCTGAACTTAGGACGGAATCCTATGTGTATTTAGAAAGAAAAAAGTCCTATAACTCCCAGCATGCCCCTTTTTTCCTGGGGCATGCTGGGTGTTGGGGCATGCTGTCTGGGGCATGCTGGGAGTTGGAGCATGCCTAGGAGTTGTAGGACGTTTTCCTGGGGCATGCTGGGAGTTGTAGGATTTTTTTCTGTCTAAACGGCACGTAGGATAGCACCTCCTAATGCAAAATCCTCCTTGCTGAAGGTCTGGACCTGAACAGCACTGAGAAAGGAGACCATCTGTGGACCCCCTCACAGAAGACAGGAAGGATACAAGCAAAATTGTTTTGAAAATGTTGAGAATGCTTATCAGCTCTGAATTTGTGCCTAACTGCGGTGCCCACATCTGCATCCAGTTCACCCCTACTGAGGGGAGCGAGCGGCAGGCATTGCATCATGGTTTCCCACTTTTCACCAGCACATTCCCTGTGTTAGCCTTCCCTAGACTGGCACCATCCAGATCTGCTGGACTACAACCCCTATCACCACCAGCCACAATGACTGGGGATGATGGGGGTGGTAGTCCAACACATCTGGAGGGGGCGGTTTGGAGAACGCCGCCCTGTGTAGTCATAGGTGCAGCATTTGGGTCTGAAATGTGGTGGGCTTGACAGGCTTGGCTTTTCTTTGTTTCCAGCTGCATATTCCCTGTGGTTTTTCTGACCCAAGAATTCCATAGACATGGGCCTTGCACCTATTAAAAAGAAGACAAAATATGCTCAGTCAGTATACTGCCATTGATTTCCACAATGCTTAGATAGATTTATCCTGGTCTAGAAACCCGCCCTTCCCTTAAACCTTTGGGAGAATTCATGATTCTAGAGGCTTGAATTGGATGGGCAGACTCCCTGGGGATTTCCTGAGTGTCCTGTTGATAGAACATTACTTAAGCTATTGGCCAAGGGTGGTACCTGGGGCCCTCCAACAGAGTGACTCAGTTATTTATCAGCCCCCCTTTGTGTGAATGCTATCACAATCCAGGCAAAAGGTGACTCACCCCCTGCCTAAATCCAATCATTCCTTTGGGGTGTGTGTATGTGTGTTTTCTTCCTCAGCATGGGAAGTGACTTCAGCCAACAGGAATAGAAGCACACATGACCCCAAATTTAGCCATGCTCTCTCTAACCAACCATGATGCATTGCCAACCAGCGGCTTCAAGAGATTTGCCTGTTGTTGTTCTTGAAAACTGAATTTTTTTGCAGCTGATTTTTTTTTGCAGATTTATTTATTTATTTTGCAGTAGGCTCTAGTCCACAGAAAGATTTTTTTGCAACCCATTTGGAGAAAGCTAAGTGGTTCCCGAGGAAGCAAAGTCCTTTCCGAAAAGCGTTGGACATAATAAAAATATTTTCAGGCACCTGAGAATATTTTCTCTTCTGTTTTTGGGACACATAAGTGCCTTCCCCTCTTGCTGTTTCCTTCTTTCCTTCCCCAAGTCCCTCACAGTGCTATATACGGTCTTCATGGGATGGGATATAAATGCATAGCACTGCATACCTAGCAGCAGAAAAAAACTAGGCAATTACTGTTCTGCTTCTTAACCTTATTTTCGTAACCCAAAGAGAGGGATTTTTCGCATGCATCGGTGTTATCAAAAGTGAAACTGATGTAGGTTCTACTTTGGGTTGCAGAAACAATGGAACTTACCTTCTCTTAATTAACCATTAAGGTCAGAATGCATAGCTTGGCTGACAGCTTAATGAATGAATTAATTTAGCAGTATAATTAAAACACACATACACTACACCAATAATTACCAGTTAAAATTGGTTTTTATGATGGATCTGATGCTCAGGGTCATCTAATTGGAGGGACCCTGGCCCAAAGCCCTGGGGCGCACAGCCCAGGACACCCCCGCACCATGACCACCAGAGAGTGGCAGGTGATGAGCGAATTAGGGTAGCAAAAGCCAACTCAATTTTATTCCTGTAGTCATGATGGTGCTCCAATTTAAGTGAGTTGAAAATGCAAAACTGCACATGCTCAGAAGTTGTTGTTGTTGTTACTGTTTTTAAAATCACGGAATTAATTAATTATATTTATGCCCCGCCTTTTTTCCTGAAAGGAACCCAAGGCGGCTGGCTTACATAATCCTCCTCCTCTGCTCCATTTTATCCTCACAACAACCCTGTGAGGTAGGTTAGGCTGAGAGTCAGTGACTGGCCCAAAGTCTCCCAGTGAGTTTCATGGCCAAGCAGGGACTAGAACCCGGATCTCCCGAGTCCCAGTCCAACACTCTCACCACTACGCCACACTGGCTCTCCATAGTTTTCAGTGGGTTGGGCACCACACAGCAAACTGCTGCGTTGGGTGTGTGTTATTTTGAAGAGTTAACAGTGCAATCTTATACATGTCTACTCAGACACAAGTCAGATTGAGTTCAGTAGGGCTTACTCCCAGGTAAATGGGTATAGGATTGCAGCCTAAGGGCACAATCCTATAGACAGATAAAAAGTCCTAGAACACCCAACATTCCCCAGCCATTCCCCCATGAAGGCTAGGGCATGCTGGGAGTTGTAGGCCTTTTTTCTGTCTAAACATGCATAGGATTGCGCCTTAAGTGTGCAATCCTGAATATACTTACTGGGGAGTAAGCCCAGCTATTGAACGGACATAGGTTTGTCTTCTTAGTATTGTAACAGATGCTACCACTGTTATGCTTTTTGAGTACGAGGGATGGGCAGAAGGTAGACTGAAAATTACTGGTAGATCTCTGGGTGATTTGCAGGACATCAGCAAAGGTTTCGGTCTCCCAGTTGTTTAATAATCACAAGCAAAATTGCCTGGGGAAAAAAATATCTCTGCCATGGCTGGTCTTGTGCTATTTGCTTAACACCAGTGATCCTCACCTGTAAAATATGAGTATTAGTTGGTCTGTAGAAGCTAATAGCTGATGGCCACACTGGCTGGGGATGATGGGAGTTGTAGTCCAACATATCTGGAGGGCGCCAGCTTGGGGAAGGGTCAAGGGCCACCGGCGGATTCTAGTAAAAAAAAATAAATAGGAAGTAGATCCTGGAAGTCTGAATCCTGCCCACCCCTGCTTTAGAATATTGTTAACCCAAAGGCCAAGCTCTGCTCTGCTTTTAAATCGGAGCAGGATAGGACAGAGACGACATAAAGCAGGTAGCAAAGAGCCATCAGCCGTTTTTAGTAGTGGAGAAAGCGTGTGTGTGTGTGTGTGTGTGGGGGGGGGTGCTCTGTGAAATGCTTCAGGGTAAGATCATAAGAGGAGCCACGCTGGATCAGACCAAGGGTCCAACTAGTTTGCACAGTGGCCAACCAGATGCCCACGGGAAGCCCAAAGTGGCATATGAGCACAACAACACCCGCCCACTCCTGTTCTCCACCAGCGGGCATACAGAGGCATACCGTATCCCAGCAAACACTTGTGCCTTCAGCCATTGGGTTTCATAAATCTCCAGTAACTACTTTCTCAGCTTTTGGGAGGTGTAGTCCTCCTCCAGCCTAATCCCAGGCGTGTTTACTGAGAAGGAATCTGGGATCTGCAGGGCTCACTGCCAAAAGGAAGTGCGGTTGGGATCACAGCCCTAGCAGGGTCTGCCCAGAAACAAAACCCTTAGCCATCTTCCATCCCCAGAGAGAGGAACTGGAGCAACCAGTTACAGCAGGGAGGGCTGGGTGGGGGTGGGTAGATGTTGTCTGTAGGCAAGGAGATATTTTCTTTCTCACATCCCTCAGCCTCCTCTATCTGATATGCAGGAATTTGGCCTTCAAGGCTGAAATTCATTTGCTAATTGAGGAAGGGCGGGTAAGAGGGAAGCGAAGAGACAAAGGAATGGAGTTGGGGGGAATAATAAAGGGGGCTGTGATCCAGATCCATACTGTACCTGCAAGCTGAGATCCCAGCACCAGGCCTGCGGTGGGTCACCTAGATCTGCTCTCTCTCTCACCCTGCTTTTTTAAGGGGTGATGCGCACCTTCCAAGGGAGCACCATGAGGAGAAGCAAAGTCACAGCCTGCACTAGTGGTGGCGCAGGCAAAAGATTGGTAGCGAATTATTTACAGCTGGAGTCTCCCCATGTTTACTCTGAAGAAAACTCCCAAGAAAGGGTCTGTGGGATGATAGCCTTACTGTAAACCCGACTGAGTTGGGGAACAAAGCCATACATGGCAAGTTTGATTGTAAGTCAATTCCAGTAGACATGATTTCAAATAGCTAGCTGTGCAATGAATACATACGGTCAACTGATGCCTTACTCAGGGCTAGCCAACCCGGATGTTTTGGACTACAGCTCCCATCAGCCCCATGCAGCATGGTCTGGGATTGTGGGAGCTGTAGTCCAAAACATCTGGAAGGCAACAGCCTTATTTTCTAACAGTCCAATCTTTAGCTGCATTTTCTCCGATGTAAATTGTCCCCACCCACTGGTTTTAATAATTATTCCTTGGCATGTTTGTTCTGGGTTGAGCCCAGGCCAAACCGCCATGGCGCGGGCTCTCTTATCCTGGAGTTACTTGGTCATCTGTGTCATCCAAATTGCGTGAAGTGATAATTCCCCTTTACTCGGCACTGGTTAGGCCTCATTTTGAGTACTGCGTCCAGTTCTGGGCACCAAACTTTAAGAAGGATGTAGACAAACTGGAGAGGGTTCAGAGGAAGGCAGCAAGGATGATAAAGGGACTGGAAACAAGGCCCTATGAGGAGAGACTGAAAGAACTGGGCATGTTTAGCCTTCAGAAGAGGAGACTGAGGGGAGATATGATCGCACTCTTCCAGTACTTGAAGGGATGTCACACAGAGGAGGGCCAGGATCTCTTCTCGATCATCCCAGTTTGCAGGACAGACTGTCAGAGCAATAAGACAATGGAACCAACTACCTAGGGAGGTGGTGGGCTCTCCCAATCTGGAGGCATTCAAGGTGCCGCTGGACAGCCATCTGTCAGGGATGCTTTGACCTGGATTCCTGCATTGAGCAGGGGGTTGGACTCGAATGGCCTTGTAGGGCCCTTCCAACTCTACTTTTCTATGATTCTATGATTCTATCCTACCAAGTGGGAAAGGAGAATTTCCCCACACAACAACTGCCAATGTACAGTAAAAGAATCCTCTGCCGGGCATCTTCTACAATAAATCCCAAGAAAGATTTCCGATTGTAAATCAGGGAGCGAGGCAAAGCACAGGACAGGATTAGAAAAATCAGAAATGCAGGGAGTCCCAACAGCCCCTATGTCAGGGCTCTCCAACCTTGGGTCCCCAGATGTTGCTGCACTACAGCTCCCAGAATCCCTTGCCATTAGCCATGCTGGCTGGGTATGCTGGGAGGTGTAGGCCAGCAACATCTGGGGACCCAAGGTTGGAGAGTTCTGCTTATGTGAATGTCACGAACTGCATGCAGAGTACAGATGAACTTCTTGTGGGGCCCCCCACAGCTCTGAAAGGCTGCCACATGGCTTGGGATCGCAACATATCTCCCCCTCCCACTCACCGGGGTGAGGGCTCAACACAAATAGCATCCTAGCATAGATCAGGGAAAGGTGGCGCTCTTTGGCTATTGTTGGACTACAGCTCCTATCGACCTCAGTCAGCACGGCCAATGGTCAGGGATTCTGAGAGTTGTCATCCAAAACATCTGGAGGGCACCTGGCTGCCTGCCCCTGGCCTAGACTGATGGTTCTCTTGGCAACCCAGAGAAAGCCTAACAAATTCATGGTTCTGATGGGTTATTTATATTTCACATTTACACACACACACACACACACACACACACACACACCACATCCAAGATGCTCAGTATGGCTTACATAGGGGCTATTACAACCATGTTAAGCAGAGTTAGGCCGAGAGACCCTGGTTTGCCCCAGTTCATCCAGTGAGCATCTTGACTGAGCAGGAATTTTAACCTGGATTCTAACCAGGTCCCGATAGCAATGCACCACACAATTACATTTACTGATGAGGGTCTGGATAGGACAGGAGCATTTCCAGATGAATTATGTTTATGGGTCAAAAAAATGCAGAGTCAGGAGCCAAACATCTGGGGTATGTGGAGCCAGGGCCAGCCCAGCACATTTTGCTGCCTGAGGGCAAAGGACAAGATGGCAACCCCCACCCTCCACCGTCCACCCTCAGGCCCTAATTCCACACAGAGAAACTGACTGGACTGGCAGTTGAAATTTACTTCAACACTCCTAACAGGAAAAGCATCCTCCGCCACCCACATCTGATTGCAGCAGGCTGGCTGAGGGGGTGCAGGGCAGCCTGCAAGGCACACACAGAGCTCTCCCCGCCAGCACTTGGCCACTGCTCTGTGCCCCCGCCCCCCTTTCTGCCGCCTGAGGTGCCTGCCTCACTGTGCCTAATGGCAGGGCCAGCCCTGCATGGAGCTGGTTGCTCCTGCCCTGCCCGCCTGCCCTCCTCTCCGAGAAAGCCAGGTAAGTGCGCCCGGAGTAGTGGTGGGGCCGAGCCTGGGCGCCTCCCCCCCTACCTTGCCTCGCCTCCGCGCCGCCTCCCACCTCGCCTCGCTTTGCCTCTGCGCCGCCTCCCCCCCGCGCTGCCTCCCCCACCTCGCCTCGCTTTGCCTCTGCGCCGCCTCCCCCGCGCCGCCTCCCCCCACCTCGCCTCGCTTCGCCTCTGCGCCGCCTCCCCCCCTTGCCACCTCCCCCCCTCGCCTCGCTTCGCTTCGCCTCCGCGCCGCCTCCCCCCCCCGACACCTACCTTCTCCGTGCTGTTTCCGGAGCCCCGCCCGCGCTCTGTTTTGGCGGGAAGTACCAGGGCAACAGGGCTTAAACAGCCCTGTTGCTCTGGTTTCCCCCGGCCAAAAACAGAGCGGGGGGGTCCCTTTTCGGAGGAGGCGTCGGACTGGGAAGGTAGGTGGGGGGGGCGGCGGCGGCAGCGGCAGCGTGCGGGGAGGTAGTTGGCTACGTGCATTAACAGGCTCTTGTGGGCCCTGGTGTGCTATTTTTGTTGATGCCCTCTTCCTCAGCTCTGGGGGCAGGCTGTGGTCCCTAGCCATGGGACATCCTTCCTGGCACACACCACCCCCTAGATAATGTCCCTATCCTCCAGATAAGTCCCCCTGTCATTGCTGGAGGCTCTTCTGTGCTTGCTGGATTCAAGCCTTCCAAGGGTCCCTCTAGCCTAGCACTGCGTCAATGACAATGGTGAACCAGTTGGCCCTGGGAAACTCACCAGTCATTCAAGATGGAACTGGCCATCCCCTCTTGCTCTGCCCTGGCACCTGGGGGCTGCCATCTGACAGTTTCCCCCTTTTCTGCATCTATGCTGGTTGTGCAGTCTGTCTTGTTAACACAGGTCTTGTCAGTTTCAGCAGAAGTCTCTACTGTCATTCATTCAAGTTGATTTCTATCCCACCTTTCAACAAAAGCTTCCATAGGGGGATACACCTAAAGGGTACCGGATCCAGGATCTTCCTTCTGCAAGACGAGGGCACCTTCTGTGTGAGGAAGGGCCTGGCTTGCATAAGGTGCCTCTGCCTGATTTTGGGGGATCCCCCTCCCCCCACCACAGTACACCCCATTCAGCAGGTTCTCCTGACTCTCTTGTGTAGTAGCCTTTTCAGGGGACTAGACGGGCTGTCTTGGGAAGGAGGGGGCAGGGAAGGCCACTTCTGTCAGCGTGGTTGATCCAGTCTAAATCTGGATCCAACCCAAAATGTTAAAATTCCACATTAATACAATAAAATTATTTTAAATCACAGGAAAGAATAACAACAGGGGAAACTAAACTGACAAAATCCATTTAATAGCAGGAAGTGAAATTGACAAAGCACTGGCGCCATGTTTTTCCCGGTAAGTACATGTGGAGAGAGCCAGTGTGGCACAGTGGTGAGAGTGTTGGACTGGGACTCGGGAGATCCAGGTTCTAATGTCCATTTGGTCATGAAGCTCACTGGGTGACTTTGGGCCAGTCACTGACTCTCATCTTAACCTACCTCACAGGGTTGTTGTGAGGATAAGATTGAGAGGAAGAGGTTTATGTAAGCTGCCTTGGGTTCCTGCAAGAGGAAAAAAGGCAGGGATATAAATTAAACAAATAAATAAAATATATCCCATGATTTACATTGGTAGTACAATCATGATCTCAGTATACCTAATTATATGGAGTGCCGATGTGATGTACTGGTGAACCTCAGCTAATCACTATCTTTTCCCCTAACCCAGTGTTCTCCAACCTTGGGTCCCCAGATGTTTTTGGCCTACGCTGGCTGGGGCATGCTGGGAGTTGTAGGCCAAAAACATCTGGGGACCCAAGGTTGGAGAACACTGCCCTAGCCTATTTCACAGGTTTGTTGTGAAGGGAAAAGTAGGAGAACCCCAAGAATGCTGCCCTCAGCACCTTAAAGGAAGAGTGGAATACGTGTACTCAGTCCTTTGTTGGGCTGTGCCGTGTAGCATTATCGAGATCAGTTTCCCCCAACCCTGTGCATCCCAGATATGTCAGACCACAACTCCTACCATTCCCCAGCCAGCTCGGGGATGATGGACATTGTAGTCCCACACATCCAGGGGCACCAGATTGGGGAAGGCTGACCCACAGTAACACTGGTCTCAAAGCCAGTGCTTTAAATTTTTGTATGTTTTATTTTTGTTGTAAGTCTCCTCAAGTTTTTTCTTCTTTCTGCAAAGGTTTCTAAGAGAAAATAATAATAATAATAATAATAATAATAATAATAATAATAATAATAACGACGATGACAATAATAATAATAATAATAATAATAATAATAATAATAATAATAATACACAACACAGTTCTGCTACTAAAGCCAAGCAGGTCTGGCCCTTAAATTCCTTTGATAGGAGACTCTCCCAGGAAACAGGAGTAACCCTCTATGAGCTCTTTGAAGGAAGAGCAGAATGTAAAGTAAAATGAAAGAAGCTCTCTAGATTTTCACTTTCACATTCTGGAGATCCGGGTTCTAGTCCCCTGCTCGGCCATGAAGCTCACTGGGTGACTTTGGGCCAGTCACTGACTCTCGGCCTAACCTACCTCACAGGGTTGTTGTGAGGATAAAATGGAGAGGAGGAGGAGGATGATTATGTAAGCCACCTTGGGTTCCTTGCAGGAAAAAAGGCGGGGTATAAATATAATAAATAATAATTTTAAAAAGGCCTACAACTCCCAGCACTCCCCAGCTGGCATGGTTGGCTGGGGAATGCTGGGAGTTGTAGTACTTTCCCCCCCCTTGTCCAAACATGCCTAGGATTGAGCCCTACAATGTGTTTCTTTTGAGGACAGTTTCTCAAACATTTCAAGCTTAGCCTCGCCCTCTGAACATATTCCATCTTCTGTGCCACCCCAACCCAGCGCCAACCATCTGTCTCACAGAGAATTAGGCAATTGGAAGAGCAGGCACCCCCCACAAATACAATCTGAATTGATTTCCACAGGGGTAGCTGTGATAACCTGTTGCAGACAAACCAACAAAGGGTTTTGTGTGGCACCATAATGATGGACACATTTATTAGTGCATAAGTTTTTGTGGGCCAGAGTCCACTGCATCAGATGCATGGAATTGTTCTCCTGAGTTGGCAGTTGGATATAGAGGGGACAGAAAGGTAAACAGCGGAGCCAAATGGCCATGAAATTCAAAAAGTACAATTTACAACCAGTCTAGGTAAAGCTTAAGCATATATACAAGAGCAGCTTGAATGTTCACTGTCTTTACCTTGTAGACATTTAAGATTTACATGTCGTAGACTTTACTTTTTGCATTTCATGGCTATTTGGCCCTACTGTTTACTTCTTTTTCTCTCTACAACCATGGGATGTATCCAACGTTAGTCTAACTTAAGTCCCATTTCAATAGGGATGCCATAATTATCACCCTCTTTAAGAAGGGTGATAGAACAGACTGTGGAAACTATCGGGGCATTTCTCTCTTGGCAACCGCAGGTAAAATATTTGCTAGGATTCTCGCAAACCGTCTTCTATCTATTTCAGAAGAGATCCTCCCTGAAACTCAATATGGTTTCCGCCCCTCTAGAGGGACAGTAGACATGATTTTTACTGCACGTCAGCTCCAAGAAAAATGCCGGGAGCAAAATCAACCCCTTTATATGGCATTTATCGATCTGGCTAAGGCCTTTGATACTGTAGACCGTACAGCTCTCTGGACTATCCTTATGAAAATTGGATGCCCCAATAAATTTGTGAATATCTTGCGACTTCTCCATGACAACATGACGGCAACGGTTTTGGACAACAACGGCTCTCATGGTGCTCCATTTAAAGTGGGATCAGGTGTTAAACAGGGATGTGTTATCGCCCCAACATTATTTGCCATTTTCATCGCCATGGTTTTACATCTTGTCAAGGGGAAACTTCCCACCGGTGTGGGAATTATATATCGAACAGATGGAAAGCTTTTTAATCTCAGCAGGCTGAAAGCAAAAAGTAAGGTAATTACAACCTCCGTTGTGGAACTTCAGTATGCTGATGATAATGTGGTCTCCGCACATTCAGAGGATGATCTCCAAACTATCCTAAATGCTTTTGCAGAAGCATACGAAAAACTTGGTCTCTCACTTAACATCAAAAAAACCAAAGTGCTTCATCAGCAAGTGCAAGCCAATCCTTTGGTGATGCCATCTATCCAGCTTGGCGGGACAATACTGGAAAATGTCGATCATTTTCTCTATCTTGGCAGCTATCTTTCTGTTACAGTTAACATCGACAGTGAAATCCAGCATCGTCTGAGCTCCGCAAGTGCCGCATTTTCTCGAATGAAACATAGAGTGTTCGAGGATCGGGATATTTGTAAGAAGACCAAAACACTGGTTTATGAAGCCATTGTATTACCAACTTTATTGTATGCCTGCGAAACATGGACTATCTATAAATGTCACTTCCACCTCCTTGAAAGGTTTCATCAACGTTGCCTCCGGAAAATCCTGCAAATTACTTGGGAAGATAGGCGAACAAATGTCAGTGTACTGGAAGAAGCAAAGACTACTAGCATTGAAAAAATTATCCTTCAACGCCAACTTCAGTGGACCGGTCATGTTGTTCGAATGCCTGACTGCCGTCTCCCAAAGCAGTTACTTTACTCCCAACTCAAGGATGGAAAGCGGAATATCGGTGGTCAATATAAGAGGTTTAAAGATGTTCATAAGGCTAATCTAAAAAAATGCAATATAAGCATCGAAAACTGGGAAGCTCTGGCCCATGAACGATCTAAATGGAGGTTGGCCTTTCACAAAGGTTCCATGGACTTTGAAGAAGCCCGAGTGCAAGGTGAAAGGGAGAAACGTGCTAAGCGAAAAGCACGTCAAATGAATCCTTTACAGGACCATCTTCTATCTGGTAACCTGTGTCCTCACTGTGGGAAGCTGTGTGGATCTAGAATTGGCCTCCACAGTCACTTACGGACCCATCGCTAGAGTCTACACAATCTTCTTTAGAATTTCCTCCTTTTATCCCGGAAGACAATCTTACTCGGTCACGAGTGATCGCCTGATGATGATGATGATGTAAATAGGACTAGTGTTGACCCAAAATGTGTGATTTTAATGCTGCTCTTATTATATGGGTTGTTTGGGGTGTTTCTCTCTCTCTCTCTTGTGCTTCATGGTTTTATGTGAAGTTTTAGTGTGTGTGTTTTTATTATTGTACATTGTCCTGGGTACCTGGTAAGTGGTGTCAGGCACGATTAATCAATCAATCAAATAAAGAAATAAATACCAGTGCCAACAGAAGATAACACTTCATGCATCTGATAAAGCGGCCTCTATTATTCCACAAAAGCCTGTACCATCATAATAATGTTACTCTTTTTTAGGCTGTCCTGACAGTCTAAAAGGACCCAAATTGGACTCTAATTTGAAGTTCCTCTCCTTGGGGTGGGGTGGGGCATTCAACTCACCAATATTTTTGGCTGGTGAAAAAGGAAGGCTCCAAGATCCTGTCCCTCACTGATGATGAAGAAGACAATAGTACTAATAATTCGATGTCTGGGTTTGCCCTGTAGCTGAAGCTCTCAGTGCAGCCAATGATAACCACCTTAAAAAGATTTTTAAAGAAGTTTTTAAAGCCCCATGAATTCTGCACAGTGCACACGCAACACGCCCTCTCCCTCGCCCCCCCCCCCCCACTTAAGGGAGACCAACTCCACACTTTCGAGTAGAGAGAGCGACTGCTTTGGCGGTGGGGGCGGCCTGTTGAAGAGGGTGCCGTTTCTGGTTCTGCCTGGACGGAGTGGCGGGGGCGGTGGGGTTTTTTTTGTTTTTTGTTTGCGAAAGTCTTCTCGGAGGGGCCCCCGGGCAAGTCAGGCTTCATTGTCTCGCACCGCCTGCGGTTCCCAGCGGGGATTGGGCTCCTACCTCCATGAATATCAAAGGGCGATATCGGGAGGAGAAGGAGATGGACCATTGTTTGGGGAGGGGGGGAGCGGGGAGCGCTCGGACCCCCGCGCGCTTCTCATTAACATTCACACTAGATTAGATCAGAAGAGCCAATTAGTGCTGATGAAAGGGCGGGGGGGGGAGAAAGGGAGAGAGAAAGAGAAGAGGATGCGACAAGACAGCAGGGTTGCAGCCAGATCTCGCCTTCCACCCCGGCCATCATTTTAAAGGGAATGGTCCTGGATATTTTAAACACGTCCTTTGTTGATGGGTTGGATGCAAGATCTGCCTTCCACGGGAGAAGGGCTCTCTTCCACCTGATTTTTGGAGGAACCCCTTGTACCGCAACTCACTGTCACCTCCTGATTCCCAGTATAGCATTTTCAGGGGGCCAGAGGGGCTGCCTTGGGAAGGAGGCGTCGAGGAGGTCCACTTCCACCAGCACAGTGGATCCCGCGTTAATCTGGACCCAACCTGGTGTTTCCATTTTGTGTTGATGATTTTATTCATTCATTTGTTTGTTACATGTATATCCTGCCTTCCCCTCACCCCGCCTTCCCCCTACCCCCACCTCCCAAGTTGGCATACATGATCCTCCTCCTCTCCATTTTGTCCTCACAACAACCCTGTGAGGGAGGTTAGGCTGAGAGTCCGTGACGCAAGTGAGCTTCATGGCCAAGTGGGAACTAGGCAGCCCTGGATTAACCATTAAGCAATATAAGGAGTTAAGGACATGCTTCGGACATCAAGGGAAGGGGGGGGGGCACCACAGAGTACCACAAATTTTTGCATTTGCATTTTTCCCCTTATAATATTTTTATTAAAAAGTGCATAAAACAGTGATGAAATTTGTATTTCTTTCTGTCACCCTAGTTCTAAGTAAGTGGTTGGCTTATATTGCTTGCTGCTATTTAGTGTTAAATAAATATAATTTTAAAAACCAGTTTATATTTAATATAGTTGTGTGTTCTGGCGTGGGGGATGGCCTTGAAGAAAACTGCGTTTTTAATGTCTTACTTCACCTTCAGCACTTATTGAGTCTAAATGTCTTGCCAGCTAAGCAATGGAAGGGCCGAGGGGGCACCATTATTGGGCTGTGCTTAGGGCATCAGCTGGCCTTAATCTGGCCCTGGGACTAGGGTCCGGGTTTGTTTATTTATTTATTTTATGTATTTATTATATTTATATCCCGCCTTTTTTCCTGCAAGGAACCCAAGGTGGCTTACATTATCCTCCTCTCCATTTTATCCTCACAATAACCCTGTGAGGTAGGTTAGACAACCCTGTTGGGCTTGTGCCATTTCGGAATGGGATTTCCAGTGGGATGTAATGGGTTTCCAGTCTCTCAGTCCTCCAGCAGAACTCTAAATACTTTTTAATGGATGCCATGTCCATCACTGCGGTGTTATTTTCCTTCTCTATGGTTTCCCCAACTCTCAGTCTTCTAACCGCTATAACACTCTGGGGAGGATCCCCCGCCCCAAGGCTGTGAGCATTATCAGGTCTAAAAAACCCCAGAGGGCTCCTCTCAAGAGCTGCAGCTGGTGACCCTGTCCCGCCCCACTTCCAGCTTTGACAGTGCACTCTTATACAGGCCTACTCAGACACAGGTCCCGGTAAACACATATAGGACTGCAGCTTAAAAGTTACAAGAGGATCTCTGCAGGCTACGGCCCTGGTGACAACCTTAAATTGCTGCCCAACCATCTTCCCCTTTGGGAAGCATAGCTGGCTGGGGCATACTGGGAGTTGCATGGCTTTTTCCTGTCTAAACATGCATAGGATTGAGCCCTTAGTGTATTTTCCCCTTCTCTTTCAGTCCAAATGTATGTGTGAATCCTGCCTTCCTTCCAAGGAACTCGAGGTGCCGTATATTGTTCTCTCTCCTACTCCCAGTTTAAACACGCAACAACCATGTGAGGTAGATCAGGCTGAGAGATAGCTCCTGGCCCAAAGTCATCCAGTCAGCTTTGTTGGCCAAGTGGGGATTTGAACCTGGGGTGTCTCCAGCCCTGGTTGGACACCCTAACCACTACACCACACTGGTTGGCATGGTTATGCACTGTGTTAATGATTGAAAGTGTGGGAGCAAAAGGAATAATTAAAGATGGAGTCAATTGTGGTATCATAGAATCATAGAATCATAGAAAAGTAGAGTTGGAAGGGGCCTACAAGGCCATCGAGTCCAACCCCCTGCTCAATGCAGGAATCCAGGTCAAAGCATCCCCGGCAGATGGCTGTCCAGCTGCACCTTGAATGCCTCCAGAGTGGGAGAGCCCACCACCTCCCTAGGTAGTTGGTTCCATTGTCTTATTGCTCTGACAGTCAGGACATTTTTCCTGATGTTTAGGTGGAATCTGGGTTCCTGTAACTTGAGCCCATTATTCTGTGTCCTACAAACTGGGATGATCGAGAAGAGATCCTTGCCTTCCTCTGTGTGACAACCCTTTAAGTACTGGAAGAGTGCGATCATATCTCCCCTCAGTCTCCTCTTCTGAAGGCTAAACATGCCCAGTTCTTTCAGTCTCTCCTCATAGGGCCTTGTTTCCAGTCCCTTTATCATCATTATTGCGCACTTGTCATTTCTTACTCGTGGTTGTTTACAGATTGTTTAGATGACGCTGTGATCCTTCAGTTTCACGTCTGATTTTTAAAAGCACTTCCCCCCTTCTTTTTTTAGAGCAGGGGCGGGGGGGGGGATGGAATATTATTTGTGAAAGCGAAAGAAAATGTATTTTCCTTCTTGTGTAACTGGGATATTCCACTATAGCACAGTGCCACCTAGAGGTTAGGCAGCAGAAAATCAGGAAAGGAAAAGCTATTTGTGTAGAGCTCACATTTCAATTCTGTGATGAAACCGAAGCAGATACAGCGGATTAACGGCCCTGTGTAAAAGCTCTATACAGTACAACGTATTTGAAGAGCTCGCATAGTGTTTCCTTTTAAAATATTGTTATAATACCTATAGCAATGTTATTAAGGCAGGTCAAAATCACTTTAAAAAGAAAGAAAGAAAGAAAGGTAAATGGATTTGTGCCTTTGGTGTGCATCACCAGTACATAGACCCATCTAATTGTTTCCTTTACAACAATAGGCAGTCATATATAGGACTAGAACTTTGGTCAGAGATACAAGCGTGCTTAAGAAGTAAGCAATCCGAAATACAAGACCTCCCCTCCCTAAATGGTGCCCACCCAGAGTGCATTTTTCAGGGGGCTGCATGTGTCCTTTTCGTGAGACAATCTTGACGGCATACTCCCCTGCCTGGCTGTGACACCCTGTATCTGCATGAAAACACAAGAAGAGCCCTGCGGCTGAATCAGACCAAAGTCCTATCTAGTACGCGGCTTGCCTAAAGCGCCCCGTAGTTTTTCCAGAGCTCTGTGGAGCGCAGCTTTCATGTCCGCATTCCTCAGGCTATAAATGAAGGGGTTGAGCATAGGGGTCACCACCGTGTACATGACAGTGGCCACCTTGTCCTTGTCCCCGGAGTAGGTGGAGAGGGGCCGGAAGTAGACTCCGATCGCCGTGCCGTAGAAGAGGGTTACCACGATCAGGTGAGAAGCGCAGGTTTGGAAGGCCTTGCCCCGGCCTTGGGCAGAGGGCACCCGCAGCACGGCTTGGACGATACAAGCGTAGGAGACGAGGATGAGGAGGAAATTGCCGATGACGATGGTGCCCCCTTCGAAGAAATTCAGCATCTCACTGAGGCGCTTCTCAGAGCAAGCCATCACCAGCAACGGCTGGCTGTCGCAGAAGAAATGGTGGATGTTGCGGTGGCCGCAGAAGGAGAGCCGGGACATCAGAACCGTGTGCATGGAGGAGTGCAGGTGGGCCAGCAGCCACGCGACGGACACCATGAGGCGGCACCGCGTCGGGCTCATCACCACGCGGTAATGCAAGGGCTGGCAGATGGCCACAAAGCGGTCCAGAGCCATGGCGCCCAAGAGGAAGTTCTCGGTGATGGCGAAGGCCATGAAGAAGTACATCTGGGCCAGGCAGCCGGTGCGAGTGATGTTCTTGCGGCCTGTGCGCAAGTTGTGCAGCATCGTGGGGATGGTGGTCGAGGTGAAGCAAACATCCACGAAGGAAAGGTGGCTGAGGAAGGAGTACATGGGAGCATGAAGGAGCTGGGCATCGGAGCGGATCAGGAGGATAATTAGTAGGTTACCCAGGACATTTAGCAAGTACAGGGTGAGGAACAGGGCCAAGAGTGGGTGCTCCTGCTCTCGGTGACCGGCCAAACCTAACAGGAGGAAATCGGGCTGCCCGGTGTGGTTCTCACTTTCCATGGGTCTGGGCAGGGGAGAAAGAAACACAAAGAAATTATCTCCAGCTTTGTTACCATAAAGGCTGCCTCCTTGATCTCTGCTTCAGTTTGCCACCAACCAAGGAACTTGTCTGGTTTGCTCAGGAAGGAGACAGCTTGGAGTTAACAGCTGGATTTTATATATTTTTTTAAAAAAAACAGGAGGATCAACTATTCTCCGCTACTTTCTTGTTCCCAGTGGTCCTTGGGGCACTGCAACCTGAGAGCCTCACAGTACCTGGCAGAGCCCAGTTTGAATGTCTGCATCCCCTCCTCTCCCATACCATCTGAAGATGCCGACTATGCAGACATTCTGTCAAACTACAACATCCCCCTGCCTGCCAACCTGCTTTTTGCAACATCTTGCCTGATGAAGAGATCTGGAGATCTCGAAAGCTTGCACATTTGGGGGGGGAGGGTGACCTTTGAGTCAGGCCTTTTAATGGTATTACACTAATATGGATTTTGGAATTTTTCTCATGGCCAACATGGCTGCCTTTGCACTCCAATCCAGCCAGCCACCATCAACTGATACGCCAGCAAAGTTTCCACTCATTTTCCATCCAAACAAGGGATACGAAACGCATAGCCCAATAAAGATCAGCCTCATAGCTCATTGGTAGAGCATAGGGTTGCATCCACTTACTCATCCATCTGTCTTACAAATTACAATACATCTACTACTCAGTCATTTATCTCTCGGTCTATCCATTTTACAAGCCCATCCATACATCCACATCTGTCACACGCTGAAAAAAAGGCTCTGAAAAGGGTAACTGAGGCTGCAATCCTCTATCCTTTTAAAACCCTTACTGTATGTTTTAAATCCTTTACTGTACTTTAAATATTTGTACTGCTGCTAGGTTTTACATTGGCTTTTACTTCTATTTCATACTGTGTTTTAAACTTTTATAGTGTATTTTATGTTGCATTTTATGGTTTTTAATTGTAGTGAAACCACCCAGAAAGCTTCGGCTATTGGGCGGTAAAGAAATTTAATATAAATAAGCAAGCAAGTAAGTAAATACCCACTTACCCAGGAGCATGCCCAATTGAACTTAATGGAACTTACTTCTGAGTAGACAAGTATAAGTTGGCTCTGTAAAATGATCAAGGGGCCAGAGCACCTACCTTATGAGGAAAGGCTGATGTGTTTGGGCCTTTTTTCTTTTTTAGTTTAGAACAAAAGATGACAAAGAGAAGATGAGACAAAAGGGTTATGCATGCCCTTATCTTTTAACCCAGTGGTTCTCAACCCTTTTTGCCCCATGCACCCTTTTCACCATATGTCAGAATGTCATTCCCCCCTTTCCAAGTTTGACTGACTTAATCTGTGTCATACAATAAGGTGTGATGTCCTGCAGATTATGTACAATCTGTAGAATTGTAATTTGTAGAAAGATCAGTATTCCAACAGTTTGAGTCTGTCTTCCCAATTCCACCCCTGAACTCCTAAAATTCCCCCCCTGGGGGGGATTCCCCCCTGGTTGAGAACCCCTGTTTTAACCTGTGGGTAGAAAAGCAGCTGGGAGGGGAGGACAATTCTGTGTGGGGAATGGCTGGAGGGGGAAGGGTTAAGAAAGGTCTTTTCCTTTGGTATTGCTGGAACCTGCAGCTTTCATTCAAGCAAAAACAAAAGTTGAGTCACTGTTACAAACATCTGATAGGATTGTGTCCTGAACTAACAAACTTCCTTCTTTCCTGCATCCCTTCTTTTCCCCATTCTGAACTTGGCTGTCTACTGCAGCTGCCTCCTATCTCCTGCCCTAACATAGGACATCAAATAGCTCAAGCAACCCTGACAGATGTACCTCCAACTTTTTCTTGACCATCATCAAGAAAAGAGATTCAACCATTTCCTAAGGCAGGGGGGGTGGAAATCATTTTTGTCCTGTTATTTATCTTTTGTTTATAACTTGTAAGTCTCCCTTGAATGCATGCACAAATGAAACTTGGTATGTACACTCATGACATAGTTCTACATTTCAAATCCAGTAAAACACATTCCTTATGATGCTTTGATATGCACAGAAAGAAGACTGGAAGAGAGAGGGAATAAAAGTCTGGTTTGAACATGTAACAGAATGAAGTGGTAGAGTCCTTACTTGGTAGAAGTGACTATACCACTTCAAAGTGCAGGTGGGGATCACATTTTTGTATGCTCCCTACATAAAAAATAAAATAATAAAATCTCTGCAAGAAAGCCAGCACAGCATGTAGTGGGCTGGGCCAGAACTTTTCTCTGTGCTAGTTTTTATCCTCTTAAATGTAATGCTTTTCAATGGCCATGGTTGATGCATTTGGGCGCAAGTCACTTAGTGCAGAGTAATCAAATGATCTAGGTGCACATGAGAACCAGTTAATAGGCTTGTCATTGAGCATACACATTTACAGACATAATGAAATAAGTGAGTATGTCATAGGGCCATGCAGTTGTTGCTGGGATGTACACACTTAATTCCTCCATTTATATCCTGCCTGTCCTTCAATCAACTGAGTGGCTCTTTAATTATATAACTATTCTGTGAGGTAGAACAGACTAAGAGATAGCCAGTTGAGGTTGAACATGAGTCTGAATTTGGGTTTTGGTTGCTGTGCTTAATTAATGGATTTATTTTTTTTAAAGATACATATTGTATTGCACTGATGGCAGTGAGAGACCTCTGATCATCAGGCGATCACTCGTGACCGAGTAAGATTGTCTTCCGGGATAAAAGGAGGAAATTCTAAAGAAGATTGTGTAGACTCTAGCGATGGGTCCCTAAGTGACTGTGGAGGCCAATTCTAGATCCACACAGCTTCCCACAGTGATAATCCCACCTCTGATAATCATTGACTGAAGTGATGTGATATAATAAAACGTTCACAAACATTCCACCTGCTCAGAGAATGAACTGCAACAGAATGTTCGCAGTCCAGCTTCTGTGAGAGAAGGGAAAACTACTTCTTGGGCTGGGATTAATACCAGCCCAGACTTTAGGAGTAGGAGAATCGAAGTTGGGTAGGCTGGAAAATGGAGTAAGAAGTAGTTATGGGGCAGGGAGACCAGACAGATGAAGGATGGTTAATGGAACAAGTTGTGGTGTGGACTGAGAAAGGGAAATCTA
This sequence comes from Shinisaurus crocodilurus, assembly GCA_021292165.1. NCBI lineage: Eukaryota > Metazoa > Chordata > Lepidosauria > Squamata > Shinisauridae > Shinisaurus > Shinisaurus crocodilurus. The sequence continues at coordinate 20,523,841 of CM037881.1, forward strand.
ACTTAAGTGAATGGTTGACGGAGGAAACAAAGGTCTGGGGAAAAGCAGTATTTAGGGGAGACCAGGGGTTGAACAATAAGCAAAGAGGGCAGTATGAGAAAAACTCAGATGGCTCAGGGGGTAGTTTGATTGGGTTAAGACTGAATTTAACATATTGATTTGGCATGCAGACATTTAGAGTGCAATCCTGTGCATGTTTAGACAGAAAAATAAGTCCTACAACTCCCAGCATCCCTCCAGCCAGCCATGCTTGCTGGGACATGCTGGGAATTGTAAGACTTTTTTTCCTGTCTAAACATGCATAGGATTGCACCCTTAGCTCACTTTAAAAAAATGTTTTCATGAGTCTGCTTGTGATGTTATTGTTTTATGTTACTGTCACTGTTAATTGTCTTTGGGGCTTTTTGCTAAGAGGTAGTCAAAGACTGGGTTCAGAAAATACGATAACCCACACTCAAGGGTTGAATGTGTGTTGTCATTGAACTGTGGGTTGTTGTTGAAATGTGGATTATTTTGTTGCCTGAACCCAGCTGAGATAACAAACCATGGTGAACATCCCACAGTTCACAACCCAACAACAAACCAAGGGTTCTTTTCATGGGTTGTTCATGGTCAACAAGCCATGGCTTGTTAATGCAGCTGGGTTCAGACAACACAATAACTCATGTTTCAAAAACAACTCACAGTTCAACCACAACCCACACTCAACCCTTGAGTGTGGGTTATTGTGTTGTTTGAACCCAGTCTATAATCTTGAGAAACAATCTCCAGAAAGAAAGAAAGGAATATCCTTTCACCTCAACCCAAATATCCTTGCACACAATTGTGCCCATGTGTGCACACACAAATATGAACATATCCATGTGTTCACCCAGTGATCAGGCTGCTGATGCTTAGTTGGTGATAGTGGGGACTAAGAAGGTAGAGTAATTTTAGAAAACAAAACCCATTAGAATAGTTTGAAAAAGGTTGAAGGAAGGATTCTGATCCAGCCTCCCTCATTCTAATTTCCTATCCATTTCCCCATGACTTGTTGCTTACCTGCATGCAACCAGGCTACTACCACCAAACTGTCCTCTTCTCTCAGATTGTTAGCCTTCTAGTCCCAGTGTTCCTGGGGTGCTAAGAAAACCATGGATGCAGTGCTGATGTCTATAACCTGGGCAGCAGATGTTGTAGAGAAGGGGTACCTTCTCCTGACCTAAGCTATCCTCAGCAGAAAACAGCCTGGTCAGGATAAGGAGGGGTATATATGTCTGAGCTCATTGCTGATGTAGAAGTTAATGTAGCAGCCAGAGGCATGTAGTGCACACAGGCACTTGAGAAGGAACACAGCTAGGGACTTGTTAATGGAATAGACTGGGCTCTGTGGAATCCTGCTCCCCAAATTCCACAGACACTGGATGTCAGACTTGGACTTTGTGGGCTTAATTAGGCTCATTCCAGGAAACAATTAAAAAGAGGCCAATGATGTTCACTCTTGGAGTTGCCAGTCCACACTTAGCACCTGGCAACAGGCTGAACAGGCAGGCACACGACCTGACACCTGGTCACAGTCCTCCACGCTATGGAGAGATGTACATTTAGAAATACTTATATTTTAAACAGAAATACAACACATTTATTTATTTATTATTTATATTTATGAATTGCCCATCTGGCCAGAGATCCGGCCACTCTGAGCGATGTACAGTCCAATACAACACAAGGGGGGGAACACACACACACACACACACACACACACAGAGTATACAGTATCAATACATATAAATTAATGTAGGTAAATCTTATGCAAATAGGTACCCTCTTGTGTCCTCTTTTTTGGTGATGCAGGTTCTCTTTTTCAGTGATCCACAAGGTGCCACCCTACTTGCTTACACCTTTTGTTAAACCCCACCCACACCCCTGTATTTCTGTGGTTTCCGTTCCAGAGCAGGATGCTCCTGAAGGTGGCCGTAGCTCAGTGGTAGAGCACCCGCTTTGCACGCAGAAGGTCCCAGGTTCAATCCCCGGCATCTCCAGGTAGGGCTGGGAAAACTCCTGCCTGAAGCCCCGGAGAGCCATGGCTGCCAGTCAGTGTCAACAAGACTGGGCTAGATGGACCCACGGTGTGGACTGGAATAGAATCATAGAAAAAGTAGAGTTGGAAGGGGCCTACAAGGCCATCGAGTCCAACCCCCTGCTCAATGCAGCTTCCCATGAGGTGTCCTTCGCTGGTGTGGAAACTCTCCATGTGATCTGGAGGATGAGTGTAGAAGTAAATTTTGTCCAGGCTTCAGTTTGACAGAAAGGCCAAGAAAGGCAAGTCAGACCTTTCCTTGGCCTTCCAGGAACATGCCCTGACAAGTCAGAGACCTTCTATGAACAACCCTGAGGGCAAATCTCTCATGTGCCTAGCCCTAGCCTCTGCTCTGTTATGCTAAAGACTACTGTGAGCCATATCCCCCTTGCAAAAGACTACTGATTACCTTATGTAAAGCCATGATGGCTAGAAGATGGGCAATGTCTGACCTTTTGTCAGACCTAGGTGTTTCCTTTTGGAATTGTCTTGTTTAGCTGTACTGACTCATTGTTACCTGATCTCTCTGAAGTGTCTCCTTTTCATTCTTGTTGGCATTCCTGACTGTGCTCAGATGCCATCCCTGAATTCACTAATCATTTTAATCTTGTAGTTGTTTTTAACTCTGTTATTGTAACTGTTGCTGCTAGCTCTGCTGTTTGTTTTTAATCTGTGGTTTTAAATTTTATATTTATTTTATATTGTATTCTATGGTTTTAACTGTTGTAAACAGTTAAAAGAGCCAGTGTGGCGTAGTGGTGAGAGTGTTGGACCAGGACTCGGGAGATCCGGGTTCTAGTCCCCGCTCTGCCATGAAACTCACTGGGTGACTTTGGGCCAGTCACTGCCTCTCAGCCTAACCTACCTCACAGGGTTGTTGTGAGGATAAAATGGAGAGGAGGAGGATTATGTAAGCTGCCTTGGGTTCCTTGCAGGAAAAAAGGCGGGGTATAAATGTAATAAATAAATAAACCGCCCAGAGAGCTTCGGCTATTGGGCGGTATAAAAATGTATTAAATAAAATAAATAAAAATAAATTAATAAACTTTCCTCTCTAAGAACCTCTCCAAAACACAATGCAGTAGATCAATTTTCCACAGTGTGAGTGAGGCAAGATGTTACAGCAGTAGAGGTGGGGCAGAATGGGAAGTTGTCACTTGGATAAAATAATGAACCCACATATCAATTGGATTAAGGTTAGGCCATGTGCTAATCTAGAAAGATCCAGTGATGACATCTAATCTAGAGATGGACAGCACCCGCTACTGGGGTGTGTGAAGAGAGACTGTCCACTCTCTGGGCATGTCTGTATGCCAGTCTAGGCCTTGGTTTATGTGCTTTCTCTGGTGTAGTGGGTCCCTGCTTCAGCCCAAACATCTATCTGCCCCACCTGGAACCGAGGATGTCATCTTAGGTTCTGGTTGGGAGAGATATTAGGTTCCATCCCATATATGCTGCATCCAGTGGTTTCTGTTTGAAGCAATGGGACACCTAAAGAAAGATTACAGGGTGCTTAGACAACAACCTGGAGAGACCTTCCATGCGTTGAGGCTCAGAATGTTCACTGCCATAAGATGCCACCACAAGGTTCTTTGATGTGCCGCGTAGCTCATTGTCATGTTGCCCTTCACAGCCCCCTTGCGGAGTAGGTCACTCTTATTCCCATACCCCATTTGGAGAAGAACTGAAACTAAATACTTTCCAGGTGATCTGCAATTTGAGCCCAGGTTTCCTGGCTCTGCCAGTGTAGAAATAAATTTTGTCCAGGCTTCAGTTTAACAGAAAGGCTTGGAAGGGCAACTCAGACCTTTCCTTGACCTTCTAAGGAACAACCCAGAGGACCAATCACTCATCTGTTGGTTGTGCCTAGCCTCGCAGGGCTCTCCAACCCTGGGTTCCCAGATGTTGCTGGCCTATAGCTCCCAGCATACCCAGCCAGCATGGCTAATGGCAAGGGATTCTGTGAGCTGGTCCAGCAACATCTGGGGACCCAAGGTTGGAGAGCCCTGAAAGAGTACTGTGAGCCATGTCCCCCTTGCAAAAGACTGTACTGATTACCTTATGTAAAGCCATGATGGCTGGAAGATGGGCAATGTCTGACCTTTTGTCAGACCCAGGTGTTTCCTTTTGGAATCGTCTTGTTGAGTTGTACCGACTCATTGTTACCTGCTCTCTGATACTATTCAGGTCAAACAGAAGTGTCTCCCTTTCATTCTTGTTGGCATTCCTGACTGTGCTCAGATGCCATCTGTGAATTCACTAATACACTTTCTTCTCTAAGAACCTCTCCAAAACACAACGCAGCAGACCATTTTTTTCAACAACACCAGTCTCCCTTCTCTGTCCGTAGGACCCCCTTCCTAACTGGGGTTCTTCCCTTTCTGAGGCTTTCTCATCCTGATGCCATCTTAATGCCATCAAGAGTAGCGGGCGGGGGGGGGATGAAGGTGAGAAGGCCTGGTGCTGGTTAGTGGGAGGCAAAGGAGACAGATGATGGAGCAACTCAGCTGCAGTGGGATTGGGGAAGCAGGAGGACACAGGGGAGGGATGAGCCATGGCCATCAGAGCCCATAGCTCTGCTTCCCCCAGCCTGGTGCCTTCCAGAACTCTTGAGGATTACAGTTCCCATCAGCCCTAGACAGCAGTCACAAGAGCAGTTGGAATGGGCGGGAAGAGCTCCTGGAACTCCAGAGCGTCAAAGCTGAGGGGAGGAGGTGGGAAAAGATCACATTTGAACGCTTTGCCTACGGCTCCCCAAATGCCCCAAATCCTTGAAAAACCTGTTGTGAATTCTCTTAGGCAGGATCACCATACAAGCGGGAAGCATTTGTATTCACAATCAAGGGTGGGTGATTCCGGGGGCTTTTGGTGCCTGTGTGGTCTGCTCTGGGAGGGAAGGAGCGAGAGGCGGCTGCCCAGGGCGCAGGGGCTCCCCGGCCTAGAAGGAGGAACGCAAACGCCACAATTTAAGCCTGTCCGGAGCGCAAGATGGCCCCCTATTGGCTCGTTCTGGAACAACATGCCCGTCACGTAGCAAAGGTCCACTCCACCACTAATAGTCCCTCAAATTCCAGCAGATAGCAAATGCAGGTTCACTGTTTGGTGCTTCGGGAATTTCAATTAGGTCTTCCCTGGAGTCCTTTTTCTCTGCAGCATTTCGAGATGGTCACTGAGCCCCTGTAGATTGGCTTTCTCCAACCTGGTGGCCTACAGATGTGTTGCACTCAAGTTCCCAGAACGCCCCCCCCCCCCAGCTGCCTATGCTGGCTGAATTATTTGAGCAGCTGTAGTCCCAACACATCTGGACGGTTCCAGGGTGGGGAAGTCTTCTGTAGAGTCCTGTAGCTCCCAGATCTCTTGATTCCCAGCTCATTCCACTCTGTTAAGATAATTCCATCTTCGCAACAGATAACAAGGAGAAACATTGTGAGGTCCTGGAGGGAAAAAGACAACAACCAGTGACACAAAGCCACTAGGTCAAGAACTGGTGTCCCCCACCACATACAGCCTTCCCCAACCCTCCAGATGTTTTGGATTTCCATCAGCCCTAGCCAGCACGGTCAGTGATCAGGAATGGTGGGAGTTGTAGTCCAAAACATCTGGAGGGCACCAGGTTGGAGAAAGCTCCATTACAGGGTGATGAGACAAGAGCAGATCAAGACAATACAGTGTGCTACTGAAACAGAATTGAGTTCAGGATGGGGGTGTTGGGCAAGAGACCATTGGTGCACCCCCTTAACTGGCCACGTGGGGAGGAGGTGGGGTGGAAAAACTGAGAGCAGCCCAGAGTTGTTTCATGCAAGGAAGCCAAACCATATGCCAAGTCTGTCCCCCCCCACTCCGCCCTGAAGGTCATGTTCCAACTCTGGATGGCCCCAGGGCTCTTTTTGGAAAGCAACATGAAGCAACCATCTTGCTAAAGTTAAGCGGGTCTGTGTCGGCTCAGTGCCACCTGGCCCCCCAATATCTGCTGCTTTGAGTCCCATAACGGAAGCATGGCGTTGGTGGGGGGATGGTGTCTAAGAGAAAGTGGAGTGCAGGGGTAGGCAACCTAGTGTCCTCCCGAGGTTTTGGACTACCACTCCCAGAATCCCTTACTACTAGCCATGCTGGCTGGAACTTTGGGAAGTTGTAGTCCAAAACTTTGAGAGGGTACCGGGTTGCCTTCTCCTGGTGTAGTGAATAAGATGTTGGACTTATTTATTTTATTTATTTATTATATTTATACCCCGCCTTTTTTCCTGCAAGGAACCCAAGGCAGCTTACATAATCTTCCTCCTCTCCATGTTATCCTCACAACAACCCTGTGAGGTAGGTTAGGCTGAGAGTCAGTGACTGGCCCAAAGTCACCCAGTGAGTTTCATGGCCGAGTAGGGACTAGAACCCGGATCTCCTGAGTCCCAGTCTAACACTCTTACCACTATGCCACACTGGACCTGGGATCAAATCCCCACTCAGCTATGAAGCTCACTGGGTGATCTTGGGCTAAACATTCTTTGTCTCAGCCTCTCCTACCTCACAGAATGTAAGGGCGCAGTCCTATGCAAGTTTAGACAGAAAACAGGCCTACAACTCCCAGCATGCCCCAGCCAGCATAGCCTTTTTTGTAGGCCTTTTTAAATGTCTAAACTTGCATAGGATTGCACCCTTAAATTTTTTAAAAAGCTACTGCTGCTGGTGCTGGTATGTGCATGTGTATAACCGGGGTGGGCAAGTTGTGGCCCTTGAGATGTTGTTGGACTGCAACTCCCATGATCCCTCACCGTCGGCTATGCTGCCTAGGGCTGATGGGAGTTGCAGTCCAACAACATCTCGAGGGCCACAAGCTGCCCACCCCTGAATTAAAACAAAGAACAGTTTCATCATTAATTAATTAATCAATCAATCAATCAATCCAGGATTACACCCTTGGCAAAACTAAAGGAGGGGAACACCATATGGTGCTTGTGTCCAGTTTCCTTTTACCTCCTCAGCACACACCCCCATTGGCCTGAGGGCCCTGGCAACCACCTGCAGGGGCTAGCTGTGGAGGTCTGAAGTCCATACTCTCCAACATTTCAGAGATGAAAATAGGGACACATATGTGAATTTGTAAGAGGTATGGTTAAGCAACATGAAGGTGTGATCAAGAGGGTGTGGCCAGGCAACATGAGGGCGTGGCCAAGGGTATGGCCAGGTGACCAAAGGGCATGGTCAAGTACAAAAGTTATTAGAGGAAACACACACAATCTTATACAGTAATACCTTGGATTGCAAGTAACTTGGTCTGAGAGTGTTTTGCAAGACAAGCAAATTTTAAAAATAAATTTTGACTTGATAAACAAGCAACGTCTTGCAATAGAAGTAGTCGTAGGGATGTAACCGCTTGCCTCGAGCGGGCGTAGCGAGCCGAAATCGGCCCCGCTCACGCCCGCCAGAGACTCGCTTTGATATAAGAGTGTTTTGGATTACAAGCACAGTTCTGGAATGAATTATGCTTGCAATCCAAGGTATTACTGTATATTATAATTACTATGAAATCAAATCTATATTACCGTATATATTATTTTATAAGTGGCGTTTGTAATTTCTTTTACCTTACTTATACCCTTAATTGTTGATATCTGGTGTTTTTCATGGTGTTGATTGTTGATCTGGTGTTTTTTGTTTTAAAATTTTAAAATTGTCAGGATTGGCACAAATTCAACAGGTGAAGCTTTGTGACTACACTTTGGCTGTCATGCGCTGCCCCTTCAAGCCCTGTACGGGGTTGAGGAGGTGGCGTGTGGTGGCGGGCAGGGGGCCACGCTCTGATTGGTCTCCTCTAGATGATATCAATCAGAGCGTGGCTTGCCCCCCCCCCGTCCACCCCTGCGGTTGCTGGGCTGCCACAGCGGTGGATTGCCATGGCAATGGGTGAGGGGAGTGCACTCTGATCGGTCTACTCTAGAGGACACCAATCAGACCACGGTTCCCCCCTCCTGGCAGCCCGATCCTGGCAGAGAGGGGTTGCTCACGAGCAACTTCTCTCTACTGGGATCAGCAGCGGCTGGCCACGCCCCCACCTGCTAATTTAGCTGGGTGTGGTGGCAGGCGGCGAACATCACTTCAGCCTACTCTTGAGTAGGTTGAAGCGATGGCTAGTCCCCTGTTCCCCCTCTCCCCGCCGCCACTGAGAAGCAGTGGTGGGGAGGGGGGAAACCTTGGTATGCCCGTGGGGTCCCCTAGGATACCTGCTGGAGGACCATGGGGGGGAGGAGGCGGCGGCACCCCACCTCGATGTGCCCAAGCATCTGTCAGGCACATCAGGGGTAGGGTGGTTTCCCAGCTTGCTATGCAGTGTGGCTTAGTGTGTCGTGCTCACCCTCCCATCGACTGGGTTCAGACAACACCATAAGCCACACTCACGGGTTGAGTGTGGGTCATTGTTGAAATGTGGGTTATCGTGTTGTCTGAACCCAGCTGTGCTAACAAGCCATGGCTTGTTAACCACGAACAACCCATGAAGAGAAGCCATGGTTTGTTGTTGAGTTGTGAACTATGGGTTATTCACCATGGTTTGTTATCTCAGCTGGGCTCAGTCAACATGATAACTCACATTTCATCAACAACCCACAGTTCAACGACAACCCACACTCAACCCATACTCAACCCTTGAGTGTGGGTTATCGTGTTGTCTGAATCCAGTCATTGGGGGTTCATAGGGTGGCCATGCGTCCTTCCTTACAGAGGGCTACCCTCTACTTTGCAGGTGTCCTCTATTTAAAGAGCTGTGCAGTCCAAGTCCAGTTTAAAGATTAAAAAACCATAAAGATAAAAAACCATAAGAAGGGAGAGCAGGAGTCTTATTTATTTTATTTTATTTAGTACATTTCTATACTGCCCATTAGCTGAAGCTCTCTGGGCAGTTCACAAAACACCCACCCTGGAGTTGCTCCAAAACACTCAGCCCCCAACAGGCACATGTGTCACACAGGCACACAGTCTTGGATGTAGTATATATTTCTATTTAAATTATAGTTATTATTTTTAAATTTACATCTATGCTTATAGATTAGCATATGCAAATGTTATGCAAATTGGTGTCCACATTGGTCCTCTTTTTTTGGTGATCCATAAGTGGCCGTCATGCCGATGCAGCTCCCACACTCTTCAGTGCGCTTGTGGAAGGGGCCAGGGTCTCATTTTCTAAAGGTACAATCCCATGCATGTTTAGATGGGAAAGTCCTACATGGCTGGCTGAGGAATGCTGGGAGTTGTAGGACTTTTTTCTGACTAAACATGCATAGGATTGGGCCCTAAATGTGTCAATGAGCTGAATGTGTAGATTTTTCTAACAGGTTAGGCAATTACCTGTCCTTCCCTAGAATCGCTGCTTTCTCCTTTTGCTCTGATCGCTCACTTGGGCCTTCCTCCCACAAGGCTAGTTAAGTTCATTGCTCTCCATGATTGCAAAGATGTTGTTGTCAACTTATTTTTAAAAAAGTTTCCTCATTAACTTCTGCTTGTTTGTTTATATGTCATCACTGGCTGGCAGGAGAGGGTAGTCTCCCCTTAGGAAATCTAGTAGAAAATTCAGTTGATTAGTGAGCAACTCTTTATGGGGCTCATTAATAGGGATTCTGTTGCGGTCCCAGCACCCCTAGATGCATGGCGCCTTAGGAGTTGTGGCAATTTTGCAGGAGGCAAAAGTCTGCTTTTAAGTGAATACGTGTTTTGTGATAGAATAGCAGTCACTGTTGCCTGTAAGAATAATTCAGACAAAGCACATTAAAGGCTGACTTCATTGTGGCATGATGTGATTTCATAGCAGAAGACCAGTCCTGGCTCCAGGTTTCTGAGGGCCCGTAGCCAAGACCTCCTCAATGGGTCCCCTTCCTCAGTGAGGGTACTTTCTCACAGCCATTATTACCAGCTGCTCTTGCTCCTCCTCCTCCTCCTCTTTCTCATCATTGCTACCACTTGCTTTTCCTTGGCAGGCAGAGGGCCAGTGGGCCAGTAGGCCATGTGGCATCTGCTGCTCCTCCTTCTCACCACCACCACCACCGTTGTCTGCACCAGAGGAAAGGGCAGGTGAAGAAGGTTACAGTAGTCAAAAGGAGGAGCAACTTCAGGGGGCTCTTGTCTATGGACCTTTTCTGGGGTGTGGGCCCTCAGCAGGTGCCCAAGCATGCCGACCCTCATTCATTCATTCATTCATTCTATTTATATCCCACCTTTTTTCCTGCAAGGAACCCAAGGCGGCTTACATAGATAATCCTCCTCCTCCTCCTCCTCTCCATCTTATCCTGGACACTGGTCCTGGCAAAAGCCCACTTCATCAGTATGTATGGGAAAGTGGTGGATACAGGAAAATGTATGCACACACACACACACAAACACACACACACACGGGTTGGTATTAGTAGAGAGCAAGTACTTGCAATAAATCAGGGCCTTCTTGATGCTGGGTGATAAGAAGGATGAAAACGGCGGTTATTTTATTTATTTATTTATTTATTTATTATATTTATACCCCACCTTTTTTCCTGCAAGGAACCCAAGGCGGCTTTCCTCCTCCTCCTCCTCCTCCTCCTCCTCCTCCTCCTCCTCCTCCTCTCCATGTTATCCTCACAACAACCCTGTGAGGTAGGTTAGGCTGAGAGTCAGTGACTGGCCCAAAGTCACCCAGTGTGTTTCATGGCCGAGCGGGGACTAGAACCCGGATCTCCCGAGTCCCACTCTCACCACTACTTTTCTAGCAACAGACATGCTGGCAAGCAATCTTAGCTAAAAGCAACCGAGTATGCAAAGAACAGACAGCACACATCCCGGTAGGACTGGGACCAGGGTTGGGAGGGAGGCAGCGTGGGATGACTTACTTAGCCAGGATGGAGGAAGCAGGTCTGTGCCCACGTAGGACAGGAGACCAGCACAGAGGTAGAGTTGATTGCAGGCAAAGGTGGGGAGCCTGTGGTCATAGATTCATAGAATAGAGTTGGGAGGGGCCTACAAGGCCATCGAGTCCAACCCCCTGCTCAATGCAGGAAACTAGATGAGGGGTCAAGTAATAAACAGCCCAGGCCTGACCCTGCTTAGCTTTCCACGCTATTAAGTAAAGATCCTGTTTAAAGGTTGCTGTTGTCCTCCATCTCAAGTGTGGTCAGACAAAACTTACTTTGTAACAGATTCTACCCAGAAGAAGAATGCCTGAATCGGACTTGTTCCGAATAAATCTGTAGGGCTTCAAATCAGGAGGGAATATTTCCCAGACTGAGAATATCTGCCAATCATACACGCTGAGGATAGCTGTGAGTGCAGGAAATCCACTGCTGACTCTTTCCTCCTTCAGCCACAGCTCATGTCCTAACTCCAGAGTTTCACACGTCAGGGGAGGCTGGTGTCTCCAGGGTCAGTAGGGCAGTGTATCCACGTCGGGCCTCAGTCTGCACTTCAGATGTGGTCCTCCAGATGTTGTTGGGACTCCAACTCCCATCAGCCCCAGCCAGCATGACAAAAGGTCAAGGGTGATGGGAGTTGTAGTCCAACAACACCTGGAAGGTCTTAGGTTCCCCATCCCTGGCTAAGCCGCAGTGTTCTCCAACCTTGGGTCCCCAGATGTTCTTTGCCTACAACTCCCAGCATGCCCCAGCCAAGAACATCTGGGGACCCAAGGTTGGAGAACACTGAACTAAAGGGTAGTGGAGCAGTGATTAAGCCTCAGGGTCATAAGAGCATAAGGAGAGCCCTGCTGGATCAGGCCAAGGGTCCATCTAGTCCAGCATTCTGTCCACACAGTGGCCAACCAGCTGCCCATGGCATCCCACAAGCAGGACATGAGTGCAACAGCACCCTCCCGCCCATGTTCCCCAGCAACTGGTGCACATAGGCACACACTGCCTCTGATACTGGAGGAAGCATAGAGCCATCATGACTAGTAGCCATTGATATCCTTCTCCTCCATGAATTTATCCAGTTCCCCTTTTAAAGCCATCCAAATTGGTACCCATCACTACCTTGTGGAAGTGAATTCCATAGTTTAACTATGTGCTGTGTGAAGGACTTCCTTTTATCCGCCCTGAATCTCCCACCAATCAGCTTCATGGGATGACCCTGTTGGCTTCTAAAATTATGAGAGGGAGAAAAACACCTCCCTGTCCACACCATGCATACTTTTGCACACCTCTATCATATCTCCCCTTACACACTTTTTTTTCTAAGCTAAACAATCCCAGCTGCTGTAACCTTTCTTCACAGGGGAGTTGCTCTAGCCCCTTGGTCATTTTAGTTGCCCTTTCCTGCATTTAGACAGTAGTGCAATTAGGTTATATTAGACTCTGAACTTAATGGCCTTATGCCCACCCCCACTCTTTAGACCAGTGTTCTCCAACCTTGGGTCCCCAGATGTTTTTGACCTACAACTCCCAGCATGCCCCAGCCAGCATAGCTGGCTGGGGCATGTAGAAGTAAATTTTGTTTAGGCTTCAGTTTAACAGAAAGGCCTGGAAGGGCAAGTCAGACCTTTCCTTCTACCTTTCAGAAACATGTCCTGACTTGTCAGACCCTTTCCTTGACCTTCCAGGGCAAATCACCCATCTATTGATTGGCCTAAACCTCTTTCCTTCTTATGCTAAAAGTACTGTGAGCCATTATCACCTTGGGAAAGACTACTGATTACCATGATGGCTAGAAGATGGGCAATACCTGATCTTTTAATCTTGTCTAAATGTCTCCTTTTGAATTGTCTCTGTTTCCTGTACTGACTGGTTGTTACCTGATCTCTATGTGATATTATTCAGCATAAATGGAAGTGTCTCCCTTGCATTCTTGTTGGCATTCCTGACTGTGCTCAAATGCCATCCGTGAATTCACTAATAAACTTTCCTTTCTGAGAATCTTTCCAAAACACAATGCAGTAGATCAATTTTTCCACAACAGGCATGCTGGGAGTTGTAGGCCAAAAACATCTGGGGACCCAAGGTTGGAGAACACTACTTTAGACAGTAATTGTATTGCTTCATTTTCTTCAGCCCTGCTGTGTTTGTCCCCACTTATCTCAGGTCTTCCCAAATCCTCAGGTGGGGGTGGGTGGGGATGACCTATGTCTCCTGACATAGGTCATCATACAGGGTGATCAAGGCCGTTTCAGTGCCAAAACCCAGCCTGAACCCTGACTGAAATGGATCCAGTTAATTAGTCTCCTCCAAGAGCATCTGGAGCTGGTCAGGAACCACTCGCTCAAGGGCCTTGCCCAGGAAAGAACATTTGCCACTGGCCTAAAGTTGCTAAGAACTTTCTTCAGGAGTGGTCTCACCACCACCTCTTTCAGGTGGCCTGGGACTACCTTGTTTGTCCCATGATTATTTAGGGCAGGAGTGGGAAACTTGTTTCCCTCCAGATGTTTTGGCCTACAACTCCCATCATTCCTCACCAATGGCTATGCTGGCTAGGGCTAATGGGAGTTGTAGTCCAAAACATCTAGAGGGCCACAAGTTGCCTACCCCTGCTTAGGGCCATCCCCAGAAGTTGTAAATAAGCCACTGTCATCTATGGAGTCAAAAGGGCCACCAGGTTTCCATGCAGTGAACATCAGATTAGCCAGTGGTGTAACTATGAGCACAATTTTGGGGGAAAGGGATGGAGTACACTCTGCCATGCCTCCTGCCTATAGTTATCCCAATTCCCTACACCACTGAAACTCTGTTCTCTTATGTAGAAGGGACCATCTCCTGTTCAGAGTGGAAAGTCTGCTTGTAGGAGGATACTATGTAGTTATATCATTTCCCTTGATGGGGATTGTATCATTATAACAACAATAACATTTATATCCTTTCTTCAAGGAGCTCAAGGCAGCATACATAGTTCTCATCCACTACCTCACAACAACCCTGTGAGGTAGTTTAGACTGAGAGATCACAATTGCCCCAGGTCACCCAGTAAGCTTCATGGCATGTGCTGATGTGCTGAGTAGGTACCCATATGCCACCACCTGTGGAATGGGTGCAGAACCTCTGGCCCGCAGGGCACCCCATTCTGGGCCGTGCCACCTCTGGAGATTCTTCCAGGGGGTGGGGCTTAGGCTCCAAGCCCAGCCCCCTGGAGGAAGCCCCTTGGGAAGGCATCCCCACTGCTGCCTCTGATCTGAGATCAGAGATAACACTGGGGGTTCCCCTGCTGATGCAGGCCAACAGTGGAACCTCCAGTGTTATTTCAGATCTCAGATTGGAGAGAACAGTGGGGATGCCTGGCAATCGAGGTTGGGACTTGCGGGGATGGATGGGCACTTCCCCCCCTCCACATGGGTGAATCCCAACCCCCACCGCCAACAAAGAAAAATGGGGGTGACATCAGGGGGTGGGACCACACCTCCTGACATCATCCAGCCAGCAGGCTGCAGGGCGCAATACGGCACCCCCACCTCAAAATAGTTCTGCAACCCTGACCTACTGCATTTACTCTTCTAACAGCATGTTCATGACCTCATTCCTGGTGATGTGTAAGAATGTAAGGGGACATAAGAACAGCGGTGCTAGGTCAGACCAAAGGCTTATCTAGTCCAGCATTCCATTCCTACAGTGGCACAGGAAAGCCAGGGTATAATTGTAATAAATAAACAAATAATTAAAATCTATTTATCTATTTATTTATTATATTTATACCCCAACTTTTTTCCTGCAAGGAACCCAAGGCGGCTTACATAATCCTCCTCCTCTCCATTTTATCCTCACAACAACCCTGTGAGGTAGGTTAGGCTGAGAGTCAGTGACTGGCCCAAAATGGATGTCTCATGTTCTATCCAGAGGCTATCAGGTTTCACTTCCAAAAGCAGTCCAGCAAGGAGTGGAGATCATCAGCTCCAGGAATCCCAAGATTAGTGACTTATAAATGCTTTGATATTCAAATTTGAAGCCAAAATGGCTTCCTTGGAATTCTAAGCATTGATTATTAACTTGGATTTGTCTATTTCCCAACTCACAATGGGCTCTTAAATCCCTGAACTGACCTCTGGATAGGAAGTGGAGAAGGGAAACAATAGAGTGATCCTTCCTTATTAGACACCCCAATTGTTGGACATGAGCTCTTCCAGCCAGGCATTTGCATTTGGACAATGGGGCTCCTCTTTCCGTCTCCATACAGAACAAAAAAATTACATGTCAGGAGCTGCTTAAAATATGCAGATCATGGGGGGAATTTCCCCTGGTAATTTACCTCTGGATTACTGCTGGAACTGGTGCTGGTTGTGGCCCCAGAGAGCCAGTGGGAGTTTGGTGTTAAATCGCCGCTTGAAGAATTGGAGGTACTGTAGTTTGCTTGGCTTGTCCCTGCGATATTTAGAAGAAAGTTCAGAGGATCTTACTGTAGAGCACAGGTAGGCAAACTGGTGCCTTCCAGATGTTTTGGACTACAACTCCCATCAATACCAGTCAACATGGCCAACAGTCAGGAATTATGGGAGTTGTAGTCTAAAACATTTGGAGGGCACCAGGTTATCTACCCCTGCTGTAGAGTGTAACTACACCCACTTACTTAAATCCTCAGCCCAAGTATATATTCTATTCTCTCAGGGCTCTAGGTATGGATTTCCTGCATTGATCAGGGGGTTGCACCAGACAGCCTGCAAAGTCCCCCTTGAGCTCCAGGATCCTGCGGGCGCTTCCAGAGGCTCCAGTCAAAAGACATTGTGTAGTAGCTATGCTGTCTTTTCCTCCTTAATGGGTTTTTGTTGGGGAGTGGTGGTAAGAAAAAAGACAGAATAAGCAGTAGGAAAACAGGGGGTGGCTACAAGTGGAAGACATCATTGTCTGGACACGGACACACACACACACACACACACACACACACCCTAAAATTCGGTGAACGAGACAGGGGTGTTGCACAGTAAAAGCCTTGTCTGGAAGCACTGGCCACAGGTCCTGCTTTACAGCGGGCAGCCCTCTCCTTGAAGGTCCGTCAGAGGACAGTCCTCTATTTTGAAGGCATCCCCTATTGAAGGGCTGTCTGGTCTCAGTCCGCTTTAAAGAGAAAGATCCAGGAAGAGGGAGAGCAGGGAGGAGCCTTGAGGTTGCCCATCAGCACTGAGCACCTGGGCAGCAGTCTGAGATGGCAGGTGCACAGCTCGCCTGTCCACCGTCCTCCCCACTAGGGTGAGACGGGTTTCTATTCAAATTATACTAATTGCTATTGCTATTTCAATTATACTGATTTCTAAATTTGCTTCCATTCATCTAAATTAACAGATGCAAATATTATGCACATCTGTGTCCTCTACTGTCCTCTTTTTGGGTGAGGCATTTCCTTTTTGGGGGGGGAATTCAAATGTGGCCACCCAACCCTTGGCGGCAGAGGTAGGCAGGCCCCAGGACGTGGCTGCACGGGGACATCGTTGGCCTGCACACTTGCCCAGCAGCACCATAACTGAAGCAGGGAGGAGGGTGTCCCTGCCCACACTGGAGATTCATAGATCATAGAGATGGAAGGGGCCTACAAGGCCATCGAGTCCAACCCCCTGCTGCTCAATGCAGGAAACGAGAGGAGGGGTCTCCCATCCAAGTAATAACCAGGCCTGGCCCTGCTTAGCTTTCCACACTCAGACAAGCTGAGCCAGCGTGAGCCACAGGCTTAACAGATCAAGACATGGTGGCAAGGCTGGGCAAGGGCCCTACGATGCACCGTGAGAGCAGCTAGCATAAGCCAGTGACTTTACTGGGCAGCCTGCTGCAGCCTGTGAGGACCCCTGTCCTGCTGCCAGGCATGCCCTCCATTAAGAGAGCTTTTCTACGCAAGGTATTTATTGTGCACTCATCATTCCCTACTCAAGGCTGTTTGTTTATGGGTTCTTCACTTCTGTTTTTAAAGGGCACTTTCTGGGAGTTTTTTTTTTCAGAACAGGGAAAATGCAAAATGCGGCATTTAATTGTGAAAGCAAAGAAAGCTGTGATTTGCTCTATTTCATTGTACCACAGCCCCACCTAGAGGTTATGTAGCAGAAAACAGGGGGGAAAAACGCTCCTCCTGTAGTGCTCAGATCTCATTTCTGCGATGAAACTGAAAGTAGATACAGTAGATTAACAACCTCATGTAGAAAAGCCCAGAGTAATGGTCCTCCTCACTGCTTGATCACTCTATAGTGGTGATGGTTAGGCAGTGTGTGTTCAGTAACACACACACACACACACACACACACAGCTAGATTAAACAACATGAGGCTGGTTTGTTTATTATTTATTTATTTACTTACTTAATTACAGCATGGTTGGGGAACCAGTGGCCCTCCAGATGTTGCTGAGTTACAATTCCCATCATTCCTGACCCTGCCCACACTGGTTATGCTGGCTGGGGTTGATGGGAGCCCAACAACATCTGGATTGCTGCAGGTTCCCCATCCCTAAATGGCATTTGCATCTGCCACCCAATAGCAATGTTCTCTGGGCAGCTCACAAACATAAAGAGTAAATTTTATTTTATTTATTACATTTATACCCCGCCTTTTTTCCTGCAAGGAACCCAAGGCGGCTTACATAATCCTCCTCTCCTAATTTTATCCTCACAACAACCCTGTGAGGTAGGTTAGGCTGAGAGGCAGCGACTGGCCCAAAGTCACCCAGTGAGTTTCATGGCCGAGCGGGGACTAGAACCCGGATCTCCCGAGTCCCAGTCCAACACTCTCACCACTACGCCACACTGGCGTACAGCATTTTAAACGACAAGGTCATTAAACCATCAAATTGCAGCGTTAAATAATAGACAGAGATAAGACGAGTTTCTCAGCTTGGCTAAAAAATACATGACATGTAAAAGGAGGGGTTACAATTCAAAACTTTAAAATTGCATATTTGAGAAGAGCCTGGAAGAATCTTTTTTAAAACGTATTCACCTGGTACCAAAATGACCATAAAGGCAAGCCTCTCTGGGGGGGAGGGCATTCCATAAAGGGAGTGCCACCACCGAGGAGGCCCTCTCCCTGGTAGCCACCTGTTCACCTGACTTCACTTGGTGGGGGCACCCAGAGCAGGGCCTCTGAAATGGATCTCAAGGCTTGGGTAGGTATATGTGAGAAAAAGCGATATTTCCAGTATCCTGCCCCCAAGCTGCTAAGTCAGCCTTCCCCAACCTGGTGTCCTCCAGATTGTCCTGGTTGTTGTTGTTGTTGTTGTTGTTGCTGTTATTGTAGAGCAAATTTGCCCTCAAACTTTTTCATTCGGCCAGGTTTGTGGACGACATAGGTACAGCTTGTGAGAGCAGAACAGTCTACGTTATTCCCTTCTGCTCTGCACTGCATAGCACCGTGGACAGTGCCGGCTCCGGGGTTTTTTTTGGGGGGGGGGACCCTTTGGCAAGGCCCCTTCAGTGGGCTCCCTCCCTCAGCGACTCTACTTTCTCACCACCATTGTGACCAGCTGCTCTTGCTCCTCCTCCTCTTTCTCATCATTGCTATTGGTTGTTTGCTTGACAGGTAGAGAGCCAATGAGCAAACAGGCAGCAGCAGCAGCAGCAGCATCTCCTCCTCCTCCTCCTCCTCCTCCTCCTCCTCGTCCTCCCCGCCACCATCATTGTCCGAGCCAGTCCGAGAGGCAGCTGAAGAAGCAGGTTGCAAGGGTGAAGAGGAGTAAGTCCAGGGGGCTCTTGTCTGTGGGCTCCTGCTGGGTTGTGGGCCCTCGGCAGGTGCCTGTCCATGCCTACCCTTGACGCCGGCCCTGCCCCTGAAAAACTGTACTTAGTTTAGGGTGTCTACCAGGGAGTTTAAGCCAAAGGAACATTTGACCTAATGAACTTCTCGAAAGCTTGTTCTTTCTGCTAATGAGTCTTCTGACAGCTCCTTTAATCTCATTATTCCTGAGGGTGTAGATGAAGGGGTTCAACATAGGGGTGACTACAGTGTACACGATGGCAGCTACGGTGTCCTTCCCACCTGCGTTCCTGGAGGGAGGCTGGAAGTAGACCCAGATGAGGGTGCTGTAGAACAAGACCACCACAGTCAGGTGGGAGCCACAAGTGGAGAAGGCCTTTCGCTTCCCAGCAGCAGAGGGCACCTTCCACACGGCATAGAAAATGCGGGCATAGGAGACTACGATGAGCAGAAATGGGGCCGAGACATCTATCAAACCTTCGCTCATCACTAACGTCTGAAGGGGTTTTGTGTCGGAGCAGGAAATTCTAATCAGGGGCAGGATGTCACAGAAGAAATGGGGGACTTCCCTGGTGACACAGAAGCAGAGGCGGGATGCCAGCACCGTGTACATCAAGGACTGGATGTTAGACACAGCCCACGAAATGGCTGCCATCAGGAGGCACCGCTTGGGGCTCATCAGGGTGGCATAATGCAAAGGGTGGCAGATGGCAATGTATCGGTCGTAAGCCATGGAAGCCAGCAGGAAACTGTCCGTGTTGGCAAAAGCAAAGAAGAAGTACATCTGAGCAAAGCATCCGCCATAGGAGATCGCCGTCGACTGGGACAGCAAAGTCTGCAGCATCTTGGGAATGGTGGCGGACGTGAAGCCGATGTCAGCGAGGGAAAGGTTGCTGAGGAAGAAGTACATGGGGGCGCGGAGGAGACTGGGGTCCGAGTGGATGATCAGGACAATGAGTAGGTTCCCCAGCAGAGTCAGCAGATACATGAAGAAGAAGAGCACGGGGAGGAGGCCCTGGAACTCTGGGCGGCTGGTGATGCCTAGAAGGGCGAACCCGGAGATGGTGGTTTCATTGCACTGCCCCATCATGGCTCAACTGGGGAAGAGAACAGAAGATATGGAGGATCATCCATGTTGGTCTCTCAGCCCTCTCGTGTTTCCAGATTCAATCCCCAGCATCTGTGGGTAGGGCTGGAAAAACTCCTGCCTGAAAGTCTGGAGAGCTGCTGCCAGTCAGTGGCTAGATGGACCAAGGGGCTTGACTGAGTATAAGGCAGCTTTCCATGTTCCTATGTATACTACAGAGACTTTTAAGTTGCACTCTGAATTCATGTAACGGTGAAGCCTCATGGGTCTGGCCAGTGCCCCCACATAAATTTAGCAGCATTTAAGGAAATGGATGAGCTTGGGGAGGGGAGATGGTTTCTTCTAGAATTCTCTTGGCCACTTTCCCAAGTAGTAGGGCAGAATGGTGGTGTGGAGAGATACTCCGGTATGTTAAGAGACAATAAAAGACACACACCTGCTGTGATGGAGGTGATTCACTGGGACTAAACCCATGTGTGACAGAGACTCTTTTGACCCCAGGGCCTGTGTGATATAGTGGCTAGTCTTTGCTGGGTTTGGAAAACCCAGATTCAAATCTGTGCTCAGCTCATGGGGTGGCCTTGGGCAAGTCACTACCTCTCAATCTAACCTGCCTCACAGGGTTGCTGGGAGGATAGAGAGGAGGAGGATTATGTAAGCCGCCTTGGGTTCCTTGCAGGTGCTTCATCTGTCTTTTTAAAATAAATTTATCTAAATTACCTTAAGGCTACAATGTAGCTACAATGTAGCCTCAATAAAAAAAATTGAGTTGATGTTTTTTTCAATAAAAAACTGTATCATTGAAAGCCCTGTTATTGTGTTCTTCTTTTAAGACAAAAGATGTTAATTAGTTCGGACAACTGTAGGAGTTGTTTTTACTAAACTAAAACCCCGGTATTCAGGTTTAATTGCAGTGTTGGCACTTTGAAATAAATAAGTTGGTTTTGTGTTGCAGTTTGGGCACTTGGGCTCAAAAAGGTTCGCCATCACTGACTTAGGTTCTTTTCCGCTGGTGCCTTACAAATGCTGGGGTATACTAAAGTGAAAGCAACCATTATCCAGTGTATTAGAGATACTGAATTCCAAAACAATTTGAGATTGATTGACCACTACCCCAACTATCGGGACTATGTAGGAGCATTTAAAATGTCAAATTATATGTCAAATCTGTTAATTCCCAAATGTAGGAGAGCCTTTATGCTAGCTAGATTAAATGTCTTCCCTTCTGCCCTCTTGGAAGGAAGATATAATAAGGTTCCCATTCAAGAGCGGCTATGCCCATGCAATATGGGAAGAGTGGAAACGGAAGCTCACGTATTACTTCACTGTTCTTTTTATTGTGACCTCCGAAGAGATTTTATTGCCCCTATTCTTTCCAAAAAACCAGGAAGATCTGAGGCATTCTATTTAAAATACCTTGATCAGATTGGAATCCCCAAGTTACTCATAACTTAGCACGCTTTTGTGTACCTGCTATCCGCTGCAGGAAAATGATGATAAATCAAGGATAGCATGCTTCTGAAGAGACTATATTATTGTTATGTTTATGACATTTCGTATTTTAGATATGCAACTTGTTTTCCTGCTCAAATTGGATAGTTTTTATAAATATTTTATAAATATTGTAATTGTGTTTGTTTTTAATTTTAATAGCTATTTTAATTTGTTGTTCTGTGCATTATAATTGTGTTTCAATTGTTTTAATTTTAATAGCTATTTAATTGTGTTTTAATTGTTTTTCATTTTAATAGCTATTTTAATCTGTTATTCTATTTGCTTTTCTGATTATTTTTTTAAAAAATGGGTAGCTTATTTAATTGTTATAATTGAAACGACTTCTCTTAATCTGCTGGTCTACAACCATAATAAACTGACTGACTGAGATTTCTCAAGCCCTCGCAGTTAAAACACACACACTGAACTATCTCTGAATAAGAATATTATAGACGACATTAAATATTCCCTTAGGATTACTGAATCCATATGATTTTGTCTACAAAATTCACCTTCTCATTTAAACATCACCTTGATTTTGGGATTTGATTTTCAGCCACAGGGGCATTTTCAAAGAACAGAAGCTTTCCCTTGCAAGGGGAATATTTGTGGCAAAATTCATGGCTTTGCCACACACTTGAAGGCAAATTATACACCACGGCTCTGTAGACACCAGCGAAGCTCTTAGCAGGAGGAGAAAGGGAGATTTTTCTTTAGGGGTGCCATTTTATATTTAAGGTGGTATTTTTAAAGAAGAAGACAAACATGGCAATGACTTGGGTGAGAAAGACTCACAAGTTGGAAGTGGTTTGAGAAAGCATTGTTTCCCCATACTATAGAGATATTTCTTTTGTCCCACTCTGTCATCTCTGATCAAACAGGTTTTGCAGGTTTTTGAAGCAGTATAAAACCTGCTTGAAAGAGAATGCTGGGGTACATGCACCCTGGACAATGAGGGGCTCTATTGCATCCCCTTTAAGACCTTCTGGGGGGAACCCCCCCAGAACAAAACACTCCACTGTTTGTCTCCAGCCTTAAAAATCAGAGAAGTTGTTCAAGAAGATGATGGGACATACCTGATGTGAGACTCAAGTTCCAATACATGAGAAACCCTCGGATTCTGAGTTGCATTAAACGTTTGCACTGGATGCTGGCTGAAATAAGGATGCACAACAAGGGGGGGGGCGCGAAAAAGCAAACATTGGAGCACTTTGTTATGGTGGAGCAGTACAAACTCTATAACTGAAAACCTCAGATGAGAACAGAGGTTTTCTCTCCACTCCTCCCTTCTTTCTTTTAAATCAGAGTCAAACTGTATATCAATGAGAAATTCTGGATCTGGCACCAGAAGCACCCACCAGGTTGGGATTTTCTGCAACAAGGAATCAGTTAAGAAGTTGATGACCGCTTCCTGTGTTATAGAATTCTTCCTAGGTTGGGAGCAAAGGTACTTAGGTAGCTCTTCAGAAGATCAGCCCTGCAAGCCAGCTGGGGTTATTTCAGTGGATAGGGGCAAGGTCCCGATAGAGAGTGAAAGCTGTGCAGATTGTACCTTGGGGAGCTTTTAAATCTTAACTCTTTGCTTGACTAAGATACAGAGGTCATCCTGTATGGCTGGTTGGAAGATTTCTATCCCAACACTTGTTAAGAGTTATCTTGCCCTGCTGTGCCACCTAGGGGCCATTTCACACATTACACGAAGGTAAACAGTTGCCTCTTAACCAGGGTCAACAGCCAATTACAGCTGCCAGACACCTTTGCTGTATTCAGACGTTACGATTTTAGGTATGCACTTAAAACTTCTTAGGTGAGATCTAAAAAAACAAAACAAAACAACAAGCAGGTGAAGTGGCCCTATGCTTGTCTTACCAGTTTGGCCACCGAAGGCTACCATTTCCTTTTTTATTTTTATGGGTAGAATTATGGAGTTGGAGGGGGGTCTTTGTAGGTTATGTGGTCCTTCCCTTGGTGACATGTCTTCTTAGCCTGAAGGTAGGCCCTCCCTCCCTCTCTCGCTCTCTCTCTCTCTCTCTTTTATAGATAAGTAGCAAGCGGACCCAGTTTCACAAGGGTTGGAAAATAGCCCCTAGTTTGATAGAGCGAAGCCTTCAAGCAAACTTGCACAGCTGTCACATTGTGCCTGCCCCATCTGAGTGAAGCCACGCCCACTGGCACCCCTAGGCACAGCCCCTCCCATGGTGCACCCCCACCACCCCCTGAGGGAGGGGGTCTGTGTACTCTATTTCCCTGAGGGGAATGTATAGCTCTGTTGGGCTACTAATTTCCCCCTGGCCTCAAACACTGGACTGTAAAGCAATGTGCTAGTTAGGGAAGTCTGCCCCTAGCGGCTGAAGGTGCTAATGCAGGCTTCAACCACAGGGACACATTTACATTAATTTAAATTAATTCATGGTGCCATCCAAAGTGGCTGCCCATAACCCTCTGAACTCAGTTACAGGCATCCAGTTGAGCGCAGGAGGAGCTTCCCTCGCCCTGCGAAAGACACAGAGGGCTGATTTTGGCCACCTAGGTCTTTTGCCCCTGCTCGTGAGGAGGAGGGGCCGAGGCCCTGCCAGGATACCTCATATTTTGGCAGGGCCTCACTCCTCCCCGCCCTGCCCCCTGGAACACCCACCCACCCCCAGCGCCGGCTCCGAAGTTACACTTGCAACTTCGGAGCTGCAGCCGACATGGAAAGAACTGCGCCGGCCGCGAGGGCAGAGGGAGGGCACTCCACTGGTGGAGATGGGACTCTGACCTGTCCTGTGGCTGTCTGTCTAGACGGTGTCTAATGGCCATGGGATTGCGCTCTAATGCATTTAAAAAACAAAATCACCCCAGGTGCACACTCCTAAGGTCCCCTTAGTAGGCATGGTTGGGGGGGGACGGGACTTTAAGTGCTGAAGTCAGAGGTAAATGAAAAGCAGAAACTACAGACAGGGATAATTACACAAAACAGCCATAGTCAAAAAAGAGGAAATGTATCACCCAAAGATCTGCATATTCAATGGGAGTAAGGTTCCGAGTAAAGTTGCTGAGAGTTGCACTGTAAGAAGGGCACATAATGATCTGTTTCAGGCTTTTTGGTTTTCTTTGTTATTATAAAAACCAAAGCACTGGGAAATTGCGGGAAAGAGGTGAGAACAGGTTGAGAACAGGGACAGAACAGTTGGAAATGGTCAAAATGTTCTTGCACTGCATTGAGATCTCCTGCCTTGTTAGTTTTTATATTTCATTGATAATTGCATTTTTGAAAACTTTTTATGTAAAACCATGCTGCAGATTTAATTGAAGGGTGAAATAGAAATGTCCATGATAGATAATAATAAACAGGAAAGAAAGGGCAAATTGTTCCTATTTCTTTGTAAAGATAATTGATGGCATGCAGGCTTAAAATGCGTAAAACCTTGATGTAGAATAATTCACCTCATTTCCCTATCTTTCCCCCACACAAATATTATCTGGGGGTTGCGTTCACACATGCATCTACATCTCCTGACAATTTGTGGCTGAATGTGTGATTGACCTCAAAAACTGCATGTTTTTCAATGCTCCCACACAAAAGAAACTTCTCAGAAGTAAAAAGATAAGTCCATCACCCTGAAAGGTTCTAGCTGTGTTTGCTCTTTGATGCACAAATTTTCTACTTACTGGGAGATCTTTCAAGCAGGGGAACATTACAACATGTGACACACACACCCATTTGCAATGTGAAGTGGTGCATTTAATTCTGTTTGCACCTGAAGACTGGTCCTGGATGTGTGAATTGCCTCTACTGAAACTCCGGTGATGTTTGAGCTGTTTGTTCTGTGATACATGCAAATTGTCATTTGCAACTGACAAGTGATGAACATGCACATGTCAATTCACTAGGGCTGAGCTACTGTAGAGAACACTTTCAGTGAGGAAAAGGGGCTTTCTGAATGTTGGAGGATATGGACAGAGGAGTGGGTCCTATACTGGTTAGGACAAAGCAGAGTTTTCCCCCTTATGCGCAGCCTGGTTATTGAAACGGGTTATCACCATGTGGGTTGCTAAACCCTGGTAAAAGGCTCTTTAAAGGAATGGATCGTCCATACAAGGTTTAAAACTAATAAAGACATTTATTAGTTTTACTTATAGTCCATTTATTCATATATTCAGGATGCATATAGGCAGATTAGAGTCGTTGGTGTTAAGAGTCTGCTTCATTGGAGATGACTGGTTGGAAGCCAGCTCAGACCTTGTGTCCAGCAGGTTGGCGAGGCAGAGAGAGGGAGTGAGCTGTCCACAGAGAGGCTGGAAGTAGGGAGGAGGGGTTATTTTATTTATTTATTTATTTATTGTATTTCTGAATTGCCCATCTGGCCGGCAAACCGGCCACTCTGGGCGATGTACAACATGATAAAATACATTTAAAATACATGATATAAAATACATTTAAAACAGTATAAAACAGTATAACTTTTAAAATCTTAACCCACCCCATATTCCTGCCTGAATAACCATGTTTTTAGTGAGCGGTGGAAGCTCAACAGAGAGGGGGCATGGTGGATGTCACTAGGGAGGGAGTTCCACAGTATGGGGGCCACTACAGAAAAGGCCCTCTTCCTAGTCCCCACCAGTCTAGCTGCTCTGGCTGAAGGGACAAGGAGAAGGCCATCTGTGGCAGATCTTGTTGAGTGGCCTACTTGGTGTTGCTGGAGACGCTCCTTGAGCGTTAGAAAACATGCACTCTGGGGATTGTTCAACTAACCCTTTCCTCCCACTGTAACTAGTGGTTGCATTAGGTCATTGATTTAAGCAGGCAATATTACAATTTCCATCACTGAAGACCCCCAAAAGCTTACCTTGGTTATGCTTGTTGGATTGTGTTTGCAGCCTTGTTCAGCTGTTATTCCAGAACCATTTCCCCCTACTAGTAAAGAGTGATGTCATCATTTAGCCATTCAGTTTTGGCCAGATGATGATGTCACTGAGGGCAAATGAAGCTAATTCAGAGTGAGGGCAATCCCTATTCAGGGAGAACTACCCCCATTCCATATTACCGTATATACTCAAGTATAAGTCTAGTTTTTCAGCACATTTTTTGTGCTGAAAAAATGCCCCCTAGACTTATACGTGGGTCAGCGGCCCCCCAGGACCCCCGCCGCCACCGCAAGGGACCGCCAGGCACCCCCTCCACCCCCAGGACCCCTGCTGCCACCCCAGACACCCCACCCCCACCCCCGTACCTGCACCCGCCGCCGCCAAAGCCCCTCCCCCGTCGAAGCCGCGCCGTGCCGCAGCCCCCCATGCCACCCCCATGCCACCCCCAAGACACCCCCCATCACCGTACCTGCTCCCGCCACCGTAGCCCCACTTCGGAAGGGGAGGGGCCCGAGCGATCCTCTTCCCGCCCGAACCTGCGCCTTTCGCGGCCGGCCGGCTGGCCGGCCGAGCTGGCTGGCTAGCTGGCGGGGGCCAGCTCGGAGCGCGGTGCCATCGCGCTGGGGGAGGGCGCACGGAGGCCCCCTCTCCGCCGCTCTCCACCAGACACCAGATCCAGGGGGGCGCCTGAAGTTTCCTTCCCCCCCGCCTCTCTCTCTATTTTTCTTCCGGCGGGGGGCGGCGTTTGCTTTCCTCCCTTCCGCCGGACGGTCCGTCCTTCCTCCCTTCCTCCCTTCCGCTCAAGCAGCGCCCGGGCAAGCGGGGACGGCGTTTGCTTTCCCTGGATCTAACGCCGTCCCCACTTGCCCGGGCGCTGCTTGAGCGGAAGGGAGGAAGGACGGACCGTCCGGCGGAAGGGAGGAAAGCAAACGCCGCCCCCCGCCGGAAGAAAAATAGAGAGGCGGGGGGGGAAGGAAACTTCAGGCGCCCCCCTGGATCTGGTGTCCGGTGGAGAGCGGCGGAGAGGGGGCCTCCGTGCGCCCTCCCCCAGCGCGATGGCACCGCGCTCCGAGCTGGCCCCCGCCAGCCAGCCAGCCAGCTCGGCCGGCCAGCCGGCCGGCCGCGAAAAGCGCAGGTTCGGGCGGGAAGAGGATCGCTCGCGCCCCTCCCCTTCCGAAGTGGGGCTACAGCGGCGGGAGCAGGTACGGTGACGGGGGGTGTCTTGAGGGTGTCTGGGGGTAGCATGGGGGTGGCATGGGGGTGGCATGGGGGGGCTGCGGCGCGGCGCGGCTTCGGCGGGGGAGGGGCTTTGGCAGCGGCGGGTGCAGGTACGGGGGTGTGGGTGGGGTGTCTGGGGGTGGCGGCGGGAGTCTCCCCTCGTACATTTCCCACCCTAGACTTATACTGGGGGGCAATAAGTTTTCCCAGTTTTGGGGGGTGAAATTAGGGGCCTCGACTTATGTTAGGGCCGACTTAAAGTCGAGTATATACATCTGTCCTCAGTGACATTACCACATAGCCAAATTTGTTCAGCTACATGATGCTGAGGTCACCATTGTTAGGATGAAAAGGTCAATATGTAGAGAAAAAATGGTTCCAAAATTGCGGTCAATTGTTTTTTGTGGCTAAAAAGAAGCTCATGATGGAGTCCTGCTGCCATCACTTCAGTGTCAGGTACAGGGAGAATATCCCTGGATGTGTGCCACTTCTTTACAGCACCCTTGTGAAAATAATTGCTGAAACAATGACAACATCAGGATGATGATGAACTGTGACATCATCATGTAGCCACTGTGAATAATTGCTGTAAAGGGGTACTTTTCGCAGGAGAATATAAATTTCACAAAAAGCACTCCCCTGTCAAGCTCATCCCTAGAACTCACCCTATGTTCTCACTGTTGCAATACCCAGGCACAGAAGTATCTGACTGCTACATGTTCCATTTCTTTTATTTTTCTCCCTAGGGGTACAATGGAGCAAGGGAACCGGACTTTTACCTCTGGATTCATTCTGCAGTAGCTCTTCAACCTGTCAAAGCATGAAGGCATAACCTACTTCATTCTCCTCCCCATGTATTTGCTCATTCTCCTGGGCAACTTGCTTATTGTCCTTCTGGTCCATTGTGGCATCTGTCTCTTCCACACACCCATGCATTTCTTCCTCAGCTACCTTTCCCTTGCCAATGTGGGTTTTGCCTACCTGGAGGCATCTCCCTACCTGGAGGCATTCAAGGTGCATCTGGACAGCCATCTGTCAGGGATGCTTTGACCTGGATTCCTGCATTGAGCAGGGGGTTGGGCTTGATGGCCTGGTAGGCCCCTTCCAACTCTACTTTTCTATGATTCTATGCCTCCTCGCCTGTCCCTGTGATGCTGCATAACCTGGTTTCCTGGAGCAAGATCATATCCTATGGCCATTGTTTGTTTGGGATGTATTTTTATCAGGGATGGGGACTCGGACTCGACTCGTGAGTCGGACTGAGTCCCCCCTCTGACTCGACTCGGACTCGAGTCCCAATATTTTTAATGGGATTCGAGACTTGACTCAGGACTCGAGACCAAGGACTCTTCAACATCCCTGGGCTGTGCCAGAAGGAGTGGAAAGGAGCGTGATTGCCGGCGAAGAGCACATGGAAGCGAGGTGTGCTGCTGCTCGGCCACTATGGACGGCTACCAGGAGTGCAGCCCCAACAGTGTGTCAAGATTTATTTTGATTGATGTCATAAGGCTAATCTAAAAAAAAAAATGCAATATAAACATCGAAAACTGGGAAGCTCTGGCCCATGAACGATCCAAGTGGAGGTTGGCCTTTCACAAAGGTTCCATGGACTTTGAAGAAGCCCGAGTGCAAGGCGAAAGGGAGAAACGTGCTAAGCGAAAAGCACGTCAAACTGAATCCTTGACAGGACCATCTTCCATCTGGTAACCTGTGTCCTCACTGTGGGAAGCTGTGTGGATCTAGAATTGGCCTCCACAGTCACTTACGGACCCATCGCTAGAGTCTACACAATTTTCTTTAGAATTTTCCTCCTTTTAAAATTCTCCTTTTTTGTAAATTTTTATCCTGGAAGACAATCTTACTCGGTCACGAGTGATCGCCTGATGATGACCATGGTATACATCTCGGCCACCACAGTGCCCTTGCTGTCTGGGTTCTTTGAATGTGGCTTGAAATAGACCCAGGCTTTGATACCATAGAACAAAGTCACCACTGTCATGCCCTACCTGGAGGGGGAGAGCCAGCATAACAGGCCCTAGCCTGAGCCAGGAGAGGAACTGGAGGCTTCGGGCTTCGGCTGACAGCCCTCCCCTGGAGCCATCAGAAGAGCAGCCGGGCCCCTCCTGTGCCATGCCTGAACTCCCCAAATCAAATGCAGGAATCAGAACCTGTGATAATAATTCATTCCTCTGAACGGCGTAGGCTCAGATGCAAGCAGTAAAAGAACAAAGAACAATGGTATAATTTTATGTTGTTCTGTATTTTATGTTCTTTTGTTTTTAAGATAACTGTTTTTATCCGGTTTCTTTTTGTAAACCGCCCAGGGAGCCTTTTGGCTGATGGGCGGTGAGTTAATATTTTAAATAAATAAATAAAATAAAGGGCAGCTCCAGCATGGGGCCTCCCTTAAAAGCAACACACTGGCCTAATTAACCAGCTGTGCTGATTAATGACCAGCTATAAATTGGCTCAGCTGAGGTCAGCCTGTTGCTACAGACAACAGTGTCCTAGCCTTCGTGCTTCACCTTGTTACACTAGACCGGACAGATTCTTAGAATCTTGGCTGCTCCTTTGGACTACGCTTTTGGATACCCCCCGACTGGCCTCAACACGTGATACTACTGACTCCTGTGAACTGAACTCTGGAATGCCTTGACCTCGCCTTTGCTCTCTCCTGCTAAGTATACTGGAACTCTCGTGTAAGACTCTGGACTGACCTGGTTGCTCTCTTTGTTATTATCCCTGAAACTATCCAAGCCATGACCGAGGCACTTGACGGCCTGGGAGCAGGACAACCACGGCCACGTGGGACCCACATGTAGAGAAAGCCATGTGCTTGCCAGTGGCAGATGGAATTTTCATGATGGTGTCAAAGATGCATGTGCAGGAGATGATAGTCAGCACAAATGGCCCCAGGACTTCCACCAACCCTTCGGTGACCACCATCATGTCTATGATGCTGGTATCAGAGCAAGAGTTGTCCAGAACAGGGTAAATGTCACAGAAGAAATGTGGGATCTCCTTACGCTCACAGACAGAAATGCGGAACATCAGAAAGTTATAAAACGATGAGTGGATTATGGGAATAGCCCAGGACACGGCTGCCAGAAGGAGGCAACGCTTGTGGCTCATCAGGGCAGAATAGTGCAGCAGATGGCAGATGGCCACGTAGCGGTCATAGGCCATGGAAGACAGGAAGAAGCTGTCCGCATTGCCAAAAGACATGTAGAAGTACATCTGGCTCAGGCAGCCATGATAGGAGATGGTCTTTTTCTGAGACAACAAGTTCTCTAGTGCTTTGGGGACAATGGTGGAGGTGAAACCCAGATCGGCTAGGGCAAGGTGGCTGAAGAAGAAATACATGGGAGCCTGGGGGAGCTGCATATCAGAGCAGATCAACGAGATGTTGGTGATGTTCCCCAGGAGGGTCAGCAGATAAATGGAGAGGAAGAGGAGTCCTCCTTGGAATACTCTGGTATACAGGGTACATGATGCATCTGACAAAGTGGGTGGTGGCCCACATTTAAGATTATGCCACTACATCCATTTGGCATTGCACGCCTCTGCTTTCGCCCAGCAGAGGTTGTACAGACTCTGCCTCCCCATTTTTTAACTAGACATCCATGGCAGTGTGGTGATTCTTCCACACCTGCCTGCACAGATTGGGTTATTTTCTCAGGCTTTGAATAGATGTTGTGGCAAATATCTGTTTGCATTTTCCCCAGAAGGGTTTCTTTGGGGATTTGTGTAGGGGCAAGTAGGAAAAGAACAAACCCACATGGCCTGCCGTTGCACATAAGCAGCGGCCTACATTGTGACAGTCACCACATGCTGCAAACTCGGCCAATTTCAACATGGGGAGCCGTAACACGCAGTTCAACTATGAGCCTTTCCCTTCATCTGGGCAAAATGGAAATGCAGCAGCACATCAGCTCATAGGCACTGGACTGGGCCGGATGTGTGCCACAGTGCTGTGCCAGTGCAGAAGAGCTACAGAAGGTGGTAATGGTGAGGGACCATAGCTCAGGGCTAGAGCACATGCCCTGCATGCAGCAAGTCCCTGGTTCAAGCCCTGTCCTCTCCAGATATAAAAAGGATTAGGAAGCAGGTGATCGGGAAAGCATTTACCTTGCTCGAGGCCCCAGAAAGCCGCCACCGGTTATAACAGGCAAGACTTGGGTGAGCTGGACAAGTACAGTCATGCCTTGGATTGAGAGCATACTTCGTTCCGGAAACATGCTTGTAATCCAAAACACTCTTATATCAAAACGAAATCCCCCCCAAAAAAATTGTACAGAGATTTTTAATTTAAGCCGTACTACAGTACTTGTATTGCAAGACGTCGCTTGTAAAGCAAGTCAAACAAAATAAATAAATATTTAAAAATTTGCTTGTCTTGCAAAATGCTCTCAAACCAAGTTACTTGCAATCCAAGGTATTACTGTAATCTGACTAGGACGTGTTGCTTGCTTGCTTTGTATTAGGTGCAGAATTTTGCTTTCTGAATCTTTATTTTTAAAAGAGCAGGTTTCTGGTCCCTATGGTAGCAAAGATATGCTTGTAAGTGTATGGGAAATGCCTGATGACATCTCGGAAGCCCAGCTGGGTTTTGGAATCAGAATTTTTGAGTTTGGGGCGGGGGCTTCAATGCTCTACATTGTTCCTGTGCCTTCCCATGATGAGCCTAAAATAAATTAGGTTAACTAGTAAAAATTAAAGAATAAAATTACACAAAATTTAAAAAGAACCACTGTTCTGCTTAATTTGTGTAATTTGCAAAGGTCACACGAATCTCACTTTCCTTGGTGCAGAATTTGAGTTGCCTTGATGCAAAATTCTGGATTGATTATTTTTTATTAAAAAGCTTGTACATAGCCTTCTTAGTATCCCCACCTTTGATTCCTCTCCAGATATGTCAATTTCACTCACTCACAATTTCCGTTCTGTTGAGATCCATCCTACAGAGATCAAATGACTGCAAAAAACAACAACTCGGTGTGCTATGTATTCCTTTTATTAGTCCCCAACAGTTAGAAACATCCCACCATGAAATCGTTTTTGGAGACCTATACTGGACTAGGCTATCTCTGGTGCTTGGTAGTTACACAAACTCTGGGATGTCCTCCTCGGAGACATGAGGCTAACTAATGGTTCATCCACCACCAATCACCCCTTCTCAGCCACCACCCCTCCCCACACCGATCGTCTTCAGACCCAGTTGCTTCCAGGATTGCTGGACTTGAAACAACCCTTGACGTATTTGTCAACATTCTTTCGGCAGTGTTTCTTCCAGCCAACCCTGCAGAGAAAGAAAAGGGTGCAGGGGAAACCATTAAAATCCTCATTTGTTGCAGAAGGAACAAAAGCATTACTTGAGGGGTAGCTGCCCTTGCATAGCATCATTCCCTTAGAGGCAGCCCTTTAAAATCTTGCCACCTGAGGCAAAGGAGAGCCATCACCTTCCCTCCTAGCTCAGTGCGCAACCCTACCCATTGCTCCTGTTGTGCTGAGGTAGCCGTAGCAGGAATAGTGGCAAGGATCAGACACAAATGTCCATTGCTACGTCTGGAACAAGCTCCACCTATTATGAGCCCCTGCAGCAAACAACTACAGGAACTCAGGAGGTCCAAAAAGCACTAACTGAACCGCAGCTCCCCCTGGTATATATAACAGCTTGTCAAGCCTGCTGGGATATTCAGGTGGGCTTTGCATCAGTCAGAGGTCTGTGCCTTTTTCAGTTGCCCAGAACTCAAATTCTCAGTTGCTGTAAAGGCTGGTTGTTAAAAACAACAACAAAGCACAAAAGGTGGAAAAACACAGTCCTAGTAGACCGCATGAAGGAAGCCCAAGCTGCAGTTTTACAGTCTTTCCATGGCAGTGCAGGCCACAAGCTGTTCGCAGACTAATTGTGGCTGGCTATAGAAAAGGGTCTTGGGTTGCATCAAGGCACACAGGAGCAAAGAAGCTACGGCTGCTCTCCTCCTGAAAATACATTCAAATTTGTCTCTGGTCGCCTGATAGGTCTGCCAACAGCTTGCTCCCAACGCTACCATCTTAAGACTGTGCAACTGCAGACGGGGAGAGCTTCCACATGAAGGGGCCCTAATCCTGCTAATCCCCAGAAAGCATTGTGCAGCTATTCCGTCTTTTCTAACTCTGTGGATTTTCCATGGTAAGAAAAAAGATGAAAGAAGTGGTGGGAAAACATGGCAGTGGTACAATTGGAAGCCGACGACGACGTCTGGACCCCCTATCAAAATCTGAGGTGAGGCAGGGCAATGGCACAATAAAAGCCCCCTCTGGAATCACTGCAAGACCCCGTCATGTCCTCTGTGACAAACATCTTTCCCCCTTTTAAAAAATATTATTTTTGAGAGAAATATCTATGTAATTCAGAAGCTCTTACGGATCCATTCAAATACATTTTGGTTCGTCCTAATAAAGGAGTTGCTTTCCTGTTGCTGCTTGGATGTTTTTCCTAACGGCCACTTGTGTTTTTGGACCCGTGCAGAACAATGGCTTGGATTCAGAGGTCTCTTGCGCGAGCGGGAAGGCCCTTGCACTGCCCCACCTGCTTCTCCTGGTCCCCCCATCCTGCTGCCGGCCGCCCTCCGAGCCCCGTCGCACACCATTCCAGAGGGTCCCTTCTGGGAAAGTGCAGGGAAGAAACACCCCACTGCACAAGCGGAGCTCTGTGTGTTTACCTCGGGATCCAACCCATTGTCCGTGTACATGCCTCATTTTTCATGCGGAAATCTAGAAGGCTGCAACTAAAATCCACCCGCCCCCCTGTCCTATTCTCAAAGACATAACGGGCTGTTCTGGAACCTTCTGTGAAACTCTCCAGCTGCATCCTCATCCTGAATCATGTTGGGTGTCTCTCCCTGGCCTTTCCTCGCTCCCATTCCACTCTCCATCCCACTGGGCATCAAGTGATTCCACATACCAGGGAGTCAGGCCCTTCGCTCTCTTTGCAATCAGCTTGGCACATTTCATGTCATCTGTAATGTCATCGTCCAGGAATTCTCGAGAAAGAAGAAAGGGAACGGGATGAGCCATGGAGAAAAGGCACGGGTACGCATGAGGGAGACGGCATGGGCCAAAGTGGAAGCCAGAGGGGCAGGGGAAGGGACGTTCCTGAATTCTGGCGTGTCATTGGCTATTACCGTATTTCTGCTGCCACTTCCATTGCCTCACTGTACACACACACACGCATACTTACTGCTGCAGTTAATGTGGCATATATTCTTGGAACCGGGTGTCTTGTGATCCTCACACCAGTATTTGCTGTTGATCTGGAAGAGCCCATAGTCGCGGCTACTTCCATTGTCATTTATAGCTCTGGTGTTATAATTACTCTCGTGTTTTGCCAAGCAGACCCCTGCAGAAAGTTATTGAGGTTAGGTTATCTTACCAAGGACAATGTGACAAACCCCTGTATTCTGAACAAACCAAGAGTGCTCCCTCTTGTGGAAAGGGTCTCAATCAGGCAATATCTCAAATTTTATTTCCAAATTTATTTATTCATTTATTTAAAATATTTATTGGCCGCCTTTCAAGGCAGGAGCCCTCCCACGGCAGTGTACAACATTAAAACACATAATAAAAACCGATATGGTAATAAAAACAGCAACAGCAGCAAACATCCTAAAAAACAACAAAGACCAGCATAAAAACAAAACCTACCACATACAACTGCAGCTACAACCCAGTCCAATGAACAAAATCAGGGGAAGGCCATAGTAGGTTTTCAGGGCCTTCAAAAAACCCTGCAAAGATGGGGTCTGGTAGACCCCCAATGGTAACTTATTCCAGAGGTGGGGGGCCACTGTGAAAAGGCCCTCTCTTGCATAGTCACTCACATTACTGCTCTCACTGGTGGGCAAATGGGAAAGGCCTCTTTTGCTGATCTTAAAGTGGTGGCAGGGTGATATGTGGGGAAGGCGGTTCCTTCCAGTAATTTGGTCCCAAGCTGGGTAAGGTTTTTAAGTCAAAACCGGCACTTTAAATTGGGCTTGGAAACAGGCTGGTAACCAGTGCAACTGGCACAGTATAAGCGTTATATAATCAGATTGCCTTGCCCTCACCAATAAATACACATTATTAGCTTGAGATTAGTACTGGGGAGGTATAGGCCCTAGAGCAGGGGTAGACAACCTTTTTGGGCTGTGAGCACAGTTGGCAATTTGAGAAACTCCTAAGCAGGGGAGGCTGGTGACTCCTATGTCAGTGGGGCTCCTTATCCATTGCAGGCAGCATGTGGAGCTTCATAGGAGCTATCCATAGTGCTGAACTCCAACCCCCAAAATAGGTTCACCACCATGGATAGCTCCTATAAAGCTCAGAATAAAACCTGCAATGGATAAGGAGCCCCACTGACTTAGGAATCACCCGCTTCCCTGGTCCTAGGCACCATCACAAAATGGTTGCCATGGGAAGTGTGGCAAAGGACAAGTAACCTGCCCAAAAGACTGAGTACAAGGCAGAGGTGGGGTCTGAGCTCCAACATGGTAAGAACTCCTTTGAACCCACAGCTTTGAGCACCAACAGAAACCTATTCCACAGCAATCCCAGCTGCAGGTAAGAAAATGTGTTTGTTTATATTTTCAAGTGAGAGGGGCAGGCGCCAAGAAAGGTGTGCAGGGACACCAACCATGTTGTCTGTCCCTGCCCTAGAGTGTTCAGTCTAGGATCAGCCTGTGGTGGCGGCCTATTGTAATTCTGTTCCCACCGCCCGGGGAACCCAAACAAAAACAGGGTCTGTCAGTAGGGAAAGTCTCCTCCCCTGCCCCCCAGGTCCATCACAGAGTAAAGA
Organism: Shinisaurus crocodilurus; assembly: GCA_021292165.1. Taxonomy (NCBI): domain Eukaryota; kingdom Metazoa; phylum Chordata; class Lepidosauria; order Squamata; family Shinisauridae; genus Shinisaurus; species Shinisaurus crocodilurus. The sequence continues at coordinate 20,559,947 of CM037881.1, forward strand.
AGTCTCAGTCCCACAGCAAGAGTGGCAGGAAGCCATGGGGGTGACAAGTCAAGGGTGTTGCATCGATCTTGCCATTGATAAAGACCAGGTAGGTACTCACAGTCAGCTACTTTGCGTCCCACAAACCCTGAAAAGGTATGCTTCTTCAGCATCCTGGCCAGCTCACATCTCTCAAATACCTTCCCCTTAGTACTGGACACTGCCAGTACTGCAAGGAAGGAGAGCCCCAAGAACAGACGCGTCTTCATCTCAGCAAAGCTTGTCTGATGTGAGCAGTTCATGCCTGCCTCCCGCTTTTATCCTCCTCGTGAGGGCAGGGCACAAGGAGTGGAGCACTTACCCAATCCCCTCCCACTCCTGCCAGGAGTCTCAGTTCTCTTTTCCTGGGTGCCTCGTGGGGACCTTCTAACTAGTCCATGGGACCAGCATTTTCCACGATTGCACCACCAATCAATACTCTGAGGACATCTCTCATTGTGCAAGGGAGACATGGGAACACCCTTTCCAATAGTCATTATATGCACTAATGTTGCCTCCCAAAAATTTTTCTTCCTTGTGATCCCATCCAGAATGGTGTTTGGGCAAGTCAGACAGGCCTGGTACATCTATCCCCTTATTGTGGGGAGCGGGGAGCAACATCAGGGCTTCACTCTGCCCTCGCCTTTCCCAATCAGGAAAGGTGAGGGGGGAGAAAAGCTGGGAGCAAACTGTAAGCAGGCAGCTCAGTTGGGAGCTGGATTGGGCCCTCTCTACCCCTTAGCTTAGCAGTGAGAGGATCAGAGGCAGAAGCAGCATGCCTATGTACACTAGTTGCTGGGGAACATGGGCGGGAGGGTGCTATTGCACTCCTGTCCTGCTTGTGGGTCTCCCGTGGGCAGCTGGTTGGCCACTGTGTGAACAGAATGCTGGACTACATGGACCCTTGGTCTGATCCAGCAGGGCTCTTCTCATGTTCTTAGGATTGGAGGGGGCCCAATTTTGATCCCCTTCATTTTTAAACCTTCCCACACAGTGCACCATAATAGGGATAACGCCCCCTGCCTTTGCATGGATCAGTTGAGGAGGGTGTGTGGGTGCGTTTGTATGGGGTATCTGTGTGACAGGTGTGTTTTTGTGTCTGTCTGTCTGTCTGTCTGTCTGTCTGTGTGAATGTGCCTGTGCCTGACAATGCATGGGGGCACATAGAATCATAGAAAAGTAGAGTTGGAAGGGGCCTACAAGGCCATCGAGTCCAACCCCCTGCTCAGTGCAGGAATCCAGGTCAAAGCATCCCTGACAGATGGCTGTCCAGCCGCACCTTGAATGCCTCCAGATTGGGAGAGCCCACCACCTCCCTAGGTAGTTGATTCCATTGTCTTATTGCTCTGACAGTCAGAAAAATTTTCCTGATGAATCTGGGTTCCTGCAACTTGACATGCTAGCAGTGGCCCCGCCCACTGACATCACCCCCCCCCCAAGTCCTAGCCCAGGGCCAGTTGGGCTGTTGAGCTGAAAATGGTTCCCCACCCCTGGTTTAAAATCATTCATGTTTAAGCTTTATTGGTTTAAACTTTAAATGTTATTTGCTGTTGCCGTGACAAAGCAGGTGCTCCCCGGGGCCACCTCGCCCACCCACAGGGCCTCACTTTGAGGAAGGGCCCCTTTCCCAGAGTGAGGCATGAGTGCTCCGGGGCACTCCACAGGAGCACCGACAGTTGCTCTGCTGCCGCTGCAGAAACAGCGGAGCAAGAGGCGGCCCTACAGGCAGCAGAGGACAGGGAGAATCCACCCCCCCCTCCTGATCCTCCGCCTGAGCCACTTGGCTCATCGTGGCTCCTGACAGGACCAGCCCTGAATTCTTTTTAAAGTGGCATGATGTAAACAAACCTGGATGTGCCAGTTAGAATTCTGGCAGCTGAATTCTGCGCTGATTGAAGCTTTTGTGTCCTCTTCAAGGGCAGCCCCACGTATAATGCATTACAGGAATCCAACCAGGAGGCTACCAGAGCTTGGATCACTGAGGCCAGACTATCTCCATCCAGGAATGGCTGCAACTCATAAACTAGCTGAAGCAGGTAAAAGGAATTCCATGGCCCCGAGGCCACCTGGGCCTGTAGTGACAGAGCTAGATCAAGGAGCATCCCCTATGAAACTGTTCCTTAAGCTGCAGTGCAACCCCATTCAGAACACTGTGAACACCCACTCCCCATACAGGGGAAGCCATGTACCCCCCCCCCCCCCCGTGCCTGCATCTTGTCAGCTTCAGTTTTTTGGTCCTTATCGAGCACATCATTGAATCCAGGAACTGGTTTACAACCTGCATAGCGTTGCCTGAATCAGGCAACAACAAGAAACAGAGCGGGTGGGTGTCACCGGCATTCTCAGCTTGGGAGGTCAATGGAATGTCCTCCAGCTAGTGAGTATTGATGGATGAGGGGGAAGGGAGATCTAGTGAGTATTGATGGATGAGAGGGAAGGGAGAACCAGGTTCCTGCTCCAAATTCCTGGAGGGTTACATAGCCAGCCAGGGAGAATACACAGAAGGGCGGCTTTCAAATAGTTCGTGTGTGGCTGCACCCGTTGATAGCATACGCCAGCCTTGCCCAACACAGATCAGAGATAAGGAGACTCAGGCAGCGGTAGCTGCACCCTCATCCGGGGCTTGCAGGAGCTCCTGTAAGTGCTAGATGAGTGGGCTTTGTTTACCTTTTACCTTCCCTGCACACGCAAGGCAAAGGATGAGCAAAGCCAGGCTGAGCAGCTGCACTGCGCATGGGGCTCCTTCAATGGGAGAAGTCCCACGCACAACAAAGCCAGCTCCTCTTGGATGCACCACGTAGAACATCCACTCGGCGTGCCCACCAAGAACCAAATTATATCCGCGGGGGGGGGGGGGGGGCGACGACGACGGCATTCGGCCTGCAGAGGGCTGGATGGGGAGTCACCAAGCCCCCACCCATTTATGGTTGCCCAACCTTGCTGTACGCTTATTGGAACACATAGCCAGTGTGGCATAGTGGTTAGTGTTGGACTGGGACTCGGGAGATCCAAGTTCTAGTCCCCGCTCGGCCATGAAACTCACTGGGTAACTTTGGGCCAGTCACTGACTCTCAGCCTAACCTACCTCACAGGGTTGTTGTGAGGATAAAGTGGAGAGGAGGAGGATTATGTAAGCCGCCTTGGGTTCCTTGCGGGAAAAAAGGCGGGATATAAATATAATAATAAATATCTGCAATGTACCCCTGCATGTATGTACATATTCGTATGCATGTAGGCAGATTGCAGGCGTGTGTTTGAACATGCCTATGGCGGGAATGGTGTCTGCTGCCTCCCACCATATGCATTGGTTCATTGTTTGACCAGTAATAATCTCCAAGGTCATTCTGGAGCAGGACTGAAAATCATGATACACTTCACTTTTTCAAAGTTTTCTGGTGCACTCCAGATGTTCAGGTCCACAACTCCTAGAATTTCTGACCATTGGCCCTGCTGGCTGGGGCTGATGGGAGTTGAAGTCCAAAACATCTGAAAGGCACCAGCTTGGGGAAGGCTGCTCTAACCTATTTATGCGTATACACAAGAAATCTTTGGCTTTCCAGATTCAGACTGGAGAAGGTTCATACCCGCTTAAAGCTCCCCATGATGTGGCAGCCAACAAGGCAGCCGTGGCTTCTCCTGCCTGTTCTGCCAGCCCTCTCACCTATGCCCTGCCACTTCCCTGCTCAGCTTCCTGTGCGGCATTCCTGGAGGCTGGAGCCCTAATCAGTTACTGCAAGGGGGGCAGAGTGGTGGATGACGGCCGAGGAGAGGAAGGAACTGACAGAAGGATCGGGAGCTACCTTGTCTCCTGCCGCACTAGGAGCTTTAAAGTACATGACTGTTCCCCGGCTTTGAATCAGCAGCTCTAGGCACAAGGTAGTACTATTATTTTTTACTACATTTATACAAGTCCGTTCTCTGGGCAGCACATAACATAAAATGGCAGAATACAAATAAAAATACAATATCATAGGATAACAGTTTGCAACATAAATATTTCCAGCAGAGAGAAGACGCTTGTTTCCATGATGAGTGCCAGCCCTACCATTAGGTAGCATGAGGGGATGCCTCAGGCAGCTGGTTTTGTGTGTCTGGAAAGGACAGCAAATTGTTACTTAATGTATTATTGTATTTTGACTCCCAGGGAGAGGCACAGCTGGGGTTTTGTGCCCAGAGGGAGAAGGCAAGATGAGCAGAGGGTGTTGCTCCTTCTCCTCCTCGCTCCTGTCACTGATCGCTTGCTTGGGAGGACGCAGGTGAACAGGCAGCAACAGTTAGGCTGGGTGGCTCCAGGGGTCAGCAGTGGGGCCCCTGCTGGGGTTTGGGCCTTGTCAAGTGCTCAACCTTGCCAACTCAACACTAGCCCTGCCTGTGTGGAATCAGATCATTGGAGGCAGAATAGCACAGGGCTGAAGTTTTGAAACAGGAAGTGCCAGAGCTCAACACTTTTGGAAATAACAAACTCTGTCTTGGAACCCCATTAGTTTGACACATAGTGATTATATTTTATTATATGTATAGATATCAATTTAGAAATTACTAATTATAATTACTAATGCCTGCCAGAGCGCCTCTCCCAGCGTAACCTGAAATTACCCAGAGACTACAATCAACATCAGAGGTCTTCCTCCAAGTGCCTCCTCTGAGGGAGGCTTGGAAGGTGGCAACAAGGGAGTGGGCTTCTCAGTGGTGGCCCCCTGACCATCTCCCCCGAGGTTCACCCAGCACAAACACTGTCATCTTTTTGGCACTAGGTTAGGGACTGTCCTTTCCTCCCAGGCATTTGATGGCATATGATGGGGCATTTATGTCAGCAGCTCATTCACTTCATTTCCAGACATTTTGATTAAAGGATAAAATAACAAGTGTTACAAGGAAGTTTTTATTTAGATTTGGTATATTTTTTATACAAAAAAGGTGGAAATAGTCTCCATCAGATATATACCACAAGGTTTGGTCACGGTTAGAAGGGTAAGCAATCCTAAACTCAATGCAGTCGTTTCAATAGTTTTATTTCTCCTGGCACTGTGGTCTGCATGAAGATGACTGTTCTAACTCAAGCTTTTGTTGAAATATCAATGCCACATTGAATTGATATTGTTCTCACCGTCATATCCCCACAGCACCTAGAATTCCTGCTTGACGGTTCCCATTTAATAGCACCTTAGATCATTGCTGCAAATGAAGGCATGGACTGAAGCATCTTGTTTCACAGACTATACCAAGCTCCACAAAAGAGTCTGGCCTGTTCTTTCATTCCCCTTGCTTTCTAAATGGGGATCAAGGTTCATATTCATATTAGCAACTAGAATCTAGATTCTAGCTCATTCCAGCTCCCCTTCCCCACTGTGTTACCTGATTTATCACAGAACATTCCTCTGGATTCACTCCAGAACTGGGTACAGCGCTTGTCAGGAGGGGATAGGTGAGTCTAACACCAGTCCCCAAGGGGAGAACCAAAAAAGTTCTCTTGCCAACTCTCTTGGGACTCTTGCCTAGTCCCCACAAAGGAAAGCTTAATGCTGGTCAGGCAAAATGGGATGACTCTCGAAAGAGAGGCTCTGCTCAGCAGAAAGAGAACATGCTTATCCTGGAACTCCACCCAGCCTTCAGTGAAGTTCTTGGCATTGCTACCAGCTTCTTTCTTCTTTTTTTCATATAAATTGCTCTGAGGGACACAGAAAGAGAGAGGGGTCACATGTTGTGCAGACCTGGACTAGGCCTTGGGTTCAAACCCCAGTTCAGCTAGGCAACCATCCACTGGTTTATGGATGCATCATTGCAACTCAGTTGCAGTTTTTCCATATGTAAAATCAGACCAACAGTAACTTACTCTACTACACTAAATAATAAACAATGATGACGATGACTACTTTAACTTACTCTTTGAGAAGGTAAGAACTGCACAGTACTTCAGCTAGAGAGCCATCTATATATACCTGCAGGTGGCGTCGAGAGCACATAATGCAGGCCACATGCTGAAGCTAAGCAGGTATGAGCCGGGTCAGTGCTTGAATGGATGACTGCCTGGGCTGCCCACATCTGTTCTGATGCATTGAGCAGGGGGTTGGACTCGATGGCTTTATAGGCCCCTTCCAACTCTACTATTCTATGATTCTATAATATAACTGTGGAGCTTTTGGGGGTTCATGCATGCATGCAGGAACACACACACACACACACACACACGCCTCCTCATGTGTAAACCAAGTGGGGGCTGGGAGGAAGCGAAAGGTGCATGGAACATGGGATGGGGCCTGGCGTCTGGAGGAGCCAGGCTGAGGGCGTTCATATGTAGATAGTTCAAGCCATGACTCACGAGTTCCCTTCCCCCTGCCTGGCCAGTTTCCTTCCCCCCTGCATGGCCAGGTGAAATTCAAATTGATTGGCTGAAGGCAAGTAAGCTACAGAAAGGGGGAGGGGGAAGAGCTATTTCCCCACGTGTAGCCTTTGTTCTTGGTCTTAGTCCTTTTGGTAGCGTGCCCGGCATGGCAGCGTGCCAGCGAGGGGCCCAAGCCTTTAGGGGGGCCCCCCTCAGGAATCGACCCCAGGCAGCCCTGGTAAAAATTGGCTGGTTTGAGGGCTCTAGTAAAGGCAAGTCTTGTGGAGGGCTATCTATCTCAGACCGGCAGGTAGATGGAATAGTTCCCCCCGGGCGGCAAGGCTGTGCTGGATCTAACCCTGGAAGAAGATTGATCCTCAGGTAACAGGTGTGTGCCTGAGAGATATTAAGGAATCAGGTTTTATTGTTTTGCAGCTTTACTGTGTACTAAAGTGTCTCTCTATTTTGTGCGCTTCTCTCATTTCCCTAATCTTGTTGTAAATTGCTACCAGAATAAACCTTGTCATGGTTTACCCCACATGGGTTTTGTAGTACTCTGTGGCTTCAGTATCTAAATCCAGGTTACAGAATTAAAGGCGAGTCCCTGAACAGAGATTCAAGTAGGATTGCAGACAGCTGAGGCTGGCAATCTGGTACCTTGAGATCTCTGGGGGTCTGGGATTCCTTTGCAAGTAGGAAAGGGTGGGAGTCTGGCGGGCCACCCAGCCCCCCCTTCCTCCACAATAACTCACTAAAGTTATCTGAATCTCCCTGTCCTTCAGCTCCCTCTCCTTTACAGATGCCAGTGTCAGTTCTAAGGAGAGACTGCATCCAACATAGTATTTTCTGCATAAAGTTAATTTAGCATGAGAAAATAGATCAAAATGTAATTGATGTGACATTATATGCCACACATCTCTAACAGCAGTAACTGGGAGGAACCCTACACATTCTAATGTGCCGAAAACCTGATGCCATCCATGTGGAGAGAGTATCCAGGTAGAACAATTCCAAAACTGACCAAGGTGGAAAATATAATCTAAGTGGAAAAGACCAAAATATAGTACAGGTCAACAAATAGGCCTGGTGATATAAAGCAAGATCTGGAAAGCCAAACTTACCTTCTTTAACTGGAAGTTGCATCCTTTTCAAGGGTATTCATGGTGGGGAAGACCCCCCCCCCAATTTATGAAACAGAACATTGTGTTTTTGAGAATATTCGCCAGATAGAAGAATCCCACAAATAACATAAACAAGCCAAGGTATAATATTCATCTTCAGTGTATTTACCTGACCCCAGAAACTCAGCTTTAAAGTTGCCCATCTATCTATATCCCATGAGATCTCATTAATCAACTTATTCAAATTTAGCTTAATTCTTTGAGATATGTTTCCTGACTCCCAGCTGAGCAGAAACACAGGAGTGGCTCCAGCTGTTTTTGGGTCTATATAGTCAAGCAGGCTCTTGGAGAGCGAGCCATCAGAGTGAGTGAACAGGGACAGCAAACAGGAGTTTGGCAGCGGAGTGTGGCAAGGGAGGTCAAGGGGTGGGGAGGAGGTCCCTAACATATTTTTTTCTTCTTTTCTTTTCTTGTAACACACACCAGTGGGACTCTGTTAACCTTCAGGGAAGGCAGGGCAAGGCACAGGCCATTCCAATACAATCAGACAAGTAGAAACAAAAAGGGAATAGAGAGTATGGATGGAAAAGTGTGTGCAATGTTTGTTTTCTTGCCTGAGATCAGCATGGCCTACATGTGCAACAGGTACAAACTGGCTGCACTGTTGGAAGAAAAAGTGACAGGATTGGAGCGACGAACATCAACCCTCTGTCAAGTCGTACTTGCTCTCCTGTATTAAGAGTAATAATAATAATAAAAAGCTTTATGGTAATGCGAATTGGCCTCCACAGTCACTTACGGACCCATCACTAGAGTCTACACAATTTTTTAGAATTTCCTCCTTTTATAATTTCTTTTTGTAATTTTATCCTGGAAGACAATCTTACTTGGTCACGAGTGATCACCTACTACTACTACTACTGCAAAAAGAAAAATCTAGCCTCCATCAGGGAAAATATGTGTATTAACTTATTCTTGATGTGGCAAAAACTTATAAGCAAAATGAGTCCAGGGGTTTCCCCACTTACAGCTTTAAATTACAACCAAGTAGACAAAGGTCAGTTGAGGAATATGGGAAGAGGGTGGACTAATGAAACTTAAGAAAGTACAGAGTGAGTGAAGTTTTGAGTGAAGATTTTATGAAATCTTAGATCAAATGGGAAATGGTGGTGGTGGTGGGCAGTTATCTTAGTTTCAATGCCAATAAGTAAAACATGTTGTTAACCAACTGCTGCATAAACATGGCTCTCTGAGGGATTGCTCAGCTTTTAAGAGTTTGATGGTTTCTGAGAGAACAAAAGGGTGGGATCAGGTGTTAAACAGGGATGTGTTATCGCCCCAACATTATTTGCCATTTTCATCGCCATGGTTTTACATCTTGTCAAGGGGAAACTTCCCACTGGTGTGGGAATTATATATCGAACAGATGGAAAGCTTTTTAATCTCAGCAGGCTGAAAGCAAAAAGTAAGGTAATTACAACCTCCGTTGTGGAACTTCAGTATGCTGATGATAATGTGGTCTCCGCACATTCAGAGGATGATCTCCAAACTATCCTAAATGCTTTTGCAGAAGCATACGAAAAACTTGGTCTCTCACTTAACATCAAAAAAACCAAAGTGCTTCATCAGCAAGTGCAAGCCAATCCTTTGGTGATGCCATCTATCCAGCTTGGCGGGACAATACTGGAAAATGTCGATCATTTTCTCTATCTTGGCAGCTATCTTTCTGTTACAGCTAACATCGACAGTGAAATCCAGCATCGTCTGAGCTCCGCAAGTGCCGCATTTTCTCGAATGAAACATAGAGTGTTCGAGGATCGGGATATTTGTAAGAAGACCAAAACACTGGTTTATGAAGCCATTGTATTACCAACTTTATTGTATGCCTGCGAAACATGGACTATCTATAAACATCACTTCCACCTCCTTGAAAGGTTTCATCAACGTTGCCTCCGGAAAATCCTGCAAATTACTTGGGAAGATAGGCGAACAAATGTCAGTGTACTGGAAGAAGCAAAGACTACTAGCATTGAAAAAATGATCCTTCAACGCCAACTTCAGTGGACCGGTCATGTTGTTCGAATGCCTGACTGCCGTCTCCCAAAGCAGTTACTTTACTCCCAACTCAAAGATGGAAAGCGGAATATCGGTGGTCAATATAAGAGGTTTAAAGATGTTCATAAGGCTAATCTAAAAAAATGCAATATAAACATCGAAAACTGGGAAGCTCTGGCCCATGAACGATCTAACTGGAGGTTGGCCTTTCACAAAGGTTCCATGGACTTTGAAGAAGCCCGAGTGCAAGGTGAAAGGGAGAAACGTGCTAAGCGAAAAGCACGTCAAATGAATCCTTTACAGGACCATCTTCTATCTGGTAACCTGTGTCCTCACTGTGGGAAGCTGTGTGGATCTAGAATTGGCCTCCACAGTTACTTATGGACCCATCGCTAGAGTCTACACAATCTTCTTTAGAATTTCCTCCTGTTATCCCGGAAGACAATCTTACTCGGTCACGAGTGATCGCCTGATGATGATGATGATAGCGAAGTTAGAGCCAATGAGTGTTACCCATCAGAGGAAATGGAATTTGGATTTGCCCAGGGGAATGTCAATGGAAGTATGGAAATGGCTCTGGTGAATTATGCCTTCAACAACCATGTGCTGGTGTGTTTATAGCAGCCTGTGTATAGCTATTTCTCATAATTGGGAAAAAGCTGATCCACCATCGATTGAAGAATAGAGTAATAGAATATGGGACATGGCTTATATCATGAAACTGACAAAAAATGTTAAGAGTTAAGGAGGAGAGGCAGCAGGATAATAGATTTATAGAAAGATTTAGAGTGTTGGACTAGGACTGGGGAGATCTGGGTTCAAGTCCCCACTCGGCCATGAAGCTCACCGAGTGGCTTTGGTCCAGTCACTGACTCTCAGCCTAAGACACCCCACAGGGTTGTGGTGAGGCTAAAATGGAGAGGAGGAGGGTCATGTATGCCGCCTCGGGTTCTTTCAGGAAAAGGTGGGATATAACTGTAACAAATAAAATAAATTATATTGGGACTGTGGATCTAGGGTTGCCTATTTACCCAATATAATTTAGAAGATAGATTGACAGAGGCAAATAGTTTTTTAATTATATTGGATTGAATATGCACTCCCATGCAGGGGGACGGGGGGGGGGCTAGCCCAGTGTTCTCCAACCTTGGGTCCCCAGATGTTTTTGGCCTACAACTCCCAGCATGCCCCAGCCAGCTACGCTGTAGGCCAAAAACATCTGGGGACCCAAGGTTGGAGAACACTGGCCTAGCCACTTAGCTATTGCCCCAGCAAACCAGAAGAATGTAACATCTGCAACACCAAGCAACATTCGTTCAACTTTTAAAGCTTATAGCTTACAGCAGTACTCCTAGACGCAGGGGGCTTCCAGGTGGAAGGCTCCTAGCACTACCAAGTGGAAGACATTGTGCAGCAATTCCATCTTTTTTTCCTTAATGGTTTTTCTGCCATAAGATGGAAGACATGGTGGGAAAACAGGGGAGGATTATGAGTGGAAGACAATGACGGCTGGGCCCTGCCCTCACCGGCCCATAAAATTGTGTGAATGAGGCATGGCAATGGCGCCATGAAAGCTGCAGTTGGAAGCCTCCTGTAATGTCTGTACCAGGCACTGCTGCTGGGCCATTGGTCAAATTGGCTTGGGGTATGTATGTAAATCCTTTCCAACCCCAAATATGGTCATAAGACTCCGGACATAAGCAAATCAAGTCTTCCAAAAGAAAACTGTGGAAGGGCACAAAGTTCCCCCACTCAGCATCCTGTTTCTGGCCTCTTCCATGGACCTCCAAGGAGAATGTTTTTCTTTGTCTTGCTAACGAGGGGAGGCTAATTTGCTGAGCCCTCCAGTTTGTGGCTCAGAATGATAATTTCCCCAGAGTTTATGCTGCAGCGCAAGATCTCCACCAGGGTGAGCTACCCTTGGGCTCTGTAGCTCACAACCCTCAAGGACAAGGAGGAGATGTGAACAGAGGCTGGTGGTGTTTTTCCTGCCATAGAAATAGAGACCCAATTTGCTCAGCTGAGGAAGGAAGCCTGCTTTTCTAGGAGGGACGAGCTCTCTTAGGTCTTCACGCTGAGAACAGCAACAACACACACAAAACATTTTGCTACTGCTGCAAACAGAAAGAGCCTTTGAGGCTGCATACATCACATATGTAAGTAATTTCCAGAGGGGTAGCCGTGTTGGTCTGATTAATTAATACAACAACAACAACAAGAAAGACTTGTAGCACCTAAAAGACTAACAAATTTGTTATGGCATAAGTTTTTGTGGACTGCAGCCCACTTCTTCAGATGCATACAGTGTTATGTTGAGTTACATGTGTATATACACACAAGTTTAGGGTGTGTGTGGAACTTGTAAACAGTGAGGTCAAAGAGAAATGAAATGCAGAAAGTATAGACTGTGATAATTTCCTGATTAACAGTGGCAACTCACAAAACAATTGGTGGGTGGGAGAGACGGAGATGGCAAGAGAGATATTGGCATGAGAAGGGGGTGTAGGCAGAGTAAGAGACATACAAGAGACATACAGGCATGTTGGGGAGGAAGAAAAAGGGTTCCCATGGTCCACTGACTGGGTAGCTAGGAGGCAGCGGGATGGTTGTATGTGTTATCATTTGCTAGCCAAAATGTTGACTGCAGGCCTTCAGTTTCTTGTTATTCTCATCCCTCCAGCCTAATGAGTCATGGGAACACAAGTGATGTCTCTGAATTATTCCTCCGTGGCTTCGCCATCCAGCCTGAGTTCCAAGGATTCCTCTTCGTCCTCTTCCTCTCCATTTATCTGTTGACCCTCCTGGAGAACATCATCATCATCTTGTTGATCCGCTCCGATATGCAGCTCCTCCAGGCTCCCATGTATTTCTTCCTCAGCCACCTTGCCCTAGCTGATCTGGGTTTCACCTCCACCATTGTCCCCAAAGCACTAGAGAACTTGTTGTCTCAGAAAAAGACCATCTCCTATCATGGCTGCCTGAGCCAGATGTACTTCTACATGTCTTTTGGCAATGCGGACAGCTTCTTGCTGTCTTCCATGGCCTATGACCGTTACGTGGCCATCTGCCATCCGCTGCACTATTCTGCCCTGATGAGCCACAAGCGTTGCCTCTTTCTGGCAGCCATGTCTTGGGCTATTCCCATAATCCACTCATCACTTTATACTTTTCTGATGTCCCTCATTTCCGTCTGTGAGCATAAGGAGATCCCACATTTCTTCTGTGACATTTACCCTGTTCTGGCCATCTCTTGCTCTGATACCAGCATCGTAGACATGATGGCGGTGACCGAAGGGGTAGTGGAAGTCCTGGGGCCATTTGTGCTGACTGTCATCTCCTATGCATGCATCTTCTACACAATCATGAAGATTCCGTCTGCCACTGGGAAGCGCAAGGCTTTCTCTACGTGTGGATCCCACATGGTTGTGGTGACTTTGTTCTATGGCACTGTAAGCTGGGTCTATTTCAAGCCACATTCAAAGAGCCAGGACCAGAAGGACACTGTGGCGGCTGTGATGTATACCATGGTAACCCCCATGTTGAATCCCTTCATCTACAGCCTCAGGAACAGGGAGATGAAAGCAGCCATGAAGAGGGCCATTAGGCACCATTTTCATTAGGTTTGTTTTTTTAAAAAATGAGTTTTAATATGTGAGGGACCGCCGCCGGTCCTTTGGCGTGAGTTCGGGAGTTAACGGGTTAACCGGTACTGAGAAAACTCTCTTTAAGCAGTCCCTGGCTAAGAAGGGAGCAACCGTTATCAATAGGCACTGGGTGAAAGCTCGAAGCAGCAGGCAGAAGGAATTTGTTTATAACAAGTTTAATGGAGCGTAGCAAAACAAACAGATAAGGAACTTCACTGTAAACAAGGGAAGTCCATAAAACCTAATGAAGCGTGCAACTCCAATACACATTCAGCTAGAAAGAAGCTTTGCAGACAGGCATAGACAGTATTGACCTTAAAATACCTAATTTCCTAGAAAGAGTTTCACTGCACGTTGTCCAGGCTTACAGCAGTTACCGAGCACCCTGCTTGGGGTGGAGTTTCTTCGTCCAGACTGGAGTCACAGACGGGTCCGTGCAGTCCTGCACCTTACTTCCGACAACCTTACCGGGGCTTGGTGCCCCTCTTTTACCCCCTCTTCTCGCTCTTGTTGACAGATGGAACCAGCTTTTCCTGCCAGGATCCTGGTGCCCCTGGGTGCTTGAGGTTACTTGGCAGCTCTTTGAGACTGCCGGGGAAACCTGGTGCCCTCCGGGTGCTTGAGGGTGTTTTGCAGCTTTTTGAGACTGCCAGGGGGGAAACCACTGGGTGGTATGTAGATGTGTCCCATTGAGGTGAATGCAAATGTAGGCTGAGGTAAATGACTGCTCAGAAGTGAACTGCCTCTGCCCTAGGCAGAGGTCATGTAGGTGGCGGTGTTGGTGTGTGTGTCTGATCCGGCTTTCTCTCCACGTAATATAATTCAAAAACAAAACAGGTACGGATTGAGAGAGGCTAGCAGTGTTACAATGCATCACTCCAGAACCTGAATTGTGCAGGTGGAGGAGCAAGGGTTGCTATGTGTGCATTAGTGTATGCAATAAATGGATACCACACTTCTTTGAATAAGTCTCAGTTTCCAGTCCTTTTATAAGTTTCATTCTATGCCTCAGCTTTTCAGAAAGAGCAATTTTCCATATTCTGTTCATCCAGTTTTGTACTGATGTAGTATGGAGATGAGACCTTTCATAGAACCACTCTGGGATAAGCATGCATTTTCAAAGATCATTAGCACTCAAGGAATGCCATTTTTTTCTAGCAAGGTTTTTTTTATTTTTTATTTTTTTAGCAAAATTGATTATTTGGTGTTTTTGTAGACCCCTTGAAGAAACACCTCCAGGATAGGGAGGGAGATGGGTTTATAAAGAAGTCTCTAGCATGGAGAAATCCCCTCTCCCTCCAACCCAGGAATTGTGCTGGTTTGTCTGGTCCTACAAATTTAGGGTGGTCTAAAATTGGGCACATGGGGGAGGGAGCAAGAAATTTGGCCCATGGTTTCCAAAGTCTGAGTGTTGCTTTGTAGTAGGTTGTTTTAACAACAAAATAAACAGGAACTTTAACCAAACCATTTCCCATTATCAGGAGAGGAGTGAAAATTTGAAAACAAACTTCACTCCTCATACCAGGACTAACCACTCCCAGTAATCTCGATGGGGGTGCTGGGGGTAAGTTGAGAGTTAAAAAGAAATGCTTCCCCCGCTATGATTAAGATACATTGACAGTTTAGAGGGGGTGTCTCTGACACATGCAATACTACAAAACCACTCATTTGAACCCACATTTTTCTGCTCCACTAGCAAGCTAATGGGCCACTGCAACAAACCACTACAGGATGTCTGAAAAGCATAACTTTAAACCCCAGTGCCTCCTGGGATACATAATAGGGAGATAGTAACTTTGGGGAGGAGGATTTTTAATTTTTTTAATCCCTGTTAATTATGATTGTTTTAATACTACTGTAAGTTGCCCTGAGAGTCTGGGAATGGTAATACTGAAGGACGGGATATAAATTCATACATACATACATACATACAGACAGACAGACACACACACACACACACACACACACACAAATAAATGTAAGTCTCTTTGTGCTGTTTGGTGGAAATGCAGGGTATATATGAGTGTAACAAATTAATAGCAAATTAATAAAGGTGATACCCTTTCTCAGGTCATAAAATCACAAGAAGAGCCCTGCTAGATCAGACCAAGGGTCCATCTAGTGCAGCGTTCTGTTCACACAGTGGCCAAACAGCTGCCCACGGGAATCCCACAAGCAGGACATGAGTGCAACAGCACTCTCCTGCCCACTCTCCTGCCCAGCAACTGGAGTACATAGGCCTACTGCCTCTGATACTGGAGGATCAGTATCTGTAGAGGTTTTGGAGCCCATCTGTGGAAAAAAAGCTGCTGGGAGGGAAGGGCTTTGGGGAGAAGGTATGGGCAGGGAAGGGTTCAGCAAACATTCTTCCTGCCCCTTCTCTGCAAGGAATCGACCTCTGCGTCCCATTTTACGTGTGTTTTGCAACAACTTATGTTCCAAAACTAGGATCTGTCAACACATGAAAAACACATAACTTGAATATGTGGGACTAAGGGGGCAGAGTCTGGTGGGGTGAAAGTGAGGAGCTCAGCAGAGTCCAGGGCAGAGCCAGAAATCAATCAGTCAATAGGCAAAAATAGCCTCCTCTGTTAAAAAAAAAAAGCCTACACTGATCTGGCAACCAGCCAAAAGTCACTCCCCCCCCCCCCTGTGGCCATGCCTCCAGACTAGGATGGCCATTTGTGAATCTCCAAAAAAAGCAGAAATTCATTGCCACAGAAGAGGGCACTTATTTGCATATGCTAATTTATATGTATGGATGCTAATTTAAGAAATAATTATTATACTGCCGGGAACCGCCCAGAGAGCTTCGGCTATTGGGCGGTATAGAAATGAAATAATAAATAGATAATTGAAATAGAAACAGTATATCTCATCCAGGAATGTTGAAGAGTCCTTGGTCTCGAATCACGAGTCGAGTCACAAGTCTTTGGACCCGAGTCACAAGTCTTTGGACCCGAGTCTCGAGTCCGAGTCCTTGGTCCAAAATGGTGAGTCACGAGTCACGAGTCACTCCCAAAGCTGACTCCATGAGTCCCTATTAAAATCAATGGGGTTTTTCCCCAACAAAATAAATAAAGTGTGCCTTTTTATCTCAAAACTCTGCCACTGATTTTGACAAGAACAGACCAGGCAGACAAACCCAAAATAACCAGGCAGGCAGAGTGTCAAGGTTCCGGTACTGCCGGGACCCCTTGACCTGCTTTTTGAAGATCTCTGCCTCTTCTCAAAGCCTCTCCTGTTCCAGGAGACCAATCCTTTGCCTGTTACTTCCTGTTCCCAGTAGCATGAGAATAGACTTCAGGCGTGGTGAATAAGTCACTCCAACAACTCAGGGTAAACAACAACACTTTACTTATTGCATTAGGGTATTTACATAATAGAGCAGTTATAATTCAAAAGCAAGTATAATAAAATTAAACAGACAAATAACGCAAGGTTCTCTAACTTAACTCTTGTCTGCCTCTCTCCTCTGCAGTCAGTCGGCAGGGAACCCCAAAGCAGGCAGGCAGAGGCGTTTGTCTTGGACAATTCAAACTGTGGAACTGGTTAAGAAGAGAGCAGGCAGGCAGAGGAGGCAGGGAATCCCAAACAGGCAGGCAGAGGCAGCCAAACCCAAAATGTCTGAAAGGTTGCATTTTAGGAAAATGATTTTAAAAAATAAAATCTTCGCCGGCGATCACACTTCTCTCCACTCCTTCTGGCACAGCCCAGGGATGTTGAAGAGTTCTTGGTCTCGAGTCCCGAGTCGAGTCTCTAGTTCCATTAAAAATATTGGGACTCGAGTAGGACTCGAGTCAGAGGGGGGACTCAGTCCGACTCATGAGTCGAGTCCTGGAGTCCGAGTCCCCATCCCTGATCTCTTCATAGTGTGGAACACTGAGACCAGGTGACCTGTGTGCCTCCCTGCTCAGCCTGATGTCCAGGTGCTAACAGCTGTTGATGGGCAACTTCAAGCCCACTCCCTGCTCTCCCTTCTAGTGAGTTCTTTATCTTTACATCAGACTTGGACCGGACAGCCCTTCAAACAGAGGACTGTCCTTTGTAAAAGGGGACACATGGCCACCCTAGCAGCCATGAATCGGGTCATTAAGTGGTTCACATCTCATCTCTGCAACTACATAAGTAACAGATGGCTTTAGGTAGGTTGCTATCTCTGAGCAGCCTAGTTCTTAGCAAGGCGGTAAATCTTTGTCAGGGCTGTACCGTTTCCAGTTGCAGATGGAGGCTCATACAATTGAACGCTTCTTCTTACTCCTCCTCGGAAACCTCGACATCTAATTTCACCAAGAAGGCCAGGCTTGAACCCTGACATCTATTTTTGAATAAAAAATTCAGTCATTTGACCCCTACCTACAGTCTAAAATGGTACAGGCCAGATATTGGTTAACCACCTCAGTGAGGACTAAGCCTTTGTCTTAGGCCCTGATCTGCAACATGGGAATAATAATACTGACATACCTGAAAGGGTTGTTATAAATATTACTGAGATAATCTATGTGGAGAACCTCTAAAGTAGGGCTCTCCAACCAGTGGGTCCCCAGATCTTGCTGGCCTACAGGTCCCAGCATACCCAACCTGCATGGCTAATGGCAAGGGATTCTGGAAGCTGTACTCCAGCAACATCTGGGGACCCAAGGTTGGAGAGCCTTGCTCTAAAGTAATCTATACAATGTGTTTTCTGACATTTCCTCTGGCTACCCATCCTTACCAAGATATAGCATATGTCATCCTCTGTTAAACTGGAGGAGTGAGAAGTTGGGTTGAAATATCTCCTGTTGACTGTTGTACAATGGGCCTGGGGATTTCATGCCACAACACCTTCATAATGGTGTATACTTTTCTTTAACAAGTTCCCTGTAGAGTTATGCACACCTGCTGCTTCCTTCCTTGGTGACTACTGCCCAACACCACTAAAATTCTCCCCAGCTTGATACAACATTGATATACTCTTCTCTGTAGCTGCCTGGTGCATTCACTTCAATGAAAACGATCATTTGGCTATGCAAGGTGTTCCTGCCCTTTGAACTTGGCAAGCATAGATGGGATCTTCGTTGCCATTTAGCACGACCATCAGGAACTAAGGGACATGGTCTCCAACACTGGACAACTGATTGCTTTCTCATCTCACCTGCATTTCTCCTGTCTTATTTCCTCATTGCACCCCTTGCTTTCTGTTTGATCATTTATTTCACATTGAAATCTAAGGCCCTCTTCTATGCTGATAACCTTCTCAGGTTAGCTGCATGATCTCCAATAGCTCTTTCTCCATAGGGGGAAAGCATAAACGATTTCAATCTTGCTGTGGCTCACCTCATTTTATCATCCAGCAGGATGTGTCCTGTGCTGTCTTCATCGAACCGTTGAGATTAAATAAGGTGAGTCTAAACCTCATAAGTATTTTCTCAGATGTGGTCAAGGTGACAGTTTGGTGCTGCAAAGCTGAAGCTATACAGCTTTGAAACAAACAAGACACACAACTTTGTCTTAGAAACCAGTGAATTTTTCATTAACTGATACACACAGAACACTTCCCTCGGCCAATATCGCCCCTGGAGTGTCCACATACCCCTGGACTTTTAAATAAATGCCTTAAGATCCCTTCTGAAAAGTTAAAGAGATGTCATTTTGTGTTAATTTGCCATTACTATATGTTATGTTGTTCATGCTTTTAAACAAGAATTCTTAATCTGGTCACTTTTATTTTGAAAGAAAAACAGGTGCACAGGGCTCAGATCTGGACCTAGATTGGGGCCCCACACCAATTTCCCAACAACTATGGGTTCTGAACCACAAACAACCCAGGAAGAGAATCCATGGTTTGTTGTTTGGTTGTGAATTCTGGGTTGTTTGTGTGGTTCAGAACCCATAGTTAAACCACAGTGCAGGGTTCACATGTAACGACAACCCACGATTCAACAACAACCCATACTCAGCCCAGACTCTGGGTTGTCTATATGTGCAAACTCTCTCAGTACAAATAACAGTAATCTTACATGTGGTGACATGCACATTGAGCTCCAGTCAACAATGACTGCATGGATCTGGACCCATCTATGAACTTAATGACCACTTACGATGGAATCTTGTTTTTTCCAGTTGATCGACTCCTCTGTGGTGATCCTGATCTGAGTTTGTGTTTGCACTTTTACTATCCTCCTGCAAAACAGTCCCCTCCCCACTACAGGATCCAAACACATCTACATACACACTTTTCAGTTTCATGTTATACGTCCAATGAAATCTATTAAAGGCCATAGATTGGTTAGCTTTTAGGATACCACAAGATCTTTAAGTGTCATGATATATATATCCATGCTCATAACTTATAAAGGATAGTAGCTCATTGTCTTACACAGAATCTGTTCTAAAGGCTGAATTTGGGCACCAGATAATGAGTGAGGAATTATAACAATCTCCTTCCTTCTGTGGTGACCCCGTTCTGAGAGAGGATGCACAATTTGTTCTGTTGATTACATTATTTTGGTCACAGTTCTCCTCCACCTCTCTGATCTATCAACTTTGAAATTTTATTATTAAGTTAGATGAAATACAGGTATAAACTAGTGGTATAAACAAGAACATGATGCCATTTCCTTTGTTCACATTCCCAGGTGAGCCATGGAAAAGGAGCAGGAGAACCACACCACCTTTACTGAATTCATCCTCCTAGGGTCTCTCCTCCTCGCCAGGGTTCCAGGGACTTCTCTTCCCCATCTTCCTCTTCATGTACCTACTTGGCCTGCTGGGAACCTCTTGATCATCTTGCTGATCTTCTCCAGCAGCAGCCTCTTCCATGCCCCCATGTACTTCTTCCTCAGCCACCTGTCACTGGCCGACCTGGGATTTAGCTCCAATGCTGTGCCCAAGATGCTGCAGATCTTGGTGTCCCAGACAAACACCATATCCTACAGTGGATGTTTGACCCAGATGTATTTCTTTGTGCTCTTTTGCACAACAGATAATCTCCTGTTGGCCTCCATGGCATATGATCGCTATGTAGCCATCTGCCGCCCACTACATTACACCACAATAATGAGCTACAAGCGCTGCCTACTGTTGGTTTCTGGGTCTTGGCTTCTCTCTTTTTCCCAGGGCCTATTGTATGTATTTATAATATCTAATTTCTCTTTCTGTGGCTCCCGGGAGATCCCTCATTTCTTCTGTGACCTCCACCCTTTACTCCAGCTCTCCTGCTCAGACACCTCGTCGGCTGAAACACTGCTCATGTTTGAAGGTACTGCAACCATGCTAGGACCACTCATACTCATCTTTCTCTCTTACATCTTCATTGTGTTCAAGGTTTTGAAGGTCCCATCAGCTTCCGGGAAATACAAGGCCTTCTCCACTTGCAGTGCCCACCTCACCACAGTGGCCTTGTTCTATGGCACTCTGATAGGCACCTATATTCGTCCATCATCCACTTACTCTGGCTCTAGCTTGAGAGTGGCATCTATATTCTACACTATTGTCACCCCTATGCTCAATCCTTTCATATATAGCCTAAGGAACAGTGAGATGCATGGGGCCATGAGGAGGTTCCTGAGGGTTTGGTTTCAGAGGAGGAGAGGCATAGGGGAAGTGAGAAGATCACAGAATAAGCCATGAGCAAATCTGGAAACCTGATAAATATGGCAATCAATTAGGAAGATGCCAAATTTCCTCTAACTTTCACACCTTTCCAGAGCTTTAATTATCATCTTCATATGCAACATATGTAAAATCACATGTGAATGCTTAAATATGCTCCTCTTTATTCTGTCAGTAGTGTTTCAGAGCATACTATTTCATTGTGCAAAGTTAAGCTGTTACTTTCTTGGCCTCTGAAGAACTTGATAGCTGAAAATCCTTCCTTATAATGACCTCTGATGGTTGGTGGCTGCTACCCCAAGCCACTAGAATTTGAGTTGCACTCCAGCTGCCAAGATGGGAGCTGGAAGAAAGAGTTTTGGCAATTTGCATCTGCACAGGAGAAAGATGATTTGTTAGTTTTTCTGGCAGGTTGGCGGGAAGCAATCGTGGGGTTTTTACAAGGGCATGTTGTTGCTTTTGTGGGACTGATGCTGTCTCAAGGCTAGCCCTGACTATATGAGTGTCTGTCTGCAATCACTACACTCCCCACCCAAATCTCCAGTATTCTGTCCTTCCAAAGAATTTCCCATGGAAATTTTCCTATTGCTTGGGGAAGGTGGGGGAGCATGAGAAGCCTGTGGCTTATGCTGGCTCAGCTTGTCTGAGCATGGGCTAAGCAGGGTCATAGAATCATAGAAAAGTAGAGTTGGAAGGGGCCTACAAGGCCATCGAGTCCAACCCCCTGCTCAATCCAGGTCAAAGCATCCCTGACAGATGTCTGTCCAGCTGCACCTTGAATGCCTCCAGAATGGGAGAGCCCACCACCTCCCTAGGTAGTTGATTCCATTGTCTTATTGCTCTGACAGTCAGGAAATTTTTTCTGATGTTTAGGTGGAATCTAGGTTCCTGTAACTTGAGCCCATTATTCTGTGTCCTGCAAACTGGGATGATCGAGAAGAGATCCTGGCCCTCCTCTGTGTGACATCCCTTCAAGTACTGGAAGAGTGCGATCATATCTCCCCTCAGTCTCCTCTTCTGAAGGCTAAACATGCCCAGTTCTTTCAGTCTCTCCTCATAGGGCCTTGTTTCCAGTCCCTTTATCATCCTTGTTGCCTTCCTCTGAACCCTCTCCAGTTTGTCTACGTCCTTCTGAAAGTGTGGTCAGGCCTGGTTATTACTTGGATGGGAGACCCCTCCTCTAGTTTTCCTGCATTGAGCAGGGGGTTGGACTCAATAGCCTTGTAGGCTCCTTCCAACTCTATGATCTATGAAATCTATGAAAAATTAGACATCCTGTGATTGCTCCCTCTGCACAGTCTCCATTATGAATTTTCTTTCTTTCTTTTTCTTTCTGTATGCCTGTCTTTCTGCCTGCCTGCCTGCCTGCCTAGAATTCCTACCTTCAACAATTTCCCAAGGCAGATTTTATATCTGAGTGTGGCATACTAGATAAGCAACTGATGCTTACTAGGAAGATCTTGTGTACATGGCCCTTGTGCAGTCTCATGTATTCACCCCTTTCATACAGAGTGAATCGCTGAGTTCTCTTCAGTCAGGTTCCTCTCCTCCTGGATCAAAACCACTTTCCACTCTTTCAGCCCTGTCTCCCAGTGCCATATTGCCCACCGGGGCTCATCTGTATGACCATATTTTCCTGTGATCCCCCCATCTAGTCATCCCATGCAGAATTTCTTTCACTCTGTCACAAGCTGAGCAGGTTGCATAAGAAGAGTTATCCACTGCTGCTTGCCCATGCACTGTTGAAGCAGGCCATGGATCTAAAGTTGCCACTTTGTTTCTAATTAATATTTTAATTTCCCTCCATTAATTTTATATAGCTGTTCAAAAAGGGGAAGGGGAGGTACAGAAGTCCATCATCATTCAAATCCATTCTTCAGATCGATCTAAAGAAGTGTAAAAGATCAACTGACCTTTGAGTTTTGCTTTCCCAGTAATTAATAACAGGTAGAAAGTGTATTAAAAGTGACCACCTTCTATCTGTCTGCCTTCCTTTACCTGTGTCTAATTCTTTTCCTTTGACATTGCTGTTTTTGTTCCTCCTGTATTTAAGGGATAAAATCCAGGCCACCAACATCAGTGGTGGCGTAGTGGTGAGAGTGTTGGACTGGGACTCGGGAGATCCAGGTTCAGGTCCCCACTCAGCCATGAAACTCACTGGGTGACTTTGGGCCAGTCACTAACTCTCAGCCTAACCTACCTCACAGGGTTGTTGTGAGGATAAAATGGAGAGGAGGAGGATTATGTAAGCCACCTTGGGTTCCTTGCAGGAAAAAAGGCGGGGTATAAATATAATAAATAAAATAAAATAAATAAATAAATCAGCCTACGAGCTCCTCTTCATTATTTGTAAATCCTTAGTATGCTCATGGCCTATTTCTACCCTGTTCCCATTTGGGCAATGAAAAACATTTTCACCCTCATTCTCCAGAGCAGCCTTTCTCAACCTGGTGTCCCTCCAGTTGTTTTGGACTTCAACTCCCATCAGCCCCAGCCTGCATGGCCAATGGCCAAGAATGCTGGGAGTTGTGGTTCAAAACATCTGGAGGGCCCCAGGTTGGGGTAGGTTGCAGTAGGGATTAGAGACATTCGTGCAGAATACAGCTTTTGATAATGCCTATATATTACCTCCAGTATCAGAGGCAGTATGCCTCAGTAAGTATACCAGTTGCTGGGAAATAGGAGTGGGAGGGTGCCATTGTCCTGCTTGTGAGTTTCCCAAGAGGCATCTGGTTGGCCTCTGTGGGAGCAGAATGCTGGACTATATATAGGCCTTTGGTCTGATCCAGCAGGGCTCTTCTTATGTCCCCCCCCCCCTCTCTCACACACACACACACTTCAGGATGTAGTGAAAGATTCAGCTTTTCAAATGTTTGGGTTGAATTTGGCAGCGGGGGTGGTGGTGGTGGGAGTCGGTGACACAAAACTCAAAATACAAGCAGACCACTTGCTTCCAGTAAGTCATCCAACTTAGCCACAGACTGCAGGTCAACTTGCAATGTTTACATATTTATTGAATAGATTTATGATCCACCTTTCCAACATTTGGGTCTTCAAGGTAGCTTACAAATGTGCTTAAACAATGTTATTATCAGACTCAGTGGTGGCAGGTTTTCACATGTAGAAGAAGCCCAAAGACTCCCTGTGCTTGATGTCCATGCCACACAGTGCCCTGCCAGATGGCTAACACCCTCTACGTTGCCACCATCCAGGATCACCCAGCTTGGTGGTGGTGTTGGAGCAAAGAACAAGCCCTCCACAGAAGCACCTGTTCCCAGACCAATCCAGGGGAGGTGCAGATAACAACATCCAGACTAGGCAGCCACACAGTTCTTCCCACAGGCTTGATGGGAGTTTTAGAATCTTCACCTCAGAATTGACTGATGGACTTGCCCTTGTCCCTCAGCGATCGTAGTGGCAGTTAAAGAGCAAGTCCACTTGCTCTGTAACCTGAGAACACAGGTAG